>CM077115.1:537818443-539018443 GCA_039619475.1 Icerya purchasi
ACACTAGATCACGTGTTCTTTCATAAATAAAAATATATACAAATTAAGTAATATATTTAAAAAACTAGGATTACAAATAGCTTATAAAACAAACAATACCCTAAAAAACAAAATAATTACTATGAATAAAGAAAATAATAATATATTTGAAAATAGTGGTATATACAAAATAAACTGTAATAATTGTGAAAAGGCATACATCGGTCAAACTGGTAGGAAAATAAAATATAGATACCTAGAACACATTAAATCATTTACAAATAACGAAACGGAAAAATCCACATATGCAGAACACTTAATAAAAAATAAACATACACCTGATTCACTAGAAAAAACAGTTACAGTATTAGCCACATACAATAAAGGAAACCTAATGAACATAGCTGAAAACTATTACATAAATAAACACAAAAACAATATATTAAATGACCAAACTCCATACAATCAAAACCCACTCTTTAATATAATACTTTAATAAAAAAATTTTAAACTAGCCCTTCTTAGACAGGTTCTATTATTTATTTCTTATCTAATCTCCAAATATGTTTGTCATTCATTTTTTATTTCAATTTTTTATTTCAATTTTATTTCTTGTTTTTATTTCACATTAATTACTGTTTTAAACTTGTGATTTAATTTTTAGTTTCAATATGTGTTAGACTGTAGTTCAATTCACATGTGTGCTATGTTTCATGTTATTTTCATTTTAATTTATTTTTATTTAATTTTATTTTAGCTTCAAAGTGAAGTTTTAAATTGTGTTCACTGTTACACTATGTTTTTAATTTAGTTCGATTATATTTTAGCTGAAGATGGGTTATGCCCGAAAACGTTCCTAAGATAACAAGTTTGATATTCTTATATTAATTTTGTTACTTACGTATTAGTTTGTTATTTTAGCATTTATTTTTTATACTATAGTTACTAACAAACAGGATGATAAAATATTCTTTAATGAATTCTGCTGATATAGCAATACATATCCAAAAATATTATTACTTAACATTAAAATTGAAAAAAACTATTAATAACATCTACTTCAATAAAAAATGCCTACAAATGAATATAATACCAAAATATGCAACAATAAAAATAAAAAACAAATCTCCGGTAGCAATAAAAACCAAAAAACAAGCTGAAATATTTTGGATCAAAAATGAAATAAATTACCTATATAACAAAAAGAATAAAATCAATATACAACTCTTAAAAATACATTTACAATTAGTTAATAATATAAACTATGAAATTCTAAATTTATATTTTGAAAAAATTAATGACAAAATTAAACCCATTATATACCAAAAACAACAAATAATAAATAAAAAATTAAATACTTTAGCAAAACAACAAATACCTAAACCTACAATTATTAATAATAAATTTGATTTTTATCCAAGAACTGTAAACTTAACTACCATAAAATTTACAAATGATGAAGTCAACGTTTTAAATTTAGGTTATAAATATAATTTAAACACATCACATAAAAAACAATATGAAAATTTAATAATAGAAACTGAAAATGCAATACAAAAATTACCAACAAATGAACAAACTATTACAAGAGCCGAAGCAACACACGCAATTTTAAACATTATAAAGAAAAACAAAACAAACACAGACCATTTAAAAATACAAAAAACCATCAAAAATATAAATAATAAATTAAACCAAGAAAATGCTGTTACCGCTAAAGCTGATAAAGGAAATAGTATAATTATAATAAATAAAAATGAACTTATTCAAAAAACTGATAATTTTATAAAAGAAAATAACATAAATACGACAAAAATCGATCCCACAAACAAATATCAGGCTAAAATAAGAAAAATAATAAAAGAATCAAATTTACTAATAAATAACAATATCGCCAAATTCTTTATAAATATGAACCCCAAAGCACCAACTCTCAACCCACTATTAAAAATACATAAACCAAATATACCAATTAGACCTTTAGTAAATTACACAACTGCCCCTGGATATAAATTAGCCAAATACATATCCAATATATTAAAACAAACTATATCTTTAAATGATAAATATACAATCAGAAATAGACAAAATGTCTTTGATAAATTACAAAACATACCTATAAACAATAAAACTAAAATAATCTCTTACGATATAACCAATTTATACACTAACATACCAATTAATGAGACAATAGAAATAATCAAAAAATCAATAAATGTTTCAAATAATAATATATATAATAACCAATTAATCAATTTAATAAAAATACTCATTGAACAAAATTATTTCAAATTCAATAATATTACATATACCCAAAATAGTGGTTTAGGTATGGGATCCCCCTTATCAGGTATTTTAAGTGAAATATTTCTACAACATCTCGAAGAAAGATATATTGAAAATTTAATTAAAAAATATAATATAAAAACATATATCAGATATGTAGATGATACTTTAGTTATTTTTGATGAAAACAACAATAACACTGAAAATAACATTTTAAATGATTTAAATAAAATACATAAAAACATACAATACACTATGGAAAAAGAGATAAACAATAAAATTAACTTCTTAGACATCATAATAAATAAAACTACTAATAAATTACAATACAATATACACAGAAAACAAACAACAACCGACACTATAATAAACAAAACATCAAACCATCCAAATCAACATAAACACGCATACTTCATACACGCCATAAATAGATTACTAAACACCCCCATGAATCAAAACAAAAAACAAAATGAAATAAAAATATTAAAAACAATTGCAATAAATAATGGTTACACTGAACACATAATAGAAAAATTAATACAAAAAATAAAATTAAAATTAAAATATAAACCAAAAAATAACGATATTAACAAAGACAAAAACAAATTTATAACATTCACTTTCATAAATAAAAATATATACAAATTAAGTAATATATTTAAAAAACTAGGATTACAAATAGCTTATAAAACAAACAATACCCTAAAAAACAAAATAATTACTATGAATAAAGAAAATAATAATATATTTGAAAATAGTGGTATATACAAAATAAACTGTAATAATTGTGAAAAGGCATACATCGGTCAAACTGGTAGGAAAATAAAATATAGATACCTAGAACACATTAAATCATTTACAAATAACGAAACGGAAAAATCCACATATGCAGAACACTTAATAAAAAATAAACATACACCTGATTCACTAGAAAAAACAGTTACAGTATTAGCCACATACAATAAAGGAAACCTAATGAACATAGCTGAAAACTATTACATAAATAAACACAAAAACAATATATTAAATGACCAAACTCCATACAATCAAAACCCACTCTTTAATATAATACTTTAATAAAAAAATTTTAAACTAGCCCTTCTTAGACAGGTTCTATTATTTATTTCTTATCTAATCTCCAAATATGTTTGTCATTCATTTTTTATTTCAATTTTTTATTTCAATTTTATTTCTTGTTTTTATTTCACATTAATTACTGTTTTAAACTTGTGATTTAATTTTTAGTTTCAATATGTGTTAGACTGTAGTTCAATTCACATGTGTGCTATGTTTCATGTTATTTTCATTTTAATTTATTTTTATTTAATTTTATTTTAGCTTCAAAGTGAAGTTTTAAATTGTGTTCACTGTTACACTATGTTTTTAATTTAGTTCGATTATATTTTAGCTGAAGATGGGTTATGCCCGAAAACGTTCCTAAGATAACAAGTTTGATATTCTTATATTAATTTTGTTACTTACGTATTAGTTTGTTATTTTAGCATTTATTTTTTATACTATAGTTACTAACAAACAGGATGATAAAATATTCTTTAATGAATTCTGCTGATATAGCAATACATATCCAAAAATATTATTACTTAACATTAAAATTGAAAAAAACTATTAATAACATCTACTTCAATAAAAAATGCCTACAAATGAATATAATACCAAAATATGCAACAATAAAAATAAAAAACAAATCTCCGGTAGCAATAAAAACCAAAAAACAAGCTGAAATATTTTGGATCAAAAATGAAATAAATTACCTATATAACAAAAAGAATAAAATCAATATACAACTCTTAAAAATACATTTACAATTAGTTAATAATATAAACTATGAAATTCTAAATTTATATTTTGAAAAAATTAATGACAAAATTAAACCCATTATATACCAAAAACAACAAATAATAAATAAAAAATTAAATACTTTAGCAAAACAACAAATACCTAAACCTACAATTATTAATAATAAATTTGATTTTTATCCAAGAACTGTAAACTTAACTACCATAAAATTTACAAATGATGAAGTCAACGTTTTAAATTTAGGTTATAAATATAATTTAAACACATCACATAAAAAACAATATGAAAATTTAATAATAGAAACTGAAAATGCAATACAAAAATTACCAACAAATGAACAAACTATTACAAGAGCCGAAGCAACACACGCAATTTTAAACATTATAAAGAAAAACAAAACAAACACAGACCATTTAAAAATACAAAAAACCATCAAAAATATAAATAATAAATTAAACCAAGAAAATGCTGTTACCGCTAAAGCTGATAAAGGAAATAGTATAATTATAATAAATAAAAATGAACTTATTCAAAAAACTGATAATTTTATAAAAGAAAATAACATAAATACGACAAAAATCGATCCCACAAACAAATATCAGGCTAAAATAAGAAAAATAATAAAAGAATCAAATTTACTAATAAATAACAATATCGCCAAATTCTTTATAAATATGAACCCCAAAGCACCAACTCTCAACCCACTATTAAAAATACATAAACCAAATATACCAATTAGACCTTTAGTAAATTACACAACTGCCCCTGGATATAAATTAGCCAAATACATATCCAATATATTAAAACAAACTATATCTTTAAATGATAAATATACAATCAGAAATAGACAAAATGTCTTTGATAAATTACAAAACATACCTATAAACAATAAAACTAAAATAATCTCTTACGATATAACCAATTTATACACTAACATACCAATTAATGAGACAATAGAAATAATCAAAAAATCAATAAATGTTTCAAATAATAATATATATAATAACCAATTAATCAATTTAATAAAAATACTCATTGAACAAAATTATTTCAAATTCAATAATATTACATATACCCAAAATAGTGGTTTAGGTATGGGATCCCCCTTATCAGGTATTTTAAGTGAAATATTTCTACAACATCTCGAAGAAAGATATATTGAAAATTTAATTAAAAAATATAATATAAAAACATATATCAGATATGTAGATGATACTTTAGTTATTTTTGATGAAAACAACAATAACACTGAAAATAACATTTTAAATGATTTAAATAAAATACATAAAAACATACAATACACTATGGAAAAAGAGATAAACAATAAAATTAACTTCTTAGACATCATAATAAATAAAACTACTAATAAATTACAATACAATATACACAGAAAACAAACAACAACCGACACTATAATAAACAAAACATCAAACCATCCAAATCAACATAAACACGCATACTTCATACACGCCATAAATAGATTACTAAACACCCCCATGAATCAAAACAAAAAACAAAATGAAATAAAAATATTAAAAACAATTGCAATAAATAATGGTTACACTGAACACATAATAGAAAAATTAATACAAAAAATAAAATTAAAATTAAAATATAAACCAAAAAATAACGATATTAACAAAGACAAAAACAAATTTATAACATTCACTTTCATAAATAAAAATATATACAAATTAAGTAATATATTTAAAAAACTAGGATTACAAATAGCTTATAAAACAAACAATACCCTAAAAAACAAAATAATTACTATGAATAAAGAAAATAATAATATATTTGAAAATAGTGGTATATACAAAATAAACTGTAATAATTGTGAAAAGGCATACATCGGTCAAACTGGTAGGAAAATAAAATATAGATACCTAGAACACATTAAATCATTTACAAATAACGAAACGGAAAAATCCACATATGCAGAACACTTAATAAAAAATAAACATACACCTGATTCACTAGAAAAAACAGTTACAGTATTAGCCACATACAATAAAGGAAACCTAATGAACATAGCTGAAAACTATTACATAAATAAACACAAAAACAATATATTAAATGACCAAACTCCATACAATCAAAACCCACTCTTTAATATAATACTTTAATAAAAAAAATTTTAAACTAGCCCTTCTTAGACAGGTTCTATTATTTATTTCTTATCTAATCTCCAAATATGTTTGTCATTCATTTTTTATTTCAATTTTTTATTTCAATTTTATTTCTTGTTTTTATTTCACATTAATTACTGTTTTAAACTTGTGATTTAATTTTTAGTTTCAATATGTGTTAGACTGTAGTTCAATTCACATGTGTGCTATGTTTCATGTTATTTTCATTTTAATTTATTTTTATTTAATTTTATTTTAGCTTCAAAGTGAAGTTTTAAATTGTGTTCACTGTTACACTATGTTTTTAATTTAGTTCGATTATATTTTAGCTGAAGATGGGTTATGCCCGAAAACGTTCCTAAGATAACAAGTTTGATATTCTTATATTAATTTTGTTACTTACGTATTAGTTTGTTATTTTAGCATTTATTTTTTATACTATAGTTACTAACAAACAGGATGATAAAATATTCTTTAATGAATTCTGCTGATATAGCAATACATATCCAAAAATATTATTACTTAACATTAAAATTGAAAAAAACTATTAATAACATCTACTTCAATAAAAAATGCCTACAAATGAATATAATACCAAAATATGCAACAATAAAAATAAAAAACAAATCTCCGGTAGCAATAAAAACCAAAAAACAAGCTGAAATATTTTGGATCAAAAATGAAATAAATTACCTATATAACAAAAAGAATAAAATCAATATACAACTCTTAAAAATACATTTACAATTAGTTAATAATATAAACTATGAAATTCTAAATTTATATTTTGAAAAAATTAATGACAAAATTAAACCCATTATATACCAAAAACAACAAATAATAAATAAAAAATTAAATACTTTAGCAAAACAACAAATACCTAAACCTACAATTATTAATAATAAATTTGATTTTTATCCAAGAACTGTAAACTTAACTACCATAAAATTTACAAATGATGAAGTCAACGTTTTAAATTTAGGTTATAAATATAATTTAAACACATCACATAAAAAACAATATGAAAATTTAATAATAGAAACTGAAAATGCAATACAAAAATTACCAACAAATGAACAAACTATTACAAGAGCCGAAGCAACACACGCAATTTTAAACATTATAAAGAAAAACAAAACAAACACAGACCATTTAAAAATACAAAAAACCATCAAAAATATAAATAATAAATTAAACCAAGAAAATGCTGTTACCGCTAAAGCTGATAAAGGAAATAGTATAATTATAATAAATAAAAATGAACTTATTCAAAAAACTGATAATTTTATAAAAGAAAATAACATAAATACGACAAAAATCGATCCCACAAACAAATATCAGGCTAAAATAAGAAAAATAATAAAAGAATCAAATTTACTAATAAATAACAATATCGCCAAATTCTTTATAAATATGAACCCCAAAGCACCAACTCTCAACCCACTATTAAAAATACATAAACCAAATATACCAATTAGACCTTTAGTAAATTACACAACTGCCCCTGGATATAAATTAGCCAAATACATATCCAATATATTAAAACAAACTATATCTTTAAATGATAAATATACAATCAGAAATAGACAAAATGTCTTTGATAAATTACAAAACATACCTATAAACAATAAAACTAAAATAATCTCTTACGATATAACCAATTTATACACTAACATACCAATTAATGAGACAATAGAAATAATCAAAAAATCAATAAATGTTTCAAATAATAATATATATAATAACCAATTAATCAATTTAATAAAAATACTCATTGAACAAAATTATTTCAAATTCAATAATATTACATATACCCAAAATAGTGGTTTAGGTATGGGATCCCCCTTATCAGGTATTTTAAGTGAAATATTTCTACAACATCTCGAAGAAAGATATATTGAAAATTTAATTAAAAAATATAATATAAAAACATATATCAGATATGTAGATGATACTTTAGTTATTTTTGATGAAAACAACAATAACACTGAAAATAACATTTTAAATGATTTAAATAAAATACATAAAAACATACAATACACTATGGAAAAAGAGATAAACAATAAAATTAACTTCTTAGACATCATAATAAATAAAACTACTAATAAATTACAATACAATATACACAGAAAACAAACAACAACCGACACTATAATAAACAAAACATCAAACCATCCAAATCAACATAAACACGCATACTTCATACACGCCATAAATAGATTACTAAACACCCCCATGAATCAAAACAAAAAACAAAATGAAATAAAAATATTAAAAACAATTGCAATAAATAATGGTTACACTGAACACATAATAGAAAAATTAATACAAAAAATAAAATTAAAATTAAAATATAAACCAAAAAATAACGATATTAACAAAGACAAAAACAAATTTATAACATTCACTTTCATAAATAAAAATATATACAAATTAAGTAATATATTTAAAAAACTAGGATTACAAATAGCTTATAAAACAAACAATACCCTAAAAAACAAAATAATTACTATGAATAAAGAAAATAATAATATATTTGAAAATAGTGGTATATACAAAATAAACTGTAATAATTGTGAAAAGGCATACATCGGTCAAACTGGTAGGAAAATAAAATATAGATACCTAGAACACATTAAATCATTTACAAATAACGAAACGGAAAAATCCACATATGCAGAACACTTAATAAAAAATAAACATACACCTGATTCACTAGAAAAAACAGTTACAGTATTAGCCACATACAATAAAGGAAACCTAATGAACATAGCTGAAAACTATTACATAAATAAACACAAAAACAATATATTAAATGACCAAACTCCATACAATCAAAACCCACTCTTTAATATAATACTTTAATAAAAAAATTTTAAACTAGCCCTTCTTAGACAGGTTCTATTATTTATTTCTTATCTAATCTCCAAATATGTTTGTCATTCATTTTTTATTTCAATTTTTTATTTCAATTTTATTTCTTGTTTTTATTTCACATTAATTACTGTTTTAAACTTGTGATTTAATTTTTAGTTTCAATATGTGTTAGACTGTAGTTCAATTCACATGTGTGCTATGTTTCATGTTATTTTCATTTTAATTTATTTTTATTTAATTTTATTTTAGCTTCAAAGTGAAGTTTTAAATTGTGTTCACTGTTACACTATGTTTTTAATTTAGTTCGATTATATTTTAGCTGAAGATGGGTTATGCCCGAAAACGTTCCTAAGATAACAAGTTTGATATTCTTATATTAATTTTGTTACTTACGTATTAGTTTGTTATTTTAGCATTTATTTTTTATACTATAGTTACTAACAAACAGGATGATAAAATATTCTTTAATGAATTCTGCTGATATAGCAATACATATCCAAAAATATTATTACTTAACATTAAAATTGAAAAAAACTATTAATAACATCTACTTCAATAAAAAATGCCTACAAATGAATATAATACCAAAATATGCAACAATAAAAATAAAAAACAAATCTCCGGTAGCAATAAAAACCAAAAAACAAGCTGAAATATTTTGGATCAAAAATGAAATAAATTACCTATATAACAAAAAGAATAAAATCAATATACAACTCTTAAAAATACATTTACAATTAGTTAATAATATAAACTATGAAATTCTAAATTTATATTTTGAAAAAATTAATGACAAAATTAAACCCATTATATACCAAAAACAACAAATAATAAATAAAAAATTAAATACTTTAGCAAAACAACAAATACCTAAACCTACAATTATTAATAATAAATTTGATTTTTATCCAAGAACTGTAAACTTAACTACCATAAAATTTACAAATGATGAAGTCAACGTTTTAAATTTAGGTTATAAATATAATTTAAACACATCACATAAAAAACAATATGAAAATTTAATAATAGAAACTGAAAATGCAATACAAAAATTACCAACAAATGAACAAACTATTACAAGAGCCGAAGCAACACACGCAATTTTAAACATTATAAAGAAAAACAAAACAAACACAGACCATTTAAAAATACAAAAAACCATCAAAAATATAAATAATAAATTAAACCAAGAAAATGCTGTTACCGCTAAAGCTGATAAAGGAAATAGTATAATTATAATAAATAAAAATGAACTTATTCAAAAAACTGATAATTTTATAAAAGAAAATAACATAAATACGACAAAAATCGATCCCACAAACAAATATCAGGCTAAAATAAGAAAAATAATAAAAGAATCAAATTTACTAATAAATAACAATATCGCCAAATTCTTTATAAATATGAACCCCAAAGCACCAACTCTCAACCCACTATTAAAAATACATAAACCAAATATACCAATTAGACCTTTAGTAAATTACACAACTGCCCCTGGATATAAATTAGCCAAATACATATCCAATATATTAAAACAAACTATATCTTTAAATGATAAATATACAATCAGAAATAGACAAAATGTCTTTGATAAATTACAAAACATACCTATAAACAATAAAACTAAAATAATCTCTTACGATATAACCAATTTATACACTAACATACCAATTAATGAGACAATAGAAATAATCAAAAAATCAATAAATGTTTCAAATAATAATATATATAATAACCAATTAATCAATTTAATAAAAATACTCATTGAACAAAATTATTTCAAATTCAATAATATTACATATACCCAAAATAGTGGTTTAGGTATGGGATCCCCCTTATCAGGTATTTTAAGTGAAATATTTCTACAACATCTCGAAGAAAGATATATTGAAAATTTAATTAAAAAATATAATATAAAAACATATATCAGATATGTAGATGATACTTTAGTTATTTTTGATGAAAACAACAATAACACTGAAAATAACATTTTAAATGATTTAAATAAAATACATAAAAACATACAATACACTATGGAAAAAGAGATAAACAATAAAATTAACTTCTTAGACATCATAATAAATAAAACTACTAATAAATTACAATACAATATACACAGAAAACAAACAACAACCGACACTATAATAAACAAAACATCAAACCATCCAAATCAACATAAACACGCATACTTCATACACGCCATAAATAGATTACTAAACACCCCCATGAATCAAAACAAAAAACAAAATGAAATAAAAATATTAAAAACAATTGCAATAAATAATGGTTACACTGAACACATAATAGAAAAATTAATACAAAAAATAAAATTAAAATTAAAATATAAACCAAAAAATAACGATATTAACAAAGACAAAAACAAATTTATAACATTCACTTTCATAAATAAAAATATATACAAATTAAGTAATATATTTAAAAAACTAGGATTACAAATAGCTTATAAAACAAACAATACCCTAAAAAACAAAATAATTACTATGAATAAAGAAAATAATAATATATTTGAAAATAGTGGTATATACAAAATAAACTGTAATAATTGTGAAAAGGCATACATCGGTCAAACTGGTAGGAAAATAAAATATAGATACCTAGAACACATTAAATCATTTACAAATAACGAAACGGAAAAATCCACATATGCAGAACACTTAATAAAAAATAAACATACACCTGATTCACTAGAAAAAACAGTTACAGTATTAGCCACATACAATAAAGGAAACCTAATGAACATAGCTGAAAACTATTACATAAATAAACACAAAAACAATATATTAAATGACCAAACTCCATACAATCAAAACCCACTCTTTAATATAATACTTTAATAAAAAAATTTTAAACTAGCCCTTCTTAGACAGGTTCTATTATTTATTTCTTATCTAATCTCCAAATATGTTTGTCATTCATTTTTTATTTCAATTTTTTATTTCAATTTTATTTCTTGTTTTTATTTCACATTAATTACTGTTTTAAACTTGTGATTTAATTTTTAGTTTCAATATGTGTTAGACTGTAGTTCAATTCACATGTGTGCTATGTTTCATGTTATTTTCATTTTAATTTATTTTTATTTAATTTTATTTTAGCTTCAAAGTGAAGTTTTAAATTGTGTTCACTGTTACACTATGTTTTTAATTTAGTTCGATTATATTTTAGCTGAAGATGGGTTATGCCCGAAAACGTTCCTAAGATAACAAGTTTGATATTCTTATATTAATTTTGTTACTTACGTATTAGTTTGTTATTTTAGCATTTATTTTTTATACTATAGTTACTAACAAACAGGATGATAAAATATTCTTTAATGAATTCTGCTGATATAGCAATACATATCCAAAAATATTATTACTTAACATTAAAATTGAAAAAAACTATTAATAACATCTACTTCAATAAAAAATGCCTACAAATGAATATAATACCAAAATATGCAACAATAAAAATAAAAAACAAATCTCCGGTAGCAATAAAAACCAAAAAACAAGCTGAAATATTTTGGATCAAAAATGAAATAAATTACCTATATAACAAAAAGAATAAAATCAATATACAACTCTTAAAAATACATTTACAATTAGTTAATAATATAAACTATGAAATTCTAAATTTATATTTTGAAAAAATTAATGACAAAATTAAACCCATTATATACCAAAAACAACAAATAATAAATAAAAAATTAAATACTTTAGCAAAACAACAAATACCTAAACCTACAATTATTAATAATAAATTTGATTTTTATCCAAGAACTGTAAACTTAACTACCATAAAATTTACAAATGATGAAGTCAACGTTTTAAATTTAGGTTATAAATATAATTTAAACACATCACATAAAAAACAATATGAAAATTTAATAATAGAAACTGAAAATGCAATACAAAAATTACCAACAAATGAACAAACTATTACAAGAGCCGAAGCAACACACGCAATTTTAAACATTATAAAGAAAAACAAAACAAACACAGACCATTTAAAAATACAAAAAACCATCAAAAATATAAATAATAAATTAAACCAAGAAAATGCTGTTACCGCTAAAGCTGATAAAGGAAATAGTATAATTATAATAAATAAAAATGAACTTATTCAAAAAACTGATAATTTTATAAAAGAAAATAACATAAATACGACAAAAATCGATCCCACAAACAAATATCAGGCTAAAATAAGAAAAATAATAAAAGAATCAAATTTACTAATAAATAACAATATCGCCAAATTCTTTATAAATATGAACCCCAAAGCACCAACTCTCAACCCACTATTAAAAATACATAAACCAAATATACCAATTAGACCTTTAGTAAATTACACAACTGCCCCTGGATATAAATTAGCCAAATACATATCCAATATATTAAAACAAACTATATCTTTAAATGATAAATATACAATCAGAAATAGACAAAATGTCTTTGATAAATTACAAAACATACCTATAAACAATAAAACTAAAATAATCTCTTACGATATAACCAATTTATACACTAACATACCAATTAATGAGACAATAGAAATAATCAAAAAATCAATAAATGTTTCAAATAATAATATATATAATAACCAATTAATCAATTTAATAAAAATACTCATTGAACAAAATTATTTCAAATTCAATAATATTACATATACCCAAAATAGTGGTTTAGGTATGGGATCCCCCTTATCAGGTATTTTAAGTGAAATATTTCTACAACATCTCGAAGAAAGATATATTGAAAATTTAATTAAAAAATATAATATAAAAACATATATCAGATATGTAGATGATACTTTAGTTATTTTTGATGAAAACAACAATAACACTGAAAATAACATTTTAAATGATTTAAATAAAATACATAAAAACATACAATACACTATGGAAAAAGAGATAAACAATAAAATTAACTTCTTAGACATCATAATAAATAAAACTACTAATAAATTACAATACAATATACACAGAAAACAAACAACAACCGACACTATAATAAACAAAACATCAAACCATCCAAATCAACATAAACACGCATACTTCATACACGCCATAAATAGATTACTAAACACCCCCATGAATCAAAACAAAAAACAAAATGAAATAAAAATATTAAAAACAATTGCAATAAATAATGGTTACACTGAACACATAATAGAAAAATTAATACAAAAAATAAAATTAAAATTAAAATATAAACCAAAAAATAACGATATTAACAAAGACAAAAACAAATTTATAACATTCACTTTCATAAATAAAAATATATACAAATTAAGTAATATATTTAAAAAACTAGGATTACAAATAGCTTATAAAACAAACAATACCCTAAAAAACAAAATAATTACTATGAATAAAGAAAATAATAATATATTTGAAAATAGTGGTATATACAAAATAAACTGTAATAATTGTGAAAAGGCATACATCGGTCAAACTGGTAGGAAAATAAAATATAGATACCTAGAACACATTAAATCATTTACAAATAACGAAACGGAAAAATCCACATATGCAGAACACTTAATAAAAAATAAACATACACCTGATTCACTAGAAAAAACAGTTACAGTATTAGCCACATACAATAAAGGAAACCTAATGAACATAGCTGAAAACTATTACATAAATAAACACAAAAACAATATATTAAATGACCAAACTCCATACAATCAAAACCCACTCTTTAATATAATACTTTAATAAAAAAATTTTAAACTAGCCCTTCTTAGACAGGTTCTATTATTTATTTCTTATCTAATCTCCAAATATGTTTGTCATTCATTTTTTATTTCAATTTTTTATTTCAATTTTATTTCTTGTTTTTATTTCACATTAATTACTGTTTTAAACTTGTGATTTAATTTTTAGTTTCAATATGTGTTAGACTGTAGTTCAATTCACATGTGTGCTATGTTTCATGTTATTTTCATTTTAATTTATTTTTATTTAATTTTATTTTAGCTTCAAAGTGAAGTTTTAAATTGTGTTCACTGTTACACTATGTTTTTAATTTAGTTCGATTATATTTTAGCTGAAGATGGGTTATGCCCGAAAATGTTCCTAAGATAACAAGTTTGATATTCTTATATTAATTTTGTTACTTACGTATTAGTTTGTTATTTTAGCATTTATTTTTTATACTATAGTTACTAACAAACAGGATGATAAAATATTCTTTAATGAATTCTGCTGATATAGCAATACATATCCAAAAATATTATTACTTAACATTAAAATTGAAAAAAACTATTAATAACATCTACTTCAATAAAAAATGCCTACAAATGAATATAATACCAAAATATGCAACAATAAAAATAAAAAACAAATCTCCGGTAGCAATAAAAACCAAAAAACAAGCTGAAATATTTTGGATCAAAAATGAAATAAATTACCTATATAACAAAAAGAATAAAATCAATATACAACTCTTAAAAATACATTTACAATTAGTTAATAATATAAACTATGAAATTCTAAATTTATATTTTGAAAAAATTAATGACAAAATTAAACCCATTATATACCAAAAACAACAAATAATAAATAAAAAATTAAATACTTTAGCAAAACAACAAATACCTAAACCTACAATTATTAATAATAAATTTGATTTTTATCCAAGAACTGTAAACTTAACTACCATAAAATTTACAAATGATGAAGTCAACGTTTTAAATTTAGGTTATAAATATAATTTAAACACATCACATAAAAAACAATATGAAAATTTAATAATAGAAACTGAAAATGCAATACAAAAATTACCAACAAATGAACAAACTATTACAAGAGCCGAAGCAACACACGCAATTTTAAACATTATAAAGAAAAACAAAACAAACACAGACCATTTAAAAATACAAAAAACCATCAAAAATATAAATAATAAATTAAACCAAGAAAATGCTGTTACCGCTAAAGCTGATAAAGGAAATAGTATAATTATAATAAATAAAAATGAACTTATTCAAAAAACTGATAATTTTATAAAAGAAAATAACATAAATACGACAAAAATCGATCCCACAAACAAATATCAGGCTAAAATAAGAAAAATAATAAAAGAATCAAATTTACTAATAAATAACAATATCGCCAAATTCTTTATAAATATGAACCCCAAAGCACCAACTCTCAACCCACTATTAAAAATACATAAACCAAATATACCAATTAGACCTTTAGTAAATTACACAACTGCCCCTGGATATAAATTAGCCAAATACATATCCAATATATTAAAACAAACTATATCTTTAAATGATAAATATACAATCAGAAATAGACAAAATGTCTTTGATAAATTACAAAACATACCTATAAACAATAAAACTAAAATAATCTCTTACGATATAACCAATTTATACACTAACATACCAATTAATGAGACAATAGAAATAATCAAAAAATCAATAAATGTTTCAAATAATAATATATATAATAACCAATTAATCAATTTAATAAAAATACTCATTGAACAAAATTATTTCAAATTCAATAATATTACATATACCCAAAATAGTGGTTTAGGTATGGGATCCCCCTTATCAGGTATTTTAAGTGAAATATTTCTACAACATCTCGAAGAAAGATATATTGAAAATTTAATTAAAAAATATAATATAAAAACATATATCAGATATGTAGATGATACTTTAGTTATTTTTGATGAAAACAACAATAACACTGAAAATAACATTTTAAATGATTTAAATAAAATACATAAAAACATACAATACACTATGGAAAAAGAGATAAACAATAAAATTAACTTCTTAGACATCATAATAAATAAAACTACTAATAAATTACAATACAATATACACAGAAAACAAACAACAACCGACACTATAATAAACAAAACATCAAACCATCCAAATCAACATAAACACGCATACTTCATACACGCCATAAATAGATTACTAAACACCCCCATGAATCAAAACAAAAAACAAAATGAAATAAAAATATTAAAAACAATTGCAATAAATAATGGTTACACTGAACACATAATAGAAAAATTAATACAAAAAATAAAATTAAAATTAAAATATAAACCAAAAAATAACGATATTAACAAAGACAAAAACAAATTTATAACATTCACTTTCATAAATAAAAATATATACAAATTAAGTAATATATTTAAAAAACTAGGATTACAAATAGCTTATAAAACAAACAATACCCTAAAAAACAAAATAATTACTATGAATAAAGAAAATAATAATATATTTGAAAATAGTGGTATATACAAAATAAACTGTAATAATTGTGAAAAGGCATACATCGGTCAAACTGGTAGGAAAATAAAATATAGATACCTAGAACACATTAAATCATTTACAAATAACGAAACGGAAAAATCCACATATGCAGAACACTTAATAAAAAATAAACATACACCTGATTCACTAGAAAAAACAGTTACAGTATTAGCCACATACAATAAAGGAAACCTAATGAACATAGCTGAAAACTATTACATAAATAAACACAAAAACAATATATTAAATGACCAAACTCCATACAATCAAAACCCACTCTTTAATATAATACTTTAATAAAAAAATTTTAAACTAGCCCTTCTTAGACAGGTTCTATTATTTATTTCTTATCTAATCTCCAAATATGTTTGTCATTCATTTTTTATTTCAATTTTTTATTTCAATTTTATTTCTTGTTTTTATTTCACATTAATTACTGTTTTAAACTTGTGATTTAATTTTTAGTTTCAATATGTGTTAGACTGTAGTTCAATTCACATGTGTGCTATGTTTCATGTTATTTTCATTTTAATTTATTTTTATTTAATTTTATTTTAGCTTCAAAGTGAAGTTTTAAATTGTGTTCACTGTTACACTATGTTTTTAATTTAGTTCGATTATATTTTAGCTGAAGATGGGTTATGCCCGAAAACGTTCCTAAGATAACAAGTTTGATATTCTTATATTAATTTTGTTACTTACGTATTAGTTTGTTATTTTAGCATTTATTTTTTATACTATAGTTACTAACAAACAGGATGATAAAATATTCTTTAATGAATTCTGCTGATATAGCAATACATATCCAAAAATATTATTACTTAACATTAAAATTGAAAAAAACTATTAATAACATCTACTTCAATAAAAAATGCCTACAAATGAATATAATACCAAAATATGCAACAATAAAAATAAAAAACAAATCTCCGGTAGCAATAAAAACCAAAAAACAAGCTGAAATATTTTGGATCAAAAATGAAATAAATTACCTATATAACAAAAAGAATAAAATCAATATACAACTCTTAAAAATACATTTACAATTAGTTAATAATATAAACTATGAAATTCTAAATTTATATTTTGAAAAAATTAATGACAAAATTAAACCCATTATATACCAAAAACAACAAATAATAAATAAAAAATTAAATACTTTAGCAAAACAACAAATACCTAAACCTACAATTATTAATAATAAATTTGATTTTTATCCAAGAACTGTAAACTTAACTACCATAAAATTTACAAATGATGAAGTCAACGTTTTAAATTTAGGTTATAAATATAATTTAAACACATCACATAAAAAACAATATGAAAATTTAATAATAGAAACTGAAAATGCAATACAAAAATTACCAACAAATGAACAAACTATTACAAGAGCCGAAGCAACACACGCAATTTTAAACATTATAAAGAAAAACAAAACAAACACAGACCATTTAAAAATACAAAAAACCATCAAAAATATAAATAATAAATTAAACCAAGAAAATGCTGTTACCGCTAAAGCTGATAAAGGAAATAGTATAATTATAATAAATAAAAATGAACTTATTCAAAAAACTGATAATTTTATAAAAGAAAATAACATAAATACGACAAAAATCGATCCCACAAACAAATATCAGGCTAAAATAAGAAAAATAATAAAAGAATCAAATTTACTAATAAATAACAATATCGCCAAATTCTTTATAAATATGAACCCCAAAGCACCAACTCTCAACCCACTATTAAAAATACATAAACCAAATATACCAATTAGACCTTTAGTAAATTACACAACTGCCCCTGGATATAAATTAGCCAAATACATATCCAATATATTAAAACAAACTATATCTTTAAATGATAAATATACAATCAGAAATAGACAAAATGTCTTTGATAAATTACAAAACATACCTATAAACAATAAAACTAAAATAATCTCTTACGATATAACCAATTTATACACTAACATACCAATTAATGAGACAATAGAAATAATCAAAAAATCAATAAATGTTTCAAATAATAATATATATAATAACCAATTAATCAATTTAATAAAAATACTCATTGAACAAAATTATTTCAAATTCAATAATATTACATATACCCAAAATAGTGGTTTAGGTATGGGATCCCCCTTATCAGGTATTTTAAGTGAAATATTTCTACAACATCTCGAAGAAAGATATATTGAAAATTTAATTAAAAAATATAATATAAAAACATATATCAGATATGTAGATGATACTTTAGTTATTTTTGATGAAAACAACAATAACACTGAAAATAACATTTTAAATGATTTAAATAAAATACATAAAAACATACAATACACTATGGAAAAAGAGATAAACAATAAAATTAACTTCTTAGACATCATAATAAATAAAACTACTAATAAATTACAATACAATATACACAGAAAACAAACAACAACCGACACTATAATAAACAAAACATCAAACCATCCAAATCAACATAAACACGCATACTTCATACACGCCATAAATAGATTACTAAACACCCCCATGAATCAAAACAAAAAACAAAATGAAATAAAAATATTAAAAACAATTGCAATAAATAATGGTTACACTGAACACATAATAGAAAAATTAATACAAAAAATAAAATTAAAATTAAAATATAAACCAAAAAATAACGATATTAACAAAGACAAAAACAAATTTATAACATTCACTTTCATAAATAAAAATATATACAAATTAAGTAATATATTTAAAAAACTAGGATTACAAATAGCTTATAAAACAAACAATACCCTAAAAAACAAAATAATTACTATGAATAAAGAAAATAATAATATATTTGAAAATAGTGGTATATACAAAATAAACTGTAATAATTGTGAAAAGGCATACATCGGTCAAACTGGTAGGAAAATAAAATATAGATACCTAGAACACATTAAATCATTTACAAATAACGAAACGGAAAAATCCACATATGCAGAACACTTAATAAAAAATAAACATACACCTGATTCACTAGAAAAAACAGTTACAGTATTAGCCACATACAATAAAGGAAACCTAATGAACATAGCTGAAAACTATTACATAAATAAACACAAAAACAATATATTAAATGACCAAACTCCATACAATCAAAACCCACTCTTTAATATAATACTTTAATAAAAAAATTTTAAACTAGCCCTTCTTAGACAGGTTCTATTATTTATTTCTTATCTAATCTCCAAATATGTTTGTCATTCATTTTTTATTTCAATTTTTTATTTCAATTTTATTTCTTGTTTTTATTTCACATTAATTACTGTTTTAAACTTGTGATTTAATTTTTAGTTTCAATATGTGTTAGACTGTAGTTCAATTCACATGTGTGCTATGTTTCATGTTATTTTCATTTTAATTTATTTTTATTTAATTTTATTTTAGCTTCAAAGTGAAGTTTTAAATTGTGTTCACTGTTACACTATGTTTTTAATTTAGTTCGATTATATTTTAGCTGAAGATGGGTTATGCCCGAAAACGTTCCTAAGATAACAAGTTTGATATTCTTATATTAATTTTGTTACTTACGTATTAGTTTGTTATTTTAGCATTTATTTTTTATACTATAGTTACTAACAAACAGGATGATAAAATATTCTTTAATGAATTCTGCTGATATAGCAATACATATCCAAAAATATTATTACTTAACATTAAAATTGAAAAAAACTATTAATAACATCTACTTCAATAAAAAATGCCTACAAATGAATATAATACCAAAATATGCAACAATAAAAATAAAAAACAAATCTCCGGTAGCAATAAAAACCAAAAAACAAGCTGAAATATTTTGGATCAAAAATGAAATAAATTACCTATATAACAAAAAGAATAAAATCAATATACAACTCTTAAAAATACATTTACAATTAGTTAATAATATAAACTATGAAATTCTAAATTTATATTTTGAAAAAATTAATGACAAAATTAAACCCATTATATACCAAAAACAACAAATAATAAATAAAAAATTAAATACTTTAGCAAAACAACAAATACCTAAACCTACAATTATTAATAATAAATTTGATTTTTATCCAAGAACTGTAAACTTAACTACCATAAAATTTACAAATGATGAAGTCAACGTTTTAAATTTAGGTTATAAATATAATTTAAACACATCACATAAAAAACAATATGAAAATTTAATAATAGAAACTGAAAATGCAATACAAAAATTACCAACAAATGAACAAACTATTACAAGAGCCGAAGCAACACACGCAATTTTAAACATTATAAAGAAAAACAAAACAAACACAGACCATTTAAAAATACAAAAAACCATCAAAAATATAAATAATAAATTAAACCAAGAAAATGCTGTTACCGCTAAAGCTGATAAAGGAAATAGTATAATTATAATAAATAAAAATGAACTTATTCAAAAAACTGATAATTTTATAAAAGAAAATAACATAAATACGACAAAAATCGATCCCACAAACAAATATCAGGCTAAAATAAGAAAAATAATAAAAGAATCAAATTTACTAATAAATAACAATATCGCCAAATTCTTTATAAATATGAACCCCAAAGCACCAACTCTCAACCCACTATTAAAAATACATAAACCAAATATACCAATTAGACCTTTAGTAAATTACACAACTGCCCCTGGATATAAATTAGCCAAATACATATCCAATATATTAAAACAAACTATATCTTTAAATGATAAATATACAATCAGAAATAGACAAAATGTCTTTGATAAATTACAAAACATACCTATAAACAATAAAACTAAAATAATCTCTTACGATATAACCAATTTATACACTAACATACCAATTAATGAGACAATAGAAATAATCAAAAAATCAATAAATGTTTCAAATAATAATATATATAATAACCAATTAATCAATTTAATAAAAATACTCATTGAACAAAATTATTTCAAATTCAATAATATTACATATACCCAAAATAGTGGTTTAGGTATGGGATCCCCCTTATCAGGTATTTTAAGTGAAATATTTCTACAACATCTCGAAGAAAGATATATTGAAAATTTAATTAAAAAATATAATATAAAAACATATATCAGATATGTAGATGATACTTTAGTTATTTTTGATGAAAACAACAATAACACTGAAAATAACATTTTAAATGATTTAAATAAAATACATAAAAACATACAATACACTATGGAAAAAGAGATAAACAATAAAATTAACTTCTTAGACATCATAATAAATAAAACTACTAATAAATTACAATACAATATACACAGAAAACAAACAACAACCGACACTATAATAAACAAAACATCAAACCATCCAAATCAACATAAACACGCATACTTCATACACGCCATAAATAGATTACTAAACACCCCCATGAATCAAAACAAAAAACAAAATGAAATAAAAATATTAAAAACAATTGCAATAAATAATGGTTACACTGAACACATAATAGAAAAATTAATACAAAAAATAAAATTAAAATTAAAATATAAACCAAAAAATAACGATATTAACAAAGACAAAAACAAATTTATAACATTCACTTTCATAAATAAAAATATATACAAATTAAGTAATATATTTAAAAAACTAGGATTACAAATAGCTTATAAAACAAACAATACCCTAAAAAACAAAATAATTACTATGAATAAAGAAAATAATAATATATTTGAAAATAGTGGTATATACAAAATAAACTGTAATAATTGTGAAAAGGCATACATCGGTCAAACTGGTAGGAAAATAAAATATAGATACCTAGAACACATTAAATCATTTACAAATAACGAAACGGAAAAATCCACATATGCAGAACACTTAATAAAAAATAAACATACACCTGATTCACTAGAAAAAACAGTTACAGTATTAGCCACATACAATAAAGGAAACCTAATGAACATAGCTGAAAACTATTACATAAATAAACACAAAAACAATATATTAAATGACCAAACTCCATACAATCAAAACCCACTCTTTAATATAATACTTTAATAAAAAAAATTTTAAACTAGCCCTTCTTAGACAGGTTCTATTATTTATTTCTTATCTAATCTCCAAATATGTTTGTCATTCATTTTTTATTTCAATTTTTTATTTCAATTTTATTTCTTGTTTTTATTTCACATTAATTACTGTTTTAAACTTGTGATTTAATTTTTAGTTTCAATATGTGTTAGACTGTAGTTCAATTCACATGTGTGCTATGTTTCATGTTATTTTCATTTTAATTTATTTTTATTTAATTTTATTTTAGCTTCAAAGTGAAGTTTTAAATTGTGTTCACTGTTACACTATGTTTTTAATTTAGTTCGATTATATTTTAGCTGAAGATGGGTTATGCCCGAAAACGTTCCTAAGATAACAAGTTTGATATTCTTATATTAATTTTGTTACTTACGTATTAGTTTGTTATTTTAGCATTTATTTTTTATACTATAGTTACTAACAAACAGGATGATAAAATATTCTTTAATGAATTCTGCTGATATAGCAATACATATCCAAAAATATTATTACTTAACATTAAAATTGAAAAAAACTATTAATAACATCTACTTCAATAAAAAATGCCTACAAATGAATATAATACCAAAATATGCAACAATAAAAATAAAAAACAAATCTCCGGTAGCAATAAAAACCAAAAAACAAGCTGAAATATTTTGGATCAAAAATGAAATAAATTACCTATATAACAAAAAGAATAAAATCAATATACAACTCTTAAAAATACATTTACAATTAGTTAATAATATAAACTATGAAATTCTAAATTTATATTTTGAAAAAATTAATGACAAAATTAAACCCATTATATACCAAAAACAACAAATAATAAATAAAAAATTAAATACTTTAGCAAAACAACAAATACCTAAACCTACAATTATTAATAATAAATTTGATTTTTATCCAAGAACTGTAAACTTAACTACCATAAAATTTACAAATGATGAAGTCAACGTTTTAAATTTAGGTTATAAATATAATTTAAACACATCACATAAAAAACAATATGAAAATTTAATAATAGAAACTGAAAATGCAATACAAAAATTACCAACAAATGAACAAACTATTACAAGAGCCGAAGCAACACACGCAATTTTAAACATTATAAAGAAAAACAAAACAAACACAGACCATTTAAAAATACAAAAAACCATCAAAAATATAAATAATAAATTAAACCAAGAAAATGCTGTTACCGCTAAAGCTGATAAAGGAAATAGTATAATTATAATAAATAAAAATGAACTTATTCAAAAAACTGATAATTTTATAAAAGAAAATAACATAAATACGACAAAAATCGATCCCACAAACAAATATCAGGCTAAAATAAGAAAAATAATAAAAGAATCAAATTTACTAATAAATAACAATATCGCCAAATTCTTTATAAATATGAACCCCAAAGCACCAACTCTCAACCCACTATTAAAAATACATAAACCAAATATACCAATTAGACCTTTAGTAAATTACACAACTGCCCCTGGATATAAATTAGCCAAATACATATCCAATATATTAAAACAAACTATATCTTTAAATGATAAATATACAATCAGAAATAGACAAAATGTCTTTGATAAATTACAAAACATACCTATAAACAATAAAACTAAAATAATCTCTTACGATATAACCAATTTATACACTAACATACCAATTAATGAGACAATAGAAATAATCAAAAAATCAATAAATGTTTCAAATAATAATATATATAATAACCAATTAATCAATTTAATAAAAATACTCATTGAACAAAATTATTTCAAATTCAATAATATTACATATACCCAAAATAGTGGTTTAGGTATGGGATCCCCCTTATCAGGTATTTTAAGTGAAATATTTCTACAACATCTCGAAGAAAGATATATTGAAAATTTAATTAAAAAATATAATATAAAAACATATATCAGATATGTAGATGATACTTTAGTTATTTTTGATGAAAACAACAATAACACTGAAAATAACATTTTAAATGATTTAAATAAAATACATAAAAACATACAATACACTATGGAAAAAGAGATAAACAATAAAATTAACTTCTTAGACATCATAATAAATAAAACTACTAATAAATTACAATACAATATACACAGAAAACAAACAACAACCGACACTATAATAAACAAAACATCAAACCATCCAAATCAACATAAACACGCATACTTCATACACGCCATAAATAGATTACTAAACACCCCCATGAATCAAAACAAAAAACAAAATGAAATAAAAATATTAAAAACAATTGCAATAAATAATGGTTACACTGAACACATAATAGAAAAATTAATACAAAAAATAAAATTAAAATTAAAATATAAACCAAAAAATAACGATATTAACAAAGACAAAAACAAATTTATAACATTCACTTTCATAAATAAAAATATATACAAATTAAGTAATATATTTAAAAAACTAGGATTACAAATAGCTTATAAAACAAACAATACCCTAAAAAACAAAATAATTACTATGAATAAAGAAAATAATAATATATTTGAAAATAGTGGTATATACAAAATAAACTGTAATAATTGTGAAAAGGCATACATCGGTCAAACTGGTAGGAAAATAAAATATAGATACCTAGAACACATTAAATCATTTACAAATAACGAAACGGAAAAATCCACATATGCAGAACACTTAATAAAAAATAAACATACACCTGATTCACTAGAAAAAACAGTTACAGTATTAGCCACATACAATAAAGGAAACCTAATGAACATAGCTGAAAACTATTACATAAATAAACACAAAAACAATATATTAAATGACCAAACTCCATACAATCAAAACCCACTCTTTAATATAATACTTTAATAAAAAAAATTTTAAACTAGCCCTTCTTAGACAGGTTCTATTATTTATTTCTTATCTAATCTCCAAATATGTTTGTCATTCATTTTTTATTTCAATTTTTTATTTCAATTTTATTTCTTGTTTTTATTTCACATTAATTACTGTTTTAAACTTGTGATTTAATTTTTAGTTTCAATATGTGTTAGACTGTAGTTCAATTCACATGTGTGCTATGTTTCATGTTATTTTCATTTTAATTTATTTTTATTTAATTTTATTTTAGCTTCAAAGTGAAGTTTTAAATTGTGTTCACTGTTACACTATGTTTTTAATTTAGTTCGATTATATTTTAGCTGAAGATGGGTTATGCCCGAAAACGTTCCTAAGATAACAAGTTTGATATTCTTATATTAATTTTGTTACTTACGTATTAGTTTGTTATTTTAGCATTTATTTTTTATACTATAGTTACTAACAAACAGGATGATAAAATATTCTTTAATGAATTCTGCTGATATAGCAATACATATCCAAAAATATTACTACTTAACATTAAAATTGAAAAAAACTATTAATAACATCTACTTCAATAAAAAATGCCTACAAATGAATATAATACCAAAATATGCAACAATAAAAATAAAAAACAAATCTCCGGTAGCAATAAAAACCAAAAAACAAGCTGAAATATTTTGGATCAAAAATGAAATAAATTACCTATATAACAAAAAGAATAAAATCAATATACAACTCTTAAAAATACATTTACAATTAGTTAATAATATAAACTATGAAATTCTAAATTTATATTTTGAAAAAATTAATGACAAAATTAAACCCATTATATACCAAAAACAACAAATAATAAATAAAAAATTAAATACTTTAGCAAAACAACAAATACCTAAACCTACAATTATTAATAATAAATTTGATTTTTATCCAAGAACTGTAAACTTAACTACCATAAAATTTACAAATGATGAAGTCAACGTTTTAAATTTAGGTTATAAATATAATTTAAACACATCACATAAAAAACAATATGAAAATTTAATAATAGAAACTGAAAATGCAATACAAAAATTACCAACAAATGAACAAACTATTACAAGAGCCGAAGCAACACACGCAATTTTAAACATTATAAAGAAAAACAAAACAAACACAGACCATTTAAAAATACAAAAAACCATCAAAAATATAAATAATAAATTAAACCAAGAAAATGCTGTTACCGCTAAAGCTGATAAAGGAAATAGTATAATTATAATAAATAAAAATGAACTTATTCAAAAAACTGATAATTTTATAAAAGAAAATAACATAAATACGACAAAAATCGATCCCACAAACAAATATCAGGCTAAAATAAGAAAAATAATAAAAGAATCAAATTTACTAATAAATAACAATATCGCCAAATTCTTTATAAATATGAACCCCAAAGCACCAACTCTCAACCCACTATTAAAAATACATAAACCAAATATACCAATTAGACCTTTAGTAAATTACACAACTGCCCCTGGATATAAATTAGCCAAATACATATCCAATATATTAAAACAAACTATATCTTTAAATGATAAATATACAATCAGAAATAGACAAAATGTCTTTGATAAATTACAAAACATACCTATAAACAATAAAACTAAAATAATCTCTTACGATATAACCAATTTATACACTAACATACCAATTAATGAGACAATAGAAATAATCAAAAAATCAATAAATGTTTCAAATAATAATATATATAATAACCAATTAATCAATTTAATAAAAATACTCATTGAACAAAATTATTTCAAATTCAATAATATTACATATACCCAAAATAGTGGTTTAGGTATGGGATCCCCCTTATCAGGTATTTTAAGTGAAATATTTCTACAACATCTCGAAGAAAGATATATTGAAAATTTAATTAAAAAATATAATATAAAAACATATATCAGATATGTAGATGATACTTTAGTTATTTTTGATGAAAACAACAATAACACTGAAAATAACATTTTAAATGATTTAAATAAAATACATAAAAACATACAATACACTATGGAAAAAGAGATAAACAATAAAATTAACTTCTTAGACATCATAATAAATAAAACTACTAATAAATTACAATACAATATACACAGAAAACAAACAACAACCGACACTATAATAAACAAAACATCAAACCATCCAAATCAACATAAACACGCATACTTCATACACGCCATAAATAGATTACTAAACACCCCCATGAATCAAAACAAAAAACAAAATGAAATAAAAATATTAAAAACAATTGCAATAAATAATGGTTACACTGAACACATAATAGAAAAATTAATACAAAAAATAAAATTAAAATTAAAATATAAACCAAAAAATAACGATATTAACAAAGACAAAAACAAATTTATAACATTCACTTTCATAAATAAAAATATATACAAATTAAGTAATATATTTAAAAAACTAGGATTACAAATAGCTTATAAAACAAACAATACCCTAAAAAACAAAATAATTACTATGAATAAAGAAAATAATAATATATTTGAAAATAGTGGTATATACAAAATAAACTGTAATAATTGTGAAAAGGCATACATCGGTCAAACTGGTAGGAAAATAAAATATAGATACCTAGAACACATTAAATCATTTACAAATAACGAAACGGAAAAATCCACATATGCAGAACACTTAATAAAAAATAAACATACACCTGATTCACTAGAAAAAACAGTTACAGTATTAGCCACATACAATAAAGGAAACCTAATGAACATAGCTGAAAACTATTACATAAATAAACACAAAAACAATATATTAAATGACCAAACTCCATACAATCAAAACCCACTCTTTAATATAATACTTTAATAAAAAAATTTTAAACTAGCCCTTCTTAGACAGGTTCTATTATTTATTTCTTATCTAATCTCCAAATATGTTTGTCATTCATTTTTTATTTCAATTTTTTATTTCAATTTTATTTCTTGTTTTTATTTCACATTAATTACTGTTTTAAACTTGTGATTTAATTTTTAGTTTCAATATGTGTTAGACTGTAGTTCAATTCACATGTGTGCTATGTTTCATGTTATTTTCATTTTAATTTATTTTTATTTAATTTTATTTTAGCTTCAAAGTGAAGTTTTAAATTGTGTTCACTGTTACACTATGTTTTTAATTTAGTTCGATTATATTTTAGCTGAAGATGGGTTATGCCCGAAAACGTTCCTAAGATAACAAGTTTGATATTCTTATATTAATTTTGTTACTTACGTATTAGTTTGTTATTTTAGCATTTATTTTTTATACTATAGTTACTAACAAACAGGATGATAAAATATTCTTTAATGAATTCTGCTGATATAGCAATACATATCCAAAAATATTATTACTTAACATTAAAATTGAAAAAAACTATTAATAACATCTACTTCAATAAAAAATGCCTACAAATGAATATAATACCAAAATATGCAACAATAAAAATAAAAAACAAATCTCCGGTAGCAATAAAAACCAAAAAACAAGCTGAAATATTTTGGATCAAAAATGAAATAAATTACCTATATAACAAAAAGAATAAAATCAATATACAACTCTTAAAAATACATTTACAATTAGTTAATAATATAAACTATGAAATTCTAAATTTATATTTTGAAAAAATTAATGACAAAATTAAACCCATTATATACCAAAAACAACAAATAATAAATAAAAAATTAAATACTTTAGCAAAACAACAAATACCTAAACCTACAATTATTAATAATAAATTTGATTTTTATCCAAGAACTGTAAACTTAACTACCATAAAATTTACAAATGATGAAGTCAACGTTTTAAATTTAGGTTATAAATATAATTTAAACACATCACATAAAAAACAATATGAAAATTTAATAATAGAAACTGAAAATGCAATACAAAAATTACCAACAAATGAACAAACTATTACAAGAGCCGAAGCAACACACGCAATTTTAAACATTATAAAGAAAAACAAAACAAACACAGACCATTTAAAAATACAAAAAACCATCAAAAATATAAATAATAAATTAAACCAAGAAAATGCTGTTACCGCTAAAGCTGATAAAGGAAATAGTATAATTATAATAAATAAAAATGAACTTATTCAAAAAACTGATAATTTTATAAAAGAAAATAACATAAATACGACAAAAATCGATCCCACAAACAAATATCAGGCTAAAATAAGAAAAATAATAAAAGAATCAAATTTACTAATAAATAACAATATCGCCAAATTCTTTATAAATATGAACCCCAAAGCACCAACTCTCAACCCACTATTAAAAATACATAAACCAAATATACCAATTAGACCTTTAGTAAATTACACAACTGCCCCTGGATATAAATTAGCCAAATACATATCCAATATATTAAAACAAACTATATCTTTAAATGATAAATATACAATCAGAAATAGACAAAATGTCTTTGATAAATTACAAAACATACCTATAAACAATAAAACTAAAATAATCTCTTACGATATAACCAATTTATACACTAACATACCAATTAATGAGACAATAGAAATAATCAAAAAATCAATAAATGTTTCAAATAATAATATATATAATAACCAATTAATCAATTTAATAAAAATACTCATTGAACAAAATTATTTCAAATTCAATAATATTACATATACCCAAAATAGTGGTTTAGGTATGGGATCCCCCTTATCAGGTATTTTAAGTGAAATATTTCTACAACATCTCGAAGAAAGATATATTGAAAATTTAATTAAAAAATATAATATAAAAACATATATCAGATATGTAGATGATACTTTAGTTATTTTTGATGAAAACAACAATAACACTGAAAATAACATTTTAAATGATTTAAATAAAATACATAAAAACATACAATACACTATGGAAAAAGAGATAAACAATAAAATTAACTTCTTAGACATCATAATAAATAAAACTACTAATAAATTACAATACAATATACACAGAAAACAAACAACAACCGACACTATAATAAACAAAACATCAAACCATCCAAATCAACATAAACACGCATACTTCATACACGCCATAAATAGATTACTAAACACCCCCATGAATCAAAACAAAAAACAAAATGAAATAAAAATATTAAAAACAATTGCAATAAATAATGGTTACACTGAACACATAATAGAAAAATTAATACAAAAAATAAAATTAAAATTAAAATATAAACCAAAAAATAACGATATTAACAAAGACAAAAACAAATTTATAACATTCACTTTCATAAATAAAAATATATACAAATTAAGTAATATATTTAAAAAACTAGGATTACAAATAGCTTATAAAACAAACAATACCCTAAAAAACAAAATAATTACTATGAATAAAGAAAATAATAATATATTTGAAAATAGTGGTATATACAAAATAAACTGTAATAATTGTGAAAAGGCATACATCGGTCAAACTGGTAGGAAAATAAAATATAGATACCTAGAACACATTAAATCATTTACAAATAACGAAACGGAAAAATCCACATATGCAGAACACTTAATAAAAAATAAACATACACCTGATTCACTAGAAAAAACAGTTACAGTATTAGCCACATACAATAAAGGAAACCTAATGAACATAGCTGAAAACTATTACATAAATAAACACAAAAACAATATATTAAATGACCAAACTCCATACAATCAAAACCCACTCTTTAATATAATACTTTAATAAAAAAAATTTTAAACTAGCCCTTCTTAGACAGGTTCTATTATTTATTTCTTATCTAATCTCCAAATATGTTTGTCATTCATTTTTTATTTCAATTTTTTATTTCAATTTTATTTCTTGTTTTTATTTCACATTAATTACTGTTTTAAACTTGTGATTTAATTTTTAGTTTCAATATGTGTTAGACTGTAGTTCAATTCACATGTGTGCTATGTTTCATGTTATTTTCATTTTAATTTATTTTTATTTAATTTTATTTTAGCTTCAAAGTGAAGTTTTAAATTGTGTTCACTGTTACACTATGTTTTTAATTTAGTTCGATTATATTTTAGCTGAAGATGGGTTATGCCCGAAAACGTTCCTAAGATAACAAGTTTGATATTCTTATATTAATTTTGTTACTTACGTATTAGTTTGTTATTTTAGCATTTATTTTTTATACTATAGTTACTAACAAACAGGATGATAAAATATTCTTTAATGAATTCTGCTGATATAGCAATACATATCCAAAAATATTATTACTTAACATTAAAATTGAAAAAAACTATTAATAACATCTACTTCAATAAAAAATGCCTACAAATGAATATAATACCAAAATATGCAACAATAAAAATAAAAAACAAATCTCCGGTAGCAATAAAAACCAAAAAACAAGCTGAAATATTTTGGATCAAAAATGAAATAAATTACCTATATAACAAAAAGAATAAAATCAATATACAACTCTTAAAAATACATTTACAATTAGTTAATAATATAAACTATGAAATTCTAAATTTATATTTTGAAAAAATTAATGACAAAATTAAACCCATTATATACCAAAAACAACAAATAATAAATAAAAAATTAAATACTTTAGCAAAACAACAAATACCTAAACCTACAATTATTAATAATAAATTTGATTTTTATCCAAGAACTGTAAACTTAACTACCATAAAATTTACAAATGATGAAGTCAACGTTTTAAATTTAGGTTATAAATATAATTTAAACACATCACATAAAAAACAATATGAAAATTTAATAATAGAAACTGAAAATGCAATACAAAAATTACCAACAAATGAACAAACTATTACAAGAGCCGAAGCAACACACGCAATTTTAAACATTATAAAGAAAAACAAAACAAACACAGACCATTTAAAAATACAAAAAACCATCAAAAATATAAATAATAAATTAAACCAAGAAAATGCTGTTACCGCTAAAGCTGATAAAGGAAATAGTATAATTATAATAAATAAAAATGAACTTATTCAAAAAACTGATAATTTTATAAAAGAAAATAACATAAATACGACAAAAATCGATCCCACAAACAAATATCAGGCTAAAATAAGAAAAATAATAAAAGAATCAAATTTACTAATAAATAACAATATCGCCAAATTCTTTATAAATATGAACCCCAAAGCACCAACTCTCAACCCACTATTAAAAATACATAAACCAAATATACCAATTAGACCTTTAGTAAATTACACAACTGCCCCTGGATATAAATTAGCCAAATACATATCCAATATATTAAAACAAACTATATCTTTAAATGATAAATATACAATCAGAAATAGACAAAATGTCTTTGATAAATTACAAAACATACCTATAAACAATAAAACTAAAATAATCTCTTACGATATAACCAATTTATACACTAACATACCAATTAATGAGACAATAGAAATAATCAAAAAATCAATAAATGTTTCAAATAATAATATATATAATAACCAATTAATCAATTTAATAAAAATACTCATTGAACAAAATTATTTCAAATTCAATAATATTACATATACCCAAAATAGTGGTTTAGGTATGGGATCCCCCTTATCAGGTATTTTAAGTGAAATATTTCTACAACATCTCGAAGAAAGATATATTGAAAATTTAATTAAAAAATATAATATAAAAACATATATCAGATATGTAGATGATACTTTAGTTATTTTTGATGAAAACAACAATAACACTGAAAATAACATTTTAAATGATTTAAATAAAATACATAAAAACATACAATACACTATGGAAAAAGAGATAAACAATAAAATTAACTTCTTAGACATCATAATAAGTAAAACTACTAATAAATTACAATACAATATACACAGAAAACAAACAACAACCGACACTATAATAAACAAAACATCAAACCATCCAAATCAACATAAACACGCATACTTCATACACGCCATAAATAGATTACTAAACACCCCCATGAATCAAAACAAAAAACAAAATGAAATAAAAATATTAAAAACAATTGCAATAAATAATGGTTACACTGAACACATAATAGAAAAATTAATACAAAAAATAAAATTAAAATTAAAATATAAACCAAAAAATAACGATATTAACAAAGACAAAAACAAATTTATAACATTCACTTTCATAAATAAAAATATATACAAATTAAGTAATATATTTAAAAAACTAGGATTACAAATAGCTTATAAAACAAACAATACCCTAAAAAACAAAATAATTACTATGAATAAAGAAAATAATAATATATTTGAAAATAGTGGTATATACAAAATAAACTGTAATAATTGTGAAAAGGCATACATCGGTCAAACTGGTAGGAAAATAAAATATAGATACCTAGAACACATTAAATCATTTACAAATAACGAAACGGAAAAATCCACATATGCAGAACACTTAATAAAAAATAAACATACACCTGATTCACTAGAAAAAACAGTTACAGTATTAGCCACATACAATAAAGGAAACCTAATGAACATAGCTGAAAACTATTACATAAATAAACACAAAAACAATATATTAAATGACCAAACTCCATACAATCAAAACCCACTCTTTAATATAATACTTTAATAAAAAAATTTTAAACTAGCCCTTCTTAGACAGGTTCTATTATTTATTTCTTATCTAATCTCCAAATATGTTTGTCATTCATTTTTTATTTCAATTTTTTATTTCAATTTTATTTCTTGTTTTTATTTCACATTAATTACTGTTTTAAACTTGTGATTTAATTTTTAGTTTCAATATGTGTTAGACTGTAGTTCAATTCACATGTGTGCTATGTTTCATGTTATTTTCATTTTAATTTATTTTTATTTAATTTTATTTTAGCTTCAAAGTGAAGTTTTAAATTGTGTTCACTGTTACACTATGTTTTTAATTTAGTTCGATTATATTTTAGCTGAAGATGGGTTATGCCCGAAAACGTTCCTAAGATAACAAGTTTGATATTCTTATATTAATTTTGTTACTTACGTATTAGTTTGTTATTTTAGCATTTATTTTTTATACTATAGTTACTAACAAACAGGATGATAAAATATTCTTTAATGAATTCTGCTGATATAGCAATACATATCCAAAAATATTATTACTTAACATTAAAATTGAAAAAAACTATTAATAACATCTACTTCAATAAAAAATGCCTACAAATGAATATAATACCAAAATATGCAACAATAAAAATAAAAAACAAATCTCCGGTAGCAATAAAAACCAAAAAACAAGCTGAAATATTTTGGATCAAAAATGAAATAAATTACCTATATAACAAAAAGAATAAAATCAATATACAACTCTTAAAAATACATTTACAATTAGTTAATAATATAAACTATGAAATTCTAAATTTATATTTTGAAAAAATTAATGACAAAATTAAACCCATTATATACCAAAAACAACAAATAATAAATAAAAAATTAAATACTTTAGCAAAACAACAAATACCTAAACCTACAATTATTAATAATAAATTTGATTTTTATCCAAGAACTGTAAACTTAACTACCATAAAATTTACAAATGATGAAGTCAACGTTTTAAATTTAGGTTATAAATATAATTTAAACACATCACATAAAAAACAATATGAAAATTTAATAATAGAAACTGAAAATGCAATACAAAAATTACCAACAAATGAACAAACTATTACAAGAGCCGAAGCAACACACGCAATTTTAAACATTATAAAGAAAAACAAAACAAACACAGACCATTTAAAAATACAAAAAACCATCAAAAATATAAATAATAAATTAAACCAAGAAAATGCTGTTACCGCTAAAGCTGATAAAGGAAATAGTATAATTATAATAAATAAAAATGAACTTATTCAAAAAACTGATAATTTTATAAAAGAAAATAACATAAATACGACAAAAATCGATCCCACAAACAAATATCAGGCTAAAATAAGAAAAATAATAAAAGAATCAAATTTACTAATAAATAACAATATCGCCAAATTCTTTATAAATATGAACCCCAAAGCACCAACTCTCAACCCACTATTAAAAATACATAAACCAAATATACCAATTAGACCTTTAGTAAATTACACAACTGCCCCTGGATATAAATTAGCCAAATACATATCCAATATATTAAAACAAACTATATCTTTAAATGATAAATATACAATCAGAAATAGACAAAATGTCTTTGATAAATTACAAAACATACCTATAAACAATAAAACTAAAATAATCTCTTACGATATAACCAATTTATACACTAACATACCAATTAATGAGACAATAGAAATAATCAAAAAATCAATAAATGTTTCAAATAATAATATATATAATAACCAATTAATCAATTTAATAAAAATACTCATTGAACAAAATTATTTCAAATTCAATAATATTACATATACCCAAAATAGTGGTTTAGGTATGGGATCCCCCTTATCAGGTATTTTAAGTGAAATATTTCTACAACATCTCGAAGAAAGATATATTGAAAATTTAATTAAAAAATATAATATAAAAACATATATCAGATATGTAGATGATACTTTAGTTATTTTTGATGAAAACAACAATAACACTGAAAATAACATTTTAAATGATTTAAATAAAATACATAAAAACATACAATACACTATGGAAAAAGAGATAAACAATAAAATTAACTTCTTAGACATCATAATAAATAAAACTACTAATAAATTACAATACAATATACACAGAAAACAAACAACAACCGACACTATAATAAACAAAACATCAAACCATCCAAATCAACATAAACACGCATACTTCATACACGCCATAAATAGATTACTAAACACCCCCATGAATCAAAACAAAAAACAAAATGAAATAAAAATATTAAAAACAATTGCAATAAATAATGGTTACACTGAACACATAATAGAAAAATTAATACAAAAAATAAAATTAAAATTAAAATATAAACCAAAAAATAACGATATTAACAAAGACAAAAACAAATTTATAACATTCACTTTCATAAATAAAAATATATACAAATTAAGTAATATATTTAAAAAACTAGGATTACAAATAGCTTATAAAACAAACAATACCCTAAAAAACAAAATAATTACTATGAATAAAGAAAATAATAATATATTTGAAAATAGTGGTATATACAAAATAAACTGTAATAATTGTGAAAAGGCATACATCGGTCAAACTGGTAGGAAAATAAAATATAGATACCTAGAACACATTAAATCATTTACAAATAACGAAACGGAAAAATCCACATATGCAGAACACTTAATAAAAAATAAACATACACCTGATTCACTAGAAAAAACAGTTACAGTATTAGCCACATACAATAAAGGAAACCTAATGAACATAGCTGAAAACTATTACATAAATAAACACAAAAACAATATATTAAATGACCAAACTCCATACAATCAAAACCCACTCTTTAATATAATACTTTAATAAAAAAATTTTAAACTAGCCCTTCTTAGACAGGTTCTATTATTTATTTCTTATCTAATCTCCAAATATGTTTGTCATTCATTTTTTATTTCAATTTTTTATTTCAATTTTATTTCTTGTTTTTATTTCACATTAATTACTGTTTTAAACTTGTGATTTAATTTTTAGTTTCAATATGTGTTAGACTGTAGTTCAATTCACATGTGTGCTATGTTTCATGTTATTTTCATTTTAATTTATTTTTATTTAATTTTATTTTAGCTTCAAAGTGAAGTTTTAAATTGTGTTCACTGTTACACTATGTTTTTAATTTAGTTCGATTATATTTTAGCTGAAGATGGGTTATGCCCGAAAACGTTCCTAAGATAACAAGTTTGATATTCTTATATTAATTTTGTTACTTACGTATTAGTTTGTTATTTTAGCATTTATTTTTTATACTATAGTTACTAACAAACAGGATGATAAAATATTCTTTAATGAATTCTGCTGATATAGCAATACATATCCAAAAATATTATTACTTAACATTAAAATTGAAAAAAACTATTAATAACATCTACTTCAATAAAAAATGCCTACAAATGAATATAATACCAAAATATGCAACAATAAAAATAAAAAACAAATCTCCGGTAGCAATAAAAACCAAAAAACAAGCTGAAATATTTTGGATCAAAAATGAAATAAATTACCTATATAACAAAAAGAATAAAATCAATATACAACTCTTAAAAATACATTTACAATTAGTTAATAATATAAACTATGAAATTCTAAATTTATATTTTGAAAAAATTAATGACAAAATTAAACCCATTATATACCAAAAACAACAAATAATAAATAAAAAATTAAATACTTTAGCAAAACAACAAATACCTAAACCTACAATTATTAATAATAAATTTGATTTTTATCCAAGAACTGTAAACTTAACTACCATAAAATTTACAAATGATGAAGTCAACGTTTTAAATTTAGGTTATAAATATAATTTAAACACATCACATAAAAAACAATATGAAAATTTAATAATAGAAACTGAAAATGCAATACAAAAATTACCAACAAATGAACAAACTATTACAAGAGCCGAAGCAACACACGCAATTTTAAACATTATAAAGAAAAACAAAACAAACACAGACCATTTAAAAATACAAAAAACCATCAAAAATATAAATAATAAATTAAACCAAGAAAATGCTGTTACCGCTAAAGCTGATAAAGGAAATAGTATAATTATAATAAATAAAAATGAACTTATTCAAAAAACTGATAATTTTATAAAAGAAAATAACATAAATACGACAAAAATCGATCCCACAAACAAATATCAGGCTAAAATAAGAAAAATAATAAAAGAATCAAATTTACTAATAAATAACAATATCGCCAAATTCTTTATAAATATGAACCCCAAAGCACCAACTCTCAACCCACTATTAAAAATACATAAACCAAATATACCAATTAGACCTTTAGTAAATTACACAACTGCCCCTGGATATAAATTAGCCAAATACATATCCAATATATTAAAACAAACTATATCTTTAAATGATAAATATACAATCAGAAATAGACAAAATGTCTTTGATAAATTACAAAACATACCTATAAACAATAAAACTAAAATAATCTCTTACGATATAACCAATTTATACACTAACATACCAATTAATGAGACAATAGAAATAATCAAAAAATCAATAAATGTTTCAAATAATAATATATATAATAACCAATTAATCAATTTAATAAAAATACTCATTGAACAAAATTATTTCAAATTCAATAATATTACATATACCCAAAATAGTGGTTTAGGTATGGGATCCCCCTTATCAGGTATTTTAAGTGAAATATTTCTACAACATCTCGAAGAAAGATATATTGAAAATTTAATTAAAAAATATAATATAAAAACATATATCAGATATGTAGATGATACTTTAGTTATTTTTGATGAAAACAACAATAACACTGAAAATAACATTTTAAATGATTTAAATAAAATACATAAAAACATACAATACACTATGGAAAAAGAGATAAACAATAAAATTAACTTCTTAGACATCATAATAAATAAAACTACTAATAAATTACAATACAATATACACAGAAAACAAACAACAACCGACACTATAATAAACAAAACATCAAACCATCCAAATCAACATAAACACGCATACTTCATACACGCCATAAATAGATTACTAAACACCCCCATGAATCAAAACAAAAAACAAAATGAAATAAAAATATTAAAAACAATTGCAATAAATAATGGTTACACTGAACACATAATAGAAAAATTAATACAAAAAATAAAATTAAAATTAAAATATAAACCAAAAAATAACGATATTAACAAAGACAAAAACAAATTTATAACATTCACTTTCATAAATAAAAATATATACAAATTAAGTAATATATTTAAAAAACTAGGATTACAAATAGCTTATAAAACAAACAATACCCTAAAAAACAAAATAATTACTATGAATAAAGAAAATAATAATATATTTGAAAATAGTGGTATATACAAAATAAACTGTAATAATTGTGAAAAGGCATACATCGGTCAAACTGGTAGGAAAATAAAATATAGATACCTAGAACACATTAAATCATTTACAAATAACGAAACGGAAAAATCCACATATGCAGAACACTTAATAAAAAATAAACATACACCTGATTCACTAGAAAAAACAGTTACAGTATTAGCCACATACAATAAAGGAAACCTAATGAACATAGCTGAAAACTATTACATAAATAAACACAAAAACAATATATTAAATGACCAAACTCCATACAATCAAAACCCACTCTTTAATATAATACTTTAATAAAAAAATTTTAAACTAGCCCTTCTTAGACAGGTTCTATTATTTATTTCTTATCTAATCTCCAAATATGTTTGTCATTCATTTTTTATTTCAATTTTTTATTTCAATTTTATTTCTTGTTTTTATTTCACATTAATTACTGTTTTAAACTTGTGATTTAATTTTTAGTTTCAATATGTGTTAGACTGTAGTTCAATTCACATGTGTGCTATGTTTCATGTTATTTTCATTTTAATTTATTTTTATTTAATTTTATTTTAGCTTCAAAGTGAAGTTTTAAATTGTGTTCACTGTTACACTATGTTTTTAATTTAGTTCGATTATATTTTAGCTGAAGATGGGTTATGCCCGAAAACGTTCCTAAGATAACAAGTTTGATATTCTTATATTAATTTTGTTACTTACGTATTAGTTTGTTATTTTAGCATTTATTTTTTATACTATAGTTACTAACAAACAGGATGATAAAATATTCTTTAATGAATTCTGCTGATATAGCAATACATATCCAAAAATATTATTACTTAACATTAAAATTGAAAAAAACTATTAATAACATCTACTTCAATAAAAAATGCCTACAAATGAATATAATACCAAAATATGCAACAATAAAAATAAAAAACAAATCTCCGGTAGCAATAAAAACCAAAAAACAAGCTGAAATATTTTGGATCAAAAATGAAATAAATTACCTATATAACAAAAAGAATAAAATCAATATACAACTCTTAAAAATACATTTACAATTAGTTAATAATATAAACTATGAAATTCTAAATTTATATTTTGAAAAAATTAATGACAAAATTAAACCCATTATATACCAAAAACAACAAATAATAAATAAAAAATTAAATACTTTAGCAAAACAACAAATACCTAAACCTACAATTATTAATAATAAATTTGATTTTTATCCAAGAACTGTAAACTTAACTACCATAAAATTTACAAATGATGAAGTCAACGTTTTAAATTTAGGTTATAAATATAATTTAAACACATCACATAAAAAACAATATGAAAATTTAATAATAGAAACTGAAAATGCAATACAAAAATTACCAACAAATGAACAAACTATTACAAGAGCCGAAGCAACACACGCAATTTTAAACATTATAAAGAAAAACAAAACAAACACAGACCATTTAAAAATACAAAAAACCATCAAAAATATAAATAATAAATTAAACCAAGAAAATGCTGTTACCGCTAAAGCTGATAAAGGAAATAGTATAATTATAATAAATAAAAATGAACTTATTCAAAAAACTGATAATTTTATAAAAGAAAATAACATAAATACGACAAAAATCGATCCCACAAACAAATATCAGGCTAAAATAAGAAAAATAATAAAAGAATCAAATTTACTAATAAATAACAATATCGCCAAATTCTTTATAAATATGAACCCCAAAGCACCAACTCTCAACCCACTATTAAAAATACATAAACCAAATATACCAATTAGACCTTTAGTAAATTACACAACTGCCCCTGGATATAAATTAGCCAAATACATATCCAATATATTAAAACAAACTATATCTTTAAATGATAAATATACAATCAGAAATAGACAAAATGTCTTTGATAAATTACAAAACATACCTATAAACAATAAAACTAAAATAATCTCTTACGATATAACCAATTTATACACTAACATACCAATTAATGAGACAATAGAAATAATCAAAAAATCAATAAATGTTTCAAATAATAATATATATAATAACCAATTAATCAATTTAATAAAAATACTCATTGAACAAAATTATTTCAAATTCAATAATATTACATATACCCAAAATAGTGGTTTAGGTATGGGATCCCCCTTATCAGGTATTTTAAGTGAAATATTTCTACAACATCTCGAAGAAAGATATATTGAAAATTTAATTAAAAAATATAATATAAAAACATATATCAGATATGTAGATGATACTTTAGTTATTTTTGATGAAAACAACAATAACACTGAAAATAACATTTTAAATGATTTAAATAAAATACATAAAAACATACAATACACTATGGAAAAAGAGATAAACAATAAAATTAACTTCTTAGACATCATAATAAATAAAACTACTAATAAATTACAATACAATATACACAGAAAACAAACAACAACCGACACTATAATAAACAAAACATCAAACCATCCAAATCAACATAAACACGCATACTTCATACACGCCATAAATAGATTACTAAACACCCCCATGAATCAAAACAAAAAACAAAATGAAATAAAAATATTAAAAACAATTGCAATAAATAATGGTTACACTGAACACATAATAGAAAAATTAATACAAAAAATAAAATTAAAATTAAAATATAAACCAAAAAATAACGATATTAACAAAGACAAAAACAAATTTATAACATTCACTTTCATAAATAAAAATATATACAAATTAAGTAATATATTTAAAAAACTAGGATTACAAATAGCTTATAAAACAAACAATACCCTAAAAAACAAAATAATTACTATGAATAAAGAAAATAATAATATATTTGAAAATAGTGGTATATACAAAATAAACTGTAATAATTGTGAAAAGGCATACATCGGTCAAACTGGTAGGAAAATAAAATATAGATACCTAGAACACATTAAATCATTTACAAATAACGAAACGGAAAAATCCACATATGCAGAACACTTAATAAAAAATAAACATACACCTGATTCACTAGAAAAAACAGTTACAGTATTAGCCACATACAATAAAGGAAACCTAATGAACATAGCTGAAAACTATTACATAAATAAACACAAAAACAATATATTAAATGACCAAACTCCATACAATCAAAACCCACTCTTTAATATAATACTTTAATAAAAAAATTTTAAACTAGCCCTTCTTAGACAGGTTCTATTATTTATTTCTTATCTAATCTCCAAATATGTTTGTCATTCATTTTTTATTTCAATTTTTTATTTCAATTTTATTTCTTGTTTTTATTTCACATTAATTACTGTTTTAAACTTGTGATTTAATTTTTAGTTTCAATATGTGTTAGACTGTAGTTCAATTCACATGTGTGCTATGTTTCATGTTATTTTCATTTTAATTTATTTTTATTTAATTTTATTTTAGCTTCAAAGTGAAGTTTTAAATTGTGTTCACTGTTACACTATGTTTTTAATTTAGTTCGATTATATTTTAGCTGAAGATGGGTTATGCCCGAAAACGTTCCTAAGATAACAAGTTTGATATTCTTATATTAATTTTGTTACTTACGTATTAGTTTGTTATTTTAGCATTTATTTTTTATACTATAGTTACTAACAAACAGGATGATAAAATATTCTTTAATGAATTCTGCTGATATAGCAATACATATCCAAAAATATTATTACTTAACATTAAAATTGAAAAAAACTATTAATAACATCTACTTCAATAAAAAATGCCTACAAATGAATATAATACCAAAATATGCAACAATAAAAATAAAAAACAAATCTCCGGTAGCAATAAAAACCAAAAAACAAGCTGAAATATTTTGGATCAAAAATGAAATAAATTACCTATATAACAAAAAGAATAAAATCAATATACAACTCTTAAAAATACATTTACAATTAGTTAATAATATAAACTATGAAATTCTAAATTTATATTTTGAAAAAATTAATGACAAAATTAAACCCATTATATACCAAAAACAACAAATAATAAATAAAAAATTAAATACTTTAGCAAAACAACAAATACCTAAACCTACAATTATTAATAATAAATTTGATTTTTATCCAAGAACTGTAAACTTAACTACCATAAAATTTACAAATGATGAAGTCAACGTTTTAAATTTAGGTTATAAATATAATTTAAACACATCACATAAAAAACAATATGAAAATTTAATAATAGAAACTGAAAATGCAATACAAAAATTACCAACAAATGAACAAACTATTACAAGAGCCGAAGCAACACACGCAATTTTAAACATTATAAAGAAAAACAAAACAAACACAGACCATTTAAAAATACAAAAAACCATCAAAAATATAAATAATAAATTAAACCAAGAAAATGCTGTTACCGCTAAAGCTGATAAAGGAAATAGTATAATTATAATAAATAAAAATGAACTTATTCAAAAAACTGATAATTTTATAAAAGAAAATAACATAAATACGACAAAAATCGATCCCACAAACAAATATCAGGCTAAAATAAGAAAAATAATAAAAGAATCAAATTTACTAATAAATAACAATATCGCCAAATTCTTTATAAATATGAACCCCAAAGCACCAACTCTCAACCCACTATTAAAAATACATAAACCAAATATACCAATTAGACCTTTAGTAAATTACACAACTGCCCCTGGATATAAATTAGCCAAATACATATCCAATATATTAAAACAAACTATATCTTTAAATGATAAATATACAATCAGAAATAGACAAAATGTCTTTGATAAATTACAAAACATACCTATAAACAATAAAACTAAAATAATCTCTTACGATATAACCAATTTATACACTAACATACCAATTAATGAGACAATAGAAATAATCAAAAAATCAATAAATGTTTCAAATAATAATATATATAATAACCAATTAATCAATTTAATAAAAATACTCATTGAACAAAATTATTTCAAATTCAATAATATTACATATACCCAAAATAGTGGTTTAGGTATGGGATCCCCCTTATCAGGTATTTTAAGTGAAATATTTCTACAACATCTCGAAGAAAGATATATTGAAAATTTAATTAAAAAATATAATATAAAAACATATATCAGATATGTAGATGATACTTTAGTTATTTTTGATGAAAACAACAATAACACTGAAAATAACATTTTAAATGATTTAAATAAAATACATAAAAACATACAATACACTATGGAAAAAGAGATAAACAATAAAATTAACTTCTTAGACATCATAATAAATAAAACTACTAATAAATTACAATACAATATACACAGAAAACAAACAACAACCGACACTATAATAAACAAAACATCAAACCATCCAAATCAACATAAACACGCATACTTCATACACGCCATAAATAGATTACTAAACACCCCCATGAATCAAAACAAAAAACAAAATGAAATAAAAATATTAAAAACAATTGCAATAAATAATGGTTACACTGAACACATAATAGAAAAATTAATACAAAAAATAAAATTAAAATTAAAATATAAACCAAAAAATAACGATATTAACAAAGACAAAAACAAATTTATAACATTCACTTTCATAAATAAAAATATATACAAATTAAGTAATATATTTAAAAAACTAGGATTACAAATAGCTTATAAAACAAACAATACCCTAAAAAACAAAATAATTACTATGAATAAAGAAAATAATAATATATTTGAAAATAGTGGTATATACAAAATAAACTGTAATAATTGTGAAAAGGCATACATCGGTCAAACTGGTAGGAAAATAAAATATAGATACCTAGAACACATTAAATCATTTACAAATAACGAAACGGAAAAATCCACATATGCAGAACACTTAATAAAAAATAAACATACACCTGATTCACTAGAAAAAACAGTTACAGTATTAGCCACATACAATAAAGGAAACCTAATGAACATAGCTGAAAACTATTACATAAATAAACACAAAAACAATATATTAAATGACCAAACTCCATACAATCAAAACCCACTCTTTAATATAATACTTTAATAAAAAAATTTTAAACTAGCCCTTCTTAGACAGGTTCTATTATTTATTTCTTATCTAATCTCCAAATATGTTTGTCATTCATTTTTTATTTCAATTTTTTATTTCAATTTTATTTCTTGTTTTTATTTCACATTAATTACTGTTTTAAACTTGTGATTTAATTTTTAGTTTCAATATGTGTTAGACTGTAGTTCAATTCACATGTGTGCTATGTTTCATGTTATTTTCATTTTAATTTATTTTTATTTAATTTTATTTTAGCTTCAAAGTGAAGTTTTAAATTGTGTTCACTGTTACACTATGTTTTTAATTTAGTTCGATTATATTTTAGCTGAAGATGGGTTATGCCCGAAAACGTTCCTAAGATAACAAGTTTGATATTCTTATATTAATTTTGTTACTTACGTATTAGTTTGTTATTTTAGCATTTATTTTTTATACTATAGTTACTAACAAACAGGATGATAAAATATTCTTTAATGAATATCCGAACAGTTCGCCGATCCGATGTAAACCGTATGGAGCCACGAGTGTTGAACGTTAAGAAATTTCAAAAATCGCTGAAAGTTGGAAAAACGCTGGGATTGCGTCAGACACCGAATCGCCATACGCGTCCCCAGTCATCAAAAAGGATGGCACTTCACGACTGGTAATCGACTACCGAAGTTTGAACCGCCAAACCGTCCCGTTAAACTTTCCAATCCCCACCATCGATCAACAGCTGCAAGAATTGGCTGGAGCGTGCTATTTTGTAGCATTGGATCTTGCCCATGGATACCTACAGATACCGTTAGCTGAGGAGGATAGACCAAAAACCGCTTTCATCACGCCAAAAGAAACTGGCCAGTTAAACCGGATGATGTTTGACGTTACCAACGCGCTATATGAATTCCAACGTTTAATGCGAAAGCTGTTTGCGGATCTCCAGGACCTCAAAGTTTTGACTTATTTTGACGATATACTCATACCAGTTAGAACAGAAAGTGCTATCATACCCAGATTAAAGGTAGTCTTGACTAAACTCGGAGCAACCAACTTAACATGTAACATTCGAAAGTGTCAATTCGGTGAACGGGAGATTGACTACCTAGGATTTCGAATTAGAAGGGGTGAGATTGGACCAGGCGCGACAAAAGTAGCCGCCATCGAACACTTCCCGCAGCCAACGACGTTCTTCCACCCGGTCTATTACATCAGCCGGAGAACCTCCATTGACGAGAGCCGTTACCATTCAAGTAAACTAGAATTACTAACGATTATCTGGTCTGTTCAGCGTTTCCGGTCATTCTTGCATGGCTTGCGTTTCACCATTGTAACCGATTGCCAATCCATCGTCTATTTAAATTCGGTAAAGAGTAAGTCACCTCAGCTAACCTGCTGGGCGCTAACATTGAGTACTTACTAGAGATGGGCGATCCGCTCGCGAGCTAGTTCCAAGAGCTAGCTCTTTTTGTCGAATGAGTGAACGATGATTCACAAAAAAAGAATGGTAGCTCTCGAATTTCGAGATGGGCGATCCGCTCGCGAGCTAGTTCCAAGAGGTAGCTGTTTTTGTCGAATTAGTGAACGATGATTCATAAAAAAAGAATGGTAGCTCTCGAAGCTGACAACGTTCGATATTTGATAGTCTATGAGGTTGTGTATGTGTGTGCAAGAAATGTCATAATTAACGACTACATTTGTGTGCTTGTGTTTTCCCTATTTGTTTACAAGTTGTAGAGATCAAATGTATTGCACGTGTGCGGTGTGTCTAAACTCTAAACCGTTCGTTCAAATACCGCGCGTAAGTAAACACATTTAACTTACTAAGCGTTCTTTAGCTGGCATGACTGGCATGTCCAAAAATAAATAAATAAAAAATGGTCGGACGTCAATGAATTTGAGTGGAGAGGAAAGAGCTATGTTCATTGTTCTGTCTTACTGAGTACTGACTCTCTGCTTATTTGATCAGTTAATCACTTCAGTTACGAGTACGATCTTTTATTCTTTTTGATGATCCGATCTTCGATTTGATCATTCAGTGAATCATTGAGTGAGTAAAGAATCACATTATTTTATGTTTTAATTAATCGTTGCCAAAGATTAGAACTGAATTAATAGGTATGTAGATTGTTTATATACTGTAATTTAACCTGTTATTTTGTGAATTTTCCTGACATGTTTTTTTTATTCAATATTATTATATTACCGGTTTACCCGGCTTATGTGCTGCTCTGCCTTTTATATGTATGCGCTGTGTGCAAGATACAAATGGAAAAATACATGTTATATATGATTTCTAACGTATTTCATAAGAAACATGTTAATAAACTATTTCAATTTTTAACGCTTTTCTAGTTCGTTTAGATACTTGTTTTAAGTTTCTAAGTATGTTGTGGTTTCCTTTAAAATTTTAAATTTATCCGTATCCCATTTTATTATATATATAATCATTAATAAATACTTAATTTTTCTAATATATTTGGTAGAAGAAAATGTCTGTGCCAACACTCACAAGAACTGTCAGCGATATTTGGTATCATTTCACCAAACTTGACAAAAAAGGAAAATGTCGTTACTGTTATCAATTAATTTCCTGTCCATCTGGATCATCATCAAATTTAAAAAGACACTTAAAATCTAAACATCCAACTGTGCCTTTGGAACGAGGAAACCGATCAAGGGCTCCATTATCTGGTGACGGTGATGAGTTGGATGAAATTGAGGAAATCCTTCCTCTCAAATCATCTTCGAGTTCTATTTTGGCTGAATCTCTCCATCCAGAAACAGGAAATGACATTCCAACAGCATCTCAAGATCCTGGACCGAGCTGTTCTTTTCTAACACATTCTTCGTCAACTCGTCAATCAAATATAAATAAATTCGTTAATATAATCAAACCTATTACACCAAATCAAAGTGTTGCATTAGACACGCAACTATTGAAAATGATATGTAAAGAATACCAACCTTTTTCAATAGTTGAAAATGTGGAGTTTAAAAAATTTGTAAACATGCTTTGCCCAAATTATAACTTGCCAAGTAGAAAAACGTTATCAAATTCTTTATTGCCCGGCCTGTTTTATCAATTATTTAATAAAATTAAAAATGATTTATTACATGCAAAAGCAGTTAGTCTTACCGCTGATGGATGGACAAACATCAACAATGTCAGCTTTTATGCACTCACTGCACATTTTATAGATAACAACACCAAATTGAAATCATATTTATTAGAATGTTCACAGTTCGAAGGCAGGCATACCTCTGAAAATATTGCTGCTTGGGTAAATGATGTTTGCAAAAAATTTGAAATTCATTATAAAATTACAGCAATAATTACAGATAATGCTTCAAATATGAAGTTATCTGCTAAGCGTTTAAACTTTCCCCATCTTCCCTGTTTTGCTCATTCACTAAATCTTGTTGTGCAAAATGCTATTCAAGTGTCAATTCACAAAATAGTTGATGAGGTAAAACGAACCGTTTTATATTTTAAAAAAAGTTCATTTGCCTTAAGCAAACTTGTAGAAATGCAAGAAAATTTAAAAATGGAAAAATTAAAGCTTAAACAAGATGTCCCAACAAGATGGAATTCGACTTATGACATGCTTCAAAGATTTTTAAATAATAAAAAAGCAATAATTTCATGTCTAGCAATATTGGGAACAAAATTGTTCAATTTTAGTTTAAAAGATACAGACTGGGAGATAGTAAAGCAATCCGTAAATATTTTGAAAATATTTGAAGAGGTAACCAGAGAGATATCATCAGAAAAGAATGTATCATTATCAAAAATGGCGATCTTATCTACATTAATGGTGCGTCAATTGAAGACATATGAAGAAAAAAATAGAGATTTGCCTCCAGAAATAGCTCAGTTGACAACTGAATTGCTTAAAGGATTGTCAGAACGGTTTGGGTTTATAGCAAACAATGAATTAATACTGCAAGCAATGCTATTGGATCCCCGATTTAAAAAACAGGGATTTTCTGAAGAAAGTATATTCCAGGAATATTATAACAGTGTTGCATCGAAAATGAAAGTCTTAATTGCCCAACAAACTAATCGCCAAATTTCCCAAACATCAAGTGTCACAACATTGAGTGAAAATATATCTATTTGGAAGGAGTTTGATGAAACTCTAACTCAGCTCCAAGGAATGAATGACCCAAGATCTACAGCAATAGTTGAGCTGGACAAATATTTATCTGAGGCATATTTATCTAGAACACAAGATCCATTAATCTGGTGGGAATCCAGGAAACTGCTGTATCCAGCTTTATATGAATTAGTTTTGAAAAGATTGTGCATTCCAGCTACTTCAGTGCCCTGCGAGCGTATATTCTCAAAAGCAGGCCAAATATGCACTGAAAAAAGAAACCGCCTCAACTCCAGCAAAATGACTCAAATTTTGTTTTTGAATAATAATAGCGATTAAGTTTAATTAAGCAGTTTTTCATTTTTTTTTTTTTTTAGTTTAATGCGTTCCTGTTGTATTGTTGTTTTATTTTGATCATGCGAGTTGTATTGTATTTTTGTTTCAATTTAATTAGCACGCTTTTCATTTTTTTCAAAATAAATTAGTTGTATTGATTAATATGTTACTTATTTTGTGTAAACTGTTTTTTTTTTGTAAGAATAAACGTTTGTAACTTCATCACAATTAAAAATATCCTATAAACGTAATTTTAATATATTGGCTGTTTTATGAATGCTTCGAACCATGGATACAGAAAATACAATAAAAATTGATATATTGGTCATCTGCACACATAATTTTCATTAACAAATCATTCGTCAACGTGAATGATAAATCATCACTTTAGGTTTAAGTATTAATCTATTAATTTCAGGTGATTGGTGAGCCATGAAAAAGAGCTAGCTCTTTGAAGTGAATGAATGGTTCTGATCCGATCTTTGAAAAGAGTCATTTTGCCCATCTCTAGTACTTACCAATTCGAAGTAAAACACCGGAAAGGAGAACAAATGTCACATGTTGATGCGCTGAGTCGAGCGCTGCCGCTGCATTTCGACCGTTATGGTCCGACCATCGAAAAGGACATCGAAAACCAGCAACCGTCGCACTTTACTATCCTGACCGCAGAAGAGCTAATACGGGCACATCAACTGATAGATAAAAAAATCCGTACGATCGCAGAACTCTTCAATAAAACTCACACGACGGCGTCTGGTGGTAAACAAATGGAGAACTACTCGTTGAGGGACGGCATTTTATTTCGCCGGCGTGGAACGCAGCAGCTATTTGTAGTCCCAAAACAAATGCGGAAAGGACTGGCGATTACACATCACGATTTAGCGGGCCACTTTGGTGTGGACAGAGTCGTTGGGCGAATATGCCAACGTTATTGGTTTCCAGGACTACGCCGGTATATTAGACAGCATGTACGTCAATGTTTGCCGAGCCTAATGGCCAAGTCGCTGGAAAATCGACCGATCGGAATTCTTCACCCGATACCTCCAGGGACTCGCCCGTTCGAAAATATTCACCTTGACCATTATGGTCTTCTACCTACCACACGACGAGGTAAACGACACATCCTAACGTTGGTGGATAGCTTAACGAAGTTCACCATATTGTATGCAGTTTCCGATACATCAACGGAACAGATATTAAGCTGTCTGCGACGGTTCGTAGTAAATTATAGACTACCGATACGTATTATTTCCGATCGGAGAACAGCATTCACTTCACACGAATTCGATCAGTTCTGCCGTGAGATTAACATGCACCATACACTAAACGCCACCCGACATCCTCGCGCCAACGGAGCGCGTAGAACGGGTACATAGAGATTTGGGACCTCAGTTATCCCACTATACATCTACAACCCGATTCCAAGATTGGGACGAAAAGCTGGAGTACATCCAAAATAACTTGAACAACGTTATAAACCGAACAACGGGGAAAGCACCATTTCAAACGCTGCATGGATATACGCCTCGTGTTTTCAACGATGGTCTACAAGTAGTTGCAAATGACCAGGTCGAACCTCCGGAAGACGTACAAAAACTCGTCCGATCGCGAATTATTGAACCACAATGTAAACTGAAGGAGAAATTCGATCAAGTTAATTAAGCAGTACGAACCAGGAGACGTCGTCGTACTGAAAGTTCACGAACCTGACAAGCTGTGACGTAAATGGGATGGACCGTACACGATCGTCCGAAAAATTTCCGATGACACCTATGAAATTGCATCAATGAGCGATCATCCTAGCCCAGTCAAAGTAACCATCACCCACGTATCTAAGTTGCGTTTATGGGTCCATCATCACCGAGATACGAATATCGATACCAACTCAGAAATTTCCTCGAATTCTGCCGATAGCGAAGAGCCAAGCCGTCACTGGAACGATAGGTTTTTTTCGAATGAATCGGAGAAGAATCACCAATATTTGCGACCTCCGCCAGCGTCATCTTCGCTCCCATCAGTAGACGTATTCGAAGAACCTGCCAACCGAAGAAGAGAACGAACTCGACGGTTTCCACAGCGGTATGAAGACTTCATCACATAACCGCAGCAGGGGCTATTCTCAGATTCTTCTTTGTGTATATAATTTTTGTTGGTCCTGTTTAAAAAATGTATGCCATTAATAAAGATTTAAAATTTTCGCGGTGTTTGCTATTAACCAGTTGTCGATTTCCTTTTCGGTCACGTCCATATTTTTTTCTTCTCCTTCGGTTGACGTTTCGAATAGTAGTGCTCTATTCATCATCAGAACCATAAATGAAACAACCAAGGGGAAACCAGTCCTTAAATAGATAAGCCAACATCACATCCGACCTTCTGATTGGCTAATGTTATTTCCACTTTTTTTTTAGGCCGATAACTGTCTTCCAGTTTGATTTAATACCGTCATATTTATTAAAATTTTTCTATTTTTCTATTTCAATCGCCTCTCTGATTAGACGTTCACCTGCGTTTTCGATTTTTGCTAATATTTTTGTGTCTTGAAACTTTATCTCATGTTTTGTGCGTTCTACGTGTTCAGCCACCGCGGATTTTTCAATTCGTCTATGTCGACAGTCTGCTTCGTGCTCTTTAATTCTTACATGTACTTCTCTACCAGTTTGTCTCACGTAACTTAAGCCACACGAACACGGGAGCCTATATACTCCTGCTGCATGAAATGGAGGTAAGTCGTCCTTATTGTTCCTTAAGAAATTTTTTATTTTTTTGTCGGTTCCAAAAACTGGGCGAATTTTATTTTTTCTTAAAATACGGCCGATTTTGTCTGTAATGTTCTTAATGTACGGCAACGTGGTGATATTCGTAATCCACTCATTTTCTTTTTCTGCCTCTTCATTTTTCATTTTCGCTTTCCGAAATTTATTTATTAATTTTTCCGCTTCAAAACTCTTATACCCATTTTCCACCATCGCATATGCCATTTCTCGTTGTCCATTTCATTATTATGCGAATTTATTTTATCCGTCTGGTTTACAAGCACGTATTAATATCGAAAATTAATCGTTAAGTTTTGATTCCACTTTTCCCTTATTATTTAGATCCCTAGCTGATACTCTATCGTTCACTTTTTCTATACCTCCATTTAGCTAATCCAACCATTATTCTTGCTAACCGTCCCTGTAAGATCTACTCCTTAAATTCAAATGAGGGCGTTTGCGGTCAGAATGTGCCAAGAATGTTGTCGATAAAATTTTTTCATTTTTTTTTGTTTCTTTATTTTTATATGTTTCGTATTATTTTATACATATTAAATTCGTTCATGCACTAGCGCCGCTATAAACGATCGGCCATTTTTCCAAGGAATGGCGTCGATCTTTGTTTAGGCGGCATGGCGATTTTTTGGTTTGGGTCAGGCAGTCAGTCTACTGCAGGTAGTTGCAAAGGTTGCGCGTGCGAGATTCTAGCGACGGGCTTTATGCGTCTTTTGGTCGCGTAGATGTGTATACACCTGTGGTAATTTCCGTTTTCTATTTTGTATATTAAATTGTGTTAATGTTTGGTTAAATTCCTATTGGTAATATTTGTTCGTTGTTTTCGTTAGTTCTATTTTTGTTTCTCCGCATCGATATTTTGTTTTGTTACCCGGCGCTGATCGAGGGTCTTTATAAATTATTTTCGGGATTGACTACTTTTGAATACATCGCGTGAAAACTATTCGAGTATAATTATTTCGGTTTTATTTTTTTTTAATTTGAACTTTACTTATAAAGATATATATATTTTTTTAAATTATTATATTTACCACAGTCACATAAATATTTCATAATTATACACCATTTTTTTTATCTTTTATATTTTTTACCATTATTAAGTTTTCCATTTACAGAGATGTTGTATGTACCTATATAATTTATTTTAATAAAATTTACAAACATACATAGTAAGTTTATACATGAGTAGAAATGTGTTTTATCTACATTTTGATCCGAAACTTAATTATAGTTATATACCGTTATAAATTTAAGTATTTTTGTCTTCACGTTAAAAACTTTTAATTATTATACATACAAGTGCCTTACAAACGCACACCGTTTTCTTATTTTTATACTATTGTTGTTAAATTTTATGTTTTTTTGGAATAAAAACAAAAAGTGTTTTACACAAATTTTTTAAAAGAATAGTCTCTTTTTCGTTTTTTTTTTTTTTTTCTTTAAATTTATATGGTCCATGTGCTGTGTGTAATTGCCGGAATTATTACAGCACATGGATCAGTGCAGGATCAGAAGTGTTTTAATAGGTTAACCGCTCTAATATGGTTTAGTATATCCTGGACCTGTTTTGGTTCGTTTGACAACGCAACCGTCGGTAAGTTGGAGGTGCCTGCAGGCAGGCAATGTTCCAGAACGTGTTCAGCGGTTGGTGAAATTGGGGAATTGCATATGGAACAGGCATAGGGAGGAGATGTTCCTTCTAGCAAATAGTTGTGGGATATTGCTGTGTGCCCTATGCGGAGTCTAGTTAATGCTGCAAACTCTCTGCGGGACATGGATATCGGTGGCCACCAAGGCTCAGTGCTCACCTTAATGGATCGCAGCCATGATGTGTGAGCCGACCACATAATTTCCCATGTCTCTGTCTTATGTTGCTGAAAAAAGGGTGGCCCCAGCTGACTCAGAGGGGCACCTTCGGGCATTGGACTATATGTTGCTGCCTTAGCAGCCAAGTTCACGCGCTCATTCCGCGGCACACCAGTATGACCCGGGACCCACAAGAATGTTACCTGTGAGCCAGCCTGGAAAAGCACGTTAAAGATACGCTTTATTTTTCGAGATAATGTGTGAGAGGTTTTAGGTTGTCCTAATCGATTGCAAGGAATCTGTGATTAGAAATGCATTTCGACGTTGGGGGTAAGACTGCAGATATTCTCTCAAGCAGATTATTATATCCGTGCACGTACAAAATTGAATTAAGTAAAATTATGTTACCAATTAATTAATAAATGGCAATAATTGACAATCAGGAAATGTCATAGTTCTCATAATCAAACTGTTTTACATATCGATATTCACGAGATGTCTCAGTTCTCATAATCGAATTATTTTACACAACTGTAATTCACAATCATTGTATAATTTTGAATATAAATCTGTCGTTACTATCAATTTCGCCGATAAAGATATGAATATTTGTCAAAAACTACCGTTAAAATTAAAATTAATAATAATTTGAAATAAATTTAACCTTATTTAAATGAAATTAAAAAAAACAATCAAATCACGTAATAAAATATGATTGTCTTATTTAATATTTTCTCGTATGTAAACACCGAATGATAATTCAAGTGATTAGTGGTTAACAACAATAGTAATTGAAATATCTCCAGATATATTTTCATAATCGAGTGATTCCATTTATATATCTTATAATCGTTCAGCGCTATTTGTTACTAAGTTCATTGGTTTGGGCTTAATTATATGATTTTAAAAGTATATTCATTCCTCTTTGTGTACGCTGAGCAACCCAATGTAATTCGATGTGTATACGTCTCCACGCGGAGCACATCAGGTGGTTTTTACAGCTGGTTGATTCATCGGTCAAGTATGGAAATGTCTATTATCAGTTTTGTTGCATCGAACAAATAACGATTACGCTTAGAAAAATTATTTAACGATTAGAAATTGTTAGACCTTTTTTATATGTAATTCAGCTTACCCATTTTTTAATCATATCGGCATTTTAATCAAGGGGAGAAAAAAGAGAAAGAAAACCCCTCTCGAAGTATCCATTAATAAAAAAAAAAATCCGTTTCGATTCATTGAGAAAACGTTTTTTGAACAATGACGAACGTAACGTACCTAATGAGTTTGTCCAACAGAATTATGCCCAAAAATCCAGTCCCTCCGGTTATGAAAACGTTGGAATTTTTGAAAAATTCTTTTATACCACGGCCTTGATTGGTTCGTTTATCCATTTTTTCCGTTCCTGCGGAAGATTAAAAAAACAATCATTAAAATATGTCCATCTTTTTTATCGACATTATTTGCTACCGTTCTTTATATCGTTGTTTTATATCGATAGAACCGAGTTGGTAATAAAACTATCAGGTCAACAAATTCAGATGTTTTTTTTTTCTTTTTTTTTCCCATCACAACTGACCAACTTTAGCGGTCATTTAGCGATTAATTTAATATTATAATTCGTTTGTCAATCTACCTTGTTTCACTTTTAATGTTTACTATGCCCACGCTCTCCAAGTTTCTTCCGCGGGTCCTGATTAGACAGGAATTCTTCCACAGTCTTATCAATTCTCAATTTCCCAACAATCCCCATCGAATTACATAACCAACTCTATACAATCCCTAATCCTAAAATTAAGATCATCCTCCCACCAAATTACTTTCTTATGGGTGCCAAGCCACACCGGACTTAGGGGTAATTACTTAGCTGACATCGCTGCTAAGTCAACACTGTCGTGCCCCATGCCCTCTTCCCGCCGACATAGTAAAATCCATAAAAATTCTTGTGCAATCCCAATGGAAGCAAGATTGGCTCACTAGACAACCTTGCTTTCTAAGAGAGATAAAACACGGAATTGACCCTTGGTTCCCTCCTTCTGACCTCCGCAGAACCCACTTTGTGGCTATGGCAAGACTCCGCATTGGACATATTTCGCTGACTCATGATCATCTCTTACTTAATTGCGAGCCCCCTTTCGAATGCCCCTTTTGCTCCCTTCCCCCCCGCTCCTACAGTAAAACACCTGCTCTTGGAGTGCCCCTCCTTCGCGCTCCAGCGCGCTAAGCTCCGCATAGCGTCTTTGCAGTCGTCTTTGGCCAACTCGCCTTTGAACATTGCAGACACTATTCGGTTTCTTTATACAACTAACTTATTTCGAACCATTTAACTTTTCGATTGCCATAGTGTCGTAATAGCCCCGGCAGCTGTACACGGCACTCAAAAAAAAAAAAAATTCTCATTTCCTTCGCATGCAACCGTGTTTACAGATGGTTTGAAGAGGTCCAATGGTGTCGGTGCCTCTTTTATCCTCTCAGATTTTGGCTTTTCAGAATCTTTTCGCCTGCCTCCTTTCTGTTCCATATCCATAAACGTATTAATGACTATATTTTACGTTTCATTATTTTCATTTCCTCCAATCTCACCTTTCCTCTAAATTCTTGATTATATCTGACTCCATGGCCGCCCTTCAATTCATTCTCCCCTACCTGATCATTCCTGTGATTTTATCATACTCCGCATACGCTCACTTATCCACGTTCTTTCTTCCCTTCATTCCATTCAAATTGATTTGGCTGAGACTCTTGGTCTTCCTACTGCACATACTGCGCCTCTTATGTCCTATCTTTTCCCTCTCCACAGATTGTTCCTATTATTTGTTCCTTTCTCCTAACAACATCTGATTGTATCAAGATATAATTAACTCCTTCCTATTCTAATTGTTTCTGGGTAAGGGTTTCCGGTTGACGAGCCCAAAAAAAAAATAAAAAAAAATAAAAACTTTTTTTTTTTTTATTTTCGTTTAATCCGATCCGAATTCTTTATTCATGAGCAAGTTTAAATATATTCCTCATTAAACTATTTTCATTTACATTATAAAATAAAAATTAAAAATAAATAAAAACGGTAAAAGATCGATGATAATTTTACATTTAAAATAGAATAAAAAAGGAACATTAATAGTTTTGCTAGAAAATAGTATTAAAAGCCATAGGTGTAAAATTCATACAAATCTTTTATAGCATAAATTAAATTTCTCTGTTACAACAAATTTTTCCATAAAGGGTTTAGTTCTTTAGGGAGGATGTCCCCTATTTTCCCCTCGTGGATCCGCCACTGCTATAAGTGCTCCAGTTTTAGGGGTGTGGATGTGTCTTCTCGGTTAAAGTATAGTTTTACCCGAGTCTATTACAAACATCGAAATACAGTGACGTTTGCAGTACTGATTGGTTTACTCTTTTTATTGTTCAATCGTACATGTATCAAATGTGGCTGAAACGGGTGGTGCACTTGCACATGAGGGGAAGGTAAGTGACCACAAAAGGATGCGTCATCCGGCGGGAACCAGTGAGTGGTAAATGAGTTATTGCATAATACAACATATATAGCTTGCTGCTGATAAGGGTTTCGAGGACATCTGATTCCGGAGCGGTACGGTCGGGCTATCTAGAAGTGCAGGGGGTGAATGGGGGTGGCTGAGACACATCCGTTCGGTAGGGCCGTTAAAGAATAATAAGGTGGCCCACATAAGAGCGTGAGCGTGGGTGACGTCATACTATGGCTTGACGGCATGGTGCTTGTAATCGCTAACCGCCTATCCGTCCACTTTGCCAAAACCATCTCTTTTACCCTAGTTATAAGATGACATTGAGGTCCAATCCACATCGTCAAATCGTATTAAAATTATCATAGATATATTTAGACATCTTTGACCCGATTACAAAATATGTTTCATTATTACGCGGTAACTTTTATTTCCTCGTACAAACGCGTACAAGCTAAAATGTAAACGCGTTTTTTTTTTTTTTGTTTTTGTTTTGCTAAGCACGGGTTAAAATAGTTACATGAAAATGAAGAGGAAGCTTCGATTTAATTACTGGGCCATACGCTTAGGCAGCCGAATAGGAAACTTATTGAATATTCAAACAAAAACACGGCAACTAATGCAAATGTGATGGCAAAAGATAAATTTCGTTTAAATGCAAATACTAATTTCAAGGTGAAGGTGCTTCCTTCTTTGTATTTCGATTAGGCTGTAGTGTTTTCTTTTTTTTTTCGGCCTGGCTGAGGCTCTTTAATAATATAATCGAAAACAACAGAGCGCGAATTAAAATTTATCTTTTTCCATTCAGGATTTTACGCTTCAATTTCATTACGAACTGCTCGTTTTTTAGACGATGTTACAAATCTTCTTTAGGAAATCCCCCTGCCCCCCCTCGAATACGTTACTGCTTACACACTCTTTTATTAAAATTTATTCGGTAAAATAATATTTTGGCAGGACTTCTATTTTATGACTTCAGACACTTTATCTTCAATATCACGCCACGTCATAAAGAAATCGCGAGTTGTGATAAATTAAAAGATCTAGTAGGCCTGCGAATGTTACCGTTTCTCGAAATTTCACGTTTATGACTAGCTCAAAATGACAACGGAATTCTTATAAACATGCGCAACCTTCCAGCTGCCGTTATTTTTTATTTTTTTGACTCATCAACGAAAGGCAAACAACCGGGTGAAAGAAGAGTTAATTAAATTTCAATTCAGTCGGCGGTTGATTAAAAGAACTAACAGTAGACATTTTGCGCACACTAACGGAGAACAAAAGATGCAGAAAGCACGCTGTATAGAGTAAGTAGATTAAATGTCAACAACGGACATAGAACTGATAAAATATGCTGACAATATTGGCAGGTATTACGGCCAAATCCCCTATACTGCGCAATAATTCCAGCACCATCTCCAGCGCTTCCTGGTTTATTTATATTTGGTCCGTTTCCACCAATACCAGATAGATTGTTCAATCTCTGGTTCAGTGTAAATTGCCTCTCTGTCTCTACGCATAGAACACGCCTTAATCTCTTCTCCTCATTAGGGGCACCCGTTGGACTCGGATAAACCCCAGCACACGTCAATCATCTCATCTTCGAATGTAGCTGCACACGGCTCAAAAAGTTAATATTTGTACAACTCGCTAATTTACTTTCAAATCCCTCTTCCGTGTAATGATTACTCTCTCTTTTAGCCATAGGTGAAAATGTTGCATGGTACAAGTTATTATTTCATTATATAATTCAGTAATATTACTGTGTATTTACCGGGTTTGTCTAAATATTTATAATGTACTGTGACGTGTAATGTGCCCGTTACATGGGACCAATAAATAGCGGAGAAAATAAAATAAAAATAAAATAATATGAAAATAATATGAAAATAATATGAAAATAAACATAATTTAGAATAAATTATGCGAGGGCTAGTGTGCGCGTGCCTGAAACTGTTGTCGGTTCGGTAGCCAATCACCGATCATCAAGGAAGAAAAGATCTACCTGATTCGGTCGGCTCCAGCGGTCACGAGCGGAAAGACAGAAAGAAGCAACGAAGGGAAGATTTTTAGGAGAAAATCAATCTCCGTTTTACCTTAGAGTCGAGTTGCGTTTTACCTTTATTTAAGAAAGGACTCGTTCTTTACCTTCGCTAAGGAATTTTGCTCGTGTTCGCTTAAGTTACACCAGTAGTGCTTCTAAGTTTTCGCGCAGAAAAGTATAAAGTCGATTTCGCGAATTATCGACATCGAAAGTAGTTCGATATTCGACACATTATTAAGTAAATTCGAAATTTATCGAACATTCATAAATATAAATAACATCGAGTTCGATTTCTCGACCGATCGCCGAACCGCCAACCTACGGATCTCGGATCATCACCGACAATAGTGATAGGTAGCGTTTTGTGTTATGTTTTTATATATTGATTTGTATTAATTTCGCCCGTTATTTTCGGAAATGATTATTGTTTTTTCAGCGGTCGACCGGTACCGAAAGATAGGTGTCACCACGTCTTACCTAATATATTGTTTTTAAAATTCAAAAAGTTAAATTATTCTAATCATTGTCATTCCCGTAAATAATAAAATAAAATAACCCTTAATTAAATAAAATCCACGAGACTAAAACCTCGTGGTTGGCATCTCTGTGGACGTAAGTAACTAACTATACCGTTGCAGACGAAAGCTGAAATTTATGTATGAAAAAAATAATAATCAAAAATAGAGCTGATCAACATCGCAATATGAAAACAACTCTTCCAAGTCAGATTCAACTTTTTGTACCATTCGATGTACATTTGCTGCATTGTAGTGTAGTTTGCTCTGAATCCAAACAGATCGAATGGAATAATTTGTCAGCGGATGTGATAAAAATTTCTATTAGTTTTAAAAGAAATAATTTTAGTTTAATTATTTACATATTTATTTGTTTAAACTCGTATTTCTGTAACTATATATATATATATATATATATATATATATGTATGATCTTAATATTTCTCTTATGTCGCGTTGGCCGCAAGTATATAATTACGAACCTCACGAAAACGAACATTATCGCGTACAGAGCTGAGACCGGAAATGCTACACAGCTATCCTACCCAACGAAGAACTAACATGAGCCCAAAATTAACAATAGCAGCCGACTTGCCATTTTCTCCAGATCATGGGACAATTACAAATACAGCTACGGTGTAACGCAATAATAAATTACGTTAAAACTAAGCACAATAATGAGATTAATCGAGTATAGCCGTCGTACACCCATTCTCATTGACCCACGACCACTATACCTAATCTCATCATTGTTTCGCCATACACACAAATGCGAACAACACATTATTATACCGAGTAAATTTACGTTAGATGATTTCCAAAAAAATTCTAACATATCAAGAAGAAAATTGCCCAATACATATCAAATTATGTTACTTTAACAAAAATATAAGTAGAGACCATGATTCAAGGTATAGAATATAAATTAAAATTTTTTTTTTTTTTTAAATAATAAATATTTCGACAATTAATACAGTTTAACAATGTGTATAACTCTACATTTCGGCATTCGCGGTTTACCACAGTAGGCAGACGAGCTTCTGATATTTCTAAGGAAGCTAGAGTTCTCTGCTCGTAAATCAGAACCAGCTTCCGATAATGTCTATTTTGAAGTCGAGAAAGACACACGCTGATTAACAAAAAACTGTAGGTATAACGTACTACGTCTGCCTGAAATTTGCTTAAAACTTTAAACGCGTTTTCTCAAAACTACTTTTTTCAACATGGCATGATACCTCTCACAAGGTTTTTTTTTTTTTTAACCGCTCTTGGGTTTGCTACCAAACAGCATTAGCCCAGCAAAAATGAATAGATGCATGGAATAGAATAGAAATTATATTTTTATTTTGTCGACAATGGAATCAAGGAACACCCCTAGGAACAACAGAGAGAATAGGTAGTGAAAGAACATAAGAGTCGTTGAAAGGAGCAGGAAGACCAAGCTTTAAAAGATGATAATAAAGTAACTCGCGCCCGCGAGATAAACCAGAGCACTCGAAAAGCACGTGATTCGCATCACAAACATACTGGGAACCTTCAGGATGATCCAATGAATAATTAGGAGATGCAGCCAAAGAAAATCGATTTAGAGGAGAAAGAAGGAGACTATGCGAGAAACGGAGGCGAGATAATTTAGTAATTATGGATCGACGCAAACTGGGAAACTCATAGAACCAAGGACGAGCAGGAGGAACAGGATTAATCAAGAGATAAAGAGAATTAGAATTAGCGAAAAGAGAAACAAGAACAGAGTGCCTAAGATGGCAGGATTTAGTTGGAAGAAGAATATTGTGTGCTGGAACTCTACTAATAAAATTTCCATTGGAAACAGCAGCTTTAGCAAAGAAGTCGACGGCTACATTCCCATCAATGCCTGAATGTCCCGGAATCCAAAGAAAGTCAATCTGGGTAGACGTCGATGAGGATAGATTATGGAGCAGAGAACGAATAGAAAGGATAATAGAGAATCAGTGGAAGGAGAAAGAGAAGGTGAAGATAGCGCAAGAAGAACACTTAAAGAATCAGAAACAATAAGGAATTTAGAACGACTTGCAAAAGAGAAAATATAAATAATGGCTTGTAAGATGATAAAAAAGATTCCGCAGTAAAGACAGAACAAAAGGACGGAATTCTAAAGGACTGGGAATGACTGAACTGATGGCACAAGAATGACGCCCTAACTCCGCTCGGGCTCTTCGATCCTCAGTAAAAATTAAAGAGTGATCACGGAATAGAGAATTTATTGTATTATTAAATTCCATACTGACGATATGAGAGGGAGAGGATTTAAGGAAGCATAGCATGAAGATAATATTTGGTGGCTTTAACAATTTGGAATAGACGTGAGAAAAAAATGGAAGCTTGTGATGAGGAATGACAAAAGGGGAAAATTTAGAAAGGCGAAACGGTATATGAGATAGTATAGGGATTTTATTGGAGGAAAAACGCCAGTGACGAAGGATAAAAGAATAAGAGGTACTGATATTTGACGAGGAAGTGTAAAAACGTTTGATGAGAAAGCGATAACCCAAATAAGATCTTCGGATGAACAGAGGACAGATATTCAGATAGAACGGCTGGGATAGGAGATGACCTCAGAGCTCCGAGACAAAGCCGAAGGCAACTGTTTTGGAGACGATGTAATTTGTAGAGAACGGATTTGGAAGAGTTGCCATATAAGAAACTGCAATAATCCAATCTAGAGCGTATGAGAGATTTGTACAACATTATTAACACAGAAGGATCACCTCCCCATCTCGTAGGTGAGAGAGCTTTAAGAAGGTTTAAGACTTTAAGCGAGGAAGCATATAAGTGGCTGATATGTTCATGGAAAGACAGACGAGGGGATAAAATGATACTCAGATAACGAAAAGAACTGACTATTGGAATGGAATGATTTTTTAGATTTATCTCAAATGAGCCCGGGTTGTAAGGCCTAAGGGTGAAGACTACAGCTGCTGATTTAGGAGCGGAAATGAAGAGATGAATGTTAGAAAGCGACTCTTCTAGAGTACTTAAGAAGCTGTTTAGTTCCTCATTGGCAACTAGAAGATTGCGGGAAGAGGAGTAAACAAGGATATCATCTGCAAAAAATAAAGATTTGGATTTTAAGGAGAGAAAACCAATTTTGGAAACATATAAATTAAATAAAGTAGGGCTAAGGCAAGAACCTTGCGGAAGGCCCTAGAAGACCTTCCTTAACGCGGAAAAGAAAGGAGCAGAAAGAAGGAGAGTTCTACTTTGAAAAAGATTGATAATTAGGAAGGATATGGATGCAGGAATATTTAAAGAAATCATAACGTTTTTGAGCGTGGGAAGATGGACGCTTTCGTACGCACTGGCTATATCAATAAAAGCTGCAATTGTAAATTCTTTGGAAATAAATGATTTGTAAATGTCAGCAAGGAAAAGACTGATACAATCTGGAGGGCCTAAGCCAAGACGAAAACCAAACTGGTTGTCTGGAAGCAAGTTATTGTATTCCAGCCACCAGAAAAGCCGTTTGTTAAGCATGCTTTCAAAGAGTTTTCTTAGTCAAAAAGCTAAAGAAATGGGCCGAAGGGCAGAGGAATTATTCTTGGGAATTGGTATAACAACGAAGGTGTTCCATGAATCAGGAATAGAACCAGATTGCAGGAAGGGATTAAAAATGATTAAAAGAATTTGGAGGAACTTGACAGACAAGTTTTTGAGGATGGAGTAAGAAATTTTATCATGGCCCGGACAGGAGTTGGAGGAGTTTTTCAGAGAAGAAAGAAGTTCAGAGAAGGAAAAGTTAGAGGAAAGGAAATGAGGCGCTGATGGATAAGGAGGAATTAAAGAACCCAATTCATCATAGTTAGGGACATCAAAGAAAGAAGAAAGAGTATTCTTAGGAAGACTGGAGCTAAACGGGCGTTCAGAAATAGAATTTCTAAAAGCTTTAGCCAACTTCCACACTTTGGAAATAGGAGTCAATCGAGAAAAGGAAAAGCAAAAGGATTTCCAAGCGTTTTTCTTGGCGTTTTTGAGAATATATCTGGTTCTAGCGTTCGAACTCTTATAAGTCATGAAATTATTAAAAGTAAGTTGAGAGCAGAATGATTTAAAGCTAGACAAACTTTGATTGACAGCAGCTGTGCAGTTCCCATTCCACCACAGTGATGAAGCCCTTAAAGAATGACTTTTCCGGGCTTGAGGATAGAGTGGGGAAGACAGTGTTGGAGCAGAGGAGATAGAATTAGTAAAGGATGAATATTGTGAAATAGCATCGTTTTCTACTTGTATTGCAGGAAGGTCTGAGTCCACAATAAACCGAAATCTATTGCAATCAGTTTTACACAGGTTCCAATCAGCATAATGCTCACAAGTTCTATTTAACCAATTTACTTCAAGTTTTGTGCTAACCTTCAATGTATGTGACTTTCTATCGCCCCTATCATTTTTATGTCAAAATTATGTTTTTTACTATTTTAAAAAATTAAAAATTATAAAAAAAAAACGGTCGAAAAATGTATTTTTTTCTTTAAACAGCCGTCATCTTGTGAAGAAAAAAAATCCATTTTCTCTTAGGTCATTTTTACTAATTATGATTTTTTTTTTTTAATTTTATTTTAGATGACCGGAAAGACTGTAATCGTGTTAACCAGAGCACTACCCTTTTTTGTTACCCCCAACTTTACCAACTTAAAACATTTTTTAATTTGAAGTATTTGTTTCTCAACTTTTTATTTTTTATTTTTAAAATATCAATAAACATCTTGCAAAAACATGAATAGTAAAAAAAATTTTTTTTTTTTTTTTATCGAACTCGACAAAACGCCCACAATTTATACCTCTAGACCAAAGTACACCCTCCTTAATCAATCGCTTTCCATAAACAAATTTAAGTACTGCCTCGGGAATTGTAACGACCGAATAACATCAGAGCCAGATAATATTCCAGTAAAATTTTGCAGACACTTACCCGAAATAGTACAAATTGTGTCACTCAATATCCGCAATAGAAAGATCATTTTCAAAAAATTGATTTAAAAAACGATAAGTATAAATTTTTAACCCTGTAAGTTGCAGACGTATTGCTTAAACTTGTGTAGCTTGTAGATTCCACGAGAAAATGATTTTTCGCCGATTAAAACGGCGCGCGACTAAATCATCGTAAAATAATTTCTCCTTTTTAAAGCGATTTTCGACAATTTCATTCAACATTAGATCAACTGATCAGTTTGGAAAATCAAATACACTCAGTCTTTTCAAAATGTAATCACATTTGATCTTGAAAAAGATTATAACACAACACGGCGATACCATATAAGAAAGAAGCTATCTGTTTTTGGAATATAAGACCATATGGCTTATTTTATATCAGGAGCTTCTTATACGACCGCTCCGTCCGAGGCTTTTGGAAATATATAGAAGTACTACCTGAAAAATATACAATAGAAAGTGGCGTACTTCAAGGAAACGTTTGCTGAGTGTTCTACCCTTTCTGCCTACAGTCGATGACATCACTAAATAGAACCCCTTACCTCTGATGATTTGAATATATCTCTGAACACTTCAAAACCCGTTGTATGCTCAATATATGTCACAATTAGGTATAGACAGCTTACTCAGTTGGGAGAAAAACGACAGGATATAATTTCAGCAAAGATAACCATATGCATAGAATTTAATAAAAAAAAAAAAAAAACGAAATAAAACAGGGGCGATAAAGCTTCATTTGTATTTGGATAAAGTGAAAATTAAGTCCGGTACAAAAGATAACGTTCGTAAACGTCACAATTGACAACAAACTTGGATTCATCACCTAACAGATATTACAACTAAATGTGTGTCGTTACTACTTCTGAAGAAGATAAGCAATAAACGTTTCAGACCTCGTAGCAGTCACTCTGATCAAATTATATCACTCCCTCATTAGGTCTAAAATCTGTTCTCCCGCAAGCTCCTCCCCTCCATTGTCAGCGGAATCAATCGCTACCCTTCTGTTAATTTTAAGAATTCAGTGAAATACTTGAGAGTTAAATTCAATTTAAAACTTACGTGGTAAGAAAAAATGCAGTACGTATCTTATAAATGCAAAAAGGGCTTAAATCTTTTACGAAGTCTGGCAGAATCTAACCGTGGGGCTGGGGGGATCCGAACTCTTTAATTAGAACCTATAAAGCAATCATTAAATCACACATAGATTTCCTCACTCCATTACCGAAATTACAGGCTCTTCAAGTAATCCAAAACCGTGCCCTTCGACTTTGTCTGGAATATACGAAATCAACTCCATATCATACTGTTTTAGTCGAAACAGCCAAAATAATAACAGTAAGCTATTCTACGAAATATGCGGCAGTCAAGTTTTATCTCAAAATTAAAGAACAACGATCTCAGTCCATAAACAAACAACTTCCTATCAAAGAAGTAAAATCTAATAAAAAATTACTATGTGAACAGAGGGTATTGAAATATTGGTATAAACAAGATGTCTTAGTTGTTGTAATGGTTGATCTTATATACACGCTGATAAGAGATCACAATTAACATGACAATAATGAACCGTTTTGAGCACGATTTATTGCAATAAACGAGTGTAAAATATAAATATAATTTCTGTAATACACGTTTTTTATAATATTTTTAATAAAGCAATAACAGAAAATGGATAATATTATTTACAACTCAAAAATATAAATTGCCGATGGGAAAGTGTATAATTTAAAATAGCATTATAAGCACGCAAAAGTATTTTTTTTTTTTTAAAAAAAAAACCTTATCATCATTATTTCGTTTATATTACTCTATGTTGTTTGAACAATAAGATTTGTGATCGGTGTGAAGATTTGCATATTTGCAGTTTCAGCCGAACAAAACTTAAATTCCATAGTATGTTGCTGTGACTTCAGCATTTATTCTTTCTAGGGATAGTATCAGCATATGCTGAGGTATCAGTGCCGTCTTTAAGAGTCAAGGGGCCCTAAGCCTCGCCGGTTGGGGGCCTACTTTAAGAAAACGATTTTACGCGAAAATACAAATTTCAGCACGACGACCGATGTGCATCACCACCAAAACAAAAAGGAATCCACGTGACGTTTCATTGGCCCCAAGTTGTCAACCCGCTAACTTCGTAAAGGGCATATTCTTGTTTTTGGGAGTCGAAAGGTATTCTCCCGAAGACAAGAGCATACCTTCTGTTTGTCAGCAGAGACTAAGTTTTTAAAATTTTGAATTTCCTTCCCTGGTTCCGCCATCTTTTAACATAGTGGCGCTTTAGTCTGTTTAAAAAGCAAGTGTGAACTTGCAGTTAATACGAGAATCAGCCAGACCGAGTTTCAACGTATTGCTTTTTAAGTTACCAGCGTGACGACCAAGGGCACCATGTCAACACTAAAATGCATGGCACCCTCGCAACACTTTTATACGCAATTAAACAACTCTAAAAAAGGAAAGAAGAAATTATTGTATAAAATAAGTTGTGAAGGATTAAATTAAACATCGAGTGTGCTATCTATTGTTTGTTCGCGCTCGCGTATTCCTTATCAGCGCATTGTAATCGATAAACCGGCGATACCGTTCTTTTATTATCTATTTATAAGATTACGATTTCGCAGCGTACTAACTATTCATTAATCTCCACCAGCTGCACTTTCGTCTACTGTTAGCACTCTTACTTTTATTTATTTTTATTTAATTCTCTCTATTCTGTCTCCCCCCCCCCTTTTTTTTCTCGTTTTCATTATTTTAGCAGTTTTCCGCACTTTAGTCGTTTAGTCGGATAGATGAGCTCGTCTAAGGGGGGCCGCTCGGCGTCCTCCTCCATTTCCAACAAACCGTCTCGTGACGGTTTGTCTCTCAGTTTGACGGAGGTGGATTCCTCTAACAAACGGAAACTTCCAAGTCCTTCTTCGCCTAAAGCATCCTTACCCCCAAAGGAATTTCGACTTCCGCATACCGATTTAAGCGCTTCCGAATAATAGTAATAATAATATTAATATTAAAAATTCCTACCCGCTCAGTCGAGATCAAATTCCATAAGACTACCCTTCCTGAATTTGTTTCAATTTACAGATTACGTTTTCCCGTTTCTCCCGGCGTTCGTTCACCTACGCAGTGTTCAAAATGTTTTCTTTTTGATCACATTAAGTAAAATCTATTAATTTATTATCTCTAATGCATAAATATTTACGGTTAATTTATAAAATTAACGATAAATTTTTCCTCACACCGGGGTCTCCTAGTTAATCGTCTGTTACAGACTAATATAATATCAGAATTTTGTGATAATTTCTTATCGGAAAGTTAACGGAGCTTAACCGAATGAACCCCGACTTTGAGTATAAGTATACAACATTGGTAATCGAATAGAAAAATTTCACCCTGCAATTACAGCGCCATCAGTTGGCAATTTAATGATTTCTTTATTATGACGATAAAAAATCATATTATGAAAAGAAATATTTTGAAAATATTACAAATGAATCCCGTTATTTATAATACTGCTTAAAATAAATATGTCCACACATTATTGAAATACAAAGCAATTTATAACAGAAAATTTTCTGTTAAAACTATTGTTTTGTAGAGTTGTATTTTTTAATTTTTTTTATCTGTTTATTATATTATATTGAAAAATAATTTGTTTTTCAATTTAATTCCTTAATGTATTTTAAGCTCAAGAATATAGTTCTTCGCACATGATAATAATAAAAAAATTAAGTGAAATTTAATATGTCAACAATGGTTATAATTTGGCGCTGGAAAAATTGATTGTATATTGTTATTTTGCTTAAATAATAGTTTTGAAAAATGAAAAATTTCTTTACGCGCGCTGTAGTCAAATTGTGTTCGATTACTAACCCTGTAAACTTATACTCAAAATCGGGCTACATTCGGTTAAACGTCAACGGAGATGTTTTTAAAATTGTAGATTGTCTTTTCGTATTGTAAACTATAGTTGTGTTAAATATAAGAAGTTACCGAGGTAAGCTTTATTAATAATTTTTGAAGCGATAAAATATTTTGTCATCTAGCTATAGACTTCTAAATGTTTGTTGATGTTTTATAACGTAAAAATTTAAGTAAAACTTCATTTGATGTAAAATTGTATTTTAAATTTAAATTTTCCTTGTAACATAATATAATTTATATTATTAATATTGTAAATAAATAGTACTATTTTAAATAAACATTATCTTTGTTTAAAAAATTTTCATTTTGCTTAAAGATGTGAAAAAAAATACAAAAGTAATTTTAATCTTATCGTTTTCTCGATAGATGAAAAGTAATCGCGAATTGAAAAATTATGTTGAATATTAGCAGTAAAATTAAAATTCACGCAAAAAGTTCATGTTTATTCAAATTTGTATTATTATCTTCTTTGCTTAGAGTAAAATCATATTTGCACTGTAACGTTTCAAAAAATTCGTACTTAGCTATGGAAATTAAAGTACTTCCATCTTTACCAGATAATTACATGTATCTGTTAATTAATAAAACGACGAGAGAAGCGGCAGTCGTGGATCTATTTGACTTCAAACTAGTTGCAGAAGTTGCTAAAAAAGAGAAAGTCAACTTGACTAAAATTTTAGCTACTCATCATCACGCGTAAGTAAATTCATATATACACTTTCGGTGTTCCATAAATAGCGTTCATTTTATGTTTTTGTACATAGTTCAGGTCAATGTAATACCTCAATTATAATGCTAGAATTCATCATAAATCATTTTCGGACACAACTGTGTTAAAGAAATTTATGATAAATAACGGTCACCGTGAAAGTTTTAAACATTTTATAACGGTAGAAGTTGACCGTTTGAAATGCAATAAGAAAGTTTAGAATCTTTTATAATGATCGTAATATAATATTGTTCACATATTTGAAATGATGTTCTCTTCATTCTTTGACCGCCGAAAAAGCCTACTAATGTTACAAAACAGTAACGCCTCTTATATCAATCTACTGTCCACTTAATGTGATCATCAAGCGATTCAGATAATTTGAAGCCAATGAATGCATTAGGTTAATCAGCCACTCGGTTATAAAACTTTTAGAACGTTATACTAACTACAGTTTTCCCGCGAAGTTTTTAGTTTTTTTTTCTTTTTAAATCGAGAAAGTTGTAGTTTAATGATTTACAATTATTTCTGAATAAAATTTTAATTACCGAAACAATTATTTATTCAAATTAATTTTAGAATTAACTTTTTTTTCTCAACATTACTAATCTGTGGTTGGATTTTATATTTTTCTTTACCTTATTTTCTATCTTAAATACAAAAATCATCTGGTTTCTCCAGTTAATTATGTTTTTTTTGTTCATATGTTACATTCTCTTACCTGCTATTTTTTATTAATTACATTGTATGTTTGTTCTAAATAAGATGATGCAATTCCAATATATTCAATTAAAATGAAAGCTATAATTGTAATACTATAATATGTTCATTTACCATCGCCAGTAGTATTAGTATGTTTTATGCAGTGAGTAGGCTAGAACTCTCTCAATCATATAGATGATGATCAGTTATGTATTAAACTTTTACAGGGTGGCGACTAGGGCCAGATTTAAGTAGAGGCCAGGGGCCCGGGCCTGTCACCACTGAAATGGGGCAACCTGCTAATCACCCAAAAATTGGAAATTACAAGTATGAAAAGTACGTGCGCAGATGGTGAAACGATATATCATTCTGATTTTCATGGTGATGTTGAGTTCCGAATGCCACATACTTCGTGAATTAAATTTTAATGATCTAATTGAAACTTTCGTTATTAAAAAATCTCGACGCGTGTCTCACATTTAGAATTAATTATTAATGATCGATTTTATTAATTTACTGAATAAATAAAATAAAAAATGTGTACTTCAGTTATTGGGGGGGGGGATTACAGGGGCCTTCAGAAATTATTTGGTCTCGAGGTATTTTTTTCCTTAATCCGGCCCTGGTGGCGACCTAACACAATTTTGGGAATTTCCTTGTAAAACCGGGCAAAGAGTAAAAATAGCTAAACGATAGTTTTGATAAAAAAAAGTCACTTGAAACGAAAAATGAATGCACGTACTTTACTCAATAATAAATTACCAAGTAGTTCTTATTTATTTGTATAAAATATGCTGACGGCCGTCAATGCCAACAAATAATATTCCATTCTTAAACAATTTGCCTCTAATTTTTCAATTAAAAGACTTTTTCATTCCATGATGAGTAATATTTATGTATTTACTGCCAGTACATTTCAATTAAAATTTTAACGAAACATATACAGAAAAGTTTTATTATGTATTTCAGTTTATTAGGAGAGTTGAATCCTCTAACGTGGAAAGTACCCAACCCGACTCACCGATTTGAATGAAATTGATATATGTTGTAAAACACGTAAAAATAAAAAACCTGTGTTATTTTATATCTGCTAATGAACATATATTAAGGGAGTGAAAAGTACTCCTAAAGTAAACTAAAAAAAAAAAAACAAAAAAAAACGGATTTTTCTAAATATCTCGACTAACACTTAATATTTTTTGGTAAAACGAAATAGAGATTATTCCTTTCGGGAAAGCAGTTAATTCATGATTATTTGAACATCAAGGTCGCAACCCCTATTTTATAGGGATTGAAACCCCATATTTAATTTATTATTTTTGTGATAAAAAATTGTAAAAAATCTAAAAAAAAAAAAAAAAACTAATAAAATGATAAAATGAAGTTGACCTGTTTCGATATCTTCGTTGATTTCACAACACAGAAAAAACAAAAACAGGTATTTCAAACGATCAGATTTTGAATTCAATTCGTATACAGAAGTTTTTGAGGTCGCTGATTACAAATCTCATATAAAATTTTTAAAAAAAGTGATAAAGTAGGCATTTAAAAAGTTCGTGTTGTGGTAAAGTGTAAGAAATGTTAAAATACCTTTTGAAATATTTTTTTGACAAAACATGTAATATTCATTCGTTATCTTTAATTCAAGGTATTTACATAAAATTTATAGTCTTTTTTTTTCTTTCTTTTTAGTGTAAAAATACTTTGTATTTTATCTCATTGCAAGTGTACATCATATTATTCAACGAAATTTCGACAGTGATGGTAATTTTCATAGAAGTGTTTAAAACGCAATGATTCTTTTACAACAAAAGGACTACATACAGTAGCGACATTTGTGCATCCTTTTATTTCACAATGCGTATTACAAGCATCTCCAAAACTAAAATCTACAGAATTATCAAATTTATCCGATCTTTCATTTACATAACTACTTTTGTACCAGGAATATTTGAAAAGGCCTTCATATCTTGGTGAATGCAATTGGTTGTGAACCAATGATTGAAGTTTTATTATATTATTTCTAATATGTAAATTTAAATCACAATTCATTTAAATGACATCATCGGAAAATTTGCGAACATGATTTTTTAAAATCCATTTGGAAATAAGCTAATAATAAATTGATAACGTTCAATGGGGATTTATTCTCCTTTTTCAATCTGAAATAAACGAAATAAATAATCAGTATTAAATATCACATTCTAACACAGACAAAGCCGTCGATAGATTAAAAAATGCATAAAAAATAAAGTTTTAATTAACAATTAGTGATGACCGGGCATAAAATATTGCCGTAATATTATTAGTGATTTTTATATTTAATTATAATACTAGCAACAATCGAGACTTTTCCTTGTTATTGGTCTTGAATAAATATGGAAAAATTTCCTTAATTATATTATTGTATACAATAAAATACTAAATGAGAATTTTAATATATTGCAGACATAATATCAAAAGTAATATAATGTAAAAACATAACAAATATGTACATGCACACAAGGTTTTTTTTATGAAACAAAAGCCTACGAACTAACATAATTACCAGACCAGAAAAAAAAAAAAAAAAAAAAAAAAAATATTTTAAAACTTACTTGTTGAAAAAATAAATAGCCTTTATGCGCTATTATTGTGCTTATATTCTTCCTTCAATTATAAATAATTAAATTATTTTTTATTCTTTTTATTTCTTACTCAACAAAAAAACAAATATAAAAAGCAAAAAAAAAAAAAACTGTAAAACTGTATAAAATCTTGGGGAAGCACATATTGTCAATACTCACACTCGAAATCACATTATGTACGTTACGAATATAGACAATTGCGCTAATGACTTTTGACATTGACGTTGATTGATTGACTTGTGATTCATTTGAAAAAAAAGTGCATACCTAAACAGCTTACAACAACAACTACATATCTCAATGGAGTAATGAAATTAATATTCACTTATGTTGATTTAACTATTTTTTTTTTCCTTGTTTGGGTTTTTCCCCGGGCTTAACTATTTAAAGATGTTAAAATTAGTAATAATAACAATATCAATAGATATAATAAAAGTTAAACTGATGATATTGAAAACATAATAAAAATATTTATACACAAAAAAAAAGAAATAATATGTATTATTCATTTTTAAATTTATCATTTCAATTAAAATTGTTGTATAAAGTTGCTAGTATTATAATTAAATATAAAAATCACTAAAAATATTAAGGCAATATTTTATGCCCGGTCATCACTAATTGTTAATTAAAACTTTATTTTTTATGCATTTTTTAATCCATTGACGGTTTTGTCTGTGTTAGAATGTGATATTTAATACTGATTATTTATTTCGTTTATTTCAGATTGAAAAATGAGAATAAATCCCCATTAAACGTTATCAATTTATTATTAGCTTATTTCCAAATGGATTTAAAAAAATCATATTCGCAAATTTTCCGATGATGTAATTTAAATGAACTGTGATTTATATTTACATATTAGAAATAATATAATAAAACTGGTTAGATCGGTTTGATGTACTTTCCTTGTTAGAGCGGATAATAGATTTATAGAGCATAAGGAGTACTACAGGGTCCCCACCCCAATTGGAAGACGACAAAGCCTTTAAGATATTTAACCGTTTTAGTGTAGATGAATAAAGATAATTTATATATTGTGAGAATGATAGTCGACTATTAAGATAGATATCTAAATATTGGAAGGAGGTAACAAAGGGTGGGCGCGGATTATTGATAGATACGTTGATTAACGCTAGATTTGCAAGAGCGATAAGTGAAAATATATAGTACACAAGGATTTTAAAAAAGCGATTGGGAGGTGAACGCTGTCGAAGACACTTGAAACATCAATAAAGGCGGGCAATGTGAACCTCTTTTGGATGAATGACTTATAGATATGGTATAGGAAAAAGGCAACACAATCGAACCACGGCCAGGACGAAATCCATACATATTATTAAGAAATACATTACTATTTCCCAACCACCAAGCAAGACGTTTGTTTAACATGGATTCGAATAGTTTCCTAAGACCACTAGCGAGGGAAATAGAGCGAAAACCCGAAGAGTCTTTATCCTTTGGAATGGTAACAGAGTTCCATGTAGGAGGAGTATAGCCAGAAAAGAGGATAGGGTTAAAAGTGCTTTAGAGGATTCCGTAAAATTGTTTAGGAAGATTTTTAAGCACAGAGGATTCCGTCCAAGCCCGGAGATGAATTTATGTTTTTGGGAAAAGAAACAAAGAGCTAGCTAATTGTTAAAGGGACGGTTAAGAAGTGAAGGGGGGGGGGGGGGGGTTGAGCTATGTGGAAAAGGATCTAGTTCCTCGATAGTAGTGACATAGGGGGGGGGGGGGGGGGGCTACGCCATCAACGAAAGAAGAAAGTATATCTTCTGAAAAATCCACATAGGAAGAACGGGAATACCGTGGATTCCGAAAGGCTTTGGCTAATTTCCAAATTCGGGTAAGCGGAGTACATCTAGAAAAGGATGAACAAAAATCAGAGCATGACGCTTTCTTTACCTTTATATAAACGTATCTTGATTTAGCATTTGCTTGTCAGTATGACAAGAAGTTATTGACGGTGGGATTAGAGTGGAAGTTGCGAAATGTGGACAGACTAGATTGGTATGACAGCGAACAATCAGTAAGGACGACGCATAGATACGCCTAATACTTCCGGTGGGACTCTTCTTAGGAGGGGAGAAAGAGGTTAAAGCCGAAGAAATTAACTGGATAAACTCCTGATACTGAAGAATAGAATCAAGGTTAGGATTAAAACAAAAGATGGAGGATTCAAGAAAGGAATGGAATTTGGATCAATTAATTTTCGAAAGATTCCAGCGAGGAATTTCGGAAGTGTTATGTTGAATGGACGAAGCAGCATCATGAACAGAGACAATTATGGAGATGTGGTCACTGTCAAAAGTCCCGTCCAAAGTGCTCAATGAACAATTCAAACTTAAATTAAAAGAGGAGGAAGTAAGATCAATAGAACTGAAAGAGGTGTTTTTTTGAAATATGTAGGAGAACCATCGTTGAGAATGACAAGACTATGGTCTAATAACAAGGACTCAAGGAAGGAACCATTACGATTTTGGGTCAGAGACCCCAGGCGGGAGAGCAGGCGTTCTAGTCTCCCCGATAATAAACGGATGAGGAAGGGAATCGAAAAAAAATAGTAAATGAAGATCTTTGAGGTTGCATAAGGGGAGAGGGGGATGTATACAGAGGCCAGGTTAAGAGCTTGACGTAATTTAGCGAATGAGGAAGGGATAGAAATGTAAATAAAATTTAGAGTATGGGAAGGGCTAGATGTGATTAGAAGGTTAATGGTATGAGTAGTAAATGGAATGCCAATTCTAACCAGGATAGAAGCTCCACCATATCCATCCTCGCGATCGCATCTAATAATCTGGAAGCCTCTGATGGAGAAGTCTACTGAATCTGAGAACCAAGTTTCAAAAAGAAAAGCTCTATGGATGTCTGTATATCAAGCAAATTTTCAAGGGCTAATTTGTTTGCCCGAACACTACGACAGTTCCATTGAAGAATCTTAATCATGGAATTTATTGAGTAAATTAAAAGAATAAAAAAGTAGAGCTGGAGGAAAGAAATAAGGAAGAAGAGGTGAGAGACCTAACGTAAAAATGAAAGGAAAAGGACCGAAATTGAGGAAATAACACATCCTTATGATAAAATGAAAGCAAGAGATTACATGGAATTTAAGGATTCGGGAGGGATGAAGATTAATAGGAGATTTCGCAGCGGAAAGGTAGGACAAGTGGCTGCGCGATCCGCATAAATAAAAGCTGAAGTTCAGCCGAAATATTCTTGAATTTTTTGGCTTCGGAAAAAGGGATATTCTCGTAGGCCATTATTTTTTAAATATCCTTTTGGCGTAGCCATTCCGGGCACCGGCAATCAGTAGACAAATGGTCTCCTTTACAGTTACGGAAGATGGGCGCTGAGGATGATTGGTCGTAAGCAGCAGAGAGATGATTTCCCGAGCACTCTGAGCAAATGTCTTGCGAACTCCGACAAAACTTAGCTGTGTGCCTAAAAAGGAAACATTTACTACACTGAATTGGCGAACGGACACTGGGCGCAACCTTAAAAATATGGTTGTAGATCGAAACTCTATCAGGTAAAGAAGAGTTCTGGAAATTAATTTCAACGGAATAATTTGGTGTTTTAATATCATCTTTAGAGGTATCGACGATGAAAGGCAAATATAATTTGCCTTTGCAGGCTCAATAAATGATTAATCGTAGACTTTGATTTTTGGCCTCTAGACTGCTTTGGAGATCATGACTAGGGAGATATTTTATCATGTACGGATGTAGCGAATTTTCACCAGGCTCACTGTTCCTGGTGTGTGATGCTTTATTGGAAACTACATTTCAGCTATAGAAAAGAGGTGGTTATAAGAATCGCCAGCCTCACAAATTAGTGTTAATTAACACGAATAAATACAGATTCGGATAAAGAAAACGAATTTTGAATCTGAAGCCGCCATAACGCAAATTAAGAAGCTTGTCATTTTTTGTAAAGTCGATTTTAGCAAAACAAGAAATTTATGTATTACGATAAAAATTACGAAATAAAATTTAAAAAAGAACAAAAAGTAAATACCAACTTCAAAGTTTACTTTAAAAATTTAATAAAAATGCGTCAAGAAAGTAGAAAATAATTTATCTCAAGACAATATTATGATAATGTCCATATATAGGGGCCTAATTCAAATTACAATTAAAAACTACATTACATTTTCATTTAATTGTTTCTAGATATTTTAATTTTATTTAGTGCCTACGCTCCAAAAAGTTAATATTCTATAAGAATTATTATAATATCACCTTAAAGTATATTTTACTGTAAAATATGATATATTATCTTTTTATTGAATAATTATTTTTTTCTTTTTAATGCATTTTTATTAAATCTTTATAATAAACTTTAAAAGCGTGTTTTTTTTTGTTTTTATTTTTCATAAGCGAATCTGTTTATTTATTTATTTGTATTTGGCATGGCCTTCCTAGCGAGCTTGTGCGTAGGCATGAATATTTTGAAAATTTCCCGAACGATTAAATTATTTATTATTAATAAATTTCATTTACGGTAGTCTTTAACCAAACCTCGTTAGTAAATTTCTTTTTTTGGGGGTTTGTCTACAAGGACATTGGCCCAAGAACAGAGGAAAAAGGACGAGGAAACTTAGATCTTTATACGATCAGAGATAGCCGACAAAAAGGAATCAAGAGCCTGAACAACAGAAGGAGAAGGAAGGGAGAGAACGAACGAAGCACTGTATGTAGTGGGAATACCAATTTCTAAAAGGGGGCGTAGAAAGCAGCTTGATCGGTTACAAGAGATGCACACTCGAACATTACGTAATCGGGATCACACACAAATTAGATATTGGAGGGGTGCAATGGACAAAAAGGAGACGGCACAAGAGAGAAACGGAAAAGTTCTCTCTATGTATAAAAAAAAATGTAGCAACCTTTTGATGGCTTTCTTTTTTTCGGTTTTTTATAATGTGGAAACGTAAAATATTTCAGTAACCAAAAATAATTTAAATCAGAACACTCGAGTAGTATTTTTGACAGTTTAATATGCATGTATGAAAGCAAACTGGTTGAGGAGTCCTCTTGGAGGTTGGCGGAGAAAGCGAAGAGGGGGATTAATACACAAATTTTGCCGAATATATTCTTGTTTTTTTGTTTTCTGTTTTTATTTTTAGATAATTTTCTACGTTACAAAAAGTATCACAATAAGTGGAAGTGTTGAGGATAGGCGAGTGGAGCGGGTGGGTCAATGCCCTACAGTATAGTGTTTATTTATATAATAATTGTATCCCTGCATATTCAAATATTTTTGAATTACGTAACTATTATTTCAAAATAATGAAATTTGTTTCCGCACTTTATTATTTTTTTAAAAAGAGTAACGTAATATCTAAACTTTTTTTTTCAAATTTCAAGTCAAAAAAAAACTTACAAATATCCTTTTATAAGAGTACATGATCCTTATTTACAAAAATGATTCAGCAATGCATTATTTGCGAAAACAAAAGGATATTTTTACACCGTAATAAGTTAGTATCAAAATGAAATGGTTTTTGTCTGTAATTACCCTATTTTACGGAAAGAACATAAGGTGATTTAATTATAATTTGGTACGTTATAAAAATCCATTATAAGTGTTCTAAAATATAAAAATTTTTTATTTAATCAATATAGCATTCATGTAATACTTTACAACTAATAGTGCATTGGTACCGCATTGTATGGGAACGTTAATTCTTCGAAAGTATCTGTTTAGTTTATTTATTTGCCGGATGCAAATCAATATTACTCGCAATGATGAACAAATAAAAAACCAATTGTATTCAAAATAATAATGAAAACGACAGCATTTGTTTTGAGTAAATTGCACGAGCTGCACGAATAACGAATAACGAATAACAAACAACAAAAAACGGCCATGTTTTTTAACCGTTGGTCAACGGTCAATTTAAATGTTGCCACAGATCACATCGATGTGAAATGCGACATATCGATAAACGATATTTTCGATCTATATTTAAATAAGAAATATTATTTATGATTAAACGAATACTTACAAATAAACAAATATTAGTTACGAATAAATAAATATTATCCAAACATACTCCCGCGGCTGGACACTTCTAAAGGTTGTCCAGCAATTTCACAATCTTATCTTTTTTTAACAACATTTCTTGTACGAATTGATACGACCCGCACCTGTCCTTGTAGGTCTGGATAAACTTGCTCAATGCGACCTATGTGCCATTCGTATGGCCTAGAGTTGTCTTCTTTAATGAGGACGATATCACCGACGGCCAGGTTCTCGATAGGCGAACTCCACTTGTCTCGGCCCTTTAACATATTGAGATAGTCCTTAGACCAAACAGACCAAAACCCTTGAACCTGATTTCTTAAAAGTTTGAACCGTTCGGATAACTTGAGCGACTTGTCAGTTGTTTGTTCTGCGACTGATATCGAGCAGACAGATTCGCCAATTAAAAAGTGTGCAGGAGTGAGCGCACTGTCAGTATCTGACGATGTAGGTTTATAGCATAATGGTCGAGAATTCATTATGCCTTCGATCTCAGCAAAATATGTCGAATATTCTTCATAAGTCAATACTTGGCCGCCGTTTACCCGAACCAAATGATATTTTGCAGACTTTACCGCCGCTTCCCAGAGTCCACCTTGGTGAGGTGCGCGCGGTGGATTAAAATGCCAGTTTATTGATTTTCTATAACAGTACTCGTAAAGCTTTTCCTCGTTTAGAATACGACTGGCTCCGACAAAGTTAGTTGCATTGTCAGAATATACATCTGAAGGAGAACCACGGCGAGACGAAAAGCGCTTCATAGAGGCAATAAACGCTTCTGACGAAAGATCTGAGGCGATTTCGAGATGCACGGCTCGAGTAGAAAAACAAATGAAAAACGCTACATAGAATTTCCCGAATTTGACTGCTCGGTGACCGACGCATTTTACTGGAAATGGACCAGCGAAATCCACACCGACGTGTGCGAATGGACGACTGAGTGTGACTCGTGCCGCTGGAAGCTGGCCCATCAGCTGTTGAGAGGTGGAGCCACGAAACCGCGTACATGTAACACAGCTCCTCCGAATTATTTTCTTCACCACGTTAGCTACACCACCGATGACACGATATATTTCGAGCGAATCAAGTTTATAAGGAACGATTTTGTCGCGGGAAAATACATTATTTGATGCAGATATGATACGAATATTTCCACGAGGTGCCATTTGCCGTGTAAAATTATCGGGTTTCTTTTGTATCGTACGACAAAGAGGAATTATTATCGAGACGAGTAGCCGCTCGTAAATTCTGTATCGAAGAACGGATTTAATTTTGCCATCGAACTACTTTTACGGATTCGTTCTTCAGTTTTTAAAGCGTTAATATCTCTTTGAAAGTGACTAACTTGTAAACTTCGAATCGATATAATTGATCGAGCGACATTTTTCGTCTACCGTCAACGCTCTATCATTTCGCACTAATGAACGTTTGCAATTATCAACGGACCGTAACATATACGCAACAATATTTATTAATTTTATGTAAGAAGAATAACGACTTACGATTTCGGAGAGATACTGATGACCACTTTTTTCGATCGTGAGTATAACCTTTCGAATTTCCGGCATTTCACGGGGTTCCGCCACCGGCAACGATAATAACGAATCGAAGCTATCAACGAGAAATTGCGGACCGGTCTTCCAACTTTCCGATTTCAGAAATGTGGTCACATTTATTCCACGAGTTGCCAAATCAGCCGGATTTTGCTTAGATGGTACATAATTCCAACTATGGTTCGGTAACAGTTGAACGATTTTCTGTAGCCGATTTTGAACGAATACTGACCATCTTTCAATTGGGCCTTTTAACCAGTATAGGACTACCGATGAGTCGCTAAACAGCACTATTTCGCTAATTTGAAGTTCGGTGGAGATGCGATTAATTAATTTTGCCAACAGCGATGCCGCTTGCAGCTCGAGCTTTGGGATGGTTATTTTGAACTCATTTTTTGGCGCTACACGAGTTTTAGCGCAAACGATGTAACTCTCAACGTTTCCGCAATCATCGACGCTACGGCAATATACGACGACACTGTGCGCTTTTTTGCTAGCATCACAAAATCCGACCAAAGAACGATTGACGATTTTATCGAAGCGCGAATAACGACGACGAATGCTGAACGATTTCAGGTGGTTTAAGTCATTGTAGTAATCAATGAATTCTTCCTTCAGTTGGGGTGGTACAGGGTCGTCCCGTCCTAGATTTAAACCGTGTGCAGTCTGCATCATGATTTTCCCTTTTACCACAACTGGTGACAATAAACCGAGCGGATCATAAATTCTGGAAATTTCTGACAAAATAATTCTTTTAGTAATTTCAGACGACGACGATATGTCTCGAAGATTATATTTAATTGAGAAAACGTCTTCTGTTGCATGCCACTGGAGTCCAAATAAAGAAATTGTTCCGCTGTCGCGAAATTCGATAACTTTAGTTTTTTCAATTCTACTATCGTCTAATTTGTCTAGAAACTCCGATGAGTTAGACATGTATTTCCTTAGCTCCATTCCAGCTGTTTCTAATTTTTGGTGGATACTCGATCGTAGCTTTGTAGCTTCTTCCACTGAGGATGCGCCTGTTAAGAGGTCATCCATACAGAAATCATTTGCCATTGCGCGCGTCGCAGCAGGATTCGAATCCTTCAATTCGTTGCTTAGCACTGCGAGGCATTTTGTTGCTAAGAACGATGCTCTGGAGCAGTTCCATATGTAACCGTCTTCAAACGATAATCGAGAACCTTTTCTTTGTGTTTTTCTCGCCAAACAATTCTCTGAAGATCCCGATCTTCTCGGTGAACTATAATTTGTCTGTACATTTTCGAAATGTCGGCAGAAAAGGCGATGTTATGTTCGCGAAATCGAACGAGAATGTCGAATAGTTGCGGCTGTATTGTTGGACCGACCATCAAGATGTCATTTAACGAAACGTCCGATTTTGATTTTGCTGATGCATTGAATACGACACGCAGCTTCGTTGTTGTACTTTCTGGTCGTAAAACCGCTTGATGTGATATGTAGTATGATGGATTGAACGAATTTCCGAATAAAATTTTGGACGGACATTTTTCCATATGGTCGAGATTTTCATACTCGCGCATGAAGTCGAGATATTGAGTCCGAATGTCTGCATTCATGCGCACTTCATTTCTTTTTAACCGCGCAACAGCCCTCTCCCGTGATTCTCCGATGAGAGACGGGTCCTTTTTAAGAGGTAACCTTACTAAAAAACGGCCACTGTTGGTGCGCAAACATTTCTCTTCAAAATGGGCATTGCAATTTTCATGCTCTGAATTAGACTGGTTTTCAATACTTGCTTCTTCGATGTACCAAAATTTTTCTAGTTGTCGACCGATATCGAACGTTGTCAAACCACAATATTCACTATTTGGTTTGTTTTGTACCACGTGTGGACCACTGATCATCAACCATCCGAGTTTCGAGTTACGAAGAAAGATTGTTTCGTATTGGGAATTTTCGTTTGAGATAATTGCTTCACAAAACTCGGCACCGATTACAATATCCACATGATCGTGACGAAGTTGATCTTCGGCGAAATTAAACGTCGGATTATTTACGATGGTCTTTGTAATCGGATCAGAAACAATTTTAAATGGAATTTGAGCTACAACGTCAGCTTCTACTTCTATCGAAAAGCTTCCGAAACGAGATTTCAAAATGAAACTTGTAATTCGACTCGATGATGTACAATCTCCAGTTACGCCTCCAATTGAGACGCCTAATGATTTTGATGTAACCCATCTATTGCTGTTAACGAATTTTTCGGTAATTAAATTTCCTTGAGAACAATTGTCAAGAAGAACTCTAGCTTTGATGACTTTTGTAAATCCATTTTCAGTTGGCTGCACTACTGATACAACTGCGGTTGGGAGTACTACCAATTCATTTACATTTGACGTTGCTATGCCAGTGAACGAAGTTTTTGTGACATTAGTATTTATATTCGATGACGACTGAGCACCATTTACCGATAACGATCCTTCAACTGACCTAGGCTTGTGGAAATCGTTCTCCCGATGTAACATCTGATGATGCCTACCACCACATTTTGAACAGTTCGGACGAATACATTTAATTACTCCGTGTTCGCTGTTAAAACCTATTTCAGACATGACCGAATCTTTTTTAACGATATCGAATCTTTCCTTGACCGATTTAGCATGGAGTTTATCACATTGATTCAGGTAATGTTGTTGCGAACATGCAACACATTTCGGCGTTTTGCTTACGATTGTTGTAAACGATTTCTTTTCCGCTGTTTGAGCTACTACCGGTGACGATTTATGAACCGATAGTAGATAATTGTCGGTAGCGAACGATCTTGCCTGTAAACATTTTTGTAGAGTATCCGATTTCGGGAACTCCGCACTCGAGTCCAGAGAATTTTCGAATTCTCTGGCAGTCCGCACGTCTAATTTTTAAATGACTATATGTGCCACGAATTTCGAAAAAGTTTGTTCTATAATTTCACCGTTTGATTTAAGACATCGAACAATCACGTCAGTTTGATCTAATAGCGAGCGAATTTTAGTTTCATTTTTTATCGGTTCCAAGTTAAGCAACTTATTAAACAGAGTGCGAATTACTGTTTTTTTGTTATCGTAACGCGATAATAGATAAGCTTATGCTTCCATGCTTCCGGATACGCACTATCCGTTAACTCGAAATCGCGAACTATTTCTTGAGCTGAACCAATTAATGATTGTTTTAAATAAAATAATTTTTGTACATTTGCTAAATCAACGGAATTATGTACAAGGTTTTCAAACAGTTCTTTAAAATTTTTAAAACTAAGTAAATCACCGTTAAACGAGGGAACTTGAATCTTTTCGAGTTTGGGAACAGCAGCTGATGATTGACGAACTGACTGATTTACGTCGCTTGGCAGTAACGCATCTCGATGTGATTCTACAGACAATTTTTTTTGAAATGATTTAAATTTTCCTTCATACAAAGTGCCTGTTTCGCTCCACATTTGAAGGTCCTTCATCATGTCATCAGCTAATTTATCATAGTCTTCGGCTTCTTCATCTGCTGCCATGAGAAGTTGTTCAATTTCTGTTTGGTGTACATCTAATTGGATGCGAAATTTATTCACTTCGACTTCAAACCGAGAAACTATATAGTTCCGTGTCTAGTGTTTGTTTAAGAAGTTTTTCAATTTGACTTTTTATTCTGCCGAGTTGCAGTTTAGAAAGACGAATCTTTTTTTTCATTTGATCCATTTTTAGAATTTCTTATTACTGATTATAGTAAAAGGGAAAAAAAGAAGTGAAACTTATTTTAAAATCGACATTTGCGAAGTGATCTCCGAACAAGAAATTAAATTTTAGTGTCCTAAATTATGTAGCACCGATTACGAATGGAATGAAATTATTCAAATGAAAACGACTAAATATTTATCAATATGATCGAATGTAACTTATGATAAAGGAAAATAATAATGCTTACTGCAACTAGAAGAGAATAATTTTCCGGTGTTGTATTCAAATAATCGACGATTGAGTAAACGCGCAACTTCCCGATCCACGATATTAAAAACCGAATATGTTTCTTTTTTTCCACGATATACGGCTTCCGAAAAATACACGAATAGCACTACTTCGAATTTTACACGGTAAAGTAAATAGGCTCTTTATTGCTTTTGTAACCGATGGGAATGTGATTCGAACACGATTTAAGATCTATCTCTTACCGAAGAAATTAAGTAAAATATACGAAATTAGCTTTTTTTCGAGATTAGTTCGAAACGCGAAATTGACTGAATCCGGCCCGGAGGACCAAAAAATATTTAGCTTATTTATTTGCCGGATGCAAATCAATATTACTCGCAATGATGAACAAATAAAAAACCAATTGTATTCAAAATAATAATGAAAACGACAGAATTTGTTTTGAGTAAATTGCACGAGCTGCACGAATAACGAATAACGAATAACAAACAACAAAAAACGGCCATGTTTTTTAACCGTTGGTCAACGGTCAATTTAAATGTTGCCACAGATCACATCGATGTGAAATGCGACATATCGATAAACGATATTTTCGATCTATATTTAAATAAGAAATATTATTTATAAATAAAAGAATATTATTTATGATTAAACGAATACTTACAAATAAACAAATATTAGTTACGAATAAATAAATATTATCCAAACAGTATCTTTCTTTATTTTTTGTTCGATTATTTTTTATTTATGATAGTGATTTTATAAAGTTATTATATACAACTGTGTTTTTATTTTCATTGCCATTTATGTTGTAGTTTCAGTTAAATAAGTCTCTAGAGAAATATCACTACGCCATATTATTTCCGAGCCAGACAATTTATTTAACGATTGCTGTTTGTTGTTGCTAAATAAGTCATCTATTGTCATCTAGAGGATGAGTTTGAGTCAAAATTTTTAATTTTTGGATATTTTATAATTGTATGTATGTTAAAATTAGTTTTGTATTTTGTTTTGTTTCTTTACTTTATGAACGATGTGATTATTATTTATTGTGTACTTCTGAAATTCTCGTTTAATTTCTAAATTTCTTTTTTTTTTTGTACGTAGAACGTGATTAAAGATTTTTTTTTTTTTGTATAATAAAAAACATAATATGTAACATTTAACTGGGCTTAATTTTTTATATTACATATTTTAAGCAGCCCATGTAATCTGCCGAGAACATTATGAATTTCGTTCATTATAATTATTTTAAAAACTTAAATTAATAATTAAGATTTAAAACTTTGTTATAAATACATTTAAATTATTAGGACATTATTCCGGGTTTTAGCATTTTTATTTATTTATTTATTTTTTTTTTTTTGGTCGTAATTAATTTAAAAAATTTTTCATGTCACAAATTACCAACCTTTCCAGCAAATAAAACCAGTAACTCCTCTTGAAGTAGCATAAGAGTTAGGTAATAATATGAATCCCAAAAAGGCTCTTGGAATCGATGAAATTTCACCCGGAGCGCTTAGTGAATTACCATGTAAAGGAATTATCATGCTGGCACATCTCTTTTTAATGCCTGTTTCAGAATGAGATACGTACCAAAATGTTTCAAAATCGCTCAAATCATCATGTTACCGAAACCTGGGAAACCAACAGAAGTTGTAACTTCGTATCGACCAATCTCTCTGTTACCTTCCATATCATAATTATTTGAACAACTACTCCTCAAGTGACTCAAGCCATTATTAAAGATACCCGATCATTAGTTTGGCTTGCGCAATCAGCACTCTACGATTGACCAAGTGCATCGTATAGCTAAGTTAATTGAAACAGCCTTTGAAGAAAAAAAAATACTGTCCGGCGGTTTTTCTAGATATATCGCAAGCTTTTGACCGAGTCTGGCACGAAGGGTTGATCTATAAAATGAGCAACCTGCTACCGGAAAATATGTGCCAACTTCTTGAATCATATATCTCTGATAGATCCTTCAGAATTTCTTATGAAGAAGCGAAGTCCAAATTTCATCCAATACAGGCTGGTGTTCCACAGGGTAGTGTCTTAGGACCTACTCTGTATTTATTGTGTACAGCTGACATTCCAACAACATCCGAGACGATGCCTGCTACCTTTGCAGATGACACAGCCATCTTGTCAGTTGGCGATTCCCTAGAATTGGCTACGACTAACTTACAATATGCAGTAGAAAATATTAGCAAATGGACATGTGATTGGAAGATCAAGATTAATCAAGAAAAGTCGGTGCACGTTATTTTACGTTTCGTAAATCTAAGACTTGTCCTATATACCTTCACCGCCTTCCTATTCCGAGATCGGACTTTGCTAAATACACCTGGAGGTTTGCATTTAGATTCCAGACTGAATTGGAAGACGCGTGTCAAGATGAAAAAAGAACAAACTATACATAAATTAAGACAGATTTATTGATTGATTGGGCGTTACTCTAAACTCAATTTGTCTAATAAACGTATGATTTATTGTCAGATAATCAGACAGAAATGGATGTATGGTATTCAACTTTGGGTCTGTGCAAAGACATCCAACCGGTTGATTATTCAACGCGCTCAAAACAAGTGTATCTGAAGCATCACTGGAACTTTCTCGAATCAACGTAATGAAGAAATACATTCCGATTTAAATATTCCGTGGATCGATGAAGTCATGCATTATATTGCATATACGAAATACTATGCCGCGTGCTCATCTAAAAGAAATAAGATAAAAATATAAAATTTCGTTCATGTGTTTTTCATTTTCACAGCATAGTAAAACCAGAATTTCAAACGCCAAAACCAGAATTTTATCTACATTACAATAGTAGGATCATGACAGCTGCCCCTCCTTAATATGATTCGGGACTCTTAAGATCTTGAATCATATTAAGTCAGACCTATTCGCCGCTAATAGGATCTGATCTCTACCTCAGTTCTCGCTAGACCCGTTCTTCTCCGACTTCGCAATATATATGTTTTTTTTTATTTTTTTTTAATAATAATATCTGTATTTTTTATTTTATTATGTTTTATTTATTTTTTATTTATTTATCTATTTTTTATATTTTATTATAAACGCAGCTTTCCGAGTGTTAAAACACATTTATTTATGCATACCGCTATTCACATACCCACGAAGAAACATAGTCGACTAGAACGCCATCAAACGTATATATATATATATGACACTATATTAATAATAATAAACAATAGATAGCGCTACTTATTAATTGGTAAATGTATCAACTTACAGTTATAGTCCATGTGCCCGAATAGAATAGGTGAGTATAATTTGGGGGGGCAAATTTTCTTCCAAACCCCAGTTAGAGGGGCACATGTAGATGGTAAAAAAGTATGATGGCCATTTGGAAGCGGTAGCTTTTCAAAATGGCGGCCATCCCGATTCATATATTACATCATAACTCGGCTCCTAATCGTCAGATTTTAATTTTCTTTTTTTCAAACGAAAGCATGTTACATTTCCAACAACTTTAGTTCAGTACACTTTTTTTAAATCTTCAATAGCTTTTGTGAAATAATGGAATAAAGAATTTTTTGTTTCTCAAAGATGTCTTTAGCCCGAATTACTCGAGTGATAATTAATTTTTACGGGGAAATGCTTCAAATAAAACATGAAGATAATTTTATAAGCTTTACAATGAAATTTGCACGAAAGTTGTATCTGTGATACAAAGCGAGATATGCTATTTTTAGTACCGAAAAACGGTCGTGAAAAGTACGTCATTATGTTTTAACTACGACGCGTGACTCATTCTCTTCAATCATAACTTCGAACACAATCCATTGACTAGAAGTTAAAATTGTAAACATTCATCTGATCTGTGATATATTCCGAATACATTTGTAAGTGATTCATTACTTTTCAGAATCAGTTTAAGCGTAAATATTTTAAGATCAGTTCTCGACCGAATGCGTTATACGTTGATTCGATAAATTCGATTTTACGATGTCGGATAATGAATCTGAATCTAAAAGAAAAAAACTAGAACAAACGAAGTGCATAATTTGTGATGGTTCGCGTGAAAAAAGTACAGTGCTCTCGCCGCGAGATTTATCTTCTTGGTCGGTTTTACGTGATGCCGCTGAAAAACGAAAATTTACTCCTATTTTGAATGTTTCAATTTTAATTGAAAGTGACCTTTTAAAAGTAAAATATCACAGAGAGTGTCGCGTTAATTTTACTCATCCAAAAAGTTTAAAATTACTAGTTGAATTCAGTACACCTTCCTATGCTTTTGACGAACCAGGACCTTCTTCACAATGTATTAATCCGCCTCCGGTAAGTAGAATTTCCTTTTCACATGACACTTCACGCAATGTTGTCTATAAGAAAATTTTCATTTTTTGCGACAAAGATAGCAAGTATGTAAAAGATAGTAGAACTCGTGAAACCTTACGATCAGACGAGTTACTGAGAAACCTTGCCACAGAACGACAAGACACGAAAATTTTGGCTGTAACTTCCAGGGATATTGTGGCAGCTGAAGCCCATTTCCATAGGTCATGTTATAGAAGTTACACTAGAAAACGGCCATTAAAACCAAAAACTGTCGATCGTTATCTTGAAATTGAAAAATTAGCATATCAGTTACTGTTTGATTTCATTTGAAGTGACATGTTCGAAAAGAAAAATGTTTACAAGCGTAGTGAACTTATTTCAGAACTGATTTCTTACTTTCCCGCCGATAAAAAAGATGACGTAGAAAAGTCAACAAAATGCAATTTTACTTTTAATCTTGAAAAAGAGTTTGGAAGTTCACTACATTTTAAATCTATAAACCGTACTGTTTACGTCATACCTGATAATTTATCGTACGATGAGCTTTATGAGAAATATGTTTTAACGAAAAATCAGCTCGATAAAGCTACTGCTGATGTTCAGAACAGTGAGATTTTCCGAGTAGCTAAAAAAATAAGAAAAGATGTGAAAGCAATTGACGGTGATCAAATTGCTTGGCCTCCATCTCCTTCTAAATTACATTCCGAAAGTATTAAAGTACCACACTCATTGAATTATTTTCTAGGATGCTTACTTAAAGGAACATATCCCCAAGAATTACGACTTATATGGTCTATTTCACAAAATATTATTTATGTTATTTCGCATGGAAAAATCTCAATTCCGAAACATGTCTTACTTGTAATGGTTGTAAAATCATTAACAGGGAATGTCGAGCTTATTTCAATGCTAAATCGAATGGGTCACAACTGCAGTTATACCAAATGGTTTGAAATAGACGCGTCATTATGCCTACAGAAAATTACTTCTGTTAAAGATGGCCACATTCCTTTGACTTATAGTATCCATTCGGGTGTTCCAACAATTGTTGCATTTGACAATATTGATCGAAATGAAAAGACTCGTAGCGGAGCGGGAACATCGCATCGAGTTAATGGAATCATAATCCAGAGTACGTCAGATTTTTGTCAACCTCCGCGACTGACAATTCATGATAAAGATAGAAAAAAAAGAAATACAATAAATGCCCTTAGTTCATGTATTCCCGATTATATCGCAGGAAAAAGATACGATCCTCCTAAAATTTTGATTGCTAAGCTTCCCCCAGAATGCCTCAATTTTTTTACACAGTCGAGACGCAAGAATATTTTTTGGATTTTAAGCAGGCGGTGTAACGCTAATAATCAAATTGTTAGTTCTTGGAAAGGATTCAATATAATGACAAGAAACAATTTAACTGTTTCACGTGATACTGTTGCTTATTTACCATCAATAAATAAACCTGCAACTGACATGTCCACAGTCTACGAAATTTTACGTCAAAGTAATCAAATAAAATCAAACTTGAATTTAGATAACATCGTAGTTGTTCTAGATCAGGCTATTTTTTCAAAAGCAATGGAAATCAAATCGGCCCGGCTACAAGAATTTGAGAATATATTTCTAATGATGGACAGTTTTCATATAATTTGTAATCTATTATCGGTAATTGGAAAATTATTCGGTAACGCGAGACTTAAAGAATTGGCAGTTGAATCGGGTACTATTTCAGAAGGATCCATTTCTCAAGTGTTGGATGGAAAACAGTACAATCGCGCCGTTAGATTACATAAATACGTGTATGAAGCGTTCATGAGAATTATTTGGAACAACTTTTTGGATGACATCTGCGCAACAAAACGTCCAACTTCCTTCAACACCTGAAGAAATTAACGATTTATTTGCTTCATTTTCTAAAAATGCTTCTCAAGATAGTTTTGAAACACTTGTTAAGAAGAAAGAATTTAATACCGTTGTAAGCTTATTTGAGGAATATTTGAATAAATTTAAAAACGAAAATGGCCTACTTTCATCATTTTGGATGTTTTATGTCGACTAGGTAGAGATTTTGTTAAGCTTAATTCGAGCTCATAGAGAGGGTAACTGGATGCTCTACCTTTATTGTTTAGAACAAATGATACCGTGGTGTTTCAGTTTGGATAAAATTAACTACGCTCGATACTTATGAATCTATTTTGCCGAACTATCTTGCCTAGAAAATAAAGATCCTGCACTTCTTGAGTTATTTAAATCTGGACAATTTTCTGTCCAGCTCAGATCAAAAACTCCATTTGCAAAAATACCCGTTGATCAAGCGCTAAAAGAAACGGTAAATAAATATACACAAACATCAGGCGGAACAAAAGGTTTTAGTTTGAAGCCAGGAGCAATATCTAAATATTACTTAACAGCAGAGTTTCGAGCGTCAGCCTAAGGTAAAATGAGAGAGATTATACAATTTAATCAAAATGAAAATGTCGAACATCCTAATCTTCATAAAACACGAATTTTTAAGGACGAGAAGCAAATCTCTTCTCTAATTGAATTATTAGAAAATGAATGGACGAATCCTTTTAACAAGAACACATCCAATATTGTGCAACTATCCACAGGAGCTGAGGCATCAACAGATGTACAAAATGATGTGTTATTTGCAAGAGAAAAAGGAAAAAAAGCATATGAAGATTTTAAACACGATCGTTTGGAAAGAAATGACGGATTTTTCAATCCAATTTCAAAAATTAAACTAAAAATGTTCAAAACCTCCAAGGAAATGAAACGTAAAACTGAAAATAAGGAAGTTATTTTGAAAGCTGATAGAAATCTTTTCGGCAATATCATCCTAATAGCTGAAAACCGTAGCCTAGATATGTAAGAAGTATTCAGCCATCCTCTAGGCCCGTTGCCTTAGAGTTTAGCAAATCCTGATGGTTCATTAAAGAAAACAAATAAAAGTACTCTCGCAAACTTTCTCGAGAACAAAATTACTCTTGTTGACCAAGTATTTGGTGAATCAGCAACAATAATTGATGCCATGGCACTCGTTCAGAAGTTATATGCAGAAAACCACACTTTTGAAGAAATTTCGGATCTAGTTTTATTTGAAATGTTAAAAGTGGGAGCCGGTAGCAAAAGAATAGATGTCATTTTTGATACCTACGAAGATAGATCTATTAAAGATGCCGAAAGATTGTATAGAGGTGCTGATGAAGGAATTTCATTTCGTTCTTTAAAGAGTGGGCATAAAATCTAAAATTGGAGAGGAATTTTAAAAAGCAGTCAAAGCAAGAATAAATTGGCAAAATTTTTGGCGGAAAATTGGCAAGATGTTAATAAAAGGAAAAATTTGGAAAAAACCTTGTTTATTACATATGAAGAGAAATACTTCAAAATAAATGCTAATGTGGTGGAAGAAGTGCCAGAACTATCTTCATCATGTGCACACGATCATGCAAGCTGCCTACCTGTACGTGCATACTGAATTCGTTGAAATGCACACCTGCGTGCAAACTAGCAAATTGCGACAACATGAGACTTGAATTACAAGAAGAAGATTATGCGATTGATGACGTTGATGAATTTTCAGACAGCGATTTTGAAGATTAAACAGGCAAAAATTATACTTGACTTCATATTTATCTGGGTAATTTGTATAAAATGATATCACTAATTTCAATGCTACTAAACTATAAAAGATTCTAGAACATTTACTCGCGGGTTCAATATAACGATAGAGGCAGAATGAGTCACGCGTCGTAGTTAAAACGTAATGACGTACTTTTCACGACCGGTTTTTCGGTACTAAAAATAGCATATCTCGCTTTGTATCACAGATACAACTTTCGTGCAGATTTCATTGTAAATCTTATAAAATTATCTTCATGTTTTATTTGAAGCATATCCCCGTAAAAATTAATTATCACTCGAGTAATTCGGGCTAAAGATATTTTTGAGAAACAAAAAATTCTTTATTCCATTATTTCACAAAAGCTATTGAAGATTTAAAAAAAGTGTACTGAACTAAAGTTGTTGGAAATGTAATAAGCTTTCGTTTGAAAAAAGGAAAATTAAAATCGGACGATTAGGAGTCGAGTTATGATGTAATATATGAATCGGGATGGCCGCCATTTTGAAAAGCTACCGCTTCCAAATGGCCATCATACTTTTTTACCATCTACATGTGCCCCTCTAACTGGGGTTTGAAGGAAAATCCCCCCCCCCCCCAATTATACTCAAAAATTGTCTGGCACATGGACTATTACGAAGTGTGAGGTGATTTCAGAAACGTTCACTCTCCAAATAATTCTTTGTTCAATGCCTTAAAAGATTGCACCGTTAAAACTGTTCCACTCATTTTGATGTTGATAACCAAAGAGGTACGTTGTCTGCAATAACTGACAAAATTCTAATAATTTAATATAAACGTTCAAATCAACAATGAAATTAACAAAAAAACACAAAATATCAGATAACTGCTACATAAAATATTTTAATGCATTACAAAACTACATATACGATAACACTCTTCAGATTATATTTACTTATAAATTATTACTATTATCATTACTGAACAACAATCTCATGGCCAAGGCTCAAAACCCTAAGGACATCTTTTTATACCTTAAACAAGAGGCATCCTGATTCGTCGGAGAAACCCAGGATTCTATAAAATAACTGAAACTAGACATTCTGGCCCGTCGCAGGGACCCAGAATCTAACATGATAAAACAATAGGCATTCTGGTCTAATAAAACTCAGAACCCAACAAAATAAAAAATAGATTTCGGCACACGAGTAAACAAATAAATTTATCACTAGCGCGGGTCCAAATCGACGATTAAGAAATTGGAACTTATCAAATTTAAAAAAAAATAATCGAAAAAAATATAATTTATAACCATTTATTTAACAAGATATTCTAAAATACAGACTCGATTGTGCTAAATGAAATGCATTACAAACAGGTACCTTCGATCAAGCCAAGAGAGTAAACGGAGCCGATTCATATACATTCCTAATATTCATAAACACATTTAATAAATTCACATTGATAACCATAAAACACCGTCGCAACAAAAAGGACACAATAATATCACAATGTAAACTTCTTCTTCTTCTTCGTCATCCGCCGTCTCCGTTACGAAGGTTGGCGATCAACACGGCATTGCCTTTTCTAGACATGGCAGATCTGAACATTTCAATGGGTGAACAGCGGAACCAACGATGAAAGTCATTTGTCCACGAATTTTGTGGGCGTCCTTTTGATCTTTTGCCCAAAAGCTTTCCTTCCATAATGAGACGTAAAATCTCATATTTTTGGCCTCTCATGATGTGGCCTAGATAACGTAGTTTACTTTCCTTAATCGAATGTAATAATTCCGGGCATTTATTGATTCTTTTGAGGACTTCTTTATTAGTAACTTTTAAGATCCACGGAATTTTCAGCATACGCCTATACGAATATAATTCAAAGGCCTCTGTATACTTCTTTCTGATAAAGCATCTAACGTCCAACTCTCGTTTCCATACAGTAAGACCGAGAAAACGTAGCAGCACAGAATTCTAATTCGTAATCCAAGATTTAATTCCCTTCTGCTGAGCAGGTTCTTCATTTTTATGAGCACTGCTCTCAATTGCTCTATTCGCGATCGGATTTCTTTCTTACAGCTACAGCTGTCATCGAGAAAGGTACCCAGGTATCTAATTGATTTGACCTGTTCTAGTTTTGTCCCATCTGCTTCTATTACGCATTGCACAGGCTTCTTAGAGAACACTATTACTTTTGTTTTAGAGCTGTTGATGGTGAGCCCATAAGCTTTGCTATAGTCTATCAGTTTGTTCATTATTTTTTGCAGTTCCTCCTGACTATCAGCTATAATGATACAGTCATCTGCGTATCGAATATTATTAATTTTGACTCCATTTACCTTCATCAACCCGTCATATTGCTTCGGCATATAAATTGAAAAGCAAAGGAGACAGTACACATCCCTGTCGAACTCCTTTTTTAATTTCTAACAATGTAAACAAATAAAGTAAAATTAAACACAGCGTGGTCTTAAACAAGTCACTAGACCTCTTTCTCCGATATTTACACAACCGGAAAATCGTATAAAATCGGCACGATCGAGAAATCATATAGGATCGATGTCTCGATTCAATTACGTTTTTTGTATGACTGTTATTTAAATATCGACGAGACAACTTATTATTATTCATTTTATTTAGCCTTATGTCTATTTTTGTTTTTATTTTTAATCACTTTCGGCTTGTTATTATGGACTCGTATTCCGATTCTTGTTATTCTTATTATTATTCTTTTTCTCATTACGTTTATTGTTACTTTTAGTCTTTCGATAATTATAATTTTTCGCTTTCCTATTATTAATATTTGTATAAGCACTAACCGGTTTAAACTTTTTTTTATTATTTATACTATTATTATTGTTATTATTTTTGAAAAATGTATTAAGCGTAGATTGTTAAATTATTTGTTAAATATTAATTTTTTCAGTAAAAATCAGTATGGTTTCCTTCCTGAACTTTGCACTGATGACGCGCTTTTCGATCACATTTCACTCATTGCATCCAATCTAGAAATAGGCGTTTCGGTTGCAGCAGTATATCTAGATTTAAAAAAAGCGTTTGACGTAGTTAACCATAACATTTTGTTGTGTAAATTGTACAATTGCGGCTTTCGGGGTATTATCCATGATTGGCTTAAATCATACTTAACGGATAGATTGTATTGCACTAAAATTAACAACATAAAAAGTGACTATGTAAAACAATTTCACGGAGTACCTCAAGGGAGTATACTGGGACCCCTCCTGTTTCTAGTTTATATTAATGACTTGTGTAATTTGAATGTACATGGGAAAATATTTTGTTACGCAGATGACACTGTGCTTATGGTAAACTCCCGCCAACAAGCTGCTCTCCAGAATCTTTTACAAGATGACTTGCACAAAATCAAAAACTGGTTACGCCTTAATAAACTGTTTATTAATCTGAGTAAAACTAATTATATTATTTATAGCCACATACCGCAAGTTAAATGGAATGATTTCAAAATTTTCTGGGAAAATGACGTTCCGCTGGATAGAGTTTATGATGTAAAATATTTAGGTGTTCAATTAGACTGTAAATTGTATACTGGGATCATCATCCACTTACCTTGCATCGAAAATTAGAAAATTAAATTACATATTTTATTATCTGAGCAAATTTTTTAATACCATACACCTCCGTAAACTATATACGGCCTTATAACAACCGGTGCTGAGTTATGGAATCATGCACTGGGGCAAAGCTGCAGACTACCATTTGAAACATCTGACACAACTGCCGAAAAATGTTATAAGGTTATTTGATAGAAGTCAAGACACAGTGTTGTAGACTATAATATTATACATCTTTCAAAACTTTACGAACTGCAGCTACTTATGTTTGTCCTTAAGAATAGAAAAAAAATTAACATCTCCGTTATGCAGGGTATTACAAGATCAGCGGGGGAAGAATTAGCAGCACTACAAAATATTAACAAATACCATATCCGGAATCAGTCAATATATATATGGGTCCCAAACTTTTTAATTCTTTACCCTCATCTTTAAAAATAGACTTAAAAAACTACAAAAAACGCCGTAAAATTCTTGTATCCTACCTATCATCATAATTATAACTATAACAAGATAAGGAAAAATAAAGAAAGAAGAGAGAGAAGAGTAATAAAAAAAAAAATCATCAAATTTTAATTCGTTTTATATTTGTATAAGTTATTGTATTAAATAAATTAATAGTACGCATTCGGCATTTTTTTTTGCAGTTTGAAGAAAGTTTTAATGTTTTTTTTTTTATTTTAATACCCATCGTTCGCGCAAATATGCGCATAGATGGACTATTGTGGTAATAATAATAATAAACGTATTTTTGATTTTGATTTTGATCTGCCTTAATAATAGTATTTTTATCTTTTTTTTTTTTTTCTTTTTTTTTTTGGGCTCGTCAACCAAGGACCTTTACCCAGAAACAAAAGGTAAGGAAAGAAGTCGGTTATATTTTGATTCGATCAGAGATTTTAACTAAAAAGGAACAAATAGCAGGAATAATTAGTGGGGAAGGAAAGGACAGGATATAGGATGCACAATAAGGGGTAGGAAGTCCAAGCTTAAGCAAATAAGAATATAAGGCAGAACGCTCCACCGAGAGGGATGAACACTGGAAGAACACATGATCGGCGTCGCAAATAATTGCATCATCCGGATGGAGAGGACAGTGTGGAGAAGAAATCAAGGAGAAACGAAATCTGGAAGAAGGCAGCAAAGAATGGCCAAAGCGCATACGAACAATGGAAACAACTTCAGAACGACGAAGGGAGGGATGTAAAAGAAACCATGAATATGAAGGAAGAGTAGGCTGGACTGACAGGTAAAAGGAACAACTGTTGGAAAAAGAAGAAACATAGGTATCCGACCAAAATCGGATATGAAAGCTTTTACAAACTGATAGCAGGTTAACGGATGGAATTTTTTTAAAAAAAAGACGAGAGGAAGCAGCAGCAGCCCGAGCCAAGGAATCAGCCGCTTCATTGCCAAATATGCCCGAGTGGCCAGGTACCCACAGCAGATCAATATTGACTGAATGGAGATAGGAAAGATTGTAAATGAGTGAACGTATACGGAGGATAACAAAGTCACACGAATGATCAGGAAGGGGAGAGGATATGGCCTGAAGGGCGCTCAAAGAGTCAGAAATAATTAAAAACTTGGAGGAAAATTGATTCAAGGAAATGAAAATAATAGAGCGAAGGATAGCCAACAACTCGGCTGTGAATATGGAACAGAAATAAGGAAGTCGAAAAGATTCTGAGAGGTTAAAATCAGGAAGGATGAAAGAAGCACCAACACCACCAGGCCCCCTCGAACCATCCGTGTAAATGGTAACATGAGAGGGAAATAGGGAATTGATAGTGCTGTAGAATACCTGTTTAATTACGGCTTGGGGGAGATTTTTTGCAAATGAGGGGAGGATAAATACCTTAGGAGGATGACAGATGTCAGCGAAGTCGAAGGAAAAATAAGGGAGATTATTGAACGAGATAATATACGGCCAAAATGAACCGAGACGATGTGAAATAAAAGCCAGAATAGGGGTTTTGCTGGGAGTGAAGCGCCAGCTATTATAAATCGAAAGATAAGACTGAACAAGGGTAGAGGATGCGAGAGGAAGACGTTTATTTAGGCTATCGTTTCCTAGTATTTTTATCTAATTATTACTAGCAGTGTTGCTGTTATTATTATCATTATTATTATGTACGACGTTAATGTTGATCCGATTTTTATCCTCATCTTCTTTCTGATCTTCTTCATCGAATGTATTCTCAACCGCCGAATTCAAACTCACGACATTCGTGTCTATTCTCTTCGCACTTGACACACTCTATTCTCATCCAGCTCCGCTCGCCTCTCCACAACTCTGAGCTCCAACGTCCTGCAGGATTGCCTATTTACCCCTTCCAACTCCTTTATTTCTCCTTCGAAGTCCTCTGGTATTCTAATCTTATTTCATTCGACTCTCATTTTTTCGTTCGAATCTTTGATCTCTAGCAATGTTTTCATTATGGCATGCATGATTTTTTATTTATAAATATGATTATTCAACTACTTTATAATTCTAGAAGTATAAGATAATACTTTTTTTTTTTCTAACAACAAATTTCGAAATTGATTTTCACTAGTAATACATATAAATACGACAAAACTACGATGAATAATTACGGCTTGAAATACATCAAACACATAAAACAACGTGTGATAAAATTTTTTTCTTTTTTCAACTGACTGCACTGCCATCTTTTTCCAGTGGCGTAGTCACAAATTTAATACGATGTTTCTGTAATTTACAAGAAAATGAATCGGTTGTATCGGGCGCCACTCCGTTTGATCGGAGACCAGAATTTTCTTTCGTTTTATTTTTTCTTCACCAGAGGTCTTTTCTGGACAAATCGTGTATTTATCGTGTGCTCAATCTTTGTAGCTCGTGAATATAAAACCATTCAAGCTAAAATTTAGCTATCTCACGGCGGCTCGGACCGCCGTGTCCCCTCAAATTATCCGCCTTGCCTGGAGGCTCGCGTAATTGACACAAATAAAAATACGATTATTAATAAAATAATATAAATGTATATTCTAATAAATTTACAAAACTTAATTTCTCGGTGACTAGTTTGTAACTATGATCATACTATCGGAACATCAAAAAAAAACAAAAAAACACGAATAACCGACAACAAATAAAAAATAATAAATATACAGTAGAACCCCGATAATCCGTGTGTGTTTTAATCGGTTGGCGGTTTAACCGTGCATCTCTTTAAACTCGCGTGCTTCCTGTAAAAAAGGTTCTGCAGTTAGAACATATCCAGACGAAGATAAAACAGAAAGAGATTCCCGACAGGCAGAATAAACTGACTGACTTTTTTAATAAAAATGAATATCTAGTCTAATTCTATTTTTTTTTTTTCTTGTTTGGGTTTTTCCCTGGGCTTGTCAGCAACGAACGATTACCCATCAACATGTGTACATAGCAGCAATTAGGAGTAACAAGGTATGGAATCTGACAAAGAATGCTATACCAAAGATGGAGAAACAATAACAATCAACGTCGAAAAATGCCAAACGTATGCATCTTGAAAAGAAAAGGAATGACGAAGATAAGAGCAAAAGGAGTTAGCTGTCCCGTACCACGCCCACATCTGCAATTACAGAGCCCACAGTACAAACGGACAAAGGAATCTGGCTATAAATAATTAAGGAAGAAGAAACACGGGATGTTTAAAAAGCAGTTAGATCCATCAAGCACGAAACCTATATAGAGCACAGCGCTTAGCGTCTGTAAACAATTATCCGAAAGTTCAATGATTTTCTCCATCACTATAAAGCAAAGTTTATAGTTTTTAATTGTGAAACATTAATCATATTTATGGCGACGACTGCGGAAACAGCGCCTACTATTCTGTTAAAAGAAAATGAGCAGAATTTTCACCGAAGTCTAATTCTATTCCTTTTTTATAACACTTTTTCTATACCTTACGTTCATTTCATTTTTGTTTGTACTCTATTTTGTGTCCTTATTTCTTCGTCTTGCCAATATGAAATATTTAAAATGAATAAAAACTTTGAAGAAGTTAAAAATTTTCTGTATGTACAGTATTTACTTAATTAAATTAGTCTAAAGAATCCAGTTTCCTTCTCGCTAAAAGGGGTTTTATATCACAGCTATCATTATACAGTACACTATTATACGTATTTATTATAAAGCAAAACAATACAGAAAATTATACAACTGCAATCGTAGATGGTCAGCTATCATTTCAAAATATGAAATGGAGTGAAGAGCCTCCCGATCCACATATTACGTGGGTCGCAAGGCTCGGGATACATAAAAACTCGCGGAACGGATGGTTGCGGGTTAACCGTTTTTTCCCGTATTCGCGCATGATGAATTCCCAATTAACACGGATAATCGGGATTTTACTGTATATATAAAATTCTTCCTTTCGTGATAATAAATATATCGACGGGCAAACTAAATCTGATTATTGATACGAGTCCGCTGACCACGTAATCGCTACAACAACGGTAATCGTGTAACACTCAATTGGTTCTCAACGGAATAATAACTGATTTACCGAAAGAGTCGCTAAAACCCAGGTAGTCGATCAGCTGTCGGTACTGCTCGACCAGTCGCACCGACATATCATTCATGTCATACACGTAATTTTGCCAAAATTACCTCGCTTTAGTCGGGCAGTATCTCCGCATCTAGCCTTTGTTAATTTACGTTATATTTTAATTGTGTTGGTGCGGCGTCGGAATAAGATTCCAACTTCCCAACCGTTCGAACCACTTAATCAGCTACTTTACTTTACTCGGGCCGAACATTACTAGAGAAATATGTATATATTCGAAATACTATGCCGTGTGCTGATCTAAAAGAAATAAGATAAAAATATAAAATTTCGTTCATATTTTTTATTTCCCACAGCATAGTGAAACCAGAATTTTATCTACTTTACAATAATAGGCTCCTGACAATATACAGGTATATGTATATATATATATATATCATATATATATATATAAAAAATTTGAAAAAACAAAATTATATTTTTAGTCTCTTATTTATTTAAATTAAATTTGCGCTTTACCCTTAAACCTTTATTATTTGTTTGAAAATTTTTAAAATAATTCAATTCAATTCGATTTTATTCAATTCAATTATATACAATCTTAAATATTAGAGTAACTAAAATATGTTTACCACAAATGCGCATTGTTGCGCGAGCAGTGGTGAATATTATTATATAACTATTTATTACAAAAACCAACCTGGTTATTGATTATTGGCTGTTGTTTACAAAATTTCATCTCATTAAATATTAAGTATTGTGTACAGATTTAAGTAACAGTATAAATTATGTAAAGCACAATTGCCAATACGTTATAGTAAAGTGTTTTTCACTTACGTACCACATCTACAAATCCAAATATACACCCAATTATACACCCAGTTATACAATAACCCTTCTAGAGTATGAATTTCGCGCTTTTTATAAAATATTTTCTATTTTTGCTTATAATCCTTGTATCGTACGCTAGCGAAAAAGGAAAGCAAAGTATTGTTTTTTATTTTTTTTCCATTAAAACTGCACTCGCCGAGGATAAACATGCTATTTGAATACTAGTTTAAAACCGGAATTAGATGGATGTTGTAGAAAGGCACAGCGGAAAAGGCTGAATTGGAATTTTAATATTTTATAATAATTCAAACAAAATAAACATAGTTATAACAGGACGGCGGTGATATAGCGCTGTTGACAAGAGATAAAAATATAATTGAAGAAAACCTTAAAATTGTCGTCACAGTCGCGGTAATGAAATGCTTTATGCATCTCAAATTTAAAACTATTTTTGTTTAATTATTTAGTGAAAACGCCAACGGATAATTTCGAAGTAATTTTAAGAGAATAGTGTCTACATGAATATATACGGTTAAATGAAAATTGTTACCGTTCCACGTAAAAATTGTAGAAAATTGTGTTAACCTATTTTCTAGAATTATAAAATATTAAATTAAGTATAATTTTGTTTGTTGTTTTTGTAATTATAATTAATACTCCGTGCAGAAATTAATAAAATTTGAATTTTGGAAAAACTCTCTTTTCAAGTTAAAACAATTAAAATGAATATATATATATGTATTTTTTTTTTTATACCTTTTAACTCTGGTTAGACTTTAGGACATCTACAGGGTGCGGCAGCATAACTTCCTTTTTTAAAATGCGCCACTTTTTTTCTACTAAATTTTGTTAAAGAGAAATAATAACAGAAAATCGAAATAAAACTGCGAGAATGGAAGAAGCATACATATTGCCCTCCAATTTGGGGGGATCTAGAGTATCCGTTATTTCAATTTTCCGTTAGTATTTCTCTTTAACAAAATCTAGTAGAATAAAAGTGGCGCATTTTAGAAAAGGAAGTTATGCTGCCGCACCATGTATAATATCTAGACTATTACGTCCCAAGAGTCTCCGATTACAGGACTGCCTCTAATCCATTGTCCGTGACGAATTGAAACACTGCGCTCTGGTTCATTTCTGAATTCGAGAGGACAAGACTGAGATTATCAATTTCGTGTCTCGTTCTGGGAGGTTGGAATGTAGGACAATTTATGCGCCGGTGGCTCTTGTGCGCTGTAGAATGAGTAAAGGTCGATTCACACACATTCGTGACGTATCAGTAACGTACACGGGACATGACCGGGACGTACGTCGGCCAACGTGAACCACAAGTGATTTGAATTCACACCGGAACGTGTTCTATTCGTGCAGTGATCGTGTTACATAGAGTAGCAAATTTTTCAGATGACGAACTTATTATGATTGCTTTAATTTTGGATGAGGAAGAAGAGCAAGTTAAACGTAAAAGAAGAAAATGGGTTCATGAAGCATGGAAAAAGAGGGGGGTCGAAGGGGAATTCGTAACTCTGTATAAAGAGTTGGCAGAAGATGGATCAAAATTTCACGAATATTTTCGAATGACGGAAAATTCATTCAATTTATTGTTGAGTAAATTAGCAAGATTACTTTAAAAAAGAAGATACAACACACTGGAGAAGAGCTATCTCTCCTGGAGAAAGACTTCTTGCGGTAAGAGTTCGCAATAATTACGATGTAGATACTCAACATAAGTCAATTAGATCCCCTCAAGTTTTGAACCGATTTTTACTAGATTTTATAATTCTATATTTTTTTAAAAAATCTGCTGATAATGTAAGAGACACAATTGTTCCGCTGCTTTTCCGTTGAATATTGTGTATTTACCGAAAATTTTTATTCAATATAACGGGCGCCAATGGCACATCACGGCATACCACGACCGGAATAACTCTACCGTGCAGAGCAATTAGGCTTTTTAGAATTAAAAAAAAGCATATATAAGAAAATTCGCGCAAGGAGTTTAAACCAAAAAAAAAAAAAATATGAAAATTAATTTCATAACATATCATTTGAACAATCTTCTCATACATTCTCACATTTACACGACCGAATTTTTTAGAACATTCTAAACTATTTAGGGCGGTGTTTGTCCACTGCCTATCCATTATGGCGTTCCAGCCACGATAGGGTCGACGAGAAAATAAAATTTATTGTAAATAATAAAAATGATGAAATAGTTTAAAATACAGGCGAGAGAATTATGTTGAAAATATATATAAATTTATATTTGTTTTTTTGTAATAATTTGTGAGTATAGTAGTGTAAATGATTGAAAAAACCGAAACTGGCCAAATAAACTATATTTGTTCAGGCCAATAAAAAAAAAAAAAAAACAAAAAAACCCGAATTTAGATGTGTATGTATAATCATGTTTTGTTAATCAGTGTACGTTTTTTTATGCAGCTGCTTCATTTTAAATCGTTGTCGTGTATAATTCAGAGATATAGATATATAAGAAAGTTTTGTTCAATAGATATTTTTTTGTGAGTGAGTAAAAATAAGAATAGAAATAAAAAAAAAAGTAAATTATTTTATAACACAACCGACTCTCTCTCCACGAACTGATAACGTTATACCATTTTTCCGTTTTTTTTACAATTTCTCACGCCTCGACATAGCTTGCCTGCACCACCCGCGCACACAACACCAAATCGGCATATTTTCACACATCATTCAACACACTACGAACCCGATCGCCACCTTGACGCCGAACAAATTTTTATACTCTGTGTCCATATACCGTCCATCAGATTGATCATAAAGCACAGTATAATTACGATAAATTGTTCGTCATTCATCATTAAGAACCAACTCGTTCCGCAATAGAAAACACAAGAAATGCCGTCGTCATCACGTCGTGAAAACGTAAAAATATCGTCGCGAATCACTGTGAGATCACGTCACGTTTCACGGCGAGAGTACTTGTCGGCGCCGTCCCGGTCTCGCACCGAACGTGTGTGAATAGCGCTATCTAACTTTGCAACGAGAAATGTAGTTTTCCGCCGGCGACAATCTCGTTACGGACACGTCACTGACACGTCACGAATGTGTGTGAATCGACCTTAAGAGGTTGAAAAGTGTCCGCCCTCCAACAAATAGTCGTGGGATAGTCGCGTGTGACCGAGGCGTAAGCGGATGATACTCGTAAGGTCCCCTGGAGGGTGAGCACCATGGCTCTACGGGCTTCTTAATACTCTGGCGGTGGGACGGGATGGAGATGTGTTCTTGGTTCCACTGTTCCATTATTCGACTTCGTATTGCATCTGATATTTGGGAGGATCCAAGCATGTTTTGTGGACTTTGAGTGAGCTGCTATGCCCGCTCTTTCATACACTGGTATTCCAGCATAACAACCCTTTGACTGCAGCTCCATGATGAGTGTCAGGACTTGGTTTGTTAACCCCCCTCCTCGGGGTTCCACTTCCTATCATCTTAGCCGCCACTATTGAGTCTGTTATCAATAGTATGTCACGGGTTGGCTCTTTTGATTTCTGTTATTGTATTTATTTTGATTAAGACCGGGTGGCCACCCGATTAGGAAAGCCGGGAATTTTATTGTAAAACCGGGGGAAAAAAGTAAAAACAGCCAAACGATAGTTCGGATAAAAAAAAATCATTCAAAGCGAAAAATGAAAGCATTTTTTAATGTACTTTACGCAATAATAAATTACCGAGTTCTTTTTTATTTGTATAAAATATGTCACGGCGGTGAAACATTATCATTAGTAACAAAAACCATTCCATTCTTAATACAATTTGCCTTTAAGTTTTCGATTAAGAGACTTTTTCTATAACGAGGCAGGTCTATTTTCATTTGCCGAGACATTTTAGTTAAAATTTTAACGAAACGCATAAAAGAATTTACTATGTATTTCAGTTTATTAGGTGGGTTGAATTCCCTCAGTAAAACTTTTGAAGGGGCTCGAGCTCCGTAAATCCTTTAAAGTCAGCTGTATGATTACAAATGTAAATATTAGACGTCAAATAAAAAATTTAATAAGTCAGATCTATTTAAATTGGGTATTAAAATCGACCTGTTGTAAAATTAATTTTTGGTAAACTAAAGAAGCGGGGATGTGGCCGCAGATTATTAAACCCGAACTGGCATGGTGCAATTACTAACAGTATTATTAGGTGTGCGTTAATTCTGATTTACTATTATCGTATAGCAGGTGTGGCCAAACTTTTATCTCTTATGGGCGACTTATTCTGTAAAATGTAATCTACGGGCGACTGTGAATATGGGCAAACAATTTCAGGATTTTTCAAATTTTTCATTGATATTTTAATAAATAACTAACAAGAATTTCAGTTTAAAAAAATATTATGGCAAACAAAGCAGACAAATGATTATATTTTTTTATTTTATGAAGCACAATAATATTTATGAAATTTAAAAAAAAAATTACAATGTAAAGAAATAAGTACACAAAGAAATTTTAGCAAATAAAGAAAAAAAATAATAATTGTACTTTTTTAAAATTTTTTTCTTTATGAAATACTTATTAACTTAGAAAAAATACACCGGAAATAAGCAAATGAATAAAAATGTGACCTTGCATAAGTGCAGCAAGTTTCTCAAAATTTGATTCATATGAACTTAAGGCAATTCTCAAACACGATTCCAAATGTTGATTTGTTAATTGCGTTTTTTTTTTGTTTTTTTTTTTATCCTCCCTGGGGTTTGCTACCAGAAAGCATTACTCCAGCAAAATGGAATAGATGCATGGAATAGAATAGAAATTATATCTTTATTTTGTCGACAATGGAATCAAGGAACACCCCTAGAATAGGAACAACTGAGAGAATAGGTGGAGAAAGAGCATTGAAAGGAGCAGGAAGACCAAGCTTTAAAGGATGATAATAAAGTAATTTGTTTTGATCGCATTCATAAATGAAAATGCGGATTCACATAAATATGTTGATCCAAAGAAGGCATTGAAACGTGTAACAATTGCCCATATATTTTGATATTTATCTTTTCTTGTCAGTTTCCAAAAATTACAATCTGAAACCAGTGACTTAAGATTTATGTCACATTTAATATTTATTATTTCTTTTTCAAAGCTTGTTAAATTTGTAGTATCGAGAAAGTTGTTTAGTTTCTGAACTACACTTTCGACAAAATGAGCAAGACAAAAAACTGGCAATATCTTCAAGTTCACTTAATGTTAGAAATCTTCTTTCAAATTCTTTTAAAAGCAGTGCAATAATGTCGGCACATTTATTGTATGATTCTTTTTATTTTTAGACTCATCAGCTAGATTTTGATAATGCTTTAAATCACGACGTTTTAATTGAATTGCAAGCATATTTAGTTTCTCTTTAGATGACTTCAAAATGCTTATCATCTCTATTATTGTTTTACCTTTACCCTCTAGTTGCAGGTTTAATTGGTGTAATTTTTCAGTAATATCGCAGAACAAAGAAAGATCAAGAAGCCATTATTGATCATTTAGTTGAAGATATGAATCACCTTTAGTTTGTAAATATGAGTGCATATTTGTGGCAGAAGTTCTCTTAGCATAATTTTAAATTAAAACTTATTACATATAAATTTGTCTTCAAACGAACCGTGTGTAGTAACCTCATTATTTGCTATCTGGCACATGATTTTCCGTCATTTTGTGCGATTGCCATTTATATGCACATGCGTTACGACTATAATTAATTTAAAAGTTAACATTCACTTGCATTGTTCATCGGGATAAATAGAAACAGTATGGGGCTACGTTGAACAGTCTATTCTGGTAAGAGTAAATTATCGCATTAAGATTTTCAAACATTAATTTAAGTGAAAGCAAATTATAGTATAAAAAATAAATGCTAAAATAACAAACTAATACGTAAGTAACAAAATTAATATAAGAATATCAAACTTGTTATCTTAGGAACGTTTTCGGGCATAACCCATCTTCAGCTAAAATAATCGAACTAAATAAAAAGCATAGTGTAACAGTGAACACAATTTAAAACTTCACTTTGAAGCTAAAATAAAATTAAATTAAAAATAAATTAAAATGAAAATAACATGAAACATAGCACACATGTGAATTGAACTACAGTCTAACATATATTGAAACTAAAAATTAAATCACAAGTTTAAAAACGGTAATTAATGTGAAATAAAACAAGAAATAAAGTTGAAAAAAATTGAAATAAAAAATGAATGATAAACATATTTGGAGATTAGATAAGAAATAAATAATAGAACCTGTCTAAGAAGGGCTAGTTTGAAATTTTTTTTTTTTTTTTTTTTTTTTTTTTTTTTTTATTAAAGTATTATATTAAAGAGTGGGTTTTGATTGTGTGGAGTTTGGTCATTTAATATATTGTTTATTACATATACCCAAAGTAGTGGTTTAGATATTCATTTGTAGGCATTTTTTGAAGTAGATGTTATTAATAGTTTTTTTCAATTTTAATGTTAAGTAATAATATTTTTGGATATGTATTGCTGATAAAATATTCTTTAATGAATTCTGCTGATATAGCAATACATATCCAAAAATATTATTACTTAACATTAAAATTGAAAAAAACTATTAATAACATCTACTTCAAAAAATGCCTACAAATGAATATCTAAACCACTACTTTGGGTATATGTAATAAACAATATATTAAATGACCAAACTCCACACAATCAAAAACCCACTCTTTAATATAATACTTTAATAAAAAAAAAAAATTTCAAACTAGCCCTTCTTAGACAGGTTCTATTATTTATTTCTTATCTAATCTCCAAATATGTTTATCATTCATTTTTTATTTCAATTTTTTTCAACTTTATTTCTTGTTTTATTTCACATTAATTACCGTTTTTAAACTTGTGATTTAATTTTTAGTTTCAATATGTGTTAGACTGTAGTTCAATTCACATGTGTGCTATGTTTCATGTTATTTTCATTTTAATTTATTTTTAATTTAATTTTATTTTAGCTTCAAAGTGAAGTTTTAAATTGTGTTCACTGTTACACTATGCTTTTTATTTAGTTCGATTATTTTAGCTGAAGATGGGTTATGCCCGAAAACGTTCCTAAGATAACAAGTTTGATATTCTTATATTAATTTTGTTACTTACGTATTAGTTTGTTATTTTAGCATTTATTTTTTATACTATAGTTACTAACAAACAGGATGATAAAATATTCTTTAATGAAAGCAAATTGTTCAACTTCAGCTTCGCGGGCTACTTTCAAAACCTTTGCGGTCGACGTGTTGGCCACCCCTGTCGTATAGTTATAATGCGTACCCGACTGAGAACTAAATTCTGCGCAGGCGTAATCATGCCGACTGACAGGTTATATTCGAAGTAAAGTAAAATTAAAAATTTAATCGCAATGAACATCCAGTTTAGTAATGATTAGTTCCAAGTTCTCGGTTAACAATAATTGTGTTCACTGATATTAAAAACAATAAAATAATAATCACCGTTATGAGGTCGCCTGTTTAACTTAATATAATTCGTGCAGTTGGGGGGGGGACTATTAACGGGTCCAGCAGCGACCGGAATGATCTGATATGTCTATCGGTGTATTTAATAAATAGAAAAACAGGATTTACATAACATTGTAGTAATTTAAACTGATAAAATATTTGCAAATCGAGTCTTCTTTAATACACATCTATATAAATAGCTCTTTTACTACGTGAATAATATATGGTTATTTGAGCTAATTTTAACTTTATTAAGCGAATATGGTAATGCCTTTTAAAAACCAAATACAAGTATATTGCTTATTAATAAAGATTGAAGGTGTATATCTGAAGATACTTGTGAGCTCTCTCGCAAGTTTTCGTTTGTGGGTCGGACTGTGTCATAAGTTAGCGATATACATAATTTAAGATGTTTAATCTATAATATCATTTATCGGGAGTTACAATAAAATCACGATTTTATTAACTTTATACTTTTATACGTGTATATGTGTTTAACAATGGTTCTTTCCACAGAAATATCTCCTCGCTTGGTGAAATGACAAAAATGATACACGAACATTAAACGGCATTTAAATTTTAAAAGTTCTCATGTTTTATTTTTAAAAAAGTAAATAAAAATAGCAGTGAATGTAAATTTCACTGTATACTTTTCCAGTCCTTATTGATTATTATACCCAATTCCATCATAAAATGAAGGGAAGCTTATCAGTTTGAAAAGTATGTAAAACAATATACTCCACAGGCAACCTACTGTGATATAGTGCTCGATTATCAATCTGTAATCAAAATAAAAACAAAAAACCAATGCTATTATTTGCGCTTCTAAACACTGATTTATATTTAGATATTGATTTTTAAAAAATTACAATATGCATATATATACTATATGTATTTCTATTATAGTTCCTTTTCCTCCGATCACCTGCATCGTTTCTTTATTTCCTCTAATCAGATTTTCTTTCTTTTCGGTTATGGATATTAACATAATTAAAACGAACCCAACAGCAAATCATAATATTTGGTAATAATTTAAGATTTATCCTGTTGCAAAATTCTTTAATAATTCTTCGGTAATTGGAATTTCTAAAATATTTCGATAAAATTTATTTTTATATAAAACATTAGTAATGTATTGCGCAGAAATTGCACAGTCAAATGTTTGTAAAAAATAACTGATAAATTTTGTTACAAAGAAGTATTTACTAGGACGTTCAATAAAGACTGTCATCACTACCGAACCTAGATGAAACAAAGACTCGCGCGCACTCTTTGGTATTCATGTAAATTTATACAGTCGAAACTATTCTCAGTTCAATTTTCTTGACGACTGGCACAGTAGTTCGCGCCTTAGCGAGTTCAAAGTAGACGTGTATTTTAGTCGCATTTAAAGTTTTTCGGCGGACGAACGATCAATGTTACGCCTTTAAATTTTATGTTTCGTTCAAAAAAACGCTGATTGAAACCTATAATGAACTTAAAAGAAGGCATTTGCGAACTCTACTATAACTGAATGCACATTTAGAAGCGGACGAGAGTTGTTGACAAAGTAATGTTCATTACTTTGATTATCGCGGTATGGTATACAGCCACCCAATTGCGAAAGATCATACAGTCACTGTGGCACACCATATCGATGTCTTGAAACAGCTGATGAAGGATCACATTGCACTCGTCGATCGTTAAAAACTTCGTCATGACACAATGCACGAACGCGTGTTACGAATATTGTTACTGAGTTCCTCATGCAAACTGTACCGCACACGCCATATAGCCCGGATTTGGCTCCGAACGACTTTCTCTTATACTGTCTGCCAAAAACCAGTTGAGAGGATTAAAAGGATGACGTTCTTCAAATTCCGCAGCGGTTGTAAAAGGTTTAGAAGCGATTTTAAAGTAGCTGTCAAAAAATTGCTTAGAGATTTCAGAGTGTAGCAGGGACAATGGCGTAAGTAAATTTTGCTTGAAGGGGATTATGTTGAGAGGTAAAATGCCGATGTATGCCTGGAATAAAAAGCAAATATTTTTTCGAAGCAAGCGACAGTCTTTACTGTATAATTTAATGTTTTTTTTACGTATTGTGCAGTTTAATATTACGTCTAGGTTATGTAAACCCTCTCTGCTGAAATATTCATTAGTCAATTTTTTTTTTTTTTTAACTTTTTTATTGGGCTTATCAGCTACGGACGATTACCCATCAAGAAGGAAGAACGTAGGACAAAAGGAAACTGAGGACCCTAAGAAAGTTATTCGGGGAAGGTGGAGACGGCCAGAACTACTATGGAGAGACAGCAAGGGAGTCAAAAAAGATCGGTACTAGAACTCGTGCAATTAGCAGTCCGAAGGGAAATAAATTTGTAGACGAAAAAATATACAGGATACGTTAAAGGAAAGGAAAGCTCTAATGTCTTGTTAGCCGTTATACCTGATCATAATATATTATATATATTTAAACTAAATGCGCGGTTGACCAGCATAAAAAGAAAAGTATTTTTATCCATGTCTGCGATTGTTAGGCAGAGCCCACAAAAAGATCCTCATCAAAGTCAATCCGACATCATTTCTGAAAGTTCCTCTGCTTTAATCACTTACCCTCACTTCTTTTTTATTCTTCACTATTTCGTTTTCCTCACACTGTTCACTTGTGAATATGTACTCGTATGTATGTGTCCAACTGCGCTAAAACTCGTTCAAATTTCATCTACATTTCTAATGATTTTCATCGTTATTTTGTTCTAAATCTAAGTGAGATAATAATGTTGGTAACAAAAGCAACAGGACCAGTGTTACGATATCAATATCGCTAATTTAAACCGGAAAGAATGGTGGATAAATTTTCAAAAATCTGGAAAACAAAATTAATATCCTAAAGCTTTTTTCTTTTCTCTTTAGTTTCTTTCGGAAATCCTTTGTAGCCCAGTTAAAAAAAAAAAAATTAGTACGTATTTTATTATAATATGCGGGAAATTCCTTTTGGTAATAAAAAATAAGTAATTTTTTTTTTTTATTTTATTTATTTTTTTTTTTTAACGCCATGTACAGCTACTAAGGCTAGTGGCGTGTCGTGCAGGAGGATTGCTTTGAGAAGGGATTTTATATTGGGAGATGGAATCTTAAATTTTATAGAAGGGGTCGTAAACCAGTTTTAGAGAGAAAGGATAATAAATTTTGAATTTTATTGGGATCATCTGTTAAAATTTGGAAGTTAGATATAGGGATCTTTCATTTTGATATTTAGGACATTGAAAAAGTAAGTGCATTATTGAAATTTGGGTGTTACATATTAAGCAAATGGGGGGAAGTTGTTTATTGAGTAGGTAAGAATGAGTGATAAGAGAGTGACCTGTACGTATACGTGTAAGTAAGACGTCTTCTCGACGAGAGATATCAAAGCAATTTCTTGGAAGTATATCGTTTTTGATGTTTTTCAGTTTATTGGTGGGGGGAATTTGGTTCCAAAAGTTTTGAAAAGTGATTTGGGTTTTAGTTTTGATGAAGGTTTTAAGGTCGGAAAGTGGAATGGGAATATTTTGGATGGGAGTTATGTTCAGTGCAAGTTTTGCGGCTTTATCGGCTGATTCATTGCCTGGAATGTTCTTGTGTGAAGGTAGCCAGCATAAAATTGTATTTTTCAATGAGGACGAAAGTATATAGGATATTTCCTGAGCTATTGGATGTTGTTTTTTCTTATTAAAATTTTTATGTAATTAATTATAGGGTATGTTTTTATTATCGCTTATAATTTTTTTATTCCGTATTTGTATTAAAAAGTAAAATATGTTCAACACAAAAATAAAAAATTAAAAAATTAAAAATTAGCACACGCATGCGGCTTAATAATATTAGCAGCAAAATAATTTTTAGCCGTGTACAAGAAAGTAAAATAACAAAAAATCAAAGAAAATTTTACCAGATATAATTAATACACGTTTCTTCTTCATTTTTCTAAGGAAGTGCGAGGAGAACCAGTGAAAACAGAATGGGCAGCTACCAGAACGTTCTTAAAAAACATTAAGCCCACAGTCGAACCATGGTGGCCACCGGAGGGAATGATTCTTAGTTGGCTGCGAATCATCATGTTACTGTCTCTCACAATCATATAATTAGTAAATCTTCGCCTCCAACTATGATACGGACAATTACACACATACTTCTCACGTGCCCGGAGTTCGCCACGTTCCGGGCACCGCAACATGGCCTACCCAGTAACATACAGGATTGTCTGGCAAATACTATAACTAACGTCACAAAGGTTATAGCAGGGTCGGATCGAGAAGGACATTTGGGGAAGGAATTATATAATTACGTAAAATTTTCTACGATAAGCAGTAGATTTGAGAAATACCGATTTTTCCATAAAGAAAATCAAATAGCGACCTTTATAGATATTTAAAAATGTTTTAAAAATACATAATTATTATAATTTTTAATTAAAATTTTGTCTTATATTTAGGGGTGAAAAATAAAAAAGAAATTATAAAATTCTAGCTAAAATGGTAGTTTAGAAATATTAAGAAAGATAATATTTTTATTAGACTTTACTTCTTTTTTATTTTTGTTAGCAATCCGATCCGAATTCTTTGTTCGTGAGCAAGTTTAAATATATATACATTTCTCATTCAGAACTATTTTCATTTACATTACAAAATAAAAATTAAAAATAAATAAAAATGGTAAAAGATCGACGACAGTTGTGTTTAAAATAGAATAAAAAAATAGTATTAAACATTAGTTATAATTAAACTCGTAGGTATTTTTTTTTTTTTTTTTTTTTTTTTTTTGGGCTTGGCCGACTAAGGGCAGCTACCCAGGACAAATGAAGTAGATTAAAGATTAAATTTTAATCCGGTCAGAGATCGATGACAGAAAAGAGACAAGAATAGGAACCACATTGGATGACGGCAAAGCTAAGATATAGGAAGCACTATATGGAGTAGGATAATTCAACTTTAACAGCTGAACGTAAAGGATATTACGCTCGGAGGAAAGACTGGAACATTCAAACAGCACGTGGTCAGGATCACAAACAAAGGAACAGTCGCCAGAGTGCAAAGGACAATAAGGGGATGGGAAAAGAGCAAAACGATGCCGAGAGGATGGGAGCAAAGTATGATTGAACCGCAGACGGCAGATGGTAATGATGAAAAAACGTTTAAGAGTAGGAAAATGATAGAACCAAGAACAAGAAGGACGTCTAGGCTGAATAAAAAGGTAAAATGAGTTAGGATTGGAAAAGGAGCAAGGATACACATCCGACCAAAGTCTGACATGCATTCTTTTGGAGAGGGGAAGTATGTTGTGACCAGGAATCTTTTTAACAAAATGTGGAGAGTGCAACGCTAAGCGTGCTAAGGAGTCCACCGTCTCGTTACCATCAATACCCGCATGACTTGGAACCCAAAGCAGGTCGATGGAAATAGAATGGGAAAGGGAAATACTATAGATGAGAGAACGTATACGGAAGACAATAAAATTGAGGGAATATGAGGGAAAGGGAGAGGATATAGCCTGAAGAGCACTTTTGGAGTCTGATATAATTAAGTATCTATCAGAAGAACGAGTTGAGGAAATAAATATAACGGCTCGAAGAATGGTATAAAGTTCTGCGGAGAAGATGGAGCAAAAAGCCGGGAGCCTGAAGGATTGAGCGGAATTATTGGCTGGAGAGAAAAAGGAAGCAGCTACTCCTCCTGAACTCTTGGAACCATCACTAAATATTAAGGAATGAAAAGGAAACGAGGAATTAATAAGAAAATTAAATTCTTGATTGACAACTGCGGAGCCAGAAGTTTTGGATGATGAAGGAAGAGAAAAGAGTTTTGGAGGGTGAAAAAACACGAAGAAGTTAAAAATAAAATAAGGAAGTTTACTGTGGGAAATAGTATAGGAGGAGAATTTGTCTAAACGATGAGAAACAAGGGCTAAGATAGGACATTTATTAGGAGAGAAGCGCCATTTATGAAAGATAGAGAGGTATGTGGGACGAATCTTAGAAAATGAGATGGAAAGTCTTTTTACAAGGAAACTGTATCCTAAATGTGATCGTCGGATAAACAACGGTTTTACATTCGATTCAGCAAGAAGAGCTGGAATAGGAGTGGAATTAAGCGCCCTTAAGCAAAAACGAAGAACCAAATTTTGTGTTAAATCCAGTTTAGAGAAGAGAGATTTTGAGGCATTGCCTAGGTAAAATTCATACAAATCTTTTATAGCATAAATTAAGTTTCTCTGCTATAACAAATTTTTTCATAGAGGCTTTGGAACTTGTGGGAATCCCCCCACCTCACCGTGGGCCCGCCACTGGTTATAGCCTTCGTTAGAACGAGTGGTTTGACCGAACATATATAAGTTACCTCCGTGTATGTGCTATAAATCCTTAATAGTTACAAACGGTACATATTTAAAAAATATATATATACACGTTTCTAAATTGTTTTTTATATTCCTAACAAAGTTGCCCCACTTTTTTCAGTAATATGAGGTGTTTTTAAAATCTCCTGTCTAACCTATTTATAATATGTTCCGTAGAGTTTCTCTCGTGAAATGTCCAAATGTTTATTTTGACTCGCTCTCGTGTATTTATCAAAAAAAAAAATATATATATCTTTTTTATAGATGCTTTGTTTCGAAATTACGGACAGATCTCAAATTACTATATAAACTACGAATATATGAATGAAGTGGATGTGTCATCATGGTTATTTATAGCTTTAAAGTACATCTAAGTATCACCTTTTTTAAAGTAATTCGTTGTTCGTCAGTCAGTTCAGTTTTTAATTTTATCTGCTATGTAAATCACAAACCTGTTTATAAAATAATGGACTCGTTTTTTAAATTTAAGAGAATTTAATTTGATTAAACCATCAAAAACAGGCAAGATGTCTCTGAGAAATTAAAATACATATAAATAAATAGCACAAAATTAATTTCTTATGATATACTAAATCTGTGTAGAAATATATCTTTATAAATGAAAAAATAGATCTGATTAAAAAATCAGTAAACCGGTTAAATAGTAACATTTATTGCAATCAATTAGTTCACATAATTAAAGCAGTTCTGAACAAAATTACTTTAATTTCAACAAATCTACATATATACAAAATAATGGTTTAGCCATCACTTTTGTCAGGCGTTCTTGGTGAAATAGTTTTACGAAATTTAAAAGGAAGATATTTGGAAGACTTTTATGTTTTGAATTTGATACTTGATTATATAATTAAGATGCGTGAGTTCATATTGATAAAAAACATGATTCTTTTAACATTACATTTGATTATCGTTTTATATAGAAAAAGTAACATAAGTACAAGAGTACAAAAGTACATGATACATGATAGATGAATAACAACAATATATATATATATATATATATATATATATATATTGAGACGGATTCGGCATTTCTTACGGCCTTTGTCAACGCTGTCCGAGCTAGAAAATAATATTTTGGCAATAATCATTAACTTCTCGGCGGTCTCGGCAGCGGGCAAAGGCGGCATGGTTGTCAAAGACGCTTTCTCGGCTAAAAAATCGAAGGATCCCGGCACAGATGTTCTGACCGCTGCGCCGGGATAGCGAACTGGTTTCTATGCGGGTGGCCGAAAAGCGGAGAAAGAGCCTTTGCTGGCGGTATAGGCGTTTGAAATGCGTACCGAGCTATGTTGAGCCGGCAGAAGTTTTTTGACAAAAAAACCCGAAAAGGAATACCGGCAGGGTAATCGCCGCTAAATAAAAATTAACGACCAACTTTCTAAATAGATCTTTCGGCGGTGTTTTGTATAATAAATATTTTTGTGTAAAATTAGTCGTTTTAGCGAAAGGCAAGAGGACATCGAGCGATCCTCGCCAGACACATTTTAGTCGCTCGCAAGAGTCTTAGGCTGAACGTCGTCGAGGCTCCTTTGCCTCAAGCAACTCGCCGCGTTGTCGTTTTGAAAATCTTACGTGCTCTGCCGCACGCGTTTTCTCGTAGAAAATTTTCAATATGTTAATTTGTTCACAAGTATACTTCTCGGGTGAACGCTAAAATCATCCTGTTAACAATTTTATTATAATTTTTTTATCCTAGCGAAAATATACGCGTTTAAAGTCGAAATCTTTCTTATTGGACACGGGGTGGGTCCCGGTGACATCTCCGCCGCGGAGACCTTCTTTTTTTCGTTAAACCTTAGGAAGGCCTAAAGCTCTACGAATTGAGTTTCCGGTAATGACACACCGGGGTTAAGTGTCATTGACGCCCGAAATTTTTATTTTCTTTTATTTTTATTTTTAATTTTATCATCGCGGAAGCTGGTCAGTAACAATATATATATATATATATATATATATATATCCTAACCCGATCACGATATATTGATATAATAATAATCGATACTAAATACTATGTTACATAATAAAATGAAAATACATAACAATCTCCCACACATAAAGAAAACATAAAAATTAGGAAGTTACATATTCTTTTAAATATTTTGGTAAGCGTCGTTCTCGCTCTGATCTTCTTACTATTGGGTTTGCTGCTGATCCTGTTTTTACCATTGACCTTGAATCGCTTACTCTAGTATTGTTTTGCTCTGTTATGTCTGGACTATTATGTAGCTCTTGTTGACCCTAATCTGGTATTGATGTGCCTGGTGTTGATGCATCTGGTATTGATGTGTCTGGTGTTGATGCATCTGGTATTGACATGTCTGGTATATCAAACATCACTTTTTTCTTAGGTTTTTGAAATTGTATATTTGTTAAACGTAATTGATTAATATGACGTTTTAATGTATGACCACTGTCAAGTTTTATTAGGTAGTGTAGATTAACATAGGTTTCTATGATTTTCCCAAACTGCCACTTTTCTTTTCCCTGGTAATTGCGGCTTAATACACGATCTCCCACACATAATTTTTTTTTTGAGGTGAGTGTTCTTTTTGTTTTTGTTACTATAGGTTTCAGGATATCTAATTTCGAGCGAATTTTCCTTCCAAAATAAAGTTCAGATGCTGATTTATTCTCTTTTTCTTGTAATGGTGTAGTTCGGAGTCGAAATAAGATTTCTCGTAGCTTATCTGCTATTGTTCCTGGTTCATTTTCCATAGCCTTGATTTTCCGTTTTAGTGTTTGTATCATTCGTTCTACAAGTCCATTTGTCATTGGATTATTTGGCGCTGAAAATTTTTGAAAAATCCCATAGGACTTGCAAAAATCTGTGAATTCACTACTTTTAAAAATAGTAGCATTGTCAGAAACTAAATAATTAGGAATTCTATGGACTGAAAAGATTTCTCTTAAGGCTTGTATAGTTGATTTTGATGTTGGAGCAGAACTGAACACTTGTGCCATTGGAAATTTTGAATACGCATCAACCAATACAAAAATATGGTATTGATCACTGATTGGTCCTGCAAAGTCTATATGGACCCTTTCAAAACAGTTTCCTGGTCTTTCCCATACATGATGAACTTCTTTTGCCGGTTCTTTCTGATGTTTTTGACATTGGACACATCCTTTGACATAATTTTCAATATCCTTATCTATTCCTTTCCAATAGACATATTGTCTTGCCAAGGCTTTCATTTTCACAATTCCACTGTGTATAATGTAATTCATGTAGAATTTTTTGATGCAAGGTTACTAGTATCCACATGCGCTCATTTCGAAAAATAATATTTTGATATACAGATAGATTTCCTTCAACATTCTCTCCAGTCTGAAGTCGTTTTCTCAGTTTGTTTAATTCTGAATCATTTTCCATTTCAGACTGAATTGTTTTGAAGTCTAGATTTTCTGTTGTAATTGTATTTACAGTATTTGCATAAATCATATTTGTGTTGATTTCTTTAAGGATCTCTTCAGTTGTACTAGGCAGTGGTGATCTTGATAAATAATCTACATGACTGATCTCTTCCGATTTCCGGTGTTGAACAGTATAATTGAATTCAGATAAGAATGAGGCATATCTTAAAAGACGAAATGATGAAATACTTGGAAATTTTCCTTTTGGATTAAAGATATGAAATAATGGTTTATTGTCTGTCACTAATACAAATTTCATTCCATATAGATAATTGAATAAACGTTTTATGACCCAATAGATGGCTAGAGCTTCTCTATCTATTTGGCTGTAGCCTTGCTCAGTTTTTGTTAAGCTTCTTGATATAAAGACTACTGGTTTTTCTTCATTATTGATTTGGTGTGCTAAAATTCCTGCTATTCCTACTGGTGAAGCATCACATGTAACTATTATTGGTAGATTTGGATCAAACGGTCTAAGTAAATTATCTGAAACTATGTCATTTTTTAATGATACAAATGCAGATTCACACTGAGCTGTCCATTTAAATGGGTTTGCTTTTTCAAGTAGTTTTCGTATATGGAATGTTTTTGTTGAAGCATTCGGTATAAATTTTGAATAATATGTCACTAATCCCAAAAATTGTTGCACTTCCTTTTTATCTTTAGGCCTCGGTGCTTCTACAATTGCTCTGATCTTTTCTGGACATTTGGATATCTTATTATGTTCAATTACATATCCCAAAAAAAGTGATTTTCGTTTGGTAGAATTTACATTTATCAATATTGACATGTAAACTATTTTCCCTAAATCTTCTTAAACATGCATATAAGTGATTTTTGCATTCTTGGTATGTTGTTCCATAAATAACAATGTCATCAAAATAACTTGTAATTCCATCTAAACCGGTTAAAACTTTATCTAGAATTTTATGGAATATAGCTGGTGCACTTTTGATACCAAAAGCTAATCGATTAAAACAAAAAATCCCTTGCAGTGTTGTCAGTGTTTGAATTGCTGCAGATTCTTCATCCATTTCAATATGATGATATGCCTTATATAGATCAATGATGCAAAAATACTTTGCATTACGAAGATTATTGATTACATCTTCAATTTTGGGTATTGGATAATATACATCTTTCAATCGTTCATTAACACCAACTTTATAATCAATACATAGGCGAATTCCTTCTTGATGTGGTTTTGGTACAATAACAGCTGGACTTCCCCAATCAGAGGTATCTACTTGGGTTATTATTCCTTGATTTTTTAGCTTTTGTAGTTCTTCTTCTGTTTTTGACCTTAATGAGTATGGTATTTCTCGAGGTTTAGTAAATACTGGTTTTGCATTATTAATTAATTCTAAGGAACATTTAATATTCGGAATTTTGCCAATTTTTTGTTCAAATACATCTTGAAAAATCGATTTTAAAGCATTAACATCTGTTTTGATAACAGCTTCGTTAATTAAATTGATGGAATTGATCTCCTGCTGTTCCCCATCACAATCACTTAGCTCTAATCGTAATGGTCGTATCCAATCTCTTCCCATAATTGCTGCTCGATTATTCTCATTTGTGATATAAAAGATTCCTTGTATAGAGCGGTTTTTGAATCGTACTTGAACTGAGCATTTACCACAACATTCAAAAATTTCTTGTGTATATGTATAAAATGATCTAATTTTTGATTTAAATTTTTTTGCAAATTTAGTGTATCGAATAAATTACGGGGTAATATTGATATTGCAGCCACACAGTCAACTTGTAATTTAACTGGCTGGCCATCTAAATAAACAGTTGCATAATAGCGATCTGAATTAGGATTACAATTTTTAATATTATAAATATCAGATATAGGTATAGGTTCTACAACATTAGATTCACTATTATGTTTTTTCTGGTTAGATTTCAATTTCATGAGTGTTGAGAGATTCACTATTATGTTTTTTCTGGTTAGATTTCAATTTCATGAGTGTTGAGACACGTACTTTCTCAACATGGCCTTTCTTATTACAGCTTTTACATGAAAGTGTACTTTTATCACGTTTGCAGTCTTTCGCAAGATGATTATCATATCCACAATACATACACAATCTATCAATTCCAAGGTGTTGATAATTCATTTTTCGCTTAAACGAGTTCGATCGCGCACGATTTTGATAATTTTGATTTAATCGAGTTTGGCTTTGGTGCCTCTGGTAGTTAAAATTACGATTTTTCGAACGCGGTTTATGTGTTGATGTTTTATTAACTTCAGTAGGTGATGATATTGGTCGATTATTAGCTATTTCTTTTGATACATTAATAGCAACCCCATGTGTTAACGCTACTTCTTTTATATCTTTGAAGGTTTTTTTATTTGATTGTATAGCTTTTTGTCGCATATTTTCATCTCTTAATCCTCGTATAAATTGTGATAGCAAAAATATGTCAGAAATATCAGCCTCACATTTTGGACAATATAATTCACATTCAGTTATATACTTCTGTAACTCTCCGATGTAGTCTGTTACTGATTCGTGGCTTTTTTGTAATGCTGATAAAAATTTATGTCGTTGCAGTAATGCATTTTTTGGTGGACATCGCTCTGCAGTATATCGTTTAACAATTTCACTATATGATGTATCCGTCACTTTATCTGGTGCTAGCATATTTACAATTTTAAAATAATGTTCAGGACCTATCGAATTGAGTAATATTTGCTGTTTATCTATATCAGATGCGATATCAGCTACATTGAAATATATCTCTAATCGTTCTATATATTGTTTGAAATTCTCTCTTGATTCGTCAAATGTTTCAAATTTGTAATCTTTTGTTTCTCGCGTTTTAGATATAGAAGACGAAGGTTTGTTTATTAACTGTTTAACTAATAGTTCGGTCGTGTTCAAGTGATAAACGTTTTCTCGTTAGTTGAATACACGGAATTACGTATTTTGTCTCTATCTTTATCTTTCGCGATAGTGTGTAGTTTTGTCTAGTGCGGGCTACGGACGTTAACAGTATTATAGCGGTAACACCGCCTGATACAGCCATCGACTTATCAACCCCTCAGCAACTTCCCACACCAACTTTACCAACACATCAACAGCAATCGTCATCAATAATATTACCGTCACCACTATTATCAGAAGAAACATCTTCATATATAGGTAAACAAATCCAACAGAAATCAGGTAACAACAATTCACATACTAACTACACAAACAACAATGCTAACAGTTACGCTAAAACAGCATCAGCTTTTAATTTCCCATCAAAAGAACAAGCAATAGTTTTTAATATACCGAAAGGAATCAATCAAAAAGATTACATTATTAAAATAGGAGAAATCGTAGAACCTCAAAATTTAAAATATATATCACGAATGTCGCGCGACAGGTTTGCAATATTTTTATCCAGTAAACAATTCGTAGATTATTTAGTAGACACGCACAAAAAAATCACAATAAATAACGACGTAATACATATAAGAAGACTAATAAACCCTAAAAAAAGAATAATAATTTCAAATGTATGTCCTTCTATACCACACTACATTATAGAAGAAATACTCAAAAAAGACTATAATGTAAACCCAGAAACCCCGATCTCTTTTATAAAGTACGGGATGGGAAAAACGAGAGGATACGAGCACTTATTAAATGCCAAACGGCAATTTTTTATAAACCCAGAGGAAATCAAAAAAATCCCTGAAACAGTACTCATACACTACGAAGAAATAACATACCGAATATTTCTATCCCCAGACACAGTTTCATGTTTTGTATGTAACGAGAAAGGACATACTAGTAAAAACTGTCCAAACACGATAGAAGACGAAGACGTTTCAAACAACGTAAGTGATAAAATAAATGACAATAAAAATGTAAACGTTGACATCAACTTCCCCACTCTTCCGTTAACGCAACTCTTAAATGGAGCTGCTAAAAGAGCACTATCAACAAATTCTTCCGAATCAATAATGTCAGGTAATAAATTAAAAAATGAAAAGAAACCCAAAATTAACAATGTATTATTAAACGACCAAAACGCTAAAACAGATGATGCAGCAGAAACAAAAGAACAGGCAACAATAACATACGACAGCGACCAGTCCATAAAAGCAGATGAAGAAGAAAATGAATCGATATTAAAAAAAGAAATATTCAAACCATTAGAAATAAATATCCGAAAAAATGAAGATAAATATCCGCTTTCGTTAAATAATTTTATGTTATTTGTAGGAATGTGTAAGGGGAAAAAAGATATTCTTCAGACGGCAAAAGAATTTACGGAAGACATAAATGGCTTAATGAACATGCTAATTGAAAATAAGCCTATCCTACATAGTAGATCAGCAAAAATTCAGTTCACAAAAATTATCAAAAAATTATCTTATCAATTAAACACTTCCAAAGAACAAAATAATCATATAAATAATACATGATGAAAGGTAATTTAAATATATTATTACTTAATGTGGGCAGAACCAAAATTCAACAGTACGAAATATTAACAAATAGTGAACAAGACTTAATAATAATACCGGAACCGTATATTTACAAAAACAAACTATATGGAATAAACAATGAACAGTATGAAATAACACAGCCGAATATTGCAATAGCCTATAATAAAAATATAAACTTGTCAATAATAGGAACAACTCAAAATATCATTTCAATTAAAATAGGAAATTATATTTTATTTGCGTCCTACTTTTCCCCTAATGAAAGTATAGATCCACACATTCTTATAATTAACCATTTAATCACACAATTTCAGGAATTAAAACCGATACTGTTAGGTGATTTTAATGTTAGATCAACGATATATGAAAATTTAAACAATATAAACTATAACACGAAAAGAGCAGAAAAATTCGAAGAATTCCTATTTGCCAATAATCTAAGCGTTTGTAATCCTTATAACATAAAAACTTTTAACAATCACAATGGGAGCAGTGTAATTGATCTTATAATTGCCCACGAAACAATCAGCCAGAACATTAGAAATATAAAAATATTACCTTCTTCAGTAACGCAACACTTAACAATATGTCTGCAACTCGCAATAAGGAAAGATAGTAAATCACTAAATGAAAATACACTAACAGTTGACTATGAGATCTTTCAAAAACAAATTATCAATGCTCTACCTCAAATAAAACAAAAAATAGAACACATTGAAAAAGTAACTAAAAAAGAAGATTTAGAAAACGAAATCGTAGAATTTACAAGCATAATAAAGGTACTAATCTACAATTCACTTATAAAACCAAAAATTCGCGACATACCTTATTGGAGAATGGAAAATTAGAAAGCTTTAAAAAGATACTAAAAAAACTACAAAGGAGACTATACAAAAGAAAAAATAAAACAAATAATAAAGTGAAATCATTAAGGATTAAAATTAGAAAACTGAAAAAAGAATACAAGGAAGAACTGCAGACATCAAAGCATGAAAAATGGAAAGAACTGATTAATTCTTCGACAATCTGGGGCAAGCCGTATAAAATCTGTATGGACAAAACCAAACAAAGAGTAGACATGCCTGCTTTTAATGTCGGTGGATGCATCGTACACGATAACATTGAAAAACATAAAATAATTTTTGCTGAATTATTTCCAAACCGAACACTTAAGTTGCAACCGACTCAGCCAGATAAAACTCTTCAAATATATGAAAACGAATTAACTACAATAATCAAAAAACTGAACAATAGGAAAGCCAATGGATACGATCAAATTTCTAACAAGATGATTAAACTTCTTCACAAAGTAGACGAAAAAATATTCAAATCTGTTTACCAAAAATGTATCGAACTAAATTATTTCCCAAACGTCTGGAAACAAGGAAAAATTAAAATAATAAACAAACCTGGAAAAGATTTAACAAATCCGAAATCATACAGGCCTATAACGCTACTGTCTAGTTTAAGTAAAATATACGAAAAAATAATAAAAAATTTTCTGGGTACAGAAATAAAAGAAAAAGCGATTTTAAACGAAAATCAGTTTGGCTTTCTTAAAAACAAATCAACCGAGCTAGCAATAAAAAAGTTATGCGATTACATTGAAAAATATAAAAAACGAACAAGACATACGTTACTAATCAGCTTTGACATATCCGGAGCATTTGATCAAATAAAAATTGATGAAATCTTAAAAATAATGAATAGAAAAAATATATCTGGTACAATACAAACTATAATTCGTAACTACTTAACAGATAGAAGAATCGGTTTATTTAATCAAGAAAACAAAATCCTATACAACAGGAGTGTCAACTCAGGAGTACCATAAGGTTCGGTTCTAGGGCCAGTACTCTTCAACATAGCAATGAGCGAAGTTCATAATTTGCATTTCAGTCAACACTGCAATATGATAAGCTACGCAGACGATATAATGTTAGTAGCAGGAATTAATAAAAAGGACGAAGTTTACAATATAAATGAAACAATAAAAAAATTGAGTAAAAACATTCAAAACTTAGGCTTACAATTCAACATAAATAAAACCCAAGCACTACTAATAAGTAGAAAACAAGACAGGGAAGAAATGATACATTGCACTGAACAGCACTTATGCATAAATAACGACAAAATAAAAATAGTAAAAGAAATAAAATACTTGGGAATAATCATAGACACAAATTTAAATTTTGGAAAACACATCGAATTCATAATAGACAAGATTAAAAAAATTTATTTCAAATTAAGATCACTATATTCAAATATGTTCGGTTTCAAATATAAAGATAGAATAGTACTCTACAAAGCCATTTTTGGATCAATAACAGAATACTGCTCTACAGTATATTTTCGAGTTTTACGAGAAAAAGACAAGAATAAGCTGTTAAAATTACAAAGGAAAATATTAATAGGAACAATCTCTGGTTATCGCACAATATCGTATACTTCAGTCAACATCATAGCAGGAATAATACCTATAGACTTAAAGGTAGAAACTGTAAACCAAATCAAAACATGGAAACAAAAAGAAAAAATTTTCGACAAAAAAACGTTACGAAAACAAATCAATAAAATTAATTCAAGAGGTATACGACTTTGGCAACTCCGATGTGATAAATCAAAAACTGGAAGAGTAACACGGGAAATAGTACCAAACTTAGAAGAAAGACTATAAATGAAACATTTTTATACCGATTATAACTTCACTCAATTTTTAACCGGACATGGAAATAATGGTGTCTATATGAAACGATTTAAAATTGCTGAAACAGACATCTGTATAGACTGTAAAGAGAAAACAGACGATTGCTTTCATTCGATTTTCGAATGCAGTAAGTTTAAAAAGGAAAGAGAAAAACGGAAAATAATAAAAAAACCAATAACCGAAATACATAAAAAAAACTTTTTTAATTTGATCAGCTTTGTCAACCATGTAATGAATAACAAAACAAAACACATAAACAACAAATAATAACAGTAACAATCAGAAACTCTGGCTGAAAAACCGCAAGGTACAGCGGAGTAAATAAATAAATAAATAAAAAAAAAAAAAAAAGAAGGCAAACTGTTATATTCAGGGCACCAGTTCGTTTTGCGCTGTTATAGTTCATATGGATACGTACGTCGTCACTACCTTTTAGTTCATTTCAACTTATTTCATATTTCATTGCAAATTGAAGAAAAATATTAATTTATTTCAAAATAATTAAAATTAATTGTTCTTACAATAGTTCAAAATTTTTGAAATATTTTTCCCACTTCATTGTTCTTAAAATATTTCAAATTCACTCACAGCTGTGGATGGCTAAAAATCCAAAAGCTGAAAGCGGACAGCTGATAAATCCAAAAGCTGAAAGTGGACAGCCTATAAATCCAAAAGCTAAATTTTGACTACATTTGTAATTTAATTATTGGATACAAAATTTAAAAAACATGTTTTTTTTGTTTTAAAATTTTCACTTCACTATTTCTAAGATATTCACAAAATTCTAGCCACTAAAAAATTTTTCAGCTAATTTTATTTTAATTAGAAATTTTAGAACAATGTGATTTTGGTTTCCACGCCTGCTATGATATTGATCTTAGGCCTGCTACAGATCGCGTGATTTATTGTCACATTTATTACATCATGTCATCGACCGCTCATTTGCATGTGAATAGTATTGAAATTTCTATTCTCATAATTCTATTCTATGCTGTTATCAGTTATCACTTATCTAGAAGTTTCTAGTATATCGATATTTGTAATCGTCCAATCGATGTTTCTGAATATTATCGGAATGTTCCAGAAACCAATACATTTTGTATATAAACTTGTCGTAAAGTCTCATTGTTAACAGTTTCGATAATAAAGTTGTAGTAGAAACATCGCGTTCGTTTGTTCAAAACTCAAAAAGGTATGGGCCCAGACGCTTTAATCTGTGATTTTCGTGTTCGTAATTAACAGTTATTGCGATTTTAGTATGTTTAATATTTTAACGTACTAGTTCGAAAGTGAATTGTTATTTAAGTATAATGATTCGATGTTTCGTGTTCGATACGCGTTAGTGATGGTGTATTTAATGCGATTCGTAATTCTATCGATTAAAAACGCGAGTGAACAGTTCGTTCGATAGTTTATTGCGATCAATCGGTATTTCATCGTTCTTATCGGTTCTTTTCTTATCAGTGGTGATCGGCTATCGCGTTAATTAATTTCATCGTTCGATTCACGTTTGTGTGCGAGTACACATCAATCGAAAATGGAATTTCTCAAAGGTATCAAGCCGCTCAAGGGTCCGGATGACTGGCCACTGTGGAAAGACAAGGTAATGGACGTTTTAGAATATTATGGCGCGTTGGAAATCGTCGAGGGTACAAGCGTTAAACCCACTCTCTCCGAAACACCAACAAAAGCTGAGAGAGAGGCGCTCGATTCCTGGAATAAGGCCGCGGCATCGGCCAAAATCGTCTTATCTCACTGCATCAGTGACGAGCTTCACGAACGAATTGCTGGACGGACAACAGCGAAAGAAGCATGGGAGATTCTTCTGCAACAGTTTGGCAACAAGGCAGAAGACCAGTTATTCCGTCAATGTCTCAACTTCTTCAGCGCTGAATGGCGTGAAAATGAAGATGCTGCATCGGTCATTGGGCGGATTAAAAACCAGTATCGCGATCTCAAGGCTGGTTTAATAAATCGAAAAGTCGAACGTATTGAAGAGCTTCTCGAGTTACTTTTCGTCTCGAAATTGCTTCATATTCTTCCGCAACGGCTTGAATCGTTCAAATCAAGCTACTTGCTGATGAAGGCCAACGAATCGAAAACAATCAACGATCTTTCCGCTGCCCTCATTCTCCACGAACGGAATGTGGCACCAGTTCAAAAACCCGATTCTGGTGAGGTTTTGGAGGCACAAGGCAAGAAAGGCAAATTCAATCCAAAAGCGAAAAAACCTTTCAACCCACATAAAACCGAATCAAGCAATAGTCAAACCACGGAGGTTCTTTGCAAATATTGTGGGGAGAAAGGACACTGGCTCAAGCAATGTTCACGATGGAAAGCCGATGGTCAGCCTCCATACCCAGCACGTGCCAAAGAACTTGGTAAACCTGGATATGGTCGCAAATCAGCCTCAGTCAATGATACGGAAACGAAGGTAGCGCTAATCGCCGAGAGTAGCACTGTCTTCTCGGCATCAACCAATAAGATAGACGATGATTGGTGGATCGACAACGGTGCAACCAAGCACTGTACCAACAATTTCAATTGGTTTACGCAGTATAAACCATTTGTCCGAAATTGTACGGTTATTGCAGCAGGAAAAGAGAAATTGCAAGCAATTGGTAGTGGCACCATTGAAATCGCGGATTATTCAAGTGGTCAAATGCGAATATCTACCATGCATGATGTCTGGTATGTACCTGCAATATCTCGTAACCTGTTTTCAATATTAGCTGCCCACGATCGGAATCCAGGCAGTAAATTTGAATCAGATTTGAAACACTGCGAGTTCTCAGTCAATGGAGAAACCATCTTCACTGGTACGAGAGATCAGTACGGCACACTATATCGTGCATCGTTCCACACAATTCAACCGCAAGAAGTGTGTGCAAATATCGTTGAGAATAGCCAACTCCTACAGCTCTATCACGAACGATGGGGTCACATGGACAAGCGGTATGTCCGGGCTAAACTCGAAGCAGAATTAAATATCAAAGTCAAACCGGATGATGATATTTGTGAACCATGCCAATTTGGGAAAGCACATCGTCTCCCTTTTGGTACGCGGAGTCCAACCAATGCACCAGGCGAGCTGATATCAAGTGATGTATGTGGTCCATTTGATCCATCATTCACTGGGCGCAGATACTTGATCGTTATCAAGGATCACTATTCCCATTTTCGCCAATGTTTCGTTGCTCGGGAAAAGACGGCTGTCAAGGATGCTTTAAAAGCATTCCTTGCCCAAGCAAAAACACTCGGTCATCGAATCAAAGAATTCCTCAGCGATAATGGGAGAGAATTTGATAATGCCGAAATTCATGAAATTCTTGAAAGAAACGGAATAACACGCCGAGCAACTGCGCCTTATACACCAGAGCAAAATGGTGCAGTGGAGAGGGAAAATCGCACGATTGTTGAGATGGCGCGTACGTTCAAATACTCGAATCCTGACATCAAATTCCCTCCAGCAATCTGGGCAGAATTAGTTACCACCGCTGGGTATATACTGAACAGATTGGGAAAATCATCCGTCAAAGGTAAAACGCCTTATGAAATTTGGTTTGGCCAGAAACCAAGAATCAAACATTTGCGAATTGTCAGTTCCAAATGTTACGTTCACGTACCAGCGCAGAAAAGACGAAAAATGGACTCAAAAGCTATTGTTGGTTACCTCGTCGGATACGATGGTGATGAACGATATCGAATTTATGTACCTGAAAAACATGATGTTGTTTTATCCAGAGACGTTACGTTCCATGAGAAAATTGGTGACTGCGACGAACGAGTATTCCTCCCACTCAAGGAGAAGGAACCAGCCACCAAAAATGACGACGACGACGATGAAGAGGAAGTACCAGATAAGTCTGAAGACGATGAAAAACCAGACAAATCTGAGAAATCACAATCCTCATCAGAAAGTGATTATGAAGATGCGGAACGAGCTACAAGTGATAGACCAAAGAGAAATCGGAAAACTCCTGAGTATTTAAAAGATTACGTCACTTGTGTGGAGGTATTCATTGTCGAGGATGATCCTAAAACTTATTCCGAAGCCATGAAACGAGATGATAGCGCGGAATGGAAAAAAGCCATGGATACAGAATTGAAATCAATGCGCGATAATGACGCTTGGGACTTAGTCCAACTTCCTCCAGGAAAATTTGCAATTGGCAACAAATGGGTTTTTCGATTAAAAAGAAACCCAGATGGCACAATCGACAAGTATCGTTCAAGAATGGTCATTCAAGGCTGTGCACAACGACCCGGAATTGATTATGAAAATACGTTCAGTCCGGTCACTCGTTTAGACACAATTCGTTTATTATTGGCTATCGCTGCCATGGAGAAAATGAAGCTGATGCATTTCGACATATCCGCTGCATTTCTCTACGGAGACTTGGACGAAGAAATTTATATGAAACAACCAATCGGTTACTCGGATGGCACAAACCGTGTATGTCGTCTGAAAAGAAGCCTCTACGGACTAAAACAAGCTTCTCGGTGTTGGAATAAAAGGTTTGACGACTTCATGACTGAACTAAAATTCCAACAAAGTCGTGAAGATCCGTGCGTATATATTAGACACCGAAATTTAAACAAACTAATTGTCGCACTCTACGTGGATGATGGTTTAATAATATCATCCAATCAAGAAGACTTGGACATATACATCGGAGAACTCAAGTCTAGATTCAAGATTGTAGCCAAGAGTCTTACCTACTTCCTTGGTCTTGAGATTTCACAAGTCAATGGCGACATAGTAGTCGGACAATCAGCGTTTGTTGAAAAGATTTTGGAGCGTTTCAACATGTCCGGATGCAACGCGGTCTCCACCCCTATAGAAAAGTTATCGAATGGAGCGACGGGGAAAGTACCTATTGATTTCCCATATCGATCTGCAGTCGGTGCACTCCTGTATTTAGCAAGAGGTACTCGCTTCGACATCGCATTTGCCGTAAGTGTTTTGTCACGGTCATTAGAAAACCCTACATTAGAAGATGTAGGACGAGTTAAGCGAGTATTCCGTTATCTATCCGGCTCAAAAGATTTGAAGTTAACCTACAGTTGCAAACCAGATAGTCGATCACTTTATTGCTACAGTGATGCCGAATTTGCCGGATGTCATTTAACTTATCGTTCAACCAGTGGAGTTGTAATCAAATTTGCTGATGCAGCAATTACCTGGTTTAGTCGCCGTCAATAACTCGTAGCAGACTCAACCTGTGAAGCTGAAATGATTGCAGCTAATGCCGCATCAAAGGAAATCATTTGGATTTCAAGGCTGTTAAAGGAGATTACTGGTTTGTCAGAAATTCCTATTTTGTATATCGACAATCAGGCTGCCAAACGCTTATCAGAGAATCCTGAATTTCATTTTAGCACGAAACACATTCAGCAGAAGCACTTCTTCATCCGCGACAGAATCAAGGAGAGCATGCTGAAGGTTTGCCACATTGAATCTGGATCCCAGTTGGCAGATTTATTTACAAAGCCTATGCCACGTACTCGACTTTTAATTTTACGAAGAAAATTAGGCCTTAAGCCAGTTTAATTTCTTTCATTATTACTTTGTATAGTTTTATATTTGCGTTCGTTTTCTTTTTCTAAAATTATTCGATTAGGGGAAAGTATTGAAATTTCTATTCTCATAATTCTATTCTATGCTGTTATCAGTTATCACTTATCTAGAAGTTTCTAGTATATCGATATTTGTAATCGTCCAATCGATGTTTCTGAATATTATCAGAATGTTCCAGAAACCAATACATTTTGTATATAAACTTGTCGTAAAGTCTCATTGTTAACAGTTTCGATAATAAAGTTGTAGTAGAAACATCGCGTTCGTTTGTTCAAAACTCAAAAAATAGCCCATCGCGCGTGTTATCTTTGTTATCATTGTCGCGCCGGTTGTTACCCTTCGGAGTTTCAAAGTTTGTGTTTTTATTATTTTTTTTTCTTTTTTTTATTAATTTTTAAGTATGCCCGCCGAAATTGAATTGTGCGACGCGTCGTGTGAACCCACATTTTACCAGTTAATGCGGTATACGGAAGAAGAAATAGTCGAATATTACATCAAACATCGGGTTCTTCGGTATTTCAGGTTAAATTAGTTGAAACCGATTTTTTTCGCTTTTTTTTTATACCCCATTTCTTTCTACCTACTTCTGCGCTATTTCTTTTTTTACAAAGTTTTCGTTTCTTATATACTTTAGGGTTTGCTCGGCCTGTCGATATTCATTCTATATAGTATTTTAACGTAATTTTTAATATTTCCTTTTTACGACTTATTTTTACATCACTATTTACGGTGTATGAGTAGATAGAAAATGTACGTTCTAGGAGAATAGCCAATCAGGAGCGAGTATTTAGTCCTGTGGCCCCGCCCCCTTTTACTCAGCTAATCAAGAGTCAAAAACATAATAAAATGACCACACCGTTTTTACATCAAACCCCCCCCATTAAGAGTTCAACACTGCAACGCCATGTTCTACTCCACTTGCTACATCTTCAACATTACAAACCAAAATCTATATATCTCAGCGTCCACCACACACAAATCAACCAACTGCAGTTTCTCCAAAATTCCTTCAAATTTTCCCTCGTTGTCCACCTCCTCCCCGTGCCGTTCCCCTTGTGCGCGTGTACAATCGATTAAATAATAATAATAATCTACCAATTAATCGATTTTCCTTATTATATTTATTAGAAATAATTAAATATTCGCGATGTACCACACTTCTTCCCTACACAATCTTACATAGATCTTCGTTATTATTATTACATGGTCCGCATTAAAATTTGAAAATTCACTATTTCGAGGGAAAAAAGGGGTAAAATCTCCGGAAACTGCTTAAAACGTTCGAATTTCGATACTTAGAACCCAAATTTTAAAGGAATTTTTTCTAGCATGTTCCCTTCTTACACTTTATTTTTAAAAAAAATTTGTAAAATCACGTAATATTACACTAGTATTAACAGAGAAAGACGTGTGCGAGTGTACTGCAAGTCATAATAAATCGAGAGGAACAAGATTATGACGCAGTTATCAATGATCCAGTACGAATACTATCTACATTATTATTATTATACTTTGTTTCTACCTTACGCAACATTGTATGCATGCACATTCCAGATCGCAATGAAAAGGAGGTCAGCGATGAACTTGTACGAATACTATCTATATTTGCTTTTACTTTACGCAACATTGTACACACACACACACACACACATGCACATTCAAAACTGCGATTAATAGGAGGCTAGCGGTGGACCTGTTCAAATACTATTTACATTATTATACATTGTTTTTCTGTACGTAACCTCACATGCACGCACGCACATTTCTAATCATGATGAACAGGATGCTAGCGGGGAAATACTATCAACATTATTATTACACAGATTGGTTAAATCTTTTAAATTAGTTCCTCTAACGCGTAGTGAAAATCAGGAACACCTCCTCGCTAATCAATTAAATAATAATAATAATAATAATAATCTACCAATTAATCAATTTTCGTTATTATATTTATTAAAAAATAATTAACTATTCGCAATGTACCGCGCTTTTCCCCCTATACAATCTTACATAGATATTCACTATTATTACATGGTTCACTGTCTTTAAAATTTGAAAATTCCTTATTCAGAGGGGTAAAAGGGGTAAAATCTCTGGAAACTGCTTAAAACGTTCGAATTTCGATACTTAGAACCCAAATTTTAAAAGATTTTTTTCTAGCACGTTCCCTTCTTACACTTTATTTTTAAAAAAAAATTGTAAAATCACATAATATTGCGATAGTATTAACAGAGAAAGATGTGTGCGAGTGTACTGCAAGTTGTAATAAATCGAGAGGAACACGATGATGATGACGCGGTATCAATGAAGCTGTGCGAATACTATCAACATTATTATTATTATTATTATTATACTTTGTTTTTACTTTACACAACATGGTGCACACGCACATTCCAGATCGCAATGAAAAGGAGGTCAGCGATGAACTGTACGAATACTATCTACATTTGCTTTTACTTTACGCAACATTGTACACACACACACACACATTCGAGATCGTGATGAACAGGAGGTTAGCAGTGGACCTGTACGAATACTATCAACATTATTATTATTACGCAATCGCATAAATCTTTTAAATTAATCCTCTAACGCGTATTGAAAATCAGGAACACCTCCTTGCTAATCAATTAAATAATAATAATCTACCAATTAATCGATTTTCGTTATTATATTTATTAAAAATAATTAACTATTCGCAATGTACCGCGCTTTTCCCTCTACATAATCTTACATAGATATTCGTTATTATTACATGGTTCACTGTCTTTAAAATTTGAAAATTCTTTATTCAGAGGGGAAAAAGGGGTAAAACCTACAGAAACTGCTTAAAACGTTCGAATTTCGATACTTAGAACCCAAATTTTAAAGGAATTTTTTCTACCATGTTCCCTTCTTTCACTTTATTTTTAAAAAAATTTGTAAAATCGCATAATATTACGATAGTATTAATGGAGAAAGATGTGTTCGAGTGTACTGCAAGTTGTAATAAATCGAGAGGAACATGATGATGATGACGCGGTATCAATGAAGCTATGCGAATACTATCTACATTATTATTATTATTATACTTTGTTTCTACCTTACGCAATATGAAATACTATCAATATTATTATTACGCAATCGCATAAATCTTTTAAATTAGTTCGTCTAACATCTATGGAAAATTGCAATATTCCACTAATCAAATTAATAATTTATGAATAAATCGATTAATTGTTATTTTTTCTATTAAAAATAAATAATTAAATATACTAACTGCATCACACCTCCAAACGTTACCAAAAGGGATTAGATAAATGTAGTATCATAGAAAAAAGTGCTCAATTTAAACCAAAATCACTCTTTTCATACAAATTATACCATTTAGAGCTAAAATACACACATTTTAGTACAAAACATTGAATTTTAAAGGAAACAATCCATTTTACACAAAAATATCCTCATTTTAGGTGTAAACCATCAATTTATGGTAAAATATCTCAATTTAATACAAATATCATCATTTTAGATAGAAAACGTCAAATTTTAATGGAAAATAACCCATCCTGGGGATAAGCAGCAAATTTTACTACATACACACTCTTTAATTAAAATCAATATAATCTCTATACACTATAATTAAGTTTATAGAAACTATTTTAAACCCACACACATTCTTAAATCTAACAAATTAAAGAAATAAAAACAATTGTTAATAGAAAATTTTATTACATAGTAAAATTAAAAATATACATGTCTAAATTATACTTAATAATAATACACAGCTGCATGTAATCATGCAATATACATATTTTTATCTAATATACACGCTCTTAGTTCGGCTAAAACATCATTAAACTTTTTACAGAATTTATTATACATAGAATTTCCATAAGCTATTGTATCTACATTATTACTACATATTATTCTTTTATCGTCATTACCACTTAATACTACTTTATTATGTTCTAGGGTATACAGTATATGTTTATGACTTTGAATATTGTAATATGTCTTATAATTATCACATAATTTCCCACACACACCATTCACACAATTATAATAATCTATGAAATTAAGTTCTTTCTTAATTATAGAAGATTGTACACCTTTACATTTTTTAATTTCTCTATCAATAATATTTATAGAATACATTTTTGGACGCAATCCAACAAATTCACTAATTGGAGTACTATTTAATTCATCCTTAAATACACCAAGCTTTTTTTTATTTTTTAGTGAATAACATGGGTGACTTTTTGGATAATCACTTGTATCAAAATACTGAGCATTATCTTTAATATCTTTATAAAAATCAAGCGTTTTAAGTTCATAAATAAGTGAATCAGTATCACAGTATAAAAGATTAATATTCTTATACATTTTACTCATTATGTTGTAATGAAAATCAAACATTTTTAATTTGCTAATATCTAAAATAGACATACCAATGTAAATAGGCTTATTAAATTTAATCGTTGAAGGATTTAAATGCACTGCAGCCAATAATGGTTGTTCACTAAATATTGTTCGATCCTTAAAATTAATTTTTCCAACTAGTTTAGTAAATTTTACTTCGTTTATAATAAGCTGCATATTAATTCTATGCCTAACGTTTTCCATCATTTTACCAAAAACGCTGTTGTTCATAAGCTTCCAATAGTTCTTCTCAAACTCATTAGTAGCTTGTTGCCGCTGTAGAGTGTTTAAATCAATATAAGGCTTCAACCATGCTGACTGATTGAAACAAATGACTCGATGCACACGTTGTAGTTTTAGTCCTAATTCAATTGCCTGTTTAAGATTTCTGTAGTGAATAATATAATTGTACTTATTTTCTAATGTATTAACTAATTTCACACATTTTCTAATTGATTTGGCTTCAGGGCATAGAGGTAAATCATTGTGTGCTAAATGTAAATCTACTGGATACTCCAAATCCACATCGAGTACATAACCAATGGATCCATCATCAGCTATCTCCATAATATTTAATTCTATTATTTCTTTCTGACTAAGCCATCTGAAACCATTCATAGGAAGAGGTTCACTCATGGCCCAACCATAGAGGTTATTTGCATCCAAATATGCTATGAAAGTGTTATCTGTACCATTTCTTCCATCATTATCATCATTACTGTGACTATTACTACAGCTGTTAGTGTATGAATTGTTCGCTCTGGCATAACGTTTCACACACTGACACATACCACCACGTATTCCAGCTTCAAAGAATAAAACCATATCATAATCAGTTAGGAGCTCCAATTGAACCTTTGTCAACTTCAACATTGCTTGAAATGCCAATCCAGGAGCAGTAAAACTCCATGCAGGATCCAATTTGTAAATTTTATGGCAAACGCTTCTAAAGTTTTCAAAAACATCTGCTAATAGAAGCACATCTGTCTTTAGATATATATCACTATACTCCCCTAGTGTTTGAACATTTAATGCATCCCACACATTTAATGCATGTGAGTAATCTTCTTCACTAATATTTGATTTTGTCAGGAAATTATAGAAATGCTCCTTTTCAGGCAAACTTGTTTCTTCCAATTTTTCCAATGATGACACATATGAATAAGGGAAAACACCCTTTCTACGGAATAAAGGAAGTAAATCAGGCGATACAATGTTTCTAATGGTATGATGAAGGGAACTATCGGGTAAATAACTAGCTAGCTTCTCAAGGCTTGATGCCATGAAACGGAATGTGTCAATGAATCGTATTTTCATTTTTTCTGAAATATGCTTTGAAAATGATATGTAGCGTTCTTCACTATTCGGTATCACCTCGATGTCCTGATCATCGTATGCCAAATCCTTGATAAATAAATGAGCGTCATATCCACTCAGATTATGAATAAATACAGGAACAAAGTTGGGAAGCTGGTATTCTAAATTACATTTTGAATGCGCTGCACCTCGAAATTTTCCGCTTAGATGGTCATGATCTGCGACTTTATCATTATTTAGAGGTTCTTCACAAATGTGGCATAGCGATGAAGTATCATATTCTTCCAAATCCACAGGCGTCCACTGCAATGGAATGTTTTTCTGATAAATCTTTTCTATTTTTCGCACATCTTCTACTAACCAATCACAGAATATTTTAGTTGCATTATGGCCACGATACATTTTAGGCTCCAATGTAACATTAAAGCTGGAACTTTTTTCACATCTTGACACAATATAGTAGCAAAAGCTAAACGCTTCATGTTGCTGTATGGGGGTGGTACTACATGTTTTTTCCGGCTTGTTTTGAATATCACAATATGAACCATCTTCCATGTGTTGCCGCTTACATGTCTGCATATTTCCATCCTGTTGCGGACTTTTTCGACGCCTACCACCAATTTCTATACCATCATCACCATTATCACTAATAATTTCTCCATCATTAACATCATTATCACATGAGTCATCGTTTAGAGGCTTCAGGATACACTCGATGTCAGCAAATATTACGAATGGTATAAATTCTTGCTGCTTATATTGTTGGAATTTCAATATTTTATTATTCTCCGTTGGCATAACAACTGTGGCAGGAGTATTGATGGAGCAATGTTGTATATGAGCCAGATACTTAGCATGGTCTTGAACATACCATAAGCAACGACGGCATATAAACATGCGATTATGATTGTTGGTAATTTGACGTGATACTAGTTTACATAAGTTCTTTATCCAACAGTAATGTGATTTATCACCTTTGGTTATAAGCAGTAAATCAGTATGATCTTTTTGTTCAATCTTTGTGATTCGGAGGGGATATACATTATTTTTCTCATCCAAACCATATACATTAACAGATGTTTGGGGGTTATTCTTTTCAAATGTGGACACATCGTCCAATGATGTAGGAAAAGATATACCACTCCAATTATATTTCTTTAACAATGATGTATTCCGCACATAATTGCTTGCATATTCTGGATGATTCACCTTAATATATTTTGTCAACATTGAATATTTGAAACACATCTGATCATCGTTTTTCACATTAATAATAGCCTTTTTCGATGCAATACAGGATGGTAGTTGAATATACGATGATGCACGGCTTAGAACATTCCGATAGTTGAGACGAATTTCAAGATATTCGATTTTCTTTAATCTCCAACCAGATCCTGTTGCATGTTGAAGTCTATCAGCAAGACTAATAATTTTTCTGCAATCTTCCTTGTACCATGCAGAAATATCATCACCACGAATGAGTAACTGCGCATTGGTTGGGAAGTGAAATGGCATATCAATACAATTCACGAACCCAACTCCTCTGATGAATGAACATTGTAATGTTAGATTTACTTTTACTCCAACACCGATTCTTCTTTTAATTATCTCGATCACTGTAGAAGTATTGTTAGACAAGTAATTTGCAATATCCATCTGACATTTATTATTGTTTATAATACGATATGTTGCAAAACGCTTGGAATAACGCTTGCTGACATTTTGAATAGAAATATCATGTTGTACAGCTGCTGACGACATTTTCATAAATAATTTTAAATCCAATTACAAATTAAACACAAGACAAACTTGAATGCAGGAGAAAACACGTCTGATCACTTCAATGGTCAGCACATAAATCAACAAATACCACCATTGACACATTGTTTTATACTAAATTAATACAAAGAGTTGATGCAAAATAACTAATATTAATTAAAATGAGTATAACTTAAGCATAGGAGAAAGACATCTATAATCACTTGTTCTGGCACAGTGGATGATGATGATGATGATGCTGATGACGACGGTAATCTAGCACGTTCACCTTCATCTACCTTCACTTTTCCCTTCACCACTACCCCCATCCGCCATCGAGCAACATCGATAGAAAATTCTAGAAAATGCTACCGCAATCTGTGTGTGCGCACACTCACGTCTCCGACTCCCGCTCTACATCAATGAACACAATGAGTACAAGCAGCTTGAGCGTACTATCCCCAGATAAAAAAACTGTTGCTGCTGTAGCTGGTGATGGAGGTGATGGTGTTGCTAGTGCTTGAGGAAGAGGAAAGGAGTTCTCAAATACTAGTTGGAAAAAAAAAATTGCTTTACATTTTCTGTACGCACCCATGCATACATATTTGCTATTATTACACAGATCGCGTTAATTTTTTTTAAATAATTATTTCCTCTAACGTGTATTGAAAATCAGGAACACCTCCTCGCTAATCAATTAAATAATAATAATCTACTAATAAATCGATTTTCATTATTATATTTATTAGAAATAATTAAATACTCGCTAATGTACCATGCTTCTTCCCTACACAATCCTACATAGATATTCGTCATTATTATTATCACACGATTCATGCTAAAATTTGAAAATTCGTTATTCCAAGGGGGAAAAGGGGTAAAATCTCCGGAAACTGCTTAAAACGTTCGAATTTCGATACTTAGAACCCAAATTTTAAAGGAATTTTTTCCAGCATGTTCCCTTCTTACACTTTATTTTTAAAAAAAAATTGTAAAATCGCGTAATATTACACTAGTATTAATACAGAAAGACGTGTGCGAGTGTACTGCAAGTCGTAATAAATCGAGAGGAACACGATTATGACGCAGTTATCAATGAAGCTGTGCGAATACTACCGATATTATTATTATTATTATACTTTGTTTTTACTTTACACAACATAGTACACACGCACATTCCAGATCGCAATGAAAAGGAGGTTAGCGATGAACTTGTACGAATACTATCTACATTTGCTTTTACTTTATGCAACATTGTACACACACACACACACACACACACACACTCGAAACTGCGATTAATAGGAGGTTAGCAGTGGACCTGTACGAATACTATCAACACTATTATTATTACGCAATCGCATAAATCTTTTAAATTAGTTCCTCTAACGCGTATTGAAAATCAGGAACACCTCCTCGCTAATCAATTAAATAATAATAATCTACTAATAAATCGATTTTCGTTATTATATTTATTAAAAATAATTAAATACTCGCGATGTACCGCGCTTTTTCCCTACACAATCTTACATAGATATTCGTTATTATTACATGATCCGCGTTAAAATTTGAAAATTCATTATTCTGGGGGATGGAAGGGGTAAAATCTCCAGAGACTGCTTAAAACGTTCGAATTTCGATACTTAGAACCCAAATTTTAAAGGAATTTTTTCTAACATGTTCCCGTCTTACACTTTATTTTTAAAAAATTTGTAAAAAGACGCGTGCGAGTGTACTGCAAGTTGTAATAAATCGAGAGGAATATGATTATGACGAGGTTATTAATGATTCCAGTGCTCTGTTCTCATCTAATCTACAGAAAAAAAGAAAAAAGAAAATATAATAGGAAGGACTGTATGTGAAAATAGTGTCCAGCTCTAATGTCGTTACGTCTATGGTATAGCGATTGAGAATTCATAATTAACTCGATTGCAGTAAGAGTCGTTTTAAATTGATCTTCAATGAATTTCAGGAGGCAGCGAGTGAATGTTCTTTCCCAACATTAACAGCGGATTTATTAGTGGTGTTAAATCATTCAATTATTATTGTATTTTACACTACTAATGGAACACATCGTAAATTTAAATCAATTAAAAATTTTAATAACAATAAGCAAAAATTTCGATCATACTTGTGTAGATCACCAGCTGACTGCTGCTTCTGCTCAGAATACATTTTTTTCTTTTTCCGATATAGTTTATAAAAATAAATTATTACTCCTGCTGTAAATTATTTCCGAGTGTAATATGAGAGATATCGTAGGGAAATGAAAAAATATATTAGATTCATAAATAATCTCGTTTATTCAAATTTACAATTATTTTCCTCATTTCCAACCAATTGTAACCAATTTCCCACTATTTCTTAACATGTTTTAGACCTTTTTACGCTATTTTTTTTCAACAATTTACACTATTCCCCATCATCATCCTTGTGTTTTAGTACTTTCACAGAATTTTATTCAATTTTTCACTAAATTTCCACTATTTCCTAGCATGGTTTAGACTTTTTTGCACTATTTTTCAACAATTTACGTTATTCCCCATCATTGTTCTTGTGTTTTAGCCCATTTCACACAATTTCACACAATTTTTTCTCCATCTTTACCAGTTTGCATCAATTAGACTCTCTCAACCAGTGAATGTGTGCGGCGTTAGAATAAGCGAAGTTAGAATTATAACTAAATGTAAGGGAATCCCCCACAATGTCACCAAAAATTAAATTACTTTCGATCATTAAAGACAGTGCATTTTTAATAATAATCAAATTAGTAACGTAAATTACAGAGCCGGCTATTCTATTCATAGTGAAAACCATGAATTATACACTGTAAAACAACATAAACTAGCGATATTTAGACTAGATGATAAGCGTGTAGTGTTAACTAATAACATCGATACAGCGGCTTCAAGACATGTAGATTTAAAAAATGCCATAAAAATTGAGGAAAAAAGTAGTTAAAGACGATTCGTACCTTTTAATTTATTCAATGCAGCTTTATTTCTTCCTCATTTATTTATTGTTTCAGTTTATTTAATGCGCGCGTGAGGGGTACAACGAGGTAAAATTTGAGAGAATTTTAGAGAAACTTCTCCACCTGCAGTCCCCCTCACGCGCGCATTAAATAAACTGAAACAATAAATAAATGAGGAAGAAATAAAGCTGCATTGAATAAATTAAAAGGTACGAATCGTCTTTAACTACTTTTTTCCTCAATTTTTATGGCATTTTTTAAATCTACATGTCTTGAAGCCGCTGTATCGATGTTATTAGTTAACACTACACGCTTATCATCTAGTCTAAATATCGCTAGTTTATGTTGTTTTACAGTGTATAATTCATGGTTTTCACTATGAATAGAATAGCCGGCTCTGTAATTTACGTTACTAATTTGATTATTATTAAAAATGCACTGTCTTTAATGATCGAAAGTAATTTAATTTTTGGTGACATTGTGGGGGATTCCCTTACATTTAGTTATAATTCTAACTTCGCTTATTCTAACGCCGCACACATTCACTGGTTGAGAGAGTCTAATTGATGCAAACTGGTAAAGATGGAGAAAAAATTGTGTGAAATTGTGTGAAATGGGCTAAAACACAAGAACAATGATGGGGAATAACGTAAATTGTTGAAAAATAGTGCAAAAAAGTCTAAACCATGCTAGGAAATAGTGGAAATTTAGTGAAAAATTGAATAAAATTCTGTGAAAGTACTAAAACACAAGGATGATGATGGGGAATAGTGTAAATTGTTGAAAAAAAATAGCGTAAAAAGGTCTAAAACATGTTAAGAAATAGTGGGAAATTGGTTACAATTGGTTGGAAATGAGGAAAATAATTGTAAATTTGAATAAACGAGATTATTTATGAATCTAATATATTTTTTCATTTCCCTACGATATCTCTCATATTACACTCGGAAATAATTTACAGCAGGAGTAATAATTTATTTTTATAAACTATATCGGAAAAAGAAAAAAATGTATTCTGAGCAGAAGCAGCAGTCAGCTGGTGATCTACACAAGTATGATCGAAATTTTTGCTTATTGTTATTAAAATTTTTAATTGATTTAAATTTACGATGTGTTCCATTAGTAGTGTAAAATACAATAATAATTGAATGATTTAACACCACTAATAAATCCGCTGTTAATGTTGGGAAAGAACATTCACTCGCTGCCTCCTGAAATTCATTGAAGATCAATTTAAAACGACTCTTACTGCAATCGAGTTAATTATGAATTCTCAATCGCTATACCATAGACGTAACGACATTAGAGCTGGACACTATTTTCACATACAGTCCTTCCTATTATATTTTCTTTTTTCTTTTTTTCTGTAGATTAGATGAGAACAGAGCACTGGAATCATTAATAACCTCGTCATAATCATATTCCTCTCGATTTATTACAACTTGCAGTACACTCGCACGCGTCTTTTTACAAATTTTTTAAAAATAAAGTGTAAGACGGGAACATGTTAGAAAAAATTCCTTTAAAATTTGGGTTCTAAGTATCGAAATTCGAACGTTTTAAGCAGTCTCTGGAGATTTTACCCCTTCCATCCCCCAGAATAATGAATTTTCAAATTTTAACGCGGATCATGTAATAATAACGAATATCTATGTAAGATTGTGTAGGGAAAAAGCGCGGTACATCGCGAGTATTTAATTATTTTTAATAAATATAATAACGAAAATCGATTTATTAGTAGATTATTATTATTTAATTGATTAGCGAGGAGGTGTTCCTGATTTTCAATACGCGTTAGAGGAACTAATTTAAAAGATTTATGCGATTGCGTAATAATAATAGTGTTGATAGTATTCGTACAGGTCCACTGCTAACCTCCTATTAATCGCAGTTTCGAGTGTGTGTGTGTGTGTGTGTGTGTGTGTACAATGTTGCATAAAGTAAAAGCAAATGTAGATAGTATTCGTACAAGTTCATCGCTAACCTCCTTTTCATTGCGATCTGGAATGTGCGTGTGTACTATGTTGTGTAAAGTAAAAACAAAGTATAATAATAATAATAATATCGGTAGTATTCGCACAGCTTCATTGATAACTGCGTCATAATCGTGTTCCTCTCGATTTATTACGACTTGCAGTACACTCGCACACGTCTTTCTGTATTAATACTAGTGTAATATTACGCGATTTTACAATTTTTTTTTAAAAATAAAGTGTAAGAAGGGAACATGCTGGAAAAAATTCCTTTAAAATTTGGGTTCTAAGTATCGAAATTCGAACGTTTTAAGCAGTTTCCGGAGATTTTACCCCTTTTCCCCCTTGGAATAACGAATTTTCAAATTTTAGCATGAATCGTGTGATAATAATAATGACGAATATCTATGTAGGATTGTGTAGGGAAGAAGCATGGTACATTAGCGAGTATTTAATTATTTCTAATAAATATAATAATGAAAATCGATTTATTAGTAGATTATTATTATTTAATTGATTAGCGAGGAGGTGTTCCTGATTTTCAATACACGTTAGAGGAAATAATTATTTAAAAAAAATTAACGCGATCTGTGTAATAATAGCAAATATGTATGCATGGGTGCGTACAGAAAATGTAAAGCAATTTTTTTTTTCCAACTAGTATTTGAGAACTCCTTTCCTCTTCCTCAAGCACTAGCAACACCATCACCTCCATCACCAGCTACAGCAGCAACAGTTTTTTTATCTGGGGATAGTACGCTCAAGCTGCTTGTACTCATTGTGTTCATTGATGTAGAGCGGGAGTCGGAGACGTGAGTGTGCGCACACACAGATTGCGGTAGCATTTTCTAGAATTTTCTATCGATGTTGCTCGATGGCGGATGGGGGTAGTGGTGAAGGGAAAAGTGAAGGTAGATGAAGGTGAACGTGCTAGATTACCGTCGTCATCAGCATCATCATCATCATCATCCACTGTGCCAGAACAAGTGATTATAGATGTCTTTCTCCTATGCTTAAGTTATACTCATTTTAATTAATATTAGTTATTTTGCATCAACTCTTTGTATTAATTTAGTATAAAACAATGTGTCAATGGTGGTATTTGTTGATTTATGTGCTGACCATTGAAGTGATCAGACGTGTTTTCTCCTGCATTCAAGTTTGTCTTGTGTTTAATTTGTAATTGGATTTAAAATTATTTATGAAAATGTCGTCAGCAGCTGTACAACATGATATTTCTATTCAAAATGTCAGCAAGCGTTATTCCAAGCGTTTTGCAACATATCGTATTATAAACAATAATAAATGTCAGATGGATATTGCAAATTACTTGTCTAACAATACTTCTACAGTGATCGAGATAATTAAAAGAAGAATCGGTGTTGGAGTAAAAGTAAATCTAACATTACAATGTTCATTCATCAGAGGAGTTGGGTTCGTGAATTGTATTGATATGCCATTTCACTTCCCAACCAATGCGCAGTTACTCATTCGTGGTGATGATATTTCTGCATGGTACAAGGAAGATTGCAGAAAAATTATTAGTCTTGCTGATAGACTTCAACATGCAACAGGATCTGGTTGGAGATTAAAGAAAATCGAATATCTTGAAATTCGTCTCAACTATCGGAATGTTCTAAGCCGTGCATCATCGTATATTCAACTACCATCCTGTATTGCATCGAAAAAGGCTATTATTAATGTGAAAAACGATGATCAGATGTGTTTCAAATATTCAATGTTGACAAAATATATTAAGGTGAATCATCCAGAATATGCAAGCAATTATGTGCGGAATACATCATTGTTAAAGAAATATAATTGGAGTGGTATATCTTTTCCTACATCATTGGACGATGTGTCCACATTTGAAAAGAATAACCCCCAAACATCTGTTAATGTATATGGTTTGGATGAGAAAAATAATGTATATCCCCTCCGAATCACAAAGATTGAACAAAAAGATCATACTGATTTACTGCTTATAACCAAAGGTGATAAATCACATTACTGTTGGATAAAGAACTTATGTAAACTAGTATCACGTCAAATTACCAACAATCATAATCGCATGTTTATATGCCGTCGTTGCTTATGGTATGTTCAAGACCATGCTAAGTATCTGGCTCATATACAACATTGCTCCATCAATACTCCTGCCACAGTTGTTATGCCAACGGAGAATAATAAAATATTGAAATTCCAACAATATAAGCAGCAAGAATTTATACCATTCGTAATATTTGCTGACATCGAGTGTATCCTGAAGCCTCTAAACGATGACTCATGTGATAATGATGTTAATGATGGAGAAATTATTAGTGATAATGGTGATGATGGTATAGAAATTGGTGGTAGGCGTCGAAAAAGTCCGCAACAGGATGGAAATATGCAGACATGTAAGCGGCAACACATGGAAGATGGTTCATATTGTGATATTCAAAACAAGCCGGAAAAAACATGTAGTACCACCCCCATACAGCAACATGAAGCGTTTAGCTTTTGCTACTATATTGTGTCAAGATGTGAAAAAAGTTCCAGCTTTAATGTTACATTGGAGCCTAAAATGTATCGTGGCCATAATGCAACTAAAATATTCTGTGATTGGTTAGTAGAAGATGTGCGAAAAATAGAAAAGATTTATCAGAAAAACATTCCATTGCAGTGGACGCCTGTGGATTTGGAAGAATATGATACTTCATCGCTATGCCACATTTGTGAAGAACCTCTAAATAATGATAAAGTCGCAGATCATGACCATCTAAGCAGAAAATTTCGAGGTGCAGCGCATTCAAAATGTAATTTAGAATACCAGCTTCCCAACTTTGTTCCTGTATTTATTCATAATCTGAGTGGATATGACGCTCATTTATTTATCAAGGATTTGGCATACGATGATCAGGACATCGAGGTGATACCGAATAGTGAAGAACGCTACATATCATTTTCAAAGCATATTTCAGAAAAAATGAAAATACGATTCATTGACACATTCCGTTTCATGGCATCAAGCCTTGAGAAGCTAGCTAGTTATTTACCCGATAGTTCCCTTCATCATACCATTAGAAACATTGTATCGCCTGATTTACTTCCTTTATTCCGTAGAAAGGGTGTTTTCCCTTATTCATATGTGTCATCATTGGAAAAATTGGAAGAAACAAGTTTGCCTGAAAAGGAGCATTTCTATAATTTCCTGACAAAATCAAATATTAGTGAAGAAGATTACTCACATGCATTAAATGTGTGGGATGCATTAAATGTTCAAACACTAGGGGAGTATAGTGATATATATCTAAAGACAGATGTGCTTCTATTAGCAGATGTTTTTGAAAACTTTAGAAGCGTTTGCCATAAAATTTACAAATTGGATCCTGCATGGAGTTTTACTGCTCCTGGATTGGCATTTCAAGCAATGTTGAAGTTGACAAAGGTTCAATTGGAGCTCCTAACTGATTATGATATGGTTTTATTCTTTGAAGCTGGAATACGTGGTGGTATGTGTCAGTGTGTGAAACGTTATGCCAGAGCGAACAATTCATACACTAACAGCTGTAGTAATAGTCACAGTAATGATGATAATGATGGAAGAAATGGTACAGATAACACTTTCATAGCATATTTGGATGCAAATAACCTCTATGGTTGGGCCATGAGTGAACCTCTTCCTATGAATGGTTTCAGATGGCTTAGTCAGAAAGAAATAATAGAATTAAATATTATGGAGATAGCTGATGATGGATCCATTGGTTATGTACTCGATGTGGATTTGGAGTATCCAGTAGATTTACATTTAGCACACAATGATTTACCTCTATGCCCTGAAGCCAAATCAATTAGAAAATGTGTGAAATTAGTTAATACATTAGAAAATAAGTACAATTATATTATTCACTACAGAAATCTTAAACAGGCAATTGAATTAGGACTAAAACTACAACGTGTGCATCGAGTCATTTGTTTCAATCAGTCAGCATGGTTGAAGCCTTATATTGATTTAAACACTCTACAGCGGCAACAAGCTACTAATGAGTTTGAGAAGAACTATTGGAAGCTTATGAACAACAGCGTTTTTGGTAAAATGATGGAAAACGTTAGGCATAGAATTAATATGCAGCTTATTATAAACGAAGTAAAATTTACTAAACTAGTTGGAAAAATTAATTTTAAGGATCGAACAATATTTAGTGAACAACCATTATTGGCTGCAGTGCATTTAAATCCTTCAACGATTAAATTTAATAAGCCTATTTACATTGGTATGTCTATTTTAGATATTAGCAAATTAAAAATGTTTGATTTTCATTACAACATAATGAGTAAAATGTATAAGAATATTAATCTTTTATACTGTGATACTGATTCACTTATTTATGAACTTAAAACGCTTGATTTTTATAAAGATATTAAAGATAATGCTCAGTATTTTGATACAAGTGATTATCCAAAAAGTCACCCATGTTATTCACTAAAAAATAAAAAAAAGCTTGGTGTATTTAAGGATGAATTAAATAGTACTCCAATTAGTGAATTTGTTGGATTGCGTCCAAAAATGTATTCTATAAATATTATTGATAGAGAAATTAAAAAATGTAAAGGTGTACAATCTTCTATAATTAAGAAAGAACTTAATTTCATAGATTATTATAATTGTGTGAATGGTGTGTGTGGGAAATTATGTGATAATTATAAGACATATTACAATATTCAAAGTCATAAACATATACTGTATACCCTAGAACATAATAAAGTAGTATTAAGTGGTAATGACGATAAAAGAATAATATGTAGTAATAATGTAGATACAATAGCTTATGGAAATTCTATGTATAATAAATTCTGTAAAAAGTTTAATGATGTTTTAGCCGAACTAAGAGCGTGTATATTAGATAAAAATATGTATATTGCATGATTACATGCAGCTGTGTATTATTATTAAGTATAATTTAGACATGTATATTTTTAATTTTACTATGTAATAAAATTTTCTATTAACAATTGTTTTTATTTCTTTAATTTGTTAGATTTAAGAATGTGTGTGGGTTTAAAATAGTTTCTATAAACTTAATTATAGTGTATAGAGATTATATTGATTTTAATTAAAGAGTGTGTATGTAGTAAAATTTGCTGCTTATCCCCAGGATGGGTTATTTTCCATTAAAATTTGACGTTTTCTATCTAAAATGATGATATTTGTATTAAATTGAGATATTTTACCATAAATTGATGGTTTACACCTAAAATGAGGATATTTTTATGTAAAATGGATTGTTTCCTTTAAAATTCAATGTTTTGTACTAAAATGTGTGTATTTTAGCTCTAAATGGTATAATTTGTATGAAAAGAGTGATTTTGGTTTAAATTGAGCACTTTTTTCTATGATACTACATTTATCTAATCCCTTTTGGTAACGTTTGGAGGTGTGATGCAGTTAGTATATTTAATTATTTATTTTTAATAGAAAAAATAACAATTAATCGATTTATTCATAAATTATTAATTTGATTAGTGGAATATTGCAATTTTCCATAGATGTTAGACGAACTAATTTAAAAGATTTATGCGATTGCGTAATAATAATATTGATAGTATTTCATATTGCGTAAGGTAGAAACAAAGTATAATAATAATAATAATGTAGATAGTATTCGCATAGCTTCATTGATACCGCGTCATCATCATCATGTTCCTCTCGATTTATTACAACTTGCAGTACACTCGAACACATCTTTCTCCATTAATACTATCGTAATATTATGCGATTTTACAAATTTTTTTAAAAATAAAGTGAAAGAAGGGAACATGGTAGAAAAAATTCCTTTAAAATTTGGGTTCTAAGTATCGAAATTCGAACGTTTTAAGCAGTTTCTGTAGGTTTTACCCCTTTTTCCCCTCTGAATAAAGAATTTTCAAATTTTAAAGACAGTGAACCATGTAATAATAACGAATATCTATGTAAGATTATGTAGAGGGAAAAGCGCGGTACATTGCGAATAGTTAATTATTTTTAATAAATATAATAACGAAAATCGATTAATTGGTAGATTATTATTATTTAATTGATTAGCAAGGAGGTGTTCCTGATTTTCAATACGCGTTAGAGGAATAATTTAAAAGATTTATGCGATTGCGTAATAATAATAATGTTGATAGTATTCGTACAGGTCCACTGCTAACCTCCTGTTCATCACGATCTCGAATGTGTGTGTGTGTGTGTACAATGTTGCGTAAAGTAAAAGCAAATGTAGATAGTATTCGTACAGTTCATCGCTGACCTCCTTTTCATTGCGATCTGGAATGTGCGTGTGCACCATGTTGTGTAAAGTAAAAACAAAGTATAATAATAATAATAATAATAATGTTGATAGTATTCGCACAGCTTCATTGATACCGCGTCATCATCATCGTGTTCCTCTCGATTTATTACAACTTGCAGTACACTCGCACACATCTTTCTCTGTTAATACTATCGCAATATTATGTGATTTTACAATTTTTTTTTAAAAATAAAGTGTAAGAAGGGAACGTGCTAGAAAAAAATCTTTTAAAATTTGGGTTCTAAGTATCGAAATTCGAACGTTTTTAGCAGTTTCCAGAGATTTTACCCCTTTTACCCCTCTGAATAAGGAATTTTCAAATTTTAAAGACAGTGAACCATGTAATAATAGTGAATATCTATGTAAGATTGTATAGGGGGAAAAGCGCGGTACATTGCGAATAGTTAATTATTTTTTAATAAATATAATAACGAAAATTGATTAATTGGTAGATTATTATTATTATTATTATTATTTAATTGATTAGCGAGGAGGTGTTCCTGATTTTCACTACGCGTTAGAGGAACTAATTTAAAAGATTTAACCAATCTGTGTAATAATAATGTTGATAGTATTTCCCCGCTAGCATCCTGTTCATCATGATTAGAAATGTGCGTGCGTGCATGTGAGGTTACGTACAGAAAAACAATGTATAATAATGTAAATAGTATTTGAACAGGTCCACCGCTAGCCTCCTATTAATCGCAGTTTTGAATGTGCGTGTGTGTGTGTGTGTGTGTGTACAATGTTGCGTAAAGTAAAAGCAAATATAGATAGTATTCGTACAAGTTCATCGCTGACCTCCTTTTCATTGCGATCTGGAATGTGCATGCATACAATGTTGCGTAAGGTAGAAACAAAGTATAATAATAATAATGTAGATAGTATTCGTACTGGATCATTGATAACTGCGTCATAATCTTGTTCCTCTCGATTTATTATGACTTGCAGTACACTCGCACACGTCTTTCTCTGTTAATACTAGTGTAATATTACGCGATTTTACAAATTTTTTTTAAAAATAAAGTGTAAGAAGGGAACATGCTAGAAAAAATTCCTTTAAAATTTGGGTTCTAAGTATCGAAATTCGAACGTTTTAAGCAGTTTCCGGAGATTTTACCCCTTTTTTCCCTCGAAATAGTGAATTTTCAAATTTTAATGCGGACCATGTAATAATAATAACGAAGATCTATGTAAGATTGTGTAGGGAAGAAGTGTGGTACATCGCGAATATTTAATTATTTCTAATAAATATAATAAGGAAAATCGATTAATTGGTAGATTATTATTATTATTTAATCGATTGTACACGCGCACAAGGGGAACGGCACGGGGAGGAGGTGGACAACGAGGGAAAATTTGAAGGAATTTTGGAGAAACTGCAGTTGGTTGATTTGTGTGTGGTGGACGCTGAGATATATAGATTTTGGTTTGTAATGTTGAAGATGTAGCAAGTGGAGTAGAACATGGCGTTGCAGTGTTGAACTCTTAATGGGGGGGTTTGATGTAAAAACGGTGTGGTCATTTTATTATGTTTTTGACTCTTGATTAGCTGAGTAAAAGGGGGCGGGGCCACAGGACTAAATACTCGCTCCTGATTGGCTATTCTCCTAGAACGTACATTTTCTATCTACTTGTATGTTCGTTACTTTTAAAATATTCCCTCCTCTCTTTAAAGTATTTCGCCTTTTCCGCACCATTTTAAATATGTCCGTTACCAACTGATTATTTTTCCCGGCAAGTTTCACTTTTCGCGGTATTTTTTGTAGTTACGTTACTTCGCCGTGATGTTGAGTTTTGGTCGTAATTTTACTTCGTTCATTTTCGCTGTTATTCATGATGTGTCAGTTCACACACCGTGAATAACATCGAAAATGAACGAACTAAAATTACGACCAAAAATGAACTGGTGCCCTGAATATAACAGCTTACCACGTGTAATAATAATAATTTTTGTACTCACAGATAATAAGTCCGTTTAAAATTATTTGATCGTAAATGGTATTGATAATCGTCTTCCGCGCACAAAAAAAAGTTATCACTGTATACTTAGAAAAAACAGTAAACCAACCATTCTCGTCGCCACTTTTATGTCTTGAATTTGATACTTGATTATATAATTAAGATACGTGAGTTCATATTGATAAAAAACATGATTCTTTTAACCATTTACTCACCCAGTTTACTTTTTCTTCCTTCGTATGTCAAGTCTCTTCCCTCTCCCGCTGCTCATAACGAATTTAACTATGTTTTATCCTCGCTCTTTCCTTCGTATGCCTTAATTTTTACAGATGGCTCAAAGTCAGCTTTGGGGGTTGGAGCGGCTTTTACTTTGCCGGATTTCGGCTATTCTGAGTCGTTCAAACTCCCCTCGTTCTCCTCCATATTCCTAGCCGAATCTATTGCGATCTTACAGGCAATCCTTTTTATAGCCTCCTCTAACAACATATCCAAGGTTCTCTTATCTTCTGATTCAAAAGGCGTTTTACAAGCCATTGCTACTCCCTTTCCTAAACCATCCGCTGATCCTATCGTGCTTCACATACGTTCCTTAATTTCACATCTATTTCATTCCCGTTCTGTCCGTATTGATCTATTGTGGATTCCTAGTAATTGTGGAATTTCGGGCAACGAGTTAGTCGACTCGTTGGCACGTTCGGCTGCTTTAAACGGTCGCTTTATTAGGCATTTCCCAGCTCAAAGTCTTCTTACTCTTTCCTCGCGTTGCCATCGTGACTGTTGGTCTGATCTCTATCCTTCTTCTTTTTCCAATCCTGCTTCCTTTTACTTATCCATACAACCCACTCCTCCTCTTTTTCCGTGGTTTGTTGATTTCCCCAACATGAGGCGGTCAACTATTTCATCCATAATTAGACTTCGGTTAAACCACAGCTTGCTTCCTGCTTCGCTCTTTCGTTTCTCCATTACTCAGTCTCCTATTTGTCCATTTGATCCGTTAGAAGCAAACTTCGTTTGTGATGCGAACCACATTTTCCTTGAATGTCCTTCCATTTCTTCAGAACGCGCGATACTGTATTCCGGTCTTTTGCGTCTTGGCCTCCCTACGCCCTACAGCGCTCACAGCATCCTTTCTTTTCCGTCTCCTTTGGTTATTCCTTTGTTAGCTTCTTTCGTATGTTCCATTTGTAATATTTTTCCTTTATAATTATTATACCATCATACCGTTGAAGTGAGTAACGTCCTTAGCCGACATGCTCAAAAAAATAAAACAAAAAAAAAAACATTACATTTGATTATCGTTTTATATAGAAAAAGTAACATAAGTACATGATACATGATAGATGAATAACAACAATATATATATACATATATATATATATCCTAACCCGATCACGATATATTGATATAATAATAATCGATACTAAATACTATGTTACATAATAAAATGAAAATACATAACAAAGACGTAATCTAAAAATGTAACGCAAAATCATACATTAGATATGTAGACGAAATATTAATGATACTTGATGAAAATAATATTCTAAATGATTTCAATAAAATACACAAGAACATTCAGTATACTATGAAAGAAGAAGAAAATAACAAAATTAACTTTTTATATATAATAATAAAAACAAAAAATAAATTAACTTACAATATATACATATATAGAAAACGAACAACTAATAACACAATTCATAAAACAACAAATCATCTAAACCAACATAAATATGCATATTTAACAGTCGCAATACTCCAATGACTTTAAATAAAAACGAATAGAAATTAAGTTATTAAAAAATTTGGCTGAAAGTAATAATTAAAATGAACCAATAATAGGTAAATTTTTTTTTTTTTTTTTTTTTTTTTTTTTAACGTCATGTACAGCTACTGTATGGATGTCAAATTTGGGGCTGCAGTGCCAGGACAAATTTAGCAGTAATACAACGGCTTCAAAATAAAATATTAAGGATAATGGTAAATGCTCCTTGGTTTATATCCAATAAAACCCTTCACAGTGATCTAACCGTTTCGTATGTTGCTGACGTTATAAGAGAAGAAGCGACGAAACATGCTATGCGATTACACGATCACCCAAACAGGACAGCAGTCAATCTGCTCGATAATTCAACTGAAGTACGACGGTTGCAGAGAATAAAACCACTAGACTTAGTAGAATAAATAATTAGGTATCCCTTTGCTGGAAGGAATGCCGTTCAAGTGATTTAAAGTCAAAACTTCCTCTAATAGCTCTAGCAGCTAGGTGTGGAAAAAAAAAAAAAAAAAAATGTACAGCTACTAAGGCTAGTGGCGTGTCGTGCGGGAGGATTGCTTTTAGAAGGGATCTTATATTGGGAGATGGAATCTTAAATTTTATAGGGGTCGTAAACCAGTTTCAGAGAGAAAGGATAATAAATTTTGAATTTTATTGGGATCATCTGTTAAAATTTCTTTTGGATTATTGAAAGTTAGATATAGGGATCTTTCATTTTGATATTTAGGACATTGAAAAAGTAAGTGCATTATTGAAATTTGGGTGTTACATATTAAGCAAATGGGGGGAGGTTGTTTATTGAGTAGGTAAAAATGAGTGATAAGAGAGTGACCTGTACGTATACGTGTGAGTAAGACGTCTTCTCGACGAGAGATATCAAAGCAATTTCTTGGAAGTATATCGTTTTTGATGTTTTCCAGTTTATTAGTGGGGGGAATTTGGTTCCAAAAGTTTTGAAAAGTGATTTGGGTTTTAGTTTTGATGAAGGTTTTAAGGTCGGAAAGTGGAATGGGAATATTTTGGATGGGAGTTATGTTCAGTGCAAGTTTTGCGGCTTTATCGGCTGATTCATTGCCTGTAATGTTCTTGTGTGAAGGTAGCCAGCATAAAATTGTATTTTTCAATGAGGACGAAAGTATATAGGATATTTCCTGAGTTATTGGATGTTGTTTTTTCTTATTAAAATTTTTTATGCAAAGTAGTGCTGAGAGAGAGTCTGAAAGAATGATTTTGTTGATGAAAGAAGAGTTATTTATATAGGTAAGTTCCTGTTTAATGGCATATAGTTCAGCTGACATAATTGAGGATTGGGGTGGGAGGGGGTATAAAAATGCTTCGTCATTATGTACAAAAGCACATGCAGTGAGGTTTGAGGTTTTAGATCCATCAGTAAATATGAATTCGTAGTTTGGGAATTTATTTGCGAGTTCGTTGATGTGCGAATTAGCGATGATGGAGTTTGTATCTGATTTTATTATTTCAGTCAGAGAAGTATTTATGTCTGGTTTGAAGTTTGACCAAGGTGGGAGAATATTTATAACATAGTGATTAATTTTTGTTTCATTTTTAACTATAGATTGAAGTAAATGTGAAGTGTCCGCTTCTAAATCATTGAGTGGAAAAGTAAATTCTGATCTAGGGTGAAAGTTGGGGGTAGAAAGTATGTTGAGAGCCGATTGTGCTATTATTTGTTGTCTTCTTATGCTCAAGGGAGGTTCCAAAGCTTCAGAAAGTATGCTGGCAGTAGGAGTTGTGCGGAAAGCACCAAGAGCTATTCTAACACTGGAGTTGAGGATGGTGTCAAGTTTGCTGAGAGTAGATGGACTTGCGAAAGTATAAATAGAGGATCCATAATCGAGAGTGGAGCGGATAAGTGCTCTATATAAATTAAGTAGAGTAGTTCTATCAGATCCGTATGTTGTGTGTGCTAGCTTTTTCAAAAGGTTAATTTTCGAAAAACAGTTTTGTTTTAATTGAATTATGTGTTGGTTCCATGAGAGTTTGTAATCAAGCGTCATGCCAAGATATTTAGCTGTGTCTGAAGAGGGGATCACATTTGCGTTTAGTAAGATTTCGAGTGTTTTAGGGCATTTGTATTTTCTGCAGAAATGAATAGCTGTTGATTTTGAAGAAGACATTTTTAGACCATTTTGTAGAGACCAATTTTGGATGTTGTCTGCAGCTTCTTGAAGGATTTGTTCACCAATTGGGGGTTCGTTGCATTCAATGAATGTGCCAAGGTCATCGGCGAAAATAACTTCATTTACGTGAGCAGGAAGTATGGAGGGGAGATCATTTATAGCTATTATGAATAGTGTTGGACTGAGAACAGCTCCTTGTGGGACTCCGTTTATCAGTGGATAGAATTGAGAGAGAATGTTGGAAATTCGGACTGTGAATTCTCTGTTGTTTAGGAAATTTTTTATAAAGTAGAGGATATTTCCTTTAATGTTCCAAGAATAGAGTATTGAGATTATTTTATATTTCCAGACAGTATCAAAGGCCTTTGTAATATCATAGAAAATCGCTAGAAGGTGATGTTTGTTTTTGAAGGCGGTTTTGATACGGGAGGTCAAGTAGGAAAGTTGATGTATGGTAGAGCGTGAGGATCGGAAGCCGCATTGAGAAGGAGAGAGCTTTTTGTCTTTTTCAAGTATCCAGAGAAGTCTATTATTTACTATTCTTTCAAAAATTTTACATAAATTGGAGGTCAGGGAGATTGGTCGATAATTATCTATTTGAAATGGAGATTTGTTTGGCTTAAGAAAGGGTATAACTATTGCTTTTGTCCAAGATTTGGGAAATGTGTGAGAGGACCATATATGATTAAAAATGTCAAGGAGAACAGCGATTACTTTATCTGGAGCATTTTTGAGGAATTGTGTATGAATAAGGTCTGGGCCTGGAGCGGATATGTTTGCCATTTCTATTGCTGTTTGTAATTCATTCAAGGTAATATCACTGTTGAAAGGTTGTGGGTCTGTTTCTTCTAAATTTAGAGGTTTTTCATTTTCTGATTTGTATTTTAAAAATATTGGGTCTTGGGACTCATCGCTGGAGATGAAGTGAAGATAAGAAGCGAAAGCTTTTGCTATATTTTTTGGATCATTTTCGATTTTATTATTGATGAGTATGTTGATTGGAGGGGAGGTTGAGTTATTTGGGCGAAGTTTTCTGATGGACGTCCATAAACGAGACGGGGATGTGTTTGTGTTAATATTTGAAGTAAAATCTCTCCAAGAATTTCGTTTGGCTTGTTTTACAGTCCATTGGGCTTTTGCTTTGAGCTTTCTATAGTTAAGGAGATTTTCTGAGGATGGGTTATTTTTGAGATGTTTGAGGGCTGATTTGCGATTTTTTATAGCTGTAGAACAATCATCATTCCACCATGGTACTTGTCTTTTTGCCTTAAATGTGGTTTTAGGGATACTAGAGGAAGCACTTTCGAGAAGATGGTCGCAAAATATCTTTATGATTTTGTCAATATCATCGTTGAAATCTATGTTAGGAATGCTTGAGCTTAGTTCTTGATATATTGACCAATTTGCTTTTTTAAAGTTCCATTTTGGAGGAGGGGAAGGAGCATTATATGACTGATTGTTAAATTGTACAATTTGTGGAATGTGGTCACTACCACATAATTCATCATGGTAGTATGTGGTAACTTGATCACTATAGGATGGAGAGCAGAGTATCATATCTATTGTAGACCAGGAGTTGTAAGAAGGGCTGAAATGTGTAGGGTCTGGAGTGTTCAAAATTGATAGATCATTGTCATCAATAATGTTTTCAATAATTCTTCCTTTAGAGTTGTAATTTGAACAGCCCCAAAGAGGACTGTGGCAATTTAAATCACCTAATAGGATGTATGGAGAAGGGAGTTGATTAATAATATATTGAAAATCTTGTTTTGATAAGTCCATATTGGGGGGTAGGTAAATGTTGCATATAGTTACATTATAATTATTAGGTAGATGTAGTGTAATGGCAAGGGCTTGAAAATTTGTTTGAAGTGGAATTTGTTCGTGTAAAATGAAGGATTTGATTGCAAGGAGAATACCTCCGTGAGCATGATTCATTTCATCTAATTCTTTGCGATAAATTTTGTATGATTTCAATTTTAGGTTAACCTAGTTTTACGAAGATTGGTTTCTTGAGCCGAAAGTACTATTGGGTTATAGGTTCTTAGTAATATTTGGAGATTTTCAAAATGGGCGTACAACCCGTTACGATTCCAATTCAGAATAACTTGCTTTTGCATGGAATCTAGTCATTACCTATCTGAGTTTAACCTAGCACTACACAGTACAGTTATCATTACTATAGGTTACATATAGATTACAATTTTACATAAAATCGGTAAACATAGCAACGCGAAAATACACGTAAAATACAAGAAAAGTTTCAAAAATATTATTCAGTAGGTTTAGCGTTCATATCGAGTTCATCTTCGGCGCCGTCGGATGCTGATTCTGTATCCATGTTATTATCATCTGATTGGCCGGTTGATTTATTTGAGATTTTTTTTTTCAATAGTGTGAATCGAGTTTTCATGGTTTTGTTGGTGAGAAGATGATAATTTTGTTCCAGAATTTGAATAACACTGTCAACGTTGTCTGTAAATTGCGATATAATTGGAAGTGGATCGCTAACACCTTTCAGCATGTACATCATGAATTGAAAATTCGAAAATGAGATGGGATAATCTTTTTGGTGCTCTGTGAAATTCTGTTCGATAGATTTGAGTTGTTCTTTTATGGAAACTGGTTCTTTATCTTTTTCAAATTTTGCTTTTTTTGGCTTTGGAGTTTTTATTTTCTTCTTAGGTACGTTAGAGGGCGGGATGATTTTTTCTTGGTGTACAAGATTATCATTTTCTGTACTACGAAGTTCGTTATTAGCTGAGGTAGGTAGGGTATCGTCGGTAATAACGCTGGAAGCTGATTGAGTCGAGGTTGAGAGCGGCCTTTTTGATGGACCTGGAAGTGTAACTACTGTTGTGATAGCTTTGATCTCGGGAACGTTTATTTCAGATTGTTCATCTTCTTTATTATTCTCATACGCGAATTCACAAGCTTTTGTGGTGTGCCCAATTCGGTGACAAATGAAGCACTTGATTTGAGAGTCATTATAAAAGACACGATACTCTTCATCATCGTATTTGATGATTTCGGAGGGAGGCAATTTACTAGCTGCTTCTTCAGGGATGTAAACGAATCGCCTTTCGGATAATATGTTCGATAGTCCGTCTTCTTGTGTGAGTTTCAAGAATTTCATAGGTGAGCTCGGAGTTACATCGTGCGATTTCATTAATTTGATGATTTCATCATGTGGAACGTGAGGTGGGACATTAGAGATGATGATTTTTTTGTCGTTTCGTTCTTCTTTGTACCAGCGAGCTTTAATCACCTGACGATTTATTTCTATTTCACCTCCAGAGGTGAGAAAGTTTTCGGCAATTTCTCTGGTTTTTAAATACATACGAATTCGGTTACTGGATATTTTGGCACAGTGGAGTATGTTATCTCCGATAATATTTACTAATTTTCTAGCATAATAAGAGGCTGTCGTACCTTCGATGAACGGAAAAATGATGGCTTGTTTAGCGGAGGGGAAGACGTCTTTACGAAGTGCGGAAGCGTATGTAGCCATACCTACTCGGTCTGTAGTCAGTACCGATGGTAGGTGATAAGAGGAAACCGGCTGAGAGTACTAAAGCCGGTTTCAAGTTACATTTACGAAACAAATGCACTGTACTCGTATTTACTTTGTGTAGGTACACGAGAGCAAAGCAAATTACAATTCGATATACAAATAAAGCTAACGGTAACGTATTAAAATGAAACGATCTCACCGATTTACTGATAATGATGCACGTTGATAAGCCGACGAGAACGCGAGCAAACGAGAGATAACACATTTACCGTATTAATTTATAGAATAAAATCTGAATCCAAATATATACAAAAAACAAATGATAATAATAAAGGTTAGATAACATTCACATTTATAAACAACTAGCGGACCCAGTAGACGTTGTCCTGCCTAAACGTTGGCTTCACTGCTATTAGCGGATTGGGCAAACTTTTTTTCGCTATTCTAATTTTTTACTGTTGCTCAAAACAAAATCCAAAAAATAAAAAGTGCAATTTCTCGTTATCCTGCGCCGTTCAATTTTCGTGAAACTTAAACTTTTTTCCACAAATTTAATGAAATCATAAAATGAGTACCTACACAGCTGAAATGTGTATGAGTGCGATATAATAACATTTTCACAAAAAATAACGGCGATAAAATCACCAATGTGACAAAGAATCTAAACTACTCCCTAACCTCTCTTTTTCCGTTAGAGAGCATTGACAAAGAGCAACAAACAGAAAATACTACGAGAAAACTTTAAACTTCCCATGCAGGAAAACGTTGCTCACCCACAACGGATTCCTCTTGATACTTCCGCACTAAATAGTATTATAAAAAATTTAAAAAACACAAAGCTTCTGGACCTGACAATATTACAAATAAGACACTAAAATTAATCCAAAAGGTCTATCCAAAACTCCTTCCACTCCTACATAAAAAAAATTTTCTCCTTAAATTATTTATCTAAACCTACTTCATAAATGAAATAAAGAAAGCTCTTATCGCCCAATATGTCTTTTAAATACTGTAAGCAAAATTTATGAAAATACTATTAAAAATAGGATAACTTGCCATCTGAACTCAACAAACTTTTTAGAGAAAAGACAATTTGGATTCAGACAAGGTCTGTCCACAGAACATACTTTGAATTATGCGATCAGCAAGATTAGAAGCAGTCTTAAGAAAAAATCGAACGTTCTCGTCATAGGAGTAGATATCAAAAGAGCCTTTGATAACTGTTGGTAACCTACTTTGTTTGATATTTTAAAATCAATTCTAATCAAAGACATACTATTGCTAAGTACAATGGTAAATCAAACCGAAATCAATCACACTTGCGTTTTTCAGAAAAAAAAAAAATATATTGTTTATTAAATAAGTACACAGTGCATAACCTACCAGATCACGTAGCATTAAGTTTCTCTAACCTTGATACATAAAAAATAAAAAAAAATTAAAGTTTATTACTTAAGTTTTATTGTAAGAAGGTTCTAGATTAAGCCTAACGGCGGTGCTTGACTTGGCGCCTTTGTACACAAACTCGTATTGTAAAGAAAAGCGCTATTGGAATACAGTTCTTAATCAAAAAAAAAAGCTCCCCCCAAATGTCACTCTGGATCCGCCCCTGAGATATATATATGTGTGTATATACATGTGTTGTTCAAAAAAAGACCGAACTAAATTTTTTTTTGTTAATACTTAAAATTTTACACATGTTTGTCACCTTCAAAGTACTCCCCCTTGCATGCTATGCACACTGTCCGTATGCTCCCTGGAACTCGTTTGGTGTGATGTCTCGTAGCTGTGCCTGAGATTTCTCTTGAATTTCTTCTATACTTTGAAAACGACGTCCTTTCAAGATGGATTATAGTTTCGGAAATGGGAAAAAGTCTGCTGGAGCCGTATCTGGAGAGTAGGGTTGATGGGAAAGTACGGCTGTTCCATTATTGGCCAAAAATTGGACAACAAGCAAAGACGAGTGACTTTACGCATTGTTATGATTTTTGCTGAGACGCGGTGCATGCCAAGCTTTTCTGTCAAAATTTCGTGACACGACCCAATGCTGACCTCGACTTCTTTTGCAACAACGACGATTTCTACAAATCCCAGATCGAACGGCATCAGTGTTTTCATCATTTGTTAACGTCGAGGGTCGTCCTGATCTTGCATTTTCCTTGGTGTCGATGATCTGCCCGATTTGCAACATGTAAACCACTCGTGATATCATGTACGGCTCATACAGTCCTCCTTATGGGCTTACTGAAGCAGTGCCCATGTTTCAGAAAAAGATTTGCCGATGTTAAAATTTAATGTTGCAACATTGCTCCACAAAATATTTCATTTGCGCTTTCTCACTATTTCGCAGAACACTGACTGCACCTGTTCACTTGATCGTTCTATTCACCAACTAATCACATCACAGTAATGCGGAAAGCGTCTCATTTTTTTTTTTTTCTGGTTTTGTTCTGGTTTTCTGAGCTATCGTCTGTGTTATGCTCATTCAGCTTTATAATTTGTGAAAACCCCTTAAACTCACAAAAATGAATTTTGCCATGTTTTTATTTTTTTTTATTTTTAAATAGTCTATATTGTTCCTCGTGACCCCATAAATACACTGTCCAAATTTCATCAAAATCGGATGGATAGTTTCGGGGAGTCTATCGAGAACATTCAGAATGACAGACAGGTATATATTCATTAAAAAAAAAAACGTGGACCATGAGTGCAGATAACGAAAGAAGAGTAGCTCTGGTGTTATCCGGAGCTACTGTAAATATCATAGATCGAACATGTAATAAATGCGCCGGTGATAGCAAGAATAAGGGAACAATAGAAACTATTCGAAGACATTAAAAATCGAAAACTGAAATATCCTGGTTCATAAAATAAGAGAAAACGGTTTGTTTACGATGGCGGTTGTGATGGATTCGGCCGCCATGGCTTTCGATATTTATCACGCTGTACCGAATTAAAAAATGATAATGATTACTTCCTTTTCCAAATTCTAAATTCCACATTTCCCCGCGTTTTGACAGTTTCTCAGGCCTCCGATTTCTATTTCTCCAGTTTCTTCGGGCAGGGTGCAAACTGAGCATTCTCCGACTGTAATGCTAGATCGACAAATTTCGTGGGAATTGCCAATGTGCACGGCGCCAGTTTGGCGATCCATGCATAAGTATGTGTTAATTATATGAGGGTGGTTCGTCCGATATTTGTCCGATCTGGCGTTGTGTGCGTCGGAGATGCGAGTCGCGCTACGTCGAGGCGTGAGAAGTTTTTTCTTAGAACCCGAAAGAACCGACGCAGGGTACCCGCCATTCCACCGATTTTGAGAATGTTCTAGAAAAATCGGTGGCGTGTTCATTTTTTTTATATATACATATATATATTTTTTATTATTAGGCAAAATGACCATTCAATAAAATTGTCGTCGAATTCACTGTGAATTCGGGCGATAAGTCTTCGCTTCCTCGTGGTTGCAGTTAGATCTCAACTGCTTTGGCATGGAGGCAAATTTTCGTTCGTTTTTTTTTTTCACTGCTACGCGCCATTAAAGGCAATTTTTACTATAATTTGAGTTCTCGCTTGCTCGTCGTCGCAGGCAGATCTCGACTGTTTTGGCCGGGAGGCATTTTTTCATTTTTTTTCACAGCTACACGCCGTTTGAGGCAAAATTTATACTTTTTCACTGCTTTGGCCGCTTGAGGCAAATTGTACCATTTTGAATATTCGTTGGCGTTTTTCTTTGATGATCAGTTTATATACATTTTTCTTTTAAATATAGTTGGATTTACTCCTCTTACAAAAATTTGTTGTTTATTTCGTTGCAAGGACACGTTTTCATGACATCTCCACCGTGGAGACCTTTCTTTTTTTTTGTAGACCTTAGGAAGGCCTAAAGCTCTACTCGAGCGAGCTAACGGTCACGTTACACGGGAAGAAGTAACGTTGGTGCCCGGAAAGTTTTTTTATTTTATTTTTATGTTTTTTTTTTTTGTTTTTTTTTTTATCATCGTGGAAGGAGGTCTTTTACAAATGTCGCCTAGGAACAGGGACTTGTGAAGAGAGTTAATTCTTTTACAAATAACTCCCGGGACAGGGACAGCGTTGGTCTTTTACACAGTACAAGGAAAGATACATTTTGTCTTCTTCTTCGTGCAACCCGATTGGGGTGTAGCTTAACCACTTTTCATGGACTTTACCATTTGACGACATTTGTCTTGACTACTTGCGACCTGGAATAATTCTTCTACTTTTGTAACCCCAATTCATGTCTTAATATTTTGAAGCCAAAAAATCCTCCTTCCTCGTCCCGTTTTCCTTTCTACTGCTCCCATCATTATTGTTTGCAGAAAGTGAAATGTTGGTCCTCTCATAAAACGTGCAAAGAAGTTTGTTTTTTGTTTTCTAATTATGTCCATTAGTACCAGATCCGTTTTCATCAATTGTAACACCGCCGCATTACTATAGTTGTGTAAGGATTTCGAATTTGAGTATGAATAACATTCGCCCCAGTAGTGGCAAATATTAAAAATTCCGTTGCAGAATTTTTTGCTTCTCCGTAAAAAGCGAATAGAAAACGCTACCTATTATTTTAACTCTCTGCAAACAGTAATTAAGCTAGAAGTGCGACTTGTTTGTGTAGATCATGTCATGGAGCTTTGATGATTTCAGCAACGCAAAAAGAGAAGTAACGGAAGATAAATTATTTATTACACTTACGCCAGAAATTAATAAAATGTTATTTAGAGTTTATTATTTACCATAGTAATCATTTTATTTAAATTTTAATTGATGAATTTTACTGTTCTGAATGCACTAAAGATATGATCACCACCGCCAACACACTGAACTGTCGCTTTCAATTTGATTCTTTTTCGCAAAAAAATATCAATATTCAATGTGGAATTTGTTGTTGTTGTGAAATCATGTGACAGCAGAACTGTCAAACTAAACGTCACATCATGACGCCATTTTGGCCATTTTTTTTTGATGTTCCGACTTCTTCGATGGATTCTTCTAAAATTTTCTTTCATACAAACCTTGTCCTGACAATGACGAACACAACAAAAAACAAAAAAACAGCTAAATCAGTCGAGCCCTTTTTTTTTTTTTTTTTTTTAAATGGGCACGCCAGCACAGGACATTTACTCAGCACAAAAGATTAAAAGAATAGAAGAACATATGGAGCGACAAGTTATATCAAGAAACGATTAGAGACAGAGGAAATGAAGGCGGATAACAAGGGAACAACAGAAGGAGATGGAAAAGTGAGAATATAGAGGGCACTGTAAGGTGTAGGGAGGCCAAGGCTAAGCAAATTGGAATAAAGGATCGCGCGTTCTATAGAAATAAAGGAACATTCAAATAGTACGTGGTTTGCATCACACGTGCCATTGAAGGTAGGAGGATGAAAGGGACACAAAGGAGATTGAACCAGAGCAAAGCGGAAACGAGAAGCCGGGAGCAGACTGTGATTAAAACGAAGGCGAACTATGGAAGAAATGACAGAACGGCTGATACTGGGAAAATTATTAAACCAGGGAGAAACGGATGGAGAAGGCTGTAAAGCAAGGTAAAAGAAGTCAGGGTTGGAGAAACAGGACAGATAGAGATCAGTCCAAAAGTCACGGCAAGAACGAAAAGAGAGAGAGTAAAGACTTTGGAAAGGAAATCTGCCTATGAAACGACCATTTACTGCTGCCGAGCAAGCTAAAGAGTCAGCAAGATCGTTACCAGCTATACCACAGTGGCCAGGAATCCAAAGCAGGTCAATATGGGAGGCTAATAAATTGAAAATCAAGGAGCGAATATAAAGAATAATAGGACAGGAAGAGGGTTCAGGAAGGGGAGATGCGATAGCTACTAAAACACTCTTCGAGTCGGAGCATAGAAGGAAATTCACTAAATTGGAAGTTGAAGATATAAAAAGGACCACACGCAAAATAGCCGTGGATTCGGCTAGGAAGACAGAAGAGAAGGAGGGAAATTGAAATGATTCAGAATAGTTGAGAGCAGGAAGAATAAAAGAGGCACCGACCCCCGAAGCAGATTTCGAGCCATCCGCAAAAATCGTGATGTGAGCAGGAAATAATGAGGAAAGAGTGTGATTAAATTCTTCATGAATGGCAGGACGAGGAAGAGACTTAATATTAGAAGGTAAAGAGAATAACTTAGGCGGATGAGACAGTTCAGAGAAGTTAAAGGTAAAGTATGGAGATTTGTTCTGGGAGAGGACAAAGTGAGAAAGTGGAATGAGTCGAGAAGAGATGAGAGAAAGAATTGGAATCTTACAAGAAGAAAAACGCCAATTGACCAGGATATATTGATAAGAATTAATGAGTTTGAAAGAAGAGATCTGCAGACGTCTAATCATGAACCTTTCACCAAGGTGAAGTCTTCGAATACAAAGAGGAACAAAGCCAGTTTCAGACAGAAGAGCTGGAATTGGAGAGGAATTTAGGGCACCAATACAGAGGCGCAGACAAGAATTTTGGATGCGATCAAGTTTAACGAGAAGGGAAACAGGAGCACTGACATAAAGAAAAGAACAATAGTCAAACTTAGAAAGAATAACGGATTTATACAGCATGAGAAGAATATATGGATCACCACCCCATTTGGGGGAAGCCAACGCCTTCAAAAAATTGAGTCTTTTGAGAGCAGACGTGCAGAGATAGTTAATATGATCATGAAAAGAAAGGGTACTATTAAGAATTACGCCGAGGTAGGAGAAGGAAGTGAGCAAAGGAATAGGGACCTGGCACATGAAAAGGTTAACCAAGGAACAATCAAAAGGACGAAATGTAAAAACGATACCAGCAGATTTCTCAGGGGAAATAGAAAGATGAAGAGAGGATAAAGAATTTTCTAAAACAGCAAGGGAGTTATTAAGCTTCTCATTAGCAGAAAACAGATCATCAGAAGAAAAATAGATGAGAATATCGTCGGCAAAGAATAGCGTACTAGATGGAATAGAAAGAGAAGAAAGACTAAGGAAATAAATGTTAAAAAGGGTAGGACTAAGGCACGATCTCTGTGCAAGACCTCGAAAAACTGTCCTGGAATCAAAAAAGAAAGGGATAGAAAGATGAATAGTTCTGTTCCAAAACAGATTAATAACTAAAGATGTAAACTCAAGAGGAATATTAATGGAAAGCATTTTATTCTGAAAAGAAGGAAGGTGAACCTTATCAAAAGCTGAGGTAGCATCAACAAACGCAGAGATAGTAAATTTTTTTGTGGATGAAAGATTTATGATATGCAATCAGAAGAACCAAAGCCAGGACGGAAACCAAACATGTTATCAGGAAGAACATTATTATATTCTAGTCACCAGATAAGGCGCCTATTAATCATTCGTTCGAAAAGTTTTCTCAAACAAGAAGCTAGAGAAATAGGACGAAAGGAATTGGGATTCTTCTTCGGAATAGAAATAATAATAAAGGAATTCCAAAACGGAGGAGTTTCACAGATACACAGAAAAGAATTGTAAATTGACAACAGGATTTTAAGTGCTGATTCAGAAAGGTTCTTAAGGACACGGAATGGAATGCCATCCATACCAGGGCTAGAATTAGAAGAATTAGTCAAGGAAGCACGAAGTTCATTGATGCTGAAGCTAGAAGACAGGAACTGGGAAGAATTTGAGATAGGAAGGGAAGGAGACCAAGATTCCTCAAGGGAAGGAACATAGGAGGGAGCAACAGAATCAAGAAAAGTAGTGAGTCTATCTGAAGGAAGGTTATAAAATGATGGGCGTTCCAATCTAGAAGAGCAAAAAGCTTTAGCCATCTTCCAAAGATAGGAAATTGAAGTAGATCTAGAAAACGAAGCATAAAATTTCCTCCATGAATTTCTTTTGGATGTTTTGAGGATAAATCTAGCCTTGGCATTAGCTTTTCTTTGAGCCATGAAGTTGGCGAAGGAAGAACAAGACCGGAAACATCTAAATGGAGAGACACTGTCTTTAATGGCATTAGTACAATCTTCGTTCCACCAAAGTGAGGAAGCCTGAAGATGGTAATTTCTTTTGGAATGATGAATTGGTGGAGAGGAGGCGTCCAGAGCAGAAGAAATGGAATCAGAGCAAACGTTATATTGTTGAATAGGATCGGAGAGGGAGTGTATGTAAGGAAGAGATAAGTCGAAATTAGAATGGAATTCTTCCTAGTTAACCCTGTTGAGAGACCATTTAGGAGCGAGAGTGGGTATAGAATAATGAGGAGGAGGATGAGGAGGAAGGGGGAAATGGTGAAAAGAGAAAACAATGGGAACATGATCGTTGCCGAAGGTACTGTCCAGAGTTTTCCATTGACAGCGAAGACCAAAGTGTGGAGAGGTAAAGGACAGATCAACAGAGCTGGATGAGTGAGCGACTCTATAAAGAGTAGGAGAGTTATCATTCAGGAGGACAACATTTTTACCGAGAATAAAATTTTCTAGAACACGGCCATTCCTGTTATAAAGAGGAGAGTGAGCATTCCAGTCACCGCCGACAATAAAGGGAAGAGAGTGAGGATAAGCCAAAAGAGAGAATGGGAAATTATTAAGGTCAAAACTAGGAGGAACATATACAGAAAATATATGAACGGGCTGAGGATGAATATTTGGGATCGAAATATGGACTAAGTTGGGAGAGAGAGAATCAGAAGAAAAGTAAGAGGAATGGTCGTGGGGGACAAAGAAAATATCATTTCTTATGAGGATAGCAGCGCCACCATAGCCGTCAACTCGATCAGAACGAATTGCTGTAAAGCCACGAATGGAAATATTAGAGGATTCTGAAAGCCAGATCTCAGATAAAAGAGCAATATGGATAAAGGAGGAGTCTAGTATTCCCTCCAATGTTTGTTGGTTGGCTCTTAGACTACGACAATTCCATTGGAGAATATTAAACTTGTGGATCATTAGGAAGAAAGCGTGGAAAATGACAGGAAGAGAGTTCCTGCTCGCCGACCAAGAAGAGAGTACAAGGAAGAGTATGAGTGGAACCATAAGAGAGGGAGCTGACTGTGGAGGCAGAGGAATAAGACAAGGAAGTAAGATAGAATCTGTGGCAATAAGGCGAAATATCAATGGAAAAATAATAATAGTAACTGAAGACAGTAAATGCAGAAAGATATTACACCAGAACAACAGATGGTTCTATGCATTCCATTATTATGTAAAAATGTTATATAAGTGAAGCTATGCTCAGTCCGCATGCAACATGTAACAGTAAATAAACATGTCAAAAGCCTGCGACTGACTAAAGGAAAGATTACCAAAACGTCCTTAGGACTGGTAGGTTTAATTACCTCCCAAGGCGCTTCTCTAAAATAACCAGGATGAACCATAGGAAGAAAAACATCAACTGCATTGGAATACTGGTCAAAATGAATCGATTCCATATATCTTATAAGCCGTTCTCGAGTTACGATCTTTTATACAAGCACAATTGATTTTTATATATTGATATACCACATATATTAAAGAAGCCCGCCGAAACTCGACGAACGACAGAATTCACGACCGCGATCGAACACCAAAGAGCAACGAAGTGTTCCACGTTAAATTACGTTGTTTACATCATACTTGCATAAATAACGCATACCAGAATCATTTTTTTACTGTGGCGCCATCTGCCGGGAATGTCGGTAATCGGTGTTTCGGCTAGGTGGACACACTTTCGATCAATTTTTATTTGTTTCTTTTGACTTTTAAATAACTTACATTGTTCCCCTTGACCCTATAAATAAACTGTCCAAATTTCATAAAAATCGGATGAATGGTTTCGAGTCCATCAATGACATACAGACAGAACGACATACATTCATTTTTATATATATGTGTATATATATATATATATATATATATATATATTAAGCGATATATGTATGTAAAAAATAAGGACTAAATGTAGCGTTCAAAAAAAAAAAAAATTTAAGAAATAAAATATATACTTTGAATACAAAAAAATAATAATCTTTATAAGAATAGTGCAGTATACACAGAATAAAGTGCATAGATTGTGAAAAATTATATCCTGGTTAAATAGGAAGGAAAATCAAGTGCAGATAAAAGGAATATTTAAATCATTCAATAATAATAAAACTGAAAAATCTACGTACGCAAAACATGTAATAAAAAATAGACCTATATTTAATATGCATTAGAAAAAACAGTATAACGGTCTTAGCTTCCTATTATAATGAAGGAATGAAGGAAACTTAAATAATGTAGTTGAAAATTATTCTAAGCAAACGTAAACATAATTACTCTTAAATGATCAAATACCGAATAATAATAATAATAATAGCCTTTTTTTCAATATAAAAATTTAACTCTTTTTCGATTTTTGTTCTCTATATATTCTTAATATGTATTTGTTTCGGAAATGTTGTTCCACAAATTCGTTATTATCCTATCTTTGATTATTTGTATATTTTACTGCCTTTGATTATTTCTTTTTTTTTGTTTTTTCCATCTTTAACTGTAGTTTTACAACTATTCACCGATTATTTTCCTTACACATATGGTTCCAATATTTCTCTTGTTTTTAGTTTTATTTCGGTGTACTCTATATTGTTAGCTGTGATGAATGCGTGAAAACGTTTCTTTAAATTAAGTTTATTTACTTTAATTTATTAAAATAAATATATCGAAAAGTAACGTCGGTTGTTGTTCGCGTTCGTGTTGCTCTCTTTCTAGTGATAACTTGTAATAACTGCCTAATCTTATCTCTCTTTCGACTCGCTACTCGAGTTTCGCCGCGTTATCGAACTTAGTTATCGGCGTTATCAATTAAGCCGGTCGGCATGGCCGACCAGCCATTATCCAACACCGCGACAACGTTATCTGCGCCTCCGGCTGCGATGACAGCAACTTCAGGTAATAATGTTTCAATTCAATCTATCGTAACACCGCGCATAATTACGCCTCACACTAATAATACGTACGCCAGTAAAGTTCAACAAAATAAAATAACACCAATCCAAAACTTCTGTTATCCCACGGAAGAACAGGGAATCGTCTTCAGCCATATTCTAGAATACAAAATAATTGACTATTTATCGGCATTAAAAGATCTCGTTGATGGGGCCAGAAACATCATAGCAGCTTCTCGAGTTAGCGGAAATAGAGTAATCGTTTTTCTCTCCTCCGCTCACAAAGTCCATTCATTCATCTCAACACACGGAGGTATTAACATCGACGGACACTTCGTCAAAGCACGCAAGCTTAAATCAGCCGCGACAAAAATTATATTATTCAACATACCCCCAACAGTTACCAATGAAATCTTAGAGCACCACCTAACCTCCAACCTAAATATGAAATTGGCCTCGCATATATCTCTTCTGAGAATAAAACCTCTCGATCCAGAATTCGGACATATTGTTAGTTGGCGTCGCCAAGTATACATCGCTAACTACGAAGACTTAAATTTACCAAATTCCTTCGTACTAAGCTCCGAAGAAAAAAGTTTCCGTATCTTCATTTCGCCAGATGCACTGGTCTGTTTCAAATGCAATTCCTCTGGTCATAAAGCAGACAACTGTAAAATAACTCCTACTTTCGACAATTTCACTGAAGATACCGATATCCCGGGTACAAGCTTGTCTCTTCCAGCGTCCAATGGTCATGGCACACAACCAACACCAACCTGCGAGAACCCTACAGTATCGACAACTACAAACGATGCGCTAAAACTAAACTTAAAACGTCAGATGTCCGAATCTTCGTCTAAAACCACAGAAAAATCGCCTGAGTTAGCAAACGAAGAAGATAGCGCTAATAAAAATCATAGAAGAAGACGAAAAAAAAAGAAAAACTCAACTTCGCAAAAAAACACAGTAGATGGCCCCGATGAAGAAAAGACGGACTGTTTACAATATACCGATAATAGTGGATCTGAATCTGAGACCGATATCAATACCTTTAAGCCACCCACATGCACTCTAACATTACAAGCTCGGGCAAAAACCCCAATAAAAGACTCACAAATAAAACGTCAACAATTATCTAACCTACAAAAATATTTCGCTACAGACTCAAATAGCACAAGTGATTTAACATATAACAAATTTATTCAATTCCTAGATGGAACAAAACAATCATTAAACCCTGGCCAGGTCGCAAATATGTTAGACATAAACACAGCCGAGCTGATAACCATTATGCAATTAATAAAACCGTCGCTAGAACAAAAATATATAAAAAGTAGATTCACAAAAATCATAAACAAACTCCAGAGGCTTAACAATAATGATAACGAAATCTCGGATTACCCCTCCTCGCAACAAGAAGACGTATAGAAGTAAAAAATCTTGAAATGGGTACCGCAAATCAAAATATTACAATCATAAACTGGAACTGCAATGGGATTTTGCTACATTTTGAAGACTTTAAACTGCTTTTGTCCACGTACAATCCAATGATCGTGTGCATTCAAGAATCGCATTTGAGGCCAAACCAAATAATAAATCTAACCTCCTATAATATGATATATAAAAGTGTTAATCCAGCAACGAAGGCGCATGCTGGAATCTTCCTAGCCATAAGGAAAGACGTCAGTTATACAGAATTAGATCTTAAATTAGAACACATACAAACTCTGGCTGTGCGTATAAATACCGACACTCCGTTTTCGGTATGCTCAATTTACCTTCCACAATACACAAAAATTGAAGCGTGCGACTACAATACCATAATATCCCGACTTCCACAACCGTATATATTTACTGGAGACTTTAATTCTCACAGTGAGTATTGTGGAAGCGCTACTACTGACGCAAGAGGTAGACTACTAAACGATATAATAGATAAATACGATCTTACGATACACAACACACTGGAGCCAACTCACTATAGCGCGACGCATAGAATGTGGAGTACAATAGATTACGTACTTAGTTCAGCCCAGATGTCCCACCTAATAGATGTACACCATCACGATGACATGGGTAATAGTGACCACTTCCCACTAATAATCACAGTGAAAACAAAGGCTAAAAGGCCCGTAGAAAAACCTAAGCTAAACTTTAATAAAGCAAACTGGAATCTTTATAAGCAATTATGTCAATCCGAAATAAAAATAGACTTTGGTCAAGAAGTAAATACGATCGTGTCTTCCTTCACCAATCAAATAAAGCAATGTGCCGAGAAAGCCATACCCAGAACGAAGCCTCTCCCAAAATTTCGAACTCCAGTACCATGGTGGTCAGATAAGTGTTCTGAAGCTATAAAAAACAGGAGAAAAGCCCTCAAGCTACTTAAACAAAATCCAACCCTAAAAAATCACATTTCCTTTCAGCACGCACGTGCAAAAACCAGGTGGATACTCAAACAAGAAAAAAGGAAATCTTGGGCGGACTACATATCAACGATAACGTGCAAAACACCAGTTACACAGCTATGGGGCAAAATCAGATCAATCAATAAAATACATTATCCTGGTGTACCTAGTTCTATATTAGCAAACGACCAACTGCACACAGAAGCCGCGCAAATAGCAGAGGTTTTTGCGGAACTTTTCGAAAATATATCCAGTGACAAGGAGCAGCCGCCGTCTTCAATAGAAATCAAAAACAAGATCGAGAATGTCCAATTCAACTTTTCCTCTCCAAATAATGAGGTTTATAATAGGAATATTAACAAAACGGAATTATACAATGCGATTAGTCTAATGAAAATATCTGCGCCCGGACCCGACGAATTTAACATTCTTTTCCTAAAGCACGCTCCAGACTGTGTCTACGACAAGTTACTTTTAATCTTCAACCGTATCTGGCACACCCATACCTTCCCTCAACAATGGCGAGAATCCATAATTGTCCCGATTCAAAAACCTAATAAAAATCCAACACATCCGGATAACTATCGCCCAATATCATTAACATCAGTACTCTGCAAATTATTTGAAAAAATTATCAACCATCGCTTAATATGGGAACTGGAGAACAGAAACCTGCTATCACCAACACAATACGGATTTAGACCATCTTGCTCGACACTAGATCAGTTGAACCTTCTTCAGACTAAAATACAAGAGAGCTTTACCCGACGTATGCACTTGTTGGCAGTATTTTTCGATATCACGAAGGCCTTTGACCGTATATGGAGATGCAAAGTCCTGGTCAGCTTACACAAATGGGGATTCAAAGGAAGAATCATGCACTTCATCCAAAATTTCTTATCGTCCCGTTATTTTCGAGTTCGTATAGGCTCATCACTATCATCATCCAAAAAGCTGACAAATGGCGTCCCTCAAAGATCCGTGATTAGTCCGACACTGTTTATCGTTGCAATTAACGAACTAATCTCAAGTATACCATCGCCTGTGAGCGCTACACTATTCGCGGATGACTTTTCGATATCCATCAGCTGTGATAACCTAGAAGCTGGAAAGCGAATACTACAAACCTCAGTGAACCGAGCGCAACAGTGGGCCTCCCAAAATGGCCTGGAGTTCTCACCTTCAAAAACTGAATGTATCCACTTTTGTCGGCTACGAACATGCAATAAAGAATTATGCCTTACACTTGACAACAATGCTATACCGCAATCTCGCACGGTGACTCACCTAGGAATAATCTTCGACGATACTCTCTCGTGGAAACAACACATCCAGCACCTAAAACGGACATGTCAAAGAAAAATGAATATAATAAGAAAACTCTCACATACATCCTATGGAGCGGACAGAACAACATTGCTGAAAATTTATCGAACCCTTATACGGTCGTCGCTAGATTACGGAGTCCCCATATATGGCAAGCCACACTGGACCCAGTGCATCACACCGCACTTAGGATAGCGTTGGGAGCTTTTTACACGAGTCCGACCATGAGTATCCTCTGTGAAGCTAATGAATGGCCGTTGAATCTCCGTCGGGAATTTCTTATGTTAAAATTTTCCGTCCATCTCCAGTGCAGACATAATTCATTCCGGTCATGCGAAACTAATTCAACGCGAAACCGTCCCCACGCAACGGGACTCCTCCATCAAATAATCTACTCGATTAGATCGAAACGTCAAATTGATGTTCCAGGAAATATTGTACAATACAAAGTACATCTTTTGCCACCGGCGGTCCTGGCAAATATCTTCACGGATGTCTCTCTTACAAAACATAACAAAGACTCCGCACAAATAATCTCCAAAGCATATGCACAACTGTTACTATCCTATGCATCCTTTAAAAAATTCTACACAGATGCGTCCAAAACGAAAGAAGGAACAGGATGCTCGGTAGTACACGAAGGCGACGCTATCAGGTATACTGTACCGCATGTCTTTTCCGTTCTGTCAGCGGAACTAATGGCATTAAAGTTAGCTGTGCAGCAAGCGACAGATCTGCAATACACCAAGACCGTCATCTTCACAGACTCACTCGCAGCGATACAAAGTATCAACGCCCAGCAGCCAACAAAAACAAAACACCATCCCATAAGTCAAGATATCCACGCTGCCGTCTACGGATCCAATTTGAGTGTAACCTTCTGCTGGATACCAAGTCATACTGATATCATGTACAACGACTTAGCTGACCAGGCAGCAAAGCAGGCAACAACCATGTTTCCAATTCCAGCCGTCCCTATTCCAGCAAAGGATGCTATCCATTATCTAAGACATCAGTTCCGAGACACGTGGAAGCAGATCTGGATCGATACACCGACCACAAATAAGCTACGAAGCATAAAGGCAGACATACTTCCTTGGAAAACGTCGATTCAACCATCGCGTCGTGAAGAAGTAGTTTTGGCCCGGCTCCGCATCGGACATACAACTCTCACTCACAAGCATATTCTAGATCGGAAAGATGCTCCGCTATGCTGCTATTGCGGCCAGCAACCAATAACGGTTGTCCATGTCCTCCATGAATGTTCCGTCTTTCAGTCCTATCGTATGAATTGGCCCTCTACGTTCTCATCCACCATCTCTGATAATCCTAAAATGATCGATCAAACTTTCCAATTCCTCAAACGTACTAAACTTTTTCCCCTAATATAAATTTTACAACCGGTGTCTCTGGCCATAGTAGCAGTACATGGCACCGTAAAAAAAAAAAAAAAAAAAAAAAAAAAAAAATATATTTCCATTTATTTATTTTATATTTATACTCTTTATTAAATTTTGATTTTTTTTTATTTGTGTATTTTTAATTTCTGTTGCGAAGGATTTTAAAATTTGTTCTATTCATTCGAATTGTAATATTGGTATTTACGTTTTGTTGTATTTTCATCTCTTATCCTATTAACTCGCATTAATTATCGCACTAAAATTTTAGTCTTCCCGTTGCAGCCTGAACTTTACATCTTTCCATTGTTTATTACGCAGCTTTTACTACTACTGAGTGCTGAGAATGAAATAGTGTTAAGATTACTTTTACGAATACTGAATTCATGAATTCATTTTTAACGATAAAGTTACATCTTGCGGTAAAATGTCTGAAAATGCAGTTACTTTAAATAAGCGAGTTCAAATTAGTCCTTTCGTTTGACTGATAAAAAATAAAACTATACATACCTTTTTCGTTTTTTCCTGGCTTCTGGAACGGTTTCCAGCCCATCTTTAAGTAAATATATACGTATGCCTTTGATCAAATTATAACAGTATTTCTTCCAGTCGAGTTTACTTAAATCGAAATCGAACATTTCCCTATCTTCTTCAGACATTGTTCCAAAAAGTTGTTTTGTATTGTTGTCTACGAATTCCCACTGCTTGGTACAGAAGTACGATACGGTCTGTGAATATTTATGTACTTTTTCGTATGCGTTCCATAATCTAGAAATAAATCATCAACATATCAACAGCAATGAGATTAGTAAATACGAAATGTATCAGTTATTTCAAAGTCGCTCGGCAACCGAGCCATTTGCAACATTAAGAAGTTTACATCTTATAAGTAATAGAGATTATAAAACAGATGGAAAAAAAAAAAAAAAGTGAAGTGGTGTCTAGAGGGTGATACCTGGTAGGAACGAGGTTCTTTTCACTTTTTGGTAGATATACGAGTGTAAAGTTATTCGTAAAGTATAGGCTAAAAAATGACACAATACAAATCCTGTATGAATTAAAACAAAAAACCGCGCCAATTTTCAAATTCAATAAAATTTACACGTGTTTAGAATTGAGCTTATACAGCTGTTCGCGCACAATGCTTATTGCTCGAATCTCGATACTCGCGCGCGCGCACACACACACACACACAGACGCACGCGTATATAATAGAAAGAGACAAAGTGAAAGAGAAAGTGAGTGAAGGTCGCCTGGAGGACACATAACGCTTTTTTGTTCCCTGACGATTTTTGCCACCTATCGCCAAGCTGCATAAAAGAACTTCGTTCCAAAAACTGATATAAAATACTTATACATATATGGGAAAAGTTTGGGGAGCTTCAAAAATTTAAAGATATTGTTACACGCCGTTTCACTATTCGCCAGAATTTCGGACAAACCAGCGCCTCCTCGAAACACGAAGATCTCTCTCATTTCAATTTATGGCTTTACAATTGGCAGGGATTTTCCGTTTACTGATGAAGATAAGCCGTTTTTTCTACTGAAAAGGCTGATCCTGGTTCTGAAGACCAATTTTGTAGTTAACCGGTAGTGTTTTAAAGGCGTTTTTGTAAAGTTTCGAGATTTGCACATGTCACATACATATGTATATATATTGTGAAGTCGTTAGCTAAAAGGCTGTATTTAATGGGCGGTTCAATGATTACTAAAAACAGTATTAAACAAGGAGGAGATCTGTTGAACCCACTACAAAATTCTTCTCTTCGATTAATACTAGGTGCGCACCATACGTCCCCCACGCACAGCCTCCAATCCTTATTGGGTTCCCCACCCTTACACTTTCAAAGATCCTTACACTCCTTCCGCGATTCTTTAGGAGTCTTCCTTCTTGGACTTTGTGATCCTTACCCCACACCTCCTAATGGCGCGCTTCCCCGTCTAACAAAAATCCTATTAGACTCCAACATCGACCTCCAACACTTCAAAAACCTCAATACACCATCTCCTCTTCCGCCCTGGGCTACCCTACCAGCTGAAATCGATTATTCCCTTGTACATTTCTCCAGGGGAAAAATCTCACCCTCCCTCCTCTGCACCAGAATCTTCGCAACCCTTAAAAAATATTCAAATCACCAAGCCTACTTCACTGACGGCGCGAAATCATGCCCTGTTTCCGAATCGTCTCCTACAGCTTGTTCCTTTCACTCTAACCTAGTTTCGTCGTCCGCCCGCCTCCATGACCACTGTCCCGTTCTCGATGCCGAACTTTATGCCATTTTCCTAACCCTCGAATCCACAATTAAATCCCCTCCATCCAACAGCCGCATTTTGATTGTATCTGATTCACTAGCAGCTTTGGAGTCCCTTCCCCAACAATCCCCATCGAATTACATAACCAACTCTATACAATCCCTAATCCTAAAATTAAGATCATCCTCCCACCAAATTACTTTCTTATGGGTGCCAAGCCACACCGGACTTAGGGGTAATTACTTAGCTGACATCGCTGCTAAGTCAACACTGTCGTGCCCCATGCCCTGTTCCCCTCCTCTTCCCGTCAACATAGTAAAATCTATAAAAATTCTTGTGCAATCCCAATGGAAGCAAGATTGGCTCACTAGACAATCTTGCTTTCTAAGAGAGATAAAACACGGAATTGACCCTTGGTTCCCTCCTTCTGACCTCCCTGGAACCCACTTTGTGGCTATGGCAAGACTCCGCATTGGACATATTTCGCTGACCCATGATCATCTCTTACTTAATTGCGAGCCCTCTTTCGAATGCCCCTTTTGCTACCTTCCCCCCTCTCCTACTGTAAAACATCTGCTCCTGGAGTGCCCCTCCTTCGCGCTCCAGCGCGCCAAGCACCGGATAGCGTCTTTGCAGTCGTCTTTGGCCAACTCGCCTTCGAACATTGCAGACACTATTCGGTTTCTTTATACAACCAATCTATTTTCAACCATTTAACTCTCCGATTGTCATAGTGTCGTAATAGCCCCGGCAGCTGTACACGGCACTCAAAAAAAAAAAAAAAAAAAAAAAAAAAATAGAAAGAAGATATTACGGTCAGAAAAAGTAGTGAGAAAGAAAGAATAAAAGTCGAGATAAAACTTTTTACGTTGAATATTATGAACAACTAGGGTTTTAAAGAAATAACCATTATTCTACTTTTTTCGGGAACAACCGTGTCACAATTTTTGTCTGTTAACTTTTCGAATAGCAGTGCTCTCTGTTCATCATCAGAACCATAAACTCATTGTTATTCCCGAAAAAAGTAGAATAATGGTTAACAACAACAACCACGAAAGTTTAAAATCATTTTTAGAAGAGAAATAAGTTACAAAATACGTCAGGACTTGGTAATATAACCTAAGGGACATTCAGGCATTGATGAAAATGTAGCCGTCGACCTCCTTACTAAAGCTGCTGTTTCCAATGGGAATTTTATTACTAGGGTTCCAGCACACAATATTCTTCTTCCAACTAAATCCTGCCATCTTAGGCATTCTGTTTATGTGTTTCTCTTTTCACTAATCCTAATTCCTTTTATCTCTTGATTAACCCTGTATTCCTCCTGCTCGTCCTTGGTTCTATGAGTTTCCCAGTTTGCGTCGGATCATAATTACACTAAATTATTTCGCCTCCGTTTCTCGCATAGTCTCCTTCCTTCTTCACTAAATCGCTTTTCTTTGGCTCCATCTCATAACCTGAAGGTTCCCAGAATGTTTGTGATGCGAATCACGTGCTCTTCGAGTGCTCCGGTTTATCCCGGGAGCGTGAGTTACTTTATTATCATCTTTTAAAGCTTGGTTTTTCTGCTCCTTTCAACGCCTCTTATGTTCTTTCTCTACCGATTCTCTCTGTTGTTCCTGTCCTAGGGGTGTTCCTTGATTCCATTGTTGACAGAATAAAAATATAATTTCTATTCTATTCCATGTATCTATTCCTTTTTGCTGGACTAATGCTCTTTGGTAGCAAACCCAAGGGGGATAAAAAAAAAAAAAAAAAAACCTGAACAAGTAAATAACAGCACACATGTAACATGCATATAAGCTCGCTGAAGGTATGTTGAAAATTAATTTAAATTGGAAAATATTATATAATATGGGGACCGTTTGTTTGAGCATGATCGGCTAGCCGTGGTTGATGTTCCCCCATTCATGGTCTTTTCCTTCTTCGCTCAATCGAGACCGATCTTTTGCGGGTTCCTGGTCATTTGGGCATTGAACGTAATGAATTAGTGGATATTCATTAACCCGTTCCTCGATTTCCGGTGGCAGATTTTTAGGCACTTTTTTTGCTCATAATATTGTTGCTCTTTCATCAGCCGCTCATTCTAAACTACGGCTCAACTTTTATTCTTCTTTATTTTCTAATCCTGCCTCTTTTTATCTCTGCTACTTGTGTCGCCTTTGCTTTAACCACAGTGTCCTTCCCTCATCATTTTCACAGTTTTCTTCTACTTCTGCCCAATTTTCGTTTCTAATTACGTTCCTTGTCACCTTGATATCATGTTTTGTTCAAATGTCCGGCCTTTCTTAATGGACAACCGTTCTTCTACTCTTTTCTATTAAAACTCGGTATTCCTACTCACCTTACCGATGCTTCTTACATTTTCTCATTTTCTTCTGCTTCTGCTATTTTTTTTTTTTATTTTATTTTGGGCGCGCCAGCGGCTTTGACCCAACAATTACAGAAATTATGGAAAGGGTTAAATAGAGAGACGATTAGAAATAGAGCTTAGGAAAGATTGGAGTACAGGGATTATATCTGGAGATGGAAAGGAAAGGACAAAGGAAGAATTATACGGAGAAGGAAGACCCAGTGCAATGATTTTGAAGTACAAAACAGAGCGCTCAGAATCAATGGCAGGGCATTCAAAGAAGATGTGGTTTGCATCACATATGAGAGGAGAGATGGAACTATGAAGGGGACAATCGGGAGAGGAGAACGGGGAAAAATGAAAATGTGCAGAGGGTAGAAGGGAGTGATTAAAACGCAGTGTCTGATTAAGGAAACGATCGCGGAGCGTTGATAAGAATAGGATTGAAACCGCGGCTGAGAACAGGGAACCGGCTGAATTTGAAGATAATGAGAGGCGGGATTAGAAAATAGAGAAGAATAGATGTCCGACCATAGTCGGGAATGATTAGCTGAGGAAAGAAGGAGGATGTCCGAGGTAGGACAATTACAGAGTAAAAGACCATCGCGGGCGGCCGAACGGGCTAAAAAATCCACTAATTCGTTGCTATTCTTTCCTTTAAATTATTTTTATCTTCTATACTCAAACGTTCTTCCCATTTCTTGGACTAATGTTCTCGTTGACAAACTTATTAAAAAGAGAAAAAAGAGATATATTAAGCTGAATTTAATTTCTGCCTGATGCGTTTGTACAGAATCATCGTGTCAAACCTTCGTTTCTTTTAGTACGTGTACGATATCGGTGGGCCAGTATGACCTCGGACAGTTGTATTTCTGAAACTTGGGTTCATTAATTATTGTCAAAATACTTTATTTTTTACATTTGAATTTAACATCTTCGATCACGTCTGGTATTTTCAATATGTACAACACACTTAAGTTTGGCCACGGATTTATTTTTTTCGACAAGTAACTTCTTATGTGCCAACATTCACAGTAGTGATTTCAAAACAAAAGATTTATGGAATCAATGTGATATGGGCCTGCTGAAGAGTAATTTTAACTAGTTAAATACATCAAAGCAAATTAGAAATAATATGTTACGATTTATAAAGAACACAATAGTTGAAATAAAAGTCTAGTCAGCTAAACCTCGCACGGCTTTAGTCACATCTATGATCGCACTACATCCATAGAAAAGCTATTCCATTTTGAAACATAGGTATACATATATATATACTAGGGGACCGGTCTCGCTGGCCGCTTCGCAGCCCGTTCCTTCGGACTTCAAATTATTTTACTCTGTAAATTTTTATAAAGACTGCAGCGTTCACATATACTTTTTTTAAAAAAAAAAAAAAACAGAAGTCCGCCAATAAGTAAATTAAAAAGTGAAATTAAGATTAAAATATGTAAAAATCTTAAACCGCCAGCAGGGTAATATATGTGAGAGCAATATATTACATTTAATTCTTTTTGGAGACGTTAGTATGTAGGTTAAAAAAAAAACCAATACTGTAACTCAAATAGAACCGACTATAGATTTTTTTTTGATTTTTTGCTAAAAACTTGATTTTCATATTTTCCAAATATGGGGCCTATTGATTGAAAAATTTTTGGGGTCTCGTATTTTTCCTTCCAGCGATTGAAATACATCATTTTAAAAAAAGAGTGATCCTCCAGCTACCATGGAAAGGGCTGCGGACTTATTTTTAGTTTCCAGTCTTTCCACTTTAAATGTGTATTTTTCCAAATTTTGGTCGATAAACATTAAAATTTTTCGAATTTTATATTTCCTGTATTCTGGAGACCTTAATATGCAGGTTAAAACGAGAATTAATATCCTAACTCATACAGATCCGGCTAAAGAATTTTTTTTAAAAAATTTTCTTGAAATTTGATTTTCACATTTTTCGAAATTTGGGCCCTTTTAATTTTAAAATTTTGAGGGTTTTATAATTTTCTTACGATCCGCATCCTCCTTTGCGAATGTCCTCGTTTTCGCCGTTCAATCAGCCATCATCGCGGGTATCCCTTTAAAGGTGCCGCAACTGGTTCAAATCTCAAACTCCGCTTGACATTTATTATTTTCAGATACAATTTAATTTATTTTTATATTTTTATTTTTTTATTTATTTTTATCGAGCCATGTAATGGTCACATTACAATGTATATATATATAAGTAGGATATTATGGATGGTTCTGGCACACAAAGGGATGCCGCCGCGCTAATTAGGCCCCCTGCAGCGTGAGTACTAGAGCATATTCTTTTCCGCGGTCAGTCTGTAGTCATTGCCGCCACCGCGAAGTGTGCCGCCCGTTCCCACACACGCATCGGCCGCTACCGCGCTTTTTTCAAAATTCCGGGGCGTAAGTATTCCAGCCAGGTTCCAAAAATTAGGCTATCCGATCGGGTGCGCATCTCCATGCACCCGCATTCCCATGCACGGCGCGTTCTACTATTATGTGTATGTATTATACACATGTAATACATATAGCGCAATTTTTAATTTCAATTTTCGGGGGTTGGGGGGTGTAAAATTTTGGCGGAGTGTTAAAAACGTTCGAAACTCAACACTTAGAACCCAAATTTTGAAGGAATTTTTCGAGTCGCGCCCGTTCTGGTATTTTCTTTTTAAAATTTTCTTTTTAAGAAGAATATCTGATGGTTCCAGCGATCGAATGAGGGCATGCGGGTGTGCTGCAACGAGGGGTGAATTCCAGACGTTCGATCGATGTTTTTATTATTATTATTATTATTTTGACGGAAATGTTTGAATGTTCCAGCAACCGGTTATGGGTGGTGCGGATGCAGGGGGTGAATTCTAGACGTTCGTTCAAAATTAACTACCCAATGCAGACCCTTGACGCCACCGATGGAATCCTGATCGCTACATGTTTACACACACACACACACATACACACACGCACACGTCTAATATTTTTATTTTTAACGAATATTTTTAAATGCCACCCCCGAGGAATGGCGACTTTTAAATGGCTGATGTATGCATCATCCAGACGGAAGATAGTTACATTGGTCGTTTGTTCACGGCCAAATCAAAGGTCCACATCTAGACGTACACTATTTCAACCTGTTCGACTATCTCGTTCATTTATACCCTTCGTGTTGTTCGGAGCGGCCATGTTTGAGCGACATTGCCAAATACATTGTGATAGAAAGTGTTCGAGAGCCATCTTGAACAGTATGTCTGAAAAGATCTATATTCCCGTGGTGTATAACGCCAATCACTATCGTAAAATTTTCTGTTATTTTCGAGTGTTATAAGAAAGGAATAGAATACTAACCGTGCACTACGCCATCACATTTAATTTATATTCAAACGTCATTCATGCTACATCATTTTTCAAATTCTAAGCCTAAGTACAGAAATTTTAAAAATTACCCTAAGTATAATATTTAAAAGCCCGAATTTAACCTAAGCAGCGTTCACAACCCACACCTATAGACGATCCTGCATACGTTTAAGTCGACACCGCGCCATTAGTTTCCATATCATTCATAATATTATTTTCTACGTCGAAGTATTATAGAATTAGCTTAAGTATTTTTATATTTTTCTGTATTCTCCGATCCCTTTGCAAAAGTGCACCGTCCATTCCTACGCTTCTATTCAACATAACGTTAGCCGCCGCGAAAGCGCACGCACCGTTCACCGCATTACCGCGATTTTTTTTTTTTTTTTTAATACTTCGAAGCCTAAGTCTAATTATTTCAAAGCCAGCAGCCTAAGTATATTTTTTTACACTTCCAAACATTTCTTCCGACCGTTCATAATTTTATATTTATTTATTTTTCCTGACTCTAAAAATAAATCTGTTAAGGCCTTCACCGCTAGGAATGCGCACACATCTTCTATTGTTAGTTTCCAGATCATTCATAATAATTTTTTTTTTCGACTCTGAGTATTATAGAATTAGCTTAAGTATATTTTTATTTTCTTTCGCTATACAAACATTTTTTTTTTTTTTTTTTTTTCGAGATCTTTTGTACTTTATTTTTTCTCAAATATATTTACACACATGCAGGCAAGTTGCCATGCCGTTGATTTCGATCGTGTAACGCTGTCATTAAGTCTGCTGGGATATTACCCCTCGTATCTTTTCTTGTAAAATCTGGTTCGCATGTACACACCTACACAATCATACTTAAGCCAAAGAACACCTGACAACGTCATTCATCTGTGTATATAACCAACTAACACCAAAGGGATGTGGTTTTTCTAGTGCAACCCTCCCCTTTCAAAGGCCCCCATGGAGCTAGAAAATCGAATGGGTCTGTTCAGGCAGTCAGTATTAGTGTTATGTTAAACGTGTGGAATTTGTTGAAGCTGTGTGCTTCACGCGTTATTAAAAAATTGACAAGAACGTTAAAGTCAATAATTTCATACGTTTTTTCTCTTTTTCTTTCTCTCTTTATTTTTTGTCTTTTTTCTCTCATTTTCATCGTTATTTTTTTCTCTCTTTTTTTTCGCTCTTTTTTTTAGTAAAAATATTAAAATAATAATCAAATATGAATAACAATACCGAATCGATTGATATTAAAGCCGGTGAATTTATTCAGAATTCATTTTCGAGTGTTAGTGGCTTGCATACGATTTCGTCACCTCCGACACCGCAATATGATGGTTATACATCAGAAGAATCCACATCTTTTGTGCGTAAAGTCGTTGGTCCTGTATTATTATCAGAACAAGTGGATATAGCGGAATATTTTTTAGATATCAGCATCCATATAGATTGTGATCATAGTTTTCGAGTAACCGAACTAGCAATGATTGATATGTCTGGTGGGAAGTGTTTGCATACACTGTATAAGCCAAGCAGAGCATGGCATGCATCAAAAATGCCGCATTTACGATGTTCTTCGGTGAGTCGTTACTTGAAAAACCCTTCATTATTTCCCTGTCGGGAAGAAATATTTATGGCACGCGATATATTCACGATATTATCACAAAAACCGAGGGCTCGCGTATATATTTTAACGGCATATGCTAAACTTACGCTAATGGAACTTAATGAAAAGTCTGAATTGTTGCATGACTTGGACTATGAAGTCGTTAATATGGATCAAGTTTTTCGAGTACCTAGTATTGATGATCTACATGAAGAATACTTTGGTATAAGCAATTTGGTAACTTGTAAACACCATAATGAGAATGGTAGTTTTCATTGTGCGGTAAAAAACGTTATGGTGATGAAAGCCTGGTACGATCATATTATCCATCCGCTGAAGCTTATGAATAATCTCAATATAAATGATTTAAGCCAGTTGTTCATTACAGCCACCAAAGAAATGATAATTACATTATTTCCCAGTTGCGTTGGAGACATTTATACATTTTTACCAGATAAATTAAAACAGGATGATATGATAAAATCACTTCTACCATGCTACGAACATGAACATGATGAAGAATATTATATCGATGATGATACATTGCGACAGAGTACTCGAAATTGTATGAAAGTAAAAGATTGTATCGATTGTCAACATAAAATTTGCACGGATTAGAAATTCGTTATTTCAATCGTTTAACAATTTTGCGAATATTTGTATATATTTTGTAAATATATTAATGTATATATTTTTCCACAATCATCCGCCCGTTCGTTTTTTATGTTTTGTTAATCATTTTTTGTAAATATATTTTTATACATATGAAAATTTTGTTTGTATATATTTGTGTATATTTTTTCCCTCGATATGTTTCGTTCTATTATATATATTTTTCTTAATTATTTTTCATCTTTTTCCACTCCTTTTCAATTCCGTTTATTTAATTATTTCTCTACCTATCTCTTTCCCCCCTCTTAACTTAAAGTACTGGTAATGATGAATATTACAAAAATCTGAACCAGCTGTGTAAAGTGTACATATAATTATTGTCTAATTTTCGAATATAATCCCACATAATTTGTTCATATCTTTTTAGATTAAAAAATTATATTTTTTATTCTTTCTATTACAAACAAATCTAACTATTCAACTTTTTCATGTGCATCACGTACATCAAGTATTTTCCGGAGCTGTGAGAGTTTTCATCAATTTGTAAGATACAGCTTCAGACTCTGAGTGTTCTCTCAAATTTTTAAAATCTTTCGTAATCACAGTTTTATAAAAATACATGTTCAGTTTTAATATTTTTTATTTCGTAAATATTTTTCGCATTATATATGAGTTCGTCTGTGAGGTGCTGGTCAACTGTATAGAGAGAGAAGGAGAAAACATGGTAGTTTACAAGGCATAGCATGTTGAAGAAAAAAAACGCGATAGCAGGAGCAGATCAGGAATTGCATCCGCCGACGCTAGAGTCCCTATAGTTCACAATATTTTTCTCTCTGTGTTATAAAATTAACTCAAGTATATTTTTATTATTTCGTTACGCAAAAATTTTTTCAAATCTTTTGTAATATGCATTGCACACAAATGTACGCTGCAGACAGCTGTTGCTTCATTACCACGAATATATCTTATAGATTTTCTGGAAATTGTAGAGAAATTCTCTTCGCTCAATTCTTCCAAGGTGATCTATTTTCAAAATTCAAATCACGCGTAATTATTTTTTTCCAAAATTAATCATCACTTTACAAATTATTAACACATTTTTCCGATCGTACATAATATTTTTTTTTTTATTATTATTATTATTTTATTATGTTTCCATAAAAATTCTGGATATTATTTGCAATTAATCATTGAATTTCACATTATACCATATATCACCCCTCAAACAATGTATTTTTAATCTATCATACCTATTATTTTATCGCTTAAATTTTCCTCAATTTGCAAATGTATTGATTTATACATGTAATGCGACTCCACTCCTTATAAGTACATTATTAAATAATTTTTTTCTTTATTTCCCATACATGGCAAAGACAATGAAATCACAGCATCTATGATGTGTACTCTGTACACCTCCACTAACCTATCATGAATTTTTTAAATTAGCCCAAACGTACTATTTTTCAATATCAAAAATTATCTATTCACTTTTACCACTTTCCCGATCATCTCTGTAATTTATTTTCTATATAATCACTAACCGACGAAAACGCTTCGTTCGTTTTACTCATACCGATACAATCACTTATTTTCCCTCATGCTATCGATCTTCAAATTTATTAGTACGACACGAAATTAATCTAAATATACGTTCATGCTAGTAAAATTGATATATCAAAGCCTCTTTCCATTCCTTTATACATTTATGAAAAAAGCCTGCAAAATGTTTTAAAATTAGTCAAAGTATACTATTTTATTACCAAAAAATCAGCTATTCCCTTATACAGTTTTACCGATCATACATAATTTTTTCTTCTATATTATCATTATAGCAAAGTTGTACAAAACCACAACATAATTTAATCATATTGAAACCTTCATATCATCCCTTTCATGCTGTACACTAACATTCAGTTCAACGATGCGAAAATAGTCTAAATATACATCCATACTAGCAGATTATTATATCACCCCTTTTTCTACTCAATTGTATGTTTCTGAAAAAAAAAATCTTGTGCTATATTTTCAAAATTAAGTGTAGTATATGCTACATCGATACCTAGAAATTAACTCAGGCCCGCATATTTATTTTTATGTTTCATTCATTTATAATTTTTTTAATCACATCTGTTACAAGACTTTATAAAAGAATACAATAAGAGTTCCAGCATACATTAATACAGTTCTTAGGCATTCATTTACTTTATATTTTTAACATATACTTTGTAAGTTCATAATGATCGATCTTCATAACCGTTTAACAGTCATTTTAGATGCAGAGACATACGACTTTTAGCGAAGCAAACAATTCTTTACTGGACTAATGATTGAAGACATACTTTTTTTCCAAAACATGGAATAGCGAAGATTTTTACTCACTCAAAATAGAACGAGATAATTGTAACATTTAATCACATCTTTCCTTCATTCATCAATTTCAAACTATGAAGGAACTTTCTACACCATGTATTCCTAAATCCGATCGCTTGAATAGCCTACTATATGTCTGGGAGATAGTAAAGAATTTGATTTTATATGTGAAGAATGGATGAAGCAACTCGGAATCCGTTGTAAATGTACGAGTCTAATTATTGAAATATAAAATTGAAGGAAATTTCTGTATCTTGCATCGTTTTAAAATGTTTATTTTTACATTTTTTTTTTTTTTAAATTTCCCTCACACTAGTATTTTCTTAAATGCATACTGATGTCTATGATTAGTATTCGTGATTAGAGAGAAAGATAGTAAGATCGTATTGTGATTGCATATGCGAGACAGTGTGTGAATATATGTAAGTATGCATGTATGTAAAATATAAGAATGCACTAATAGAAAACATCAGCTCAAGTGAGAACACAGGTACACATCAAGTTGTAGAACAAGAGAGATAAAAATATGTATTTTGTAGTGATTGGCATGTGTGTATGATAAAGAGGTTAACAACATAGACATTGAGTTTACCTTTGTAGTATTTTAAATGTAAAAGCAGTGTACATACCAACACATTTTCATTACTAGAAGAGACTTTTCATTTTTGTTTAACTTCAAATATATAGGTTAGATTCTTTTTTTCATTTGGTAGTGTAAACGTTTTATTTTTCTTTGACTTATTCACAAGGATTCAAATGTGTAACACGCACTTCACTCAATATATCACTCTTACATGATATTCAATTGACTTACTTAATAGTGGAAATAAACACACTAGGACAAGTATATTATATTTTATTTCTACATATATACATCTATACAAAGCACACGAAAATATTAGATGCTAAGGATGTGTGATAATATAATTTCAGTTATTAATTTTTTTGTTTTGTACAATCTATAGCAAAATCAGAAGCATGCACAGCTTTTCATTTAAGTTTAAATATTTTTTTTCAAATGTATCATGACTTTGAAGATTAAATGTTATTACAGATATTTGAATAGTTTCCCTAGCTCAGATTGAAATGATTCTTCAGTTCCTTCATTCATTTTAGAATTCAGAGCAGTAAATCATTTTTTTTTTTTTTTAGCATTTTCCAAAACAGATTATCGACCTTGTATAATAGAAAATTGTTTCATTTGCTACCGTCATTAGTTTCATCCACATCGTACGTCTGAATGTGTCGATTAACCATCCCTTAAGTATATTTAATAATTTGATATGATTGTAGATAATAACAAAGGAACTAATTCAATATTGTGTACAATTTATTCAATACATTTTATTACATTCATCATAATCAATAAAAATAAACATTGTTTCAATGTTAAATTCGAATATATCAGCTGTTAATAATATACAGCACAAAACAGCTAATTTAACTGAATATATCCTTCTTCAACAAACTTTTCTTCTATCATACAAATTTCAGTATCTACACTAGCATTCCCCGATTGTTTAGATGTGTGTAGTATCAATAATCGTTCAACCAGTTCATTAGGGTCGTCAGAATAATTGATATGAGGATCTTCAAGATATACATTGCGGCCAGTACTATATGTACGTTTCTTTTTTATTTTACCAGAATAAACTTCTACACTCTGTATGTTATGTGATTAAATGTTACAATTATCTCGTTCTATTTTGAGTGAGTAAAAATCTTCGCTATTCCATGTTTTGGAAAAAAAGTATGTCTTCAATCATTAGTCCAGTAAAGAATTGTTTGCTTCGCTAAAAGTCGTATGTCTCTGCATCTAAAATGACTGTTAAACGGTTATGAAGATCGATCATTATGAACTTACAAAGTATATGTTAAAAATATAAAGTAAATGAATGCCTAAGAACTGTATTAATGTATGCTGGAACTCTTATTGTATTCTTTTATAAAGTCTTGTAACAGATGTGATTAAAAAAATTATAAATGAATGAAACATAAAAATAAATATGCGGGCCTGAGTTAATTTCTAGGTATCGATGTAGCATATACTACACTTAATTTTGAAAATATAGCACAAGATTTTTTTTTTCAGAAACATACAATTGAGTAGAAAAAGGGGTGATATAATAATCTGCTAGTATGGATGTATATTTAGACTATTTTCGCATCGTTGAACTGAATGTTAGTGTACAGCATGAAAGGGATGATATGAAGGTTTCAATATGATTAAATTATGTTGTGGTTTTGTACAACTTTGCTATAATGATAATATAGAAGAAAAAATTATGTATGATCGGTAAAACTGTATAAGGGAATAGCTGATTTTTTGGTAATAAAATAGTATACTTTGACTAATTTTAAAACATTTTGCAGGCTTTTTTCATAAATGTATAAAGGAATGGAAAGAGGCTTTGATATATCAATTTTACTAGCATGAACGTATATTTAGATTAATTTCGTGTCGTACTAATAAATTTGAAGATCGATAGCATGAGGGAAAATAAGTGATTGTATCGGTATGAGTAAAACGAACGAAGCGTTTTCGTCGGTTAGTGATTATATAGAAAATAAATTACAGAGATGATCGGGAAAGTGGTAAAAGTGAATAGATAATTTTTGATATTGAAAAATAGTACGTTTGGGCTAATTTAAAAAATTCATGATAGGTTAGTGGAGGTGTACAGAGTACACATCATAGATGCTGTGATTTCATTGTCTTTGCCATGTATGGGAAATAAAGAAAAAAATTATTTAATAATGTACTTATAAGGAGTGGAGTCGCATTACATGTATAAATCAATACATTTGCAAATTGAGGAAAATTTAAGCGATAAAATAATAGGTATGATAGATTAAAAATACATTGTTTGAGGGGTGATATATGGTATAATGTGAAATTCAATGATTAATTGCAAATAATATCCAGAATTTTTATGGAAACATAATAAAATAATAATAATAATAAAAAAAAAAATATTATGTACGATCGGAAAAATGTGTTAATAATTTGTAAAGTGATGATTAATTTTGGAAAAAAATAATTACGCGTGATTTGAATTTTGAAAATAGATCACCTTGGAAGAATTGAGCGAAGAGAATTTCTCTACAATTTCCAGAAAATCTATAAGATATATTCGTGGTAATGAAGCAACAGCTGTCTGCAGCGTACATTTGTGTGCAATGCATATTACAAAAGATTTGAAAAAATTTTTGCGTAACGAAATAATAAAAATATACTTGAGTTAATTTTATAACACAGAGAGAAAAATATTGTGAACTATAGGGACTCTAGCGTCGGCGGATGCAATTCCTGATCTGCTCCTGCTATCGCGTTTTTTTTCTTCAACATGCTATGCCTTGTAAACTACCATGTTTTCTCCTTCTCTCTCTATACAGTTGACCAGCACCTCACAGACGAACTCATATATAATGCGAAAAATATTTACGAAATAAAAAATATTAAAACTGAACATGTATTTTTATAAAACTGTGATTACGAAAGATTTTAAAAATTTGAGAGAACACTCAGAGTCTGAAGCTGTATCTTACAAATTGATGAAAACTCTCACAGCTCCGGAAAATACTTGATGTACGTGATGCACATGAAAAAGTTGAATAGTTAGATTTGTTTGTAATAGAAAGAATAAAAAATATAATTTTTTAATCTAAAAAGATATGAACAAATTATGTGGGATTATATTCGAAAATTAGACAATAATTATATGTACACTTTACACAGCTGGTTCAGATTTTTGTAATATTCATCATTACCAGTACTTTAAGTTAAGAGGGGGGAAAGAGATAGGTAGAGAAATAATTAAATAAACGGAATTGAAAAGGAGTGGAAAAAGATGAAAAATAATTAAGAAAAATATATATAATAGAACGAAACATATCGAGGGAAAAAATATACACAAATATATACAAACAAAATTTTCATATGTATAAAAATATATTTACAAAAAATGATTAACAAAACATAAAAAACGAACGGGCGGATGATTGTGGAAAAATATATACATTAATATATTTACAAAATATATACAAATATTCGCAAAATTGTTAAACGATTGAAATAACGAATTTCTAATCCGTGCAAATTTTATGTTGACAATCGATACAATCTTTTACTTTCATACAATTTCGAGTACTCTGTCGCAATGTATCATCATCGATATAATATTCTTCATCATGTTCATGTTCGTAGCATGGTAGAAGTGATTTTATCATATCATCCTGTTTTAATTTATCTGGTAAAAATGTATAAATGTCTCCAACGCAACTGGGAAATAATGTAATTATCATTTCTTTGGTGGCTGTAATGAACAACTGGCTTAAATCATTTATATTGAGATTATTCATAAGCTTCAGCGGATGGATAATATGATCGTACCAGGCTTTCATCACCATAACGTTTTTTACCGCACAATGAAAACTACCATTCTCATTATGGTGTTTACAAGTTACCAAATTGCTTATACCAAAGTATTCTTCATGTAGATCATCAATACTAGGTACTCGAAAAACTTGATCCATATTAACGACTTCATAGTCCAAGTCATGCAACAATTCAGACTTTTCATTAAGTTCCATTAGCGTAAGTTTAGCATATGCCGTTAAAATATATACGCGAGCCCTCGGTTTTTGTGATAATATCGTGAATATATCGCGTGCCATAAATATTTCTTCCCGACAGGGAAATAATGAAGGGTTTTTCAAGTAACGACTCACCGAAGAACATCGTAAATGCGGCATTTTTGATGCATGCCATGCTCTGCTTGGCTTATACAGTGTATGCAAACACTTCCCACCAGACATATCAATCATTGCTAGTTCGGTTACTCGAAAACTATGATCACAATCTATATGGATGCTGATATCTAAAAAATATTCCGCTATATCCACTTGTTCTGATAATAATACAGGACCAACGACTTTACGCACAAAAGATGTGGATTCTTCTGATGTATAACCATCATATTGCGGTGTCGGAGGTGACGAAATCGTATGCAAGCCACTAACACTCGAAAATGAATTCTGAATAAATTCACCGGCTTTAATATCAATCGATTCGGTATTGTTATTCATATTTGATTATTATTTTAATATTTTTACTAAAAAAAAGAGCGAAAAAAAAGAGAGAAAAAAATAACGATGAAAATGAGAGAAAAAAGACAAAAAATAAAGAGAGAAAAAAAAAGAGAAAAAACGTATGAAATTATTGACTTTAACGTTCTTGTCAATTTTTTAATAACGCGTGAAGCACACAGCTTCAACAAATTCCACACGTTTAACATAACACTAATACTGACTGCCTGAACAGACCCATTCGATTTTCTAGCTCCATGGGGGCCTTTGAAAGGGGAGGGTTGCACTAGAAAAACCACATCCCTTTGGTGTTAGTTGGTTATATACACAGATGAATGACGTTGTCAGGTGTTCTTTGGCTTAAGTATGATTGTGTAGGTGTGTACATGCGAACCAGATTTTACAAGAAAAGATACGAGGGGTAATATCCCAGCAGACTTAATGACAGCGTTACACGATCGAAATCAACGGCATGGCAACTTGCCTGCATGTGTGTAAATATATTTGAGAAAAAATAAAGTACAAAAGATCTCGAAAAAAAAAAAAAAAAAAAAAATGTTTGTATAGCGAAAGAAAATAAAAATATACTTAAGCTAATTCTATAATACTCAGAGTCGAAAAAAAAAATTATTATGAATGATCTGGAAACTAACAATAGAAGATGTGTGCGCATTCCTAGCGGTGAAGGCCTTAACAGATTTATTTTTAGAGTCAGGAAAAATAAATAAATATAAAATTATGAACGGTCGGAAGAAATGTTTGGAAGTGTAAAAAAATATACTTAGGCTGCTGGCTTTGAAATAATTAGACTTAGGCTTCGAAGTATTAAAAAAAAAAAAAAAAATCGCGGTAATGCGAGTGAATGGTGCGTGCGCTTTCGCGGCGGCTAACGTTATGTTGAATAGAAGCGTAGGAATGGACGGTGCACTTTTGCAAAGGGATCGGAGAATACAGAAAAATATAAAAATACTTAAGCTAATTCTATAATACTTCGACGTAGAAAATAATATTATGAATGATATGGAAACTAATGGCGCGGTGTCGACTTAAACGTATGCAGGATCGTCTATAGGTGTGGGTTGTGAACGCTGCTTAGGTTAAATTCGGGCTTTTAAATATTATACTTAGGGTAATTTTTAAAATTTCTGTACTTAGGCTTAGAATTTGAAAAATGATGTAGCATGAATGACGTTTGAATATAAATTAAATGTGATGGCGTAGTGCACGGTTAGTATTCTATTCCTTTCTTATAACACTCGAAAATAACAGAAAATTTTACGATAGTGATTGGCGTTATACACCACGGGAATATAGATCTTTTCAGACATACTGTTCAAGATGGCTCTCGAACACTTTCTATCACAATGTATTTGGCAATGTCGCTCAAACATGGCCGCTCCGAACAACACGAAGGGTATAAATGAACGAGATAGTCGAACAGGTTGAAATAGTGTACGTCTAGATGTGGACCTTTGATTTGGCCGTGAACAAACGACCAATGTAACTATCTTCCGTCTGGATGATGCATACATCAGCCATTTAAAAGTCGCCATTCCTCGGGGGTGGCATTTAAAAATATTCGTTAAAAATAAAAATATTAGACGTGTGCGTGTGTGTATGTGTGTGTGTGTGTGTAAACATGTAGCGATCAGGATTCCATCGGTGGCGTCAAGGGTCTGCATTGGGTAGTTAATTTTGAACGAACGTCTAGAATTCACCCCCTGCATCCGCACCACCCATAACCGGTTGCTGGAACATTCAAACATTTCCGTCAAAATAATAATAATAATAATAAAAACATCGATCGAACGTCTGGAATTCACCCCTCGTTGCAGCACACCCGCATGCCCTCATTCGATCGCTGGAACCATCAGATATTCTTCTTAAAAAGAAAATTTTAAAAAGAAAATACCAGAACGGGCGCGACTCGAAAAATTCCTTCAAAATTTGGGTTCTAAGTGTTGAGTTTCGAACGTTTTTAACACTCCGCCAAAATTTTACACCCCCCAACCCCCGAAAATTGAAATTAAAAATTGCGCTATATGTATTACATGTGTATAATACATACACATAATAGTAGAACGCGCCGTGCATGGGAATGCGGGTGCATGGAGATGCGCACCCGATCGGATAGCCTAATTTTTGGAACCTGGCTGGAATACTTACGCCCCGGAATTTTGAAAAAAGCGCGGTAGCGGCCGATGCGTGTGTGGGAACGGGCGGCACACTTCGCGGTGGCGGCAATGACTACAGACTGACCGCGGAAAAGAATATGCTCTAGTACTCACGCTGCAGGGGGCCTAATTAGCGCGGCGGCATCCCTTTGTGTGCCAGAACCATCCATAATATCCTACTTATGTATATGTATATTATTCAACTATCTGCGTACTTTCCAATTTCTTATTAAATTTTTGAACTTATCTATTGTAATAAAATCATAGACGTCAATTAGAAATGTCTTAGTTTTGATTTGGTGGAGCTGGCGTTTAAAGTTGGATTATTTTCCGGATCGGAAAAGTTCGGTAAAATATCCGAAATTATATGAAAGCGAAAGTTAAACTTTTCTCGAAAATATTTTCTTCTTAATGATCTGTCAGTTTCGCGGTAGAGATCGTTGATATTTTCGAAATTTATTTGGCAAATTTTTAAGAAATATGATATTGGTGCAATTGAATAATTACCTTTGGTCTGGAATCGTCCGTTTGAGTTTAGTGAAATTCTCTATGTTCATAAAAAAAGTTTGAAAGCCGCACTGATTGACATTCATGGTTTTAAACTTTGCCAAACATGGTAGGAAATAGTTATAATGTCGCCGACTACAATTCCTCAAAAATGACATTTTTTAACGCTGTTTTCGTTTTAATGCGTTATTTTTCCTAGTAAACCGTGGTAAAATTAAATAAAAATTAATTGTTAATGGCGAACGTGTTAGTAAGTTTTGAGAAATATTAGAGCTCACTTTTTTTAACGATATCTCCACGTGACACGGTGGTAATTCAGTTTTATTTATTTAACAAAATTTATTTTATTTACAGTACTACTTCTCTAATTCTTGATCGTTCAAATTATCGAACCGAGAAATAAGCAGTAATCGAAAGAAAAAAAAAATAGCGATTCTGTAGTTAACGGACTTAATAACAGTAATGCAGAATTTTCTCAATAACAACGGTAAAAAACAAACATTTCGAACGCAGAAATCAACGGCCTGGTAACAACAACAAATGTGAATACAACCACAATGGCCAACTAATCGGTGCGACATCTGTATAATATATATGGCGTTAAACGTGAATACCGGTATAGGCAACGCTTATAACATGTGTGGCACTAATATCGTTAACAATAGGTATAGGCGATGCATATAATACATATGGCTTTAAGCGTTAACAAGTACTATACAGTTACTCAAAAGTAACGAACTTACATGGTAACTATTTATATATTTATTTAATCAAGTACTCTTATACGGTTTGTGTAAAGTCATCACTGTCACATCCTTCTCCACTCCATAGGCACTGTCCCCAGTTTGTTGCATATTCCATTTATTTCGTGAAACCAGATTTTGCAACGCATACATTGTACACAGATTCCTGCTAATTGACTGTCCTAGTAGTAATCGCAACAGTTGCTGTAGTAGGGATTTTCTCGTATTTACTCATTTGACAATTTTCTCTTTTATTTTTTTAAGGAGAATTCGTTTTCAGCGTTAATGGCTTGTAAAACGCCTTTTGAATCAGAAGATAAGAGAACCTTGGATATGTTGTTAGTAGAGGCTATAAAAAGGATTGCTTGTAGGATCACAATAGATTCGGCTAGGAATATGGAGGAGAAGGAGAGGAGTTTGAACGTCTCAGAATAGCCGAAATCCGGCAAAGTAAAAACCGCTCCAACCACCAAAGCTGACTTTGAACCATCTGTAAAAATTAAAATATAAGAAGGAAAGAGCGAGGATAAAACGTAGTTAAATTCGTTACGAGCAGCGGGAGAGGGAAGAGACTCAAAGAATAAGGAAGTAGACGATATCTGAAGAGTAGCTGGGCTATGGAAATAGATGTTAAAGAGAGTAGGGCTAAGACATGAGCCTTGCGGAAGACCCCGAAAGACCACTCTAGACTTTGAAAAGAAGGGAGTGGAGAGCTGAATTGATCTATTGTAGAAAAGCTTGAAAATTAAGGAAACGAACTGTAAAGGAACATTAATGGAACACATTTTATGTAGGAGAGAACGTAAGTGAACGTGATCGAAAGCGGAGGTAACATCAATGAAAACAGAAATAGTGTATTCTTTGCAAATAAGAGATTTGTACACGTCAGATAGAAACAACGATAAATAGTCCGCCGTTCCCAATCCCGTACGGAAATCGAACATGTTACTGGGAAGAATATTATTGAATTCGGCCGCCAGACTAGGCGTCTATTAATCATTCGTTCAAATAATTTTCTAAAACACGAAGCTAAGGAAATAGGACGGACGGAATTAGGATTCTTTTTTGGAATAGAGATAACAATAAAGGAGTTCCAAATTGGCGGCGTGGTACAGGTGTGCAAGAAGGAGTTGTAAATAGAAAGCAAGGTATTCAGTGCGGAGATTGATAAGCTCTTAATAACCAAGAATGAAATGCCGTCCACTCCCGGACTAGAAGAGGAGGAGGAATTATTTAAGGAAGAACGGAGTTCATTGATGTTAAAATCGGAAGACGGAACGTGCGTAGAGGATGTAGGTGGAAACAGCGGAGGGCATTTTTGAAGGAGAATTCGTTTTCAGCGTTAATGGCTTGTCACGGTTGAAGGGTTGGATATGTTTAAAAAAAACGAAATTGTTGCTATTTTGTATCGGTGATTTTTTTGATCCTATTTTTTTTTTTTCAGTGCTTCATTGTTCCTTGTTTAATTGCGCTTTGAAATTTTTAATGAGGAAAAACGATAGCGTGACGATAAACACGGAGTAATTATGACCAAAATATTAACGTAATAAAGACTTAAAAAATCCGTAAAATTGAGAATGAAGTGCAGATTGACCATGAGTAAGAATTGGACCCCGTAACTTTGAAGAACTTGCATCCGCTTATTTTTACCATATTTAAGAGTGGCAGATGTTCTCAGTAAAGTACTTGAAAAGGTCGCTACTGATTCAAATGTCCTGCACACAAATTGCAAATTAATAATTAGCTAACACATTCGATCAATAATTTCACTTGTTTAGGGGAAAACATTTTTTTTTTTTGATTGAATTTTTTCTTTTCTATGACTCTGGTAAAACTTAATTTAATATAATTGGTCCGTTTTGTTAAAACTTAAAAATAAAAAGTTCCATCTACGGTGTTTTGGAATATTTCTGTTTAAAAAAGGAAGAGAAACAGAAAAGTAATACGAACGCTACTGAAGCAATACGGGGGTATTCAAATATTTAATAAAAACAGTATTCGCTTACCTTGGCTTTTTTCCAACTATTCGGTAACAAGTATCGATTATGACAGCTGGAACTAGATGAAGAAAAAAGCAGTAGACTGTAGTAACAGTTTTGCTCTTGTTAACTTTGACAGATGCAATGCCTATGCTCGACGTCAGCGGTATCTTTGAAAAGGCTATATCGATGAACTTGATGAAATCTTTCCACTTGAACGGATTCACATTTGAAGAAACGTAATTAAAGATTGTGATTCCACTCTTATAGTCTGATCGGAACGGCGCACCTTCCGGCAATGGTTGTTTACTGTTTACGTACCTAAAGTTTTATTTTGAATTAAAATTTCTTTAGCCTATTTTGTCCGATTACTTCCTGTCATCATGGAGAAATAAAAAGCCAACTGATCTCGAAAAGTAGACGTTAGAGAAAATAGAAGAGCACTAAGACCAACACAGACGATGTTGGAATTCCAGATGTTCAACGAAAGGTAGAAATAATCAGAGAACTTATTAAAATGTTCCCAGAGAAATTATCTGTGGCGAACTTCTTAATAAGTCTGAACTGTTAAATATTTATTACATAGTTTTTGTTATTATTTTCTTACCGAACTTCAGCTGTGTACCAAGCAGCGGAAATTATAACATTGGCAACATAATCGCAAGGAATCAACTCGCAGATACATTCTTTATCAACATGAGCCGATTTTAATAATCCTACACCTACGCCAAACGCCATCTTGTTAGGTCCATACCAATTATTAGTCCAGCCGGACTTTGGATCTTTGCATTTACCTGTCACTAGTTTAAAACAGTGTAGTACAAGCCAAGAATAATCGTCACCAATTTTAAGATTATCATTACGTACAATTTTTGGTTAAAAACTATCGATATCGCGAGCTGACGAATAATAAAAATACCTGTTAGTGCAAATACCTAAACTACTCCGAGTACGAATTGAGGTCACTTCGTGTATATTTTTAACTTCCCGACTCTACTACAACTATATACCATAAGCCTACATTTCAACTCCGCTCCTTACATCACTCAGCCAGTGGTAATGCCAGAACAAAGCCGAGTCGTTCACAAAAATATTTTCGGTACTTACTAGTTCGTTTATTTTTAAATGCGCTCTCATTGTGCATAACTGCTTGAGAATTTTGTGTCAATTTGAACATTGAATTAATTTATAACACCTCTAATTTGATTAAATATCATAAATAATGAGTTTGGTTTATAAAATATACCACCTCTACGCAATAAGGTATTTTCCTAAATATACTATAATTTTACTCAACATCTCGAAAAAATGTTTCACCCAGATGCGAGTTAATACACAATTCCTTTTGGTGTAATTTCCAGCTGAGAGAATAGTTTTATGAAATTAAATAATGAAATGAGGCACATGTCGTTATTGGAGAAAACTTTTCAGTTTTCAACTAAGTACGATATGTATGAAATTGATTTTTATAAATTTATTTCCAATTCCTCTTAAACACTAGTGACGTTGTTCGTCTATCAGATAAACCTTCTTTTAAATTAGTGACATTTCCGCTGTAGTTTTAAGTTTTCCCCTTTGTTTTTCATACTAAGACTTCGTATGTGTAGTGTAGATGCATTAATTATATTATGTGCTTTTTTGTAGAGGATTATTTATTTCATTTTTTTTTTGTTGTTTTTTATTTTTTTTTTTATTTATTATTTTTTTTGCTGATCTACACCTAGACCGTCAGGCTATCACTAGATTCTGTTGTATAGTCTAAACACTTGAACGATCCCCGTCCACTGACGTAGGACCCAACCTTATTTTAAGCACTTAAATCGAATGGCTTCTTTCTGCGCAGCCGACGTGTCTCCGCCGTCGGATTATTCAGTAACGCCACTGCCAGTAAGTTCGTATGAATTTGAAGTCTTCCTCCGATGTGTCTTGCGGCTGATTTTGCAATAACCTCCGCCTTATAAATAAGGAGTATTGAGATCTTGGTGGAGAGTCTTATTACTTACGTAGCACGGAGCATTAAATATTCTCAACGTCTTATTCTGATATCTCTGAATTATATTAATGTTTGAATCTGCTCCGCAGCCCCAGAGTTCGCAACCATACCTTCACACTGGAACAAGAATCTGCCTGTAAAGTAATATTGTATTATCAACAGAGAGCTGCGAGTTTCTGTCCAGTAACCAGTACATGTTCCTTGTTCTAATATTTAATTCATTTCTTTTGCTTTTTAATAATAACTTGAATATTGTTTAATAAACATGATTTTTAATAAAATTTAATGCACAGTTTAAGTGCCGAAAACTTTAAAAATGATTAAAGCACGGAATTTAAGACCTTAGAAAATCATTAACATTTCTTATAAATGATTATTCCTTTTTTTAAAATTAAGAACTACCTCTTTCGAAATAGAAACACAATTGAAAGTAGCCAAAATCAGCAGATTATAAATTTTAAAATCGAATTTAATATACTTTCCGCATTGTATTTTCTCTTCGCTTGCAACAATCCCCAAAGGTCTCCTCAATGCCATAACTGTAAGGACAGTAGATAGAAAGTGTTCGTTCTACGATAAGAACCAAACAGGAGCGCGAGTATTTAGTCATGTGACCACGTCCCCTTTTACACAACTAATCAAGAGTCAATACATAATCAAATGACCACACGGTTTTTTACATCAATCCCATCCAGTAAGAGTTCAACACTGCACCGACATATTCTATTGCAATTCAATTGTTACAAACTAATAAGCATATATCTCAACGTCCACCACACGCAAATCAACCAACTGCTTTCTCTGTAGACACCTATGCATGAAGACTCTCACTCACCGCAGCATTTGTCCGGTATAGAGATTAAAAGGAGGCTTTAACCAGCCACTTATAATTTTCCTAACCCGTACTGAGTTGCTTGCTGTATTTAGATGGTTGCATGTGCGTTGATGATGCATTCACCATTGTCTGACCAATGTAATAATTTGCTAACTGGTACTAGCTTTTTTTGTGTATGTATGCTTTGAGAATATGTTTTACTGTCGACCACCCACCTTTAAAACTTGTTTCTAACCCCTACCAAATCTACCGTGTTTGTGTAATTTAAAAGGCGCATTAATGTATGTCTAACCAAAAAATAAACACTGAAATTGACTCGATTGCATTGCAAAGCAAGGTGATTCTCGGTGGAAAAACATAATTACGGTCGACGAAAGCTGGATGTATTGCTACGATCCCGAAACTAAGCATCAAAATTCGAAGTGAGTGGAAAAATCTGTCCCCAACTGAAAAAATGCGAGCACAAAAATATGCAACTAAAGCATTGGTGATTGATTACTTTCTTCAATTACCGAGGTACGGTGTACACTCATAAGGTTCGTTAAAGCCAGACGGTTACTGCAGTCTATTACATCTCAGTTTTAAAACAACTGATAAAAGTCACATCCCTAAGAATCGTACAGATCTCGTTGGCCATTGGAAGCTGCATTGAGATAACGCGGGATCGCATATCGTGAATGCAGCGCTCGAATTCTTACCTCAAAAAAAGGTCGAAACACTTTAAGGACGTTTTCATCGAATGGCAGCAGCGAATGGAAAAATGCATCGCGTTAGAGGGTGTGTATATTGAATGTAATCGGTCTGAAGATCTATAATTTTTATACAATAAACAATTTATAGCTTAAGTGTAAGTCTTTATTGAATAGCCTTTGTATATATTATATATGTGTGTGTGTAAACATAATTTGTAATGAGGTTTTTCAACAACAGATAAAAACCACATGAATGCGGCCTGTTAATATACCATATTTGCTGATGCATAATAGCATAGACGGGGATTACGTTTAATCGTTAAGTAAAGTTGACAGTTGAAACTGTGAAGTTAAGGTTGCAATGTGTTATAACGAAAAATAGTTAAATTCGCTATTTTTACCCAGTCTCAGTTCGATTTCGAACTGAACAGACTCGAACGACTACTTTTTAGTAAGTATCAGTGTGAAAACGACTGCAACTAATTTCGGCCAATAGGCTGATATGAAGTGGTAGCGAAAGTTGTAGATTGCAGCACAGAATCGAGCGCTAAAAATGTAAACTTTTAATCAATTTTTTTAAATTATTTTTATCGGCATGTAGTTTAATTTGCGCGGTAAATGTTAATTAGACGGCCAACGTTATGACTATTGCGGAATATTTTCGATAAAAATAGTTTTATACCGATAGCCGGACGAACAATCGTCACCGGTAATCCCTCTCCGAGGCGCTTGATTACATCTTCCGTTACCGCCTTCGTAAATGTGTACGTATTCGGCCACGGCTCTATTAATCTAATAAAGTAACAGGTGCAATCAGTTAGGTGTAAAAATAATTCTACCTGTTGGTTATTATATCGTACGTTTGTCTCTAGTGTATAGTTTGATTACAGTTTAAAGCCAAATTGAATTTCAATCGGTGTTAAATTTTTCTGTAATATAAAATAAAGTCGTCTTTTGCGATTACTCGATGTCATAATATATACGCAAACACTTTTCATTCATCAGCTTTTTTGGAAGATTTTAAACGGACTAAATATTTTTCGATTATGCTTTTTTTCCCTTTAATTATTTTAATTATATGCTAACGGTCCTTTTAATTTCTCGGTTTAGCCTAAATTTGTTTTCCATCTTGTTGCCGTTGCATTAATATAAGAATATTTTTTCTGCATCATGACATTAATGTAGAAGAAGGGCACGCTACTTAATTATTCTAATATTAACTGCAAATTACTTTCACCACTCATTATTTCATTTACTGTAAATTTGTTAAATTTATACAAGTCTCTCTGCCTTGCAATTAACTGTTGTACATATTATTACATCTTTGTAGAATATACTATGCACCCCGTTCTTTGTCTTATCTAAATGTGGAATTTAAAATTTATGCAAGTAAATCCCCTAAGAATTTATTGCGCATCTGTACGTTGAAAAAATTTAAAACGCATTATTAATTCCTATATTATTATTATTATTATTATTATTATCATCGTGGAAAAAAATTGCGAAGCCTGTTCCAGTAAGATTCTCCCGTATTATCTGAAAATTATTAATATTCATCCGTTACATTTTTAAACTGCTTTGAATTTAGTAATTTATTTTTCTAATTAAAATAAGGGGGTTTTCATATCATTAACACGAAATCATGTCTACGACGTTATTCTTATTTCTGATTGAAACTGAACTTTCTCGTATATTCATTTTGAATGGTATAGTGTCGGTTATAACTGCACAAGTGCATGGTAATTAATTCTTTTGTACAACACTTAATTAGTTTTATCGTTAAAACTCGTTTGAAATTTTTCAACGTTAACGATTGATACTGGTTTTTAAGATATTAAGAGATATCAAGGTTTTATACAACGTAATCTATTTCTTAGAATGTAATTTGCTATTATTATTATTATTATTATTATTATTATTATTATTATTATTATTATTATTATTATTATTATTATTATTATTATTATTATTATTCTTACTGTTATTATACAGGGGCGGTTCGAAGGACATTTGGGGGGAAATTATATAATTCCGTGAAATCTTTCATGGTAAGCAGTAGATTTGAGAAATACCCTTTGTTCCATAAAGCAAATCAAATAGTGATTTTTATAGAAATTTAAAAATGTTTTAAAAATACATAATTATTATAATTTAATTTAACTTTTGTCTTATATTTTTTTTTTTCTTTTTTCTTTTTTAGGCGCGCCAGCGGCATTGACCCAACAACAACAGAAATTAAGGAAGGGGTTAAATAAAGAGACGATTAGAAATAGAGCTTAGGAAAGATTGGAGTACAGGGATTTTATCTGGAGATGGAAAGGAAAGGACAAAGGAAGAATTATACGGAGCAGGAAGACCCAGTGCCAAGATTTTCGAGTACAAAACAAAGCGCTCGGAATCAAGGGCAGGGCATTCAAAGAAGATGTGGTTTGCATCATATATGAGAGAAGAGAAGGAATTATGAAGGGGACAATCGGGAGAAGGGGACAGGGAAAAACGAAAACGTGAAGAGGGTAGAAGTGAGTGATTAATACGCAGTCTGATTAAGGAAATGATCGCGGAGCGTTGATAAGAATAGGAGATTGAAACCACGGCTGGGAAGAGGGAACCGGTTGAATTTGAAGATAATGAGAGGCAGGATTAGAAAATAGAGAAGGATATATGTCCGACCATAGTCGGGAATGATTAGCTGAGGAAAGAAGGAGGATGTCCGAGGTAGGAATTTTGCAGAATAAAGGACCATCGCGGGCGGCCGAACGGGCTAAAAAGTCCGCTAACTCGTTGCCCTCGATGCCAGAGTGACTAGGAACCCACAAAAGGTCAATAGTAATGGAACAGGATGAAAGTAAATTGGATATAAGAAAACGAATTAAAAGAATGATAGAATTGGAGGAGTGAGAAGGAGGAGAAGAGATGACTTGAAGAACACTTTTGGAATCGGAGACAATCAGACATTTACTGATCTCTCTTATGGAAGGAATGAACGAGACTGCGCGTAAAATGGAGATAGACTCCGCTGTGAAGATAGAACAGAAGGAAGGGAGCTTGAAGGACTCAGAGTGATTAAGTGAGAGGGAGGTAAACGCGCCGCCCACCCCATTTTCGTTTTTAGAACCGTCAGTGAAGAATGTTAGATGAGAAGGGAAAGATGTGTCCAGCATGTGGAGAAATTCGGCTTGGATTGAAGAATGTGCGGTGGAGCTGGTTTGGAGAGGGAGAGAGAAGAGATTAATAGTCTGCCAAATGCTGGAAAAGTCATGGGGAAAGTAAGAAAGCTTGGAATAAGAAAAGACATAAGGCGAAAAATTGGAGACTCGAGCTGCTACGAGAGAAAGGATTGGGATTTTGTGAGGAGCAAAACGCCATTGGTTTTTAATACTAAGATAGGAAGAGATAAGATTAGATGAGGACACAGAAAGCCGTTTAATTAGAAAATTATAACCAAGCTGCGATCTGCGGATAAACAGTGGTTGCATAGCAGATTCAGAGAGGATAGCAGGAATGGGAGAAGATTTTAGCGCTCCAATGCACAACCGAAGGCAGCAGTTTTGAACTTTGTCCAGTTTGGTGAGAAGAGATTTAGAGGAGTTTCCATAGATGAAGGAGCAGTAATCGATTCTGGAACGAATACCCCATTTGGATGGCGATAGGGCTTTCAGGAGATTGAGTCTTTTGAGGGAAGAATTGTAGAGATAGTTGATGTGTTCATAGAGAGTGAGTCGGCTGTTGAGAATAACACCAAGATAGCAGAAGGAGCTGACGAGCGGAATCGGAATGTCAGATGAAATAATATTTACCAAAGCTTGATTGTAGGGACGGAGGGAGAACACCATAGAAGAAGACTTAGAAGGAGAGAGAGAGAGGTGAATTGAGGCGAGGGAGATACTAAGGATAGATAAAGAGTTGTTGATCTCTTCGTTGGCGGCGGCCACATCATTACAACTGGAGTAGATGAGGATATCGTCTGCGAAAAGGAGAGAGGAGGAAATCGTAGGGAGGGAAGCAATATTAAGGAGATAGATATTGAAAAGAGTGGGGCTAAGACATGATCCCTGAGGAAGTCCCCGGTGGATGCATCTGGAAATGACACGGGAGGGAGTAGAGAGGAAGAGGGATCTATTTTGGAACAAGTTTAGGATCAGAAAGATGAAATTAGATGGAACGTTAAGCCCAAGAAGCTTGGCGCATAGAGTAGGAAGGTGGACATTATCAAACGCAAAGGAGACGTCAACAAATGTAGCAACAGTGAATTTTCTTTCTATGAAAGCTTTGTAGACGTCTGATAGGAAAAGACTGATGCAGTCGACCGGACCCAACCCCGGGCAAAAGCCAAACATATTGGAAGGAATTAGATCATTGTGTTCCAGCCACCAGACGAGTCGATTGTTCACCATACCTTCAAACAGTTTACGAAGACAGGAGGCTAAAGAAATAGGACGGAACGTGGATTGTTTTTTTTTAGGTATAAGGATGATAACAAAGTCATTCCGGGATTTAGGTGTAGATCCGGAGAGTAGGAAGATATTCAGAAGAAAATGCAAAGAAAGCGTGGAGAGGTTTTTAAGTATAAGGAACGATATACCATCTAAACCTGGTGAGGAGTTGGAGGATTTATTAAGGATAGATAGTAGCTCATCATAACGGAAAGGAAGAGATAAGAAGTGCGACTCTGAGTTGGGTGTAAGAACAGGATGCGAGATTTCCTCAAGAGAAAGAGCGTAGGCGGGCCCGATAGAGTCTAGAAAGGAAAGGAGATGTTGCAGTGCGGGAAAGGGATGTACCGGGCGCTTGGAAAGGGGAGAAGTAAAAGCCTTAGCCATCTTCCAAATCTGCGAAAAGGGCGTGTCTTTAGAAAAAGCGGAACAAAATTGTTTCCAAGAATTTCTCTTAGCCGCTTTAAGAACAACGCGAGCCCTCGCATTGGCTTCTTTGTGAGCTAGAAAGTTGGACATTGAGGACCGCGAACGAAATGATTTGAATGTAACAGTACTTTGTTTGAAAGCCTGTTTACACTCTTCGTTCCACCAAAGTGAGGAGGCAGAAGGGATTTTTCGGTGATGATTATTGGAAACAAGCGGAGAGGATGAAGAAAGGGACGAATGAAGGGACTGAGTGAACAAGTTGTATTGGGCTATAGGATCAGAATTTGTCAGGATATGAGGGAGAGAATCGTCCATCAATGAACGAAATTTGGTCCAATCAGTTTTGGAAAGAATCCATCGAGAGGAATGGAGAGGCTTGGATTGGATAGAAGGAGAGACGTCAATAAGGGATAGGAGAATAGGAACATGGTCGCTACCAAAAGTGCCATGTTCTCCAGGAGCATTTAGGAGCTATATCGGGAGAGGTAAAGGAGAGGTCCACCGAACTTGAAGAGAAAGCATTTTTAAAGTAGGTGGGAGAATGATCGTTGAGGAGGAAGAGATTATGATTCAGGATAAAGTCTTCCAGCACAGAGCCGTTGGAGTTGTAACGAGTGCAGCCCCAAAGGGGAGAATGAGCGTTCCAATCTCCACCAATGACGTATGGTTCTGATAGGGTTGTAAGGAATGAGGAAAGCGGAATATTGAAGAGGCTAGAGGTGGGAGGGTTGTAGACACAAGCGATATGGATAGGCTTTGGGGACAGATTTAGAAGAGAAATATGGATCATATTGGGCGAGTTAGGATAGGGAAGTGGAAGGAAAGGGATTGTGTGCGATTGGTATGATAAGTCGCTCCTGATTAGGATGGCAGCTCCACCATACCCGTCCACACGATCAGCTCGAACTATGGAAAAACCTCTGAAATGGATGGAGGAGGATGATTTCAGCCACGTTTCAGACAGCAAAGCGACATGAATGTTATAGCGGTCAAGTAGACCCTCTAAAGCTTGTTTGTTAGCTCGTAGGCTACGACAATTCCATTGTATAATGTTTAAGGACGGAAGCTACGACATAGTAGGATAATGACAAAAGGGAAAGGAAAGACGAGAGCAGTAAAGTAGGATACAAAGAGGGAGTAAAATGCCTTAAAGGAAGTGCCGCATAGGCTCACTTCCAAAGTAGAGGAGCAGAAGGGAGGCTTATTCAAAATATGACATGGCCTCTTATGAAAATAGCTTTTTACTGTTGGAAGCATCAGTGATAGTTCTGAGGAATGCCTGCACGAACTTGGTTTAATGCAAGTTTGTAGGCTTCCTATTACGGCAGTAATGTATCGTAGCCTAGTGGTGGAGTTTCTCATGTAAGTAGGTTTCAACTTTGCAATTGACCTGATGTGGCAGGAGATGGAAGAACGACTAAGATGTAGGAAATATAAAAAATGGAGAATAGAAGAAAAGTTAGTTGAACTGAACATTATTGGCTAGGAAAGATGAAAGGTTGTCCCCGAATGAAGGGGAGGCGGCTATGTTGAAAAATGAAAGGAGTTGGATGATGGCGGTGGATAAATTACAAATATTAGAAGAGGTATCGATGTGGTGGATAGGAGCACTATTTTGAACAAGAGGGAGATGACTTTCAGGTGAAAACGAGTTGAAGGAAGAGGATCCAACTCTATTCAAAGCCCATCCGGCTGATGGCGCGGGGGAATACAGAGAAGGGATAGGAGGAAAGTGGGGAAGGGGTTTTTGGAATGCGACTTGGACTTGGGAGATTTATGAAAAGTAGGGGACTTTGGGCTAGGAAGAGGAGTTACTTTGCGTGGAAGGGTAGAAGTGCTTAGAGAAGGAACAGGAGCGGCGGCTCGGTTAGCATAAGAAAACGCTTGAGAGGCTATGCTGGAAGCTTTTAATTTGGAGGCTTCATGGAAGGATATGTTTTCAAAGGCCATGATTTTTTTGATGTCCTTCTGTCTTTGCCATTCTGGACAGCGACGATCGGACGAACTGTGACAACCTTTGCAGTTGCGACAGAGAGGAGGCTCCTGGAGACTATCACATTCAGAGAAGAGGTGCTGGGAAGAACAATGGGAACAGATCGAGTGAGAACTCCTGCAATGTCGTGCAATATGCCCAAAAAGAAAACATTTTGCACATTGTGTGGGAGAGCGAATACTTGGAGAGACCGGGAAGCGAAGTTTGAAGATTGAAATATATTCGGGAAGGGAAGATTTGTTGAATTTTAGCTCCACACTTTTGGTGGGTACTTTGGAACCCTCGGAGGAACGGAAAATGCGTCGAATAGAGATAACAGAGTTTGGAAATTCAAGCCCTTCTTTGATATCTTCGACTGAAAAGGAGGGATGAACTCCGGTAATAACACCGATTCTATATAAGGTATTAAGAGGAATAAAGGCCTTGATTTTGTTGGCGGTGAAATAAGAGGAGTTGTTGAGAAAGGAGTTAGCGGAAGAAGCATTGGGGAAGAAGACCGAAATGCGTCCCCTACCTTGGGATTTGATGCCAGTAAAAGAAGTAGAGACTTTGCTAATGAGCTTAGCCAAAGCTAACGGGTGAAGGTTGCCAATATTCTCGTCGGAGGTACAATTTTCGGCAAAAACTGTGAAAGGACCGGGATGGTTGGAAGGGAAGATGGCCTCAGTGGTGGTTTCAGTGTTGGAATTATTATTGTTAATGCTGTTATTATTTTTATTGAAATTGTTATTATCATTACTGCAGTTGATAGCGGTATTATTAGTGATACTAGTATTGTTACTATTTTGGTTAGTGGTACTGGATGTGTTGTTATTATTACTTAAAGGAATATCGGAGATAGGAGTATCCGGTTGCGTCAGGCGTAATTCCTTAGTAGATGAAGACGGAGGAGGGGTTAAAGGACTAGAGGGCTTTCGCTTAGTTGAAGGATCTATATCCATTACATTAAGCGATAAATTATTGTTTGAAAGTTTATTGGGGGAGGCCGCTGAGCGGCCCCCTTTGGAAACGCTCATTTACGCTCAAGCGGAAAGGTGATCGAAAAAGAACAATTGTAAGTAAATAAAATAAACACGCGAGAGAAAAGGAAAAAAAAAAGGAGAGACGGAAGAATACACACGAATCTGAAATTACGAGCGAACGAAAATAAGACGAAAAGTAATAAATGGAACGAACTCACCGCTCTGGTGGAGATAAAATCCGAACACAATAGAACACGACTTTATCACTGATAACGTTGTTCAAAAAAACTTTTGTCTTATATTTAGGGGTGAAAAATTAAACGAAATAATAATATTATACCTTAAATATGGTAGTTTAGAAATAGTAAGAAAAATAGTATATTTCTTATTAGACTTTACTTCTTTTTTATTTTTGTTAGTAATCCGATCCGAATTCTCTTTGTTCGTGAGCAAGTTTAAATATATATATACCTCATTCAGAACTATTTTCATTTACATTACAAAATAAAAATTAAAAATAAATAAGAAATACACAAAAGATCGGCCACAGTTGTGTTTAAAATGGAATAAACAAATATTAGTTATAATTAAACTCGCAGTTAAAATTCATACAAATCTTTTATAGCATAAATTAAGTTTCTCTGTTATAACAAATTTTTCAATAGAGGTTTTGGTTCTTGAGGAGGTGGGGGGGGTCCCCGTGGATCCGCCACACTGTATTATATAGTTCATTAAAAATACCTGTAAATTTCGATACCTTACTTAGCGCTGTTAGAACTATTAGAATCGCCTGCGAATTTTTTGTCTGATGCAGTATATTACGTTGGTCCCTTTAGCAATTAAGGCGATTGAATAAATATTAACGGTAGATTCCTATCTCGTAATTTCGGAGTTGACACCTCCTCTCGAATTATAATATACGAAATTCATACGAAATGTCACGTGAATGAATACATCAACTAATAAAAATACGGCTAGCAAAGTTTAAAGATTTTATAAGGCGCATCGCTGTCGCTTATTACTCTCCTTACAAATAATTCGAGGCTTAATTTTAATTTGAGCTAATTTCTCTTCGGAGGTAGACACGATTTAATTTCGTTCCGAGCGTCCCTTAGGTGCAAACACGAACTTTTTAGTCATGGTACATAGAGCAATCGCGTTGACACTAGAAGCGAAAAAAAAAAAGAATCAATATTTTATACATGTCAGTTGAAACTCTCCAGTATACCATTTCAATGCTTAATGTGTAGTCGGAAGAAATAATCGATGTTATAATCAGACGAATTCCGACGGCAAAACAGCTCTTTATTTTAGCGAAAAGGACCGCGTCGATATATTTCACATTAATAATCCTATAATTTTATGAAATCAGTTACGTTACCGGAACTTTCAATTGTAAATTTTAATGTTTCAAATTAATTGTTTATATATCGACTTTTTTTATCATTTCGACTTTTATAACGCGAATATTTCGCAATTTAAAAATTTTAACTTTGTAAAATACCATAAATATGAGGGACTGTGCTCCCGAAACATGTGGGATATTTAGTTTTTTATATTTATAAACGAAAAATTTTGTGAATGAAAAGTTGTTCTTACATGTTTCCTTTAATATTGATCCATAGAGCCTTTAATGCAACTATTTTTATATAGGAAACAAGGAGAATTACGAAAATAATGAAGTAAACAGAAACAAAAAAAATTATACGTAATAAGAAATAGCCGAAAGAATACCGCGAATGGAACAAAGACATTACAAAACGAGAAATCGAATTATAAAAGCGATATGTGTAAACATCAAACGAAATCGAAAAAAAAAAAAAAAACAAAAAGAAAAAAACCCGTTACGAATCATTAATTATTATATTTTACAAATGAAAATAATGAAAATGACGGTAGTAAGGATGATAAAATAAAAGGACTAACACCGAACGCGAGTGCAAATAAATAAAGAACGAACTTAAAAAGGGGAAAACGAAGAAAGGGAAGAATAAGTACACGTAATCAAGTAGGGGCAAATGCAGAATAGCAACATTGAGTATAAAAATACTTCTCTGAGTATCATTTGTTTATAAGGTTTAAAAGCGGGCCAATAAAAAAGAACGCCTGTCTGCATTGTACAGTGTATCGGTTATTTGAATGCTGCCAAGGTCATAAAATAACGGGCGACATAAAGATAAGAATTCGGGATCAGTATGCCGTACTCGTAGGAAGAAAGGGTGGTAATTTTGGATGGTTAATTACCGAAGATGCATCCGAAATTATTGAACAAGTGAAACCCCCGCCTTATCCAGCAGTAGTGTCTTTTTATTGCTTGTCAGCCAATAGGCGGGAGGGGGTGTTGTTATGAGGGGGGAAATATGCATTCGGTACCGCGATTCAGTTAGTTAATTAGGGTGGTGCGGTTCGCGGGGTTGAATTCCAGGCATTTTTTCGATGTTTTATTTTTATTTTTATTTGTTAACGGAAATATTTGAACGTTCCAGAACCGAACGAACGGTGATTATTATAATTATTATTATAATTATAATTATAATTATTAATTATTATTATTATTATTATTATTATTATTATTATTTTTAACGGAAATATTTGAATGTTCCAGCAACAGGTTGCTAGCGGCGCGGCGTGCAGCGTCTTCTACCATTATGTGTATGTATTATACAGGAGTCTATTTGTAATATATGTAGCATAATTTTTAATTTTAATTTTCGGGGGGTTGGGAGGGGTAAAATTTTGGCGGAGTGTTAAGAACGTTCGAAACTCAACACTTAGAACCCAAATTTTGAAGGAATTTTCCGAGTCACGCTCCGTTCCGGCATTTTTTTTTTTTTAATTTTATTTTTAAGAAGAATATCTGATGGTTCCAGCGATCGAATGAGGGCAGGCGGGCGTGCTGCAACGAGGGGTGAATTCCAGCCGTTCGTTCGATGTTTTTATTATTATTATTATTTTTAACGGAAATATTTGAATGTTCTAGAACCGAACGATCGTGATTTTTCGTTGTTTTAATTTTAACTGAAATATTTGAATGTTCCAGCAACCGGTTGAGTGTGGCGCGGATGCAGGGGTTGAATTCTAGACATTCGTTCGAAATTAACTACCCGATCATCTTCGCAGACCCTCGACGCCGTCGATAGAATCCTGATCGCGATCGCTACACGTTCACACACATACACATACACACACACACACGTCTAATATTTTTATTTCCAACGAATATTTTTAAATTCCACCCCCGAGGAATGGCGACTTTTAAATGGCTGATGTATGCATCATCCAGACGGAAGATAGTTACATCAGTCGTTTGTTCACGGCCAAATCTAGACGTGCACTATTTCAACCTGTTTGACTATCTTATTCATTTATACCCTTCGTTTTGTTCGGAGCGGCCGTGTTTGAGCGACATTGCTAAATGCATTATGCCAGCAGGTGTCGAGAACCATTTGAACAGTATGTCTGAGAAAGTCTATATTCCCGCGATGTATAACGCCAATCACTATCGTAAAATTTTCTGTTATTTTCAAGTGTTACAAGAAAGGAATAGAATACTAACCGTGCACTACGCCACCACATTTAATTTATATTCAAACGTCGTTCATGCTACATCGTTTTTAAAATTCGAAGCCTAAGTACAGAAATTTTAAAAATTACCCTAAGTATAATATTTAAAAGCCTGAATGTAACCTAATCAGCGTTCACAACCCACACCTATAGACGATCCTGCATACGTTTAAGTCGACACCGCGCTATTAGTTTCCATATCATTCATAATATTATTTTCTACATCTAAGTATTATAGAATTAGCTTAAGTATTTTTATATTTTTCTGTATTCTCCGATCCCTTTGCAAAAGTGCACCGTCCATTCCTACGCTTCTATTCAACATAACGTTAGCTGCCGCGAAAGCGCACGCACCGTTCCCGCGCACGCATCGTTCACTCGCACTACCGCGATTTTTTTTTTTTTAATATTTCGAAGCCTAAGTCTAATTATTTCAAAGCCAGCAGCCTAAGTATATTTTTTACACTTCCAAACATTTCTTCCGACCGTTCATAATTTTTATTTATTTTTTTTTTTTTCCTAACTCTAAAAATAAATCTGTTGAGGCCTTCACCGCTAGGAATGGGCACACATCTTCTATTGTTAGTTTCCATATCATTCATAATAATTTTTTTTTTTCGACTCTAAGTATTATAGAATTAGCCTAAGTATATTTTTATTTTCTTTCGCTATACAAACATTTTTTTTTTTTTTTCTTTTTCAAGATCTTTTGTACTATTATTATTATTATTATTATTATTATTATTATTAGCCATAAGTATATTTCTATATAATATAATCTTAAATTATAAGTAATACTATTAGCCCTTATATCGGGCAAAGGCCTCCCTCAAACGTGCCCATTCACGCCGGTCCCAGGCTACTCTTTGATAATGTTTATGTCCTAACATTTTAGAAATATTATCGTCCCACCTTAATTTTTGTTTTCCTCTTTTTCGTTTGTTATAAAGACTCCAGTCCGTTACAATCTTTGTCCATTTATCGCTTCCAATCCTAGCTACATGTCCCGTCCAGTCCCATTTTTGTCTCTTTATTATTCTATTAAAAATACTAGTATTGTTAAGTTTATTCCTGATGTCTTTATGTTTAATTTTATCCTTTAGTCTAACGCCTAACATCGACCTCTCTACTGACTTTTGCAGTCTTTCTATTTTATTTTCTAAATTTGTAGATAAGGTCCAAGTCTGACAACCATAAGTAAGGGTGGGTACTGAATAATCAGATTATTATAATGGGAGACTTCAATAGTCAAATAGGTATGAGAAGGTCGGAAGAGGAAAAAATTTTAGGCCCATATAATTTTGGAAGGAGAAACGCGAGAGGTGAGAAATTAGTGAAATTCTGTCTGGAAAATAATTTTAGTATTATAAATAGTTATTTTAAGAAACGCAGAGGACGACTATGGACCTGGACCTCTCCAAACGGGAAATATAATACTCAAATAGACTACATGCTGACTAATAGCCGAGTAAATATAAAAAGTAATAAATAATTTTCAATACTATTCGGACCACAGGCCAGTGAGTTGCGAATTAGTGTTCAAAGAAAGGAGAAGGTTACCTGTGCAAAAGTTAAAAAAGATGTATATATCGAAGGAAAATGAAGCTGAATATAACAGAGTATTTATAAAGGTTCTGGAGACTAAACGAATAGAAGAATATCAATTCAATATGGAAAAACTGGATGGGTTAATTAAGGAATTAATTATAAACTCAAAGAAGGAATTAATGCATAAAAAAGTATTTGGAAAAAATGGAGGGCTCCCACAAGACATTTCGGCTAAGATAGAAGAGAGACAGAGATTGATAAATAAAAGGAATAAGTCCCCAAAGGAAAGAATAGAGCTAAATTTGTTGTGTAAATTAATAAAATATAAATTAAGAACCTTCAATAAAGAGAAAGAAGTGGAGATGATAAAAAAGATTTTAGAATCAACAAAGAGTACAAAAATCATAAGGAAAAATTTAGGACAAGGATTAAATTGGCATGTATGTTTAGCGAATAGAAATAACCTTAAAATATATAACAGACTAGATATAAACACCACCGCTACAAATTATTTCGGTAATCTCTACAAAAAAATAGACGATATGGAAGAAACTGACTTAATAAATGAAATACAAGAAGACGAACCAAAATTCTTAAGAGAGGAAATAGAAAAGGTAGTGGGTACCTTAAAAAGCGATAAAGCAACAGGTGCAGATGAAATTACAAACGAGCAAATAAAATACGCAGGAGGAGAAATGATAGAGCTATTAACAATTCTGTTTAACCTGATTCTAAGTAATAGGAAAATTCCTAAAAGTTGGAAAGAATCAAATATTATTTTAATTTATAAAAAAGGAAACAAAGAAAAAATGGAAAATTATAGACCAATCTGTCTAGGTTCTACCATCTCTAAAATCTTTTCAAAAGTCCTAACAAATAGAATAAAAAATATATTAGAATTCGAACAACCTCCAGAACAAGCGGGTTTCAGAAATGGTTATTCAACAATTGATCACTTACATGTTGTAAACCAATTAATCGAGAAATGTAAAGAATTCCAGATAGAGTTAAATTTATTATTTATCGACTATACTAAAGCTTTTGATTCACTAAACCATAGATTCCTATTATCAGCATTAAAGAAACAAGGAGTCCCCGAGAATTTTAGAGCAATAATCGATGATACGTATAAAGGCATGAAAGCTAGAATAATAACGGATAAAATAGGTAAATTTTTCGAAATAGGGAGAGGTATTAAACAAGGGGACCCGCTCTCCCCATTACTATTCTGTTCAGCACTAGAGGAAATGTTTAAGAAATTAGATTGGTCAAATAGGGGTATAAAAATAAACGGAAAATATCTAAATAACCTCAGATTTGCTGACGACGTAATATTAATATCGGATAAAATAGATGATTTACAGAGTATGCTAAACGAACTCAACGAAGCAGGAAAAGAGGCAGGTTTAAGTATAAATTTAGAAAAAACAAAATGGGTGTCAAATGGGAGTTTGAATAAAGAAATAAGATTGGATAACAAGAGGATTGAAAGACTTGACAATATTATTTATCTAGGTCAATTAATTTCGGCGGATAATAGAACAATAAAGGAGGTGGAACGTAGAATTGTACTTACCTGGCGGAAATATTGGTCCTTAAAACATATCTTTAAAGGCCCATATAGTAATAGTCTAAAATGTGCAATACTAAACAGCTGTGTAGTACCCACCCTTTTGTACTATATTTTTTCTCAAATATATTTACACACATGCAGGCAAGTTGCCATGCCGTTGATTTCGATCGTGTAACGCTGTCATTAAGTCTGCTGGGATATTACCCCTCGTATCTTTTCTTGTAAAATCCGGTTCGCATGTACACACCTACACAATCATACTTAAGCCAAAGAACACCTGACAACGTCATTCATCTGTGTATATAACCAACTAACACCAAAGGGATGTGGTTTTTCTAGTGCAACCCTCCCCTTTCAAAGGCCCCCATGGAGCTAGAAAATCGAATGGGTCTGTTCAGGCAGTCAGTATTAGTGTTATGTTAAACGTGTGGAATTTGTTGAAGCTGTGTGCTTCACGCGTTATTAAAAAATTGACAAGAACGTTAAAGTCAATAATTTCATACGTTTTTTCTCTTTTTCTTTCTCTCTTTATTTTTTGTCTTTTTTCTCTCATTTTCATCGTTATTTTTTTCTCTCTTTTTTTTCGCTCTTTTTTTTAGTAAAAATATTAAAATAATAATCAAATATGAATAACAATACCGAATCGATTGATATTAAAGCTGGTGAATTTATTCAGAATTCATTTTCGAGTGTTAGTGGCTTGCATACGATTTCGTCACCTCCGACACCGCAATATGATGGTTATACATCAGAAGAATCCACATCTTTTGTGCGTAAAGTCGTTGGTCCTGTATTATTATCAGAACAAGTGGATATAGCGGAATATTTTTTAGATATCAGCATCCATATAGATTGTGATCATAGTTTTCGAGTAACCGAACTAGCAATGATTGATATGTCTGGTGGGAAGTGTTTGCATACACTGTATAAGCCAAGCAGAGCATGGCATGCATCAAAAATGCCGCATTTACGATGTTCTTCGGTGAGTCGTTACTTGAAAAACCCTTCATTATTTCCCTGTCGGGAAGAAATATTTATGGCACGCGATATATTCACGATATTATCACAAAAACCGAGGGCTCGCGTATATATTTTAACGGCATATGCTAAACTTACGCTAATGGAACTTAATGAAAAGTCTGAATTGTTGCATGACTTGGACTATGAAGTCGTTAATATGGATCAAGTTTTTCGAGTACCTAGTATTGATGATCTACATGAAGAATACTTTGGTATAAACAATTTGGTAACTTGTAAACACCATAATGAGAATGGTAGTTTTCATTGTGTGGTAAAAAACGTTATGGTGATGAAAGCCTGGTACGATCATATTATCCATCCGTTGAAGCTTATGAATAATCTCAATATAAATGATTTAAGCCAGTTGTTCATTACAGCCACCAAAGAAATGATAATTACATTATTTCCCAGTTGCGTTGGAGACATTTATACATTTTTACCAAATAAATTAAAACAGGATGATATGATAAAATCACTTCTACCATGCTACGAACATGAACATGATGAAGAATATTATATCGATGATGATACATTGCGACAGAGTACTCGAAATTGTATGAAAGTAAAAGATTGTATCGATTGTCAACATAAAATTTGCACGGATTAGAAATTCGTTATTTCAATCGTTTAACAATTTTGCGAATATTTGTATATATTTTGTAAATATATTAATGTATATATTTTTCCACAATCATCCGCCCGTTCGTTTTTTATGTTTTGTTAATCATTTTTTGTAAATATATTTTTATACATAAGAAAATTTTATTTGCATATATTTGTGTATATTTTTTCCCTCGATATGTTTCGTTCTATTATATATATTTTTCTTAATTATTTTTCATCTTTTTCCACTCCTTTTCAATTCCGTTTATTTAATTATTTCTCTACCTATCTCTTTCCCCCCTCTTAACTTAAAGTACTGGTAATGATGAATATTACAAAAATCTGAACCAGCTGTGTAAAGTGTACATATAATTATTGTTTAATTTTCGAATGTAATCCTGCATAATTTGTTCGTATCTTTTTAGATTAAAAAAATTATATTTTTGTCTGTAGTGCACCATTTTTCTGTAACACACGAATCTAACTGTTCATTTTTTTTCACGTACAACAAGTATTTTCCGCAGCTATGTGAATTTTCATTAATTTGTAAGATACAGCTTCAGACTCTGGGTGTTCTCTCAAATTTTTAAAATCTTTCGTAATCACAGTTTTATAAAAATACATGTTCAGTTTTAATATTTTTTATTTCGTAAATATTTTTCGCATTATATATGAGTACATCTGTGAGGTGCTGGTCAACTGTATAGAGAGAGAAGGAGAAAACATGGTAGTTTACAAGGCATAGCATGTTGAAGAAAAAAAACGCGATAGCAGGAGCAGATCAGGAATTGCATCCGCCGACGCTAGAGTCCCTATAGTTCACAATATTTTTCTCTCTGTGTTATAAAATTAACTCAAGTATATTTTTATTATTTCGTTACGCAAAAATTTTTTCAAATCTTTTGTAATATGCATTGCACACAAATGTACGCTGCAGACAGCTGTTGCTTCATTACCACGAATATATCTTATAGATTTTCTGGAAATTGTAGAGAAATTCTCTTCGCTCAATTCTTCCAAGGTGATCTATTTTCAAAATTCAAATCACGCGTAATTATTTTTTTCCAAAATTAATCATCACTTTACAAATTATTAACACATTTTTCCGATCGTACATAATATTTTTTTTTTTATTATTATTATTATTTTATTATGTTTCCATAAAAATTCTGGATATTATTTGCAATTAATCATTGAATTTCACATTATACCATATATCACCCCTCAAACAATGTATTTTTAATCTATCATACCTATTATTTTATCGCTTAAATTTTCCTCAATTTGCAAATGTATTGATTTATACATGTAATGCGACTCCACTCCTTATAAGTACATTATTAAATAATTTTTTTCTTTATTTCCCATACATGGCAAAGACAATGAAATCACAGCATCTATGATGTGTACTCTGTACACCTCCACTAACCTATCATGAATTTTTTAAATTAGCCCAAACGTACTATTTTTCAATATCAAAAATTATCTATTCACTTTTACCACTTTCCCGATCATCTCTGTAATTTATTTTCTATATAATCACTAACCGACGAAAACGCTTCGTTCGTTTTACTCATACCGATACAATCACTTATTTTCCCTCATGCTATCGATCTTCAAATTTATTAGTACGACACGAAATTAATCTAAATATACGTTCATGCTAGTAAAATTGATATATCAAAGCCTCTTTCCATTCCTTTATACATTTATGAAAAAAGCCTGCAAAATGTTTTAAAATTAGTCAAAGTATACTATTTTATTACCAAAAAATCAGCTATTCCCTTATACAGTTTTACCGATCATACATAATTTTTTCTTCTATATTATCATTATAGCAAAGTTGTACAAAACCACAACATAATTTAATCATATTGAAACCTTCATATCATCCCTTTCATGCTGTACACTAACATTCAGTTCAACGATGCGAAAATAGTCTAAATATACATCCATACTAGCAGATTATTATATCACCCCTTTTTCTACTCAATTGTATGTTTCTGAAAAAAAAAATCTTGTGCTATATTTTCAAAATTAAGTGTAGTATATGCTACATCGATACCTAGAAATTAACTCAGGCCCGCATATTTATTTTTATGTTTCATTCATTTATAATTTTTTTAATCACATCTGTTACAAGACTTTATAAAAGAATACAATAAGAGTTCCAGCATACATTAATACAGTTCTTAGGCATTCATTTACTTTATATTTTTAACATATACTTTGTAAGTTCATAATGATCGATCTTCATAACCGTTTAACAGTCATTTTAGATGCAGAGACATACGACTTTTAGCGAAGCAAACAATTCTTTACTGGACTAATGATTGAAGACATACTTTTTTTCCAAAACATGGAATAGCGAAGATTTTTACTCACTCAAAATAGAACGAGATAATTGTAACATTTAATCACATCTTTCCTTCATTCATCAATTTCAAACTATGAAGGAACTTTCTACACCATGTATTCCTAAATCCGATCGCTTGAATAGCCTACTATATGTCTGGGAGATAGTAAAGAATTTGATTTTATATGTGAAGAATGGATGAAGCAACTCGGAATCCGTTGTAAATGTACGAGTCTAATTATTGAAATATAAAATTGAAGGAAATTTCTGTATCTTGCATCGTTTTAAAATGTTTATTTTTACATTTTTTTTTTTTTTTTAAATTTCCCTCACACTAGTATTTTCTTAAATGCATACTGATGTCTATGATTAGTATTCGTGATTAGAGAGAAAGATAGTAAGATCGTATTGTAATTGCATATGCGAGACAGTGTGTGAATATATGTAAGTATGCATGTATGTAAAATATAAGAATGCACTAATAGAAAACATCAGCTCAAGTGAGAACACAGGTACACATCAAGTTGTAGAACAAGAGAGATAAAAATATGTATTTTGTAGTGATTGGCATGTGTGTATGATAAAGAGGTTAACAACATAGACATTGAGTTTACCTTTGTAGTATTTTAAATGTAAAAGCAGTGTACATACCAACACATTTTCATTACTAGAAGAGACTTTTCATTTTTGTTTAACTTCAAATATATAGGTTAGATTCTTTTTTTCATTTGGTAGTGTAAACGTTTTATTTTTCTTTGACTTATTCACAAGGATTCAAATGTGTAACACGCACTTCACTCAATATATCACTCTTACATGATATTCAATTGACTTACTTAATAGTGGAAATAAACACACTAGGACAAGTATATTATATTTTATTTCTACATATATACATCTATACAAAGCACACGAAAATATTAGATGCTAAGGATGTGTGATAATATAATTTCAGTTATTAATTTTTTTGTTTTGTACAATCTATAGCAAAATCAGAAGCATGCACAGCTTTTCATTTAAGTTTAAATATTTTTTTTCAAATGTATCATGACTTTGAAGATTAAATGTTATTACAGATATTTGAATAGTTTCCCTAGCTCAGATTGAAATGATTCTTCAGTTCCTTCATTCATTTTAGAATTCAGAGCAGTAAATCATTTTTTTTTTTTTTAGCATTTTCCAAAACAGATTATCGACCTTGTATAATAGAAAATTGTTTCATTTGCTACCGTCATTAGTTTCATCCACATCGTACGTCTGAATGTGTCGATTAACCATCCCTTAAGTATATTTAATAATTTGATATGATTGTAGATAATAACAAAGGAACTAATTCAATATTGTGTACAATTTATTCAATACATTTTATTACATTCATCATAATCAATAAAAATAAACATTGTTTCAATGTTAAATTCGAATATATCAGCTGTTAATAATATACAGCACAAAACAGCTAATTTAACTGAATATATCCTTCTTCAACAAACTTTTCTTCTATCATACAAATTTCAGTATCTACACTAGCATTCCCCGATTGTTTAGATGTGTGTAGTATCAATAATCGTTCAACCAGTTCATTAGGGTCGTCAGAATAATTGATATGAGGATCTTCAAGATATACATTGCGGCCAGTACTATATGTACGTTTCTTTTTTATTTTACCAGAATAAACTTCTACACTCTGTATGTTATGCGATTAAATGTTACAATTATCTCGTTCTATTTTGAGTGAGTAAAAATCTTCGCTATTCCATGTTTTGGAAAAAAAGTATGTCTTCAATCATTAGTCCAGTAAAGAATTGTTTGCTTCGCTAAAAGTCGTATGTCTCTGCATCTAAAATGACTGTTAAACGGTTATGAAGATCGATCATTATGAACTTACAAAGTATATGTATGTTAAAAATATAAAGTAAATGAATGCCTAAGAACTGTATTAATGTATGCTGGAACTCTTATTGTATTCTTTTATAAAGTCTTGTAACAGATGTGATTAAAAAAATTATAAATGAATGAAACATAAAAATAAATATGCGGGCCTGAGTTAATTTCTAGGTATCGATGTAGCGTATACTACACTTAATTTTGAAAATATTTTTTTTTTTTTTTTTTTTTTTTTTTTTTTTTTATTACTACTTCTGCCGATTCGTGCCTAGCCTATTTGGCTATCTGCGAATGTACTCAATGTATTCAGTTGAGTGGAGAATACATCCATTGATGTATTCAGCCCATCACTTATACTAGATCACGGATCCTAGTTCTTTCCAGTCTTCTTGTTATTGCATTGTCCGGAAGGGCAGCTACTAGCTCGTTACTATGTCCACAGAGGCGTAACGCATGACTACGAGCGCGTTGCTTTATAGCCTCATCGACAGTACAGACTCTTAGGTCTCGATGAATAGCCTCATTGGTAACATACCACGGCATTCTGTATATCATCCGTAGCGTTTTATTCTGGAATCGCTGTATCACATTTCTGTTTGACTTCTTTGCACAGCCCCAAATTGGTGCTGCATAAGTCCACGTAGGTTTAAGGATAGCATTGTATATTAAGACCCTATTAGCTAAGGAGAGGTTCGAATGATATCCTATTAGCCAATATAGCGATCTTAATTTAATATCAAGCTTATTCCTTAATTTCTGTACGTGTGTCCTCCAGCTTAAGGTACGGTCTAAGTGAACTCCTAGGTATCTGTCACTATTGCTTCTTGGTATAGTGTTACCACCCAGTGTTAGGTGGAGCTGGTGCTCAGCTCTCTTGGTAAATGATACATGACTACACTTTTCCAGGTTCACTTCGAGTTTCCACGTTTGAGCCCACTGTAGAACCGTATTCGCGCTTTTCTGTAGCTCAGCAACTGCAATATCAGCCCTCTTGTCTTGCGAAATTAGCATTGTGTCATCGGCAAATGTAGCCACTTCAATATTTCCTTCGGTGGGAAGGTCTGCTGCGTAGATCTTATACAGAATCGGCCCTAATACACTACCCTGCGGAACGCCAGACGTGATTGGATGCAGCTGAGAGTAGTCATCACTACATTTGACGCGAAATTTTCTGTTCGTTATGTACGACTTGATGAGTTGATAATACTGTATAGGGAATGCTGCTTTAAGTTTATATAGTAATCCTTTATGCCATATTTTGTCGAATGCTTTTGTGAAATCTATAAACAAGGCTTCGGTATATTTTTTGTTCTGAATACCTTCTTCAATTATTTCTGCAATTCTATGTATCTGTTGTTCAGTGGAGTGAGCGCTCCTGAAGCCAAACTGATGTTGTGGAATAATTTTTCTTTCTTCCATTATTTTGGTTAGCCTGACAGATATTAACTTTTCAAGTAATTTAGCAAGAGTAGATAACAGTGATATTGGACGGTAGGATGCCGGATGAGTACCATCTTTTCCAGGCTTCAGAATCATAATAATTTGGGAAAATTTCCATTGGGCTGGAAAGTATGACGTTCTCATAATAGCATTGTATATGTATGTTAGCAAGATTACAGATTTTTTTGGCAGTTCTTTTATCATCCTAGCTGTTATCATATCGAATCCAGGACTTTTTTTATTATTTAAATGTTTAATATGTTTCTTTACCTCTGTAGGAGAGAACATTCTAATTTTTGTATTATTTAGCTGTACTTCCGGGAATACTAGATTGGTGGTTATGTTGTCTGTTTTAAAAACGTTAGCCAAGTATTTAGCAAACGTGTCAGCCCTCTGCTTACTACTTCTTGCCCACTGTCCATCATTTTGCTTCAAGGGTGAGTTTCGTATTACCGGTCTGTTCATTCCTTTTGTTGCTTTCCAAAGGTTATATTCAGAATTTTTGGTTGGGGTTAACGTTGCTACATAGTTAGAGAATGATTCATCTTTTAATTCTTTTAGGGCGTATTTAACTCGCCTAGTTAATATATTTAATTGGTGTTTATTTTCTAATGTTCTATTCCTCTGCCATAGAGAACGCGCTTTCCTTTTCTGATTTATTAGCTCACGTATAATTTTTGGATAGCTGTGGGTCTGGACATTTGTTTCATGTGGAGTAGAGTTGGTGACGGCTGTCTGCAGTTGTTCAGTAAACTGCCTCACTGCGTGCTCGATTTGATCAGGCGTTTTTAATTTAATTGATAAATCAGTATCTTGTTGTAGGAGAACTTTATACCATTCCCAGTCAGTTTTCCTATTGTGTAGCAATCTTGTTTTTGCTGTGTGTTTTACCTCAGCACTTAGCGTGGCTTGAAAATATAGCACAAGATTTTTTTTTTCAGAAACATACAATTGAGTAGAAAAAGGGGTGATATAATAATCTGCTAGTATGGATGTATATTTAGACTATTTTCGCATCGTTGAACTGAATGTTAGTGTACAGCATGAAAGGGATGATATGAAGGTTTCAATATGATTAAATTATGTTGTGGTTTTGTACAACTTTGCTATAATGATAATATAGAAGAAAAAATTATGTATGATCGGTAAAACTGTATAAGGGAATAGCTGATTTTTTGGTAATAAAATAGTATACTTTGATTAATTTTAAAACATTTTGCAGGCTTTTTTCATAAATGTATAAAGGAATGGAAAGAGGCTTTGATATATCAATTTTACTAGCATGAACGTATATTTAGATTAATTTCGTGTCGTACTAATAAATTTGAAGATCGATAGCATGAGGGAAAATAAGTGATTGTATCGGTATGAGTAAAACGAACGAAGCGTTTTCGTCGGTTAGTGATTATATAGAAAATAAATTACAGAGATGATCGGGAAAGTGGTAAAAGTGAATAGATAATTTTTGATATTGAAAAATAGTACGTTTGGGCTAATTTAAAAAATTCATGATAGGTTAGTGGAGGTGTACAGAGTACACATCATAGATGCTGTGATTTCATTGTCTTTGCCATGTATGGGAAATAAAGAAAAAAATTATTTAATAATGTACTTATAAGGAGTGGAGTCGCATTACATGTATAAATCAATACATTTGCAAATTGAGGAAAATTTAAGCGATAAAATAATAGGTATGATAGATTAAAAATACATTGTTTGAGGGGTGATATATGGTATAATGTGAAATTCAATGATTAATTGCAAATAATATCCAGAATTTTTATGGAAACATAATAAAATAATAATAATAATAAAAAAAAAAATATTATGTACGATCGGAAAAATGTGTTAATAATTTGTAAAGTGATGATTAATTTTGGAAAAAAATAATTACGCGTGATTTGAATTTTGAAAATAGATCACCTTGGAAGAATTGAGCGAAGAGAATTTCTCTACAATTTCCAGAAAATCTATAAGATATATTCGTGGTAATGAAGCAACAGCTGTCTGCAGCGTACATTTGTGTGCAATGCATATTACAAAAGATTTGAAAAAATTTTTGCGTAACGAAATAATAAAAATATACTTGAGTTAATTTTATAACACAGAGAGAAAAATATTGTGAACTATAGGGACTCTAGCGTCGGCGGATGCAATTCCTGATCTGCTCCTGCTATCGCGTTTTTTTTCTTCAACATGCTATGCCTTGTAAACTACCATGTTTTCTCCTTCTCTCTCTATACAGTTGACCAGCACCTCACAGATGTACTCATATATAATGCGAAAAATATTTACGAAATAAAAAATATTAAAACTGAACATGTATTTTTATAAAACTGTGATTACGAAAGATTTTAAAAATTTGAGAGAACACTCAGAGTCTGAAGCTGTATCTTACAAATTGATGAAAACTCTCACAGCTCCGGAAAATACTTGATGTACGTGATGCACATGAAAAAGTTGAATAGTTAGATTTGTTTGTAATAGAAAGAATAAAAAATATAATTTTTTAATCTAAAAAGATATGAACAAATTATGTGGGATTATATTCGAAAATTAAACAATAATTATATGTACACTTTACACAGCTGGTTCAGATTTTTGTAATATTCATCATTACCAGTACTTTAAGTTAAGAGGGGGGAAAGAGATAGGTAGAGAAATAATTAAATAAACGGAATTGAAAAGGAGTGGAAAAAGATGAAAAATAATTAAGAAAAATATATATAATAGAACGAAACATATCGAGGGAAAAAATATACACAAATATATACAAACAAAATTTTCATATGTATAAAAATATATTTACAAAAAATGATTAACAAAACATAAAAAACGAACGGGCGGATGATTGTGGAAAAATATATACATTAATATATTTACAAAATATATACAAATATTCGCAAAATTGTTAAACGATTGAAATAACGAATTTCTAATCCGTGCAAATTTTATGTTGACAATCGATACAATCTTTTACTTTCATACAATTTCGAGTACTCTGTCGCAATGTATCATCATCGATATAATATTCTTCATCATGTTCATGTTCGTAGCATGGTAGAAGTGATTTTATCATATCATCCTGTTTTAATTTATCTGGTAAAAATGTATAAATGTCTCCAACGCAACTGGGAAATAATGTAATTATCATTTCTTTGGTGGCTGTAATGAACAACTGGCTTAAATCATTTATATTGAGATTATTCATAAGCTTCAGCGGATGGATAATATGATCGTACCAGGCTTTCATCACCATAACGTTTTTTACCGCACAATGAAAACTACCATTCTCATTATGGTGTTTACAAGTTACCAAATTGCTTATACCAAAGTATTCTTCATGTAGATCATCAATACTAGGTACTCGAAAAACTTGATCCATATTAACGACTTCATAGTCCAAGTCATGCAACAATTCAGACTTTTCATTAAGTTCCATTAGCGTAAGTTTAGCATATGCCGTTAAAATATATACGCGAGCCCTCGGTTTTTGTGATAATATCGTGAATATATCGCGTGCCATAAATATTTCTTCCCGACAGGGAAATAATGAAGGGTTTTTCAAGTAACGACTCACCGAAGAACATCGTAAATGCGGCATTTTTGATGCATGCCATGCTCTGCTTGGCTTATACAGTGTATGCAAACACTTCCCACCAGACATATCAATCATTGCTAGTTCGGTTACTCGAAAACTATGATCACAATCTATATGGATGCTGATATCTAAAAAATATTCCGCTATATCCACTTGTTCTGATAATAATACAGGACCAACGACTTTACGCACAAAAGATGTGGATTCTTCTGATGTATAACCATCATATTGCGGTGTCGGAGGTGACGAAATCGTATGCAAGCCACTAACACTCGAAAATGAATTCTGAATAAATTCACCGGCTTTAATATCAATCGATTCGGTATTGTTATTCATATTTGATTATTATTTTAATATTTTTACTAAAAAAAAGAGCGAAAAAAAAGAGAGAAAAAAATAACGATGAAAATGAGAGAAAAAAGACAAAAAATAAAGAGAGAAAGAAAAAGAGAAAAAACGTATGAAATTATTGACTTTAACGTTCTTGTCAATTTTTTAATAACGCGTGAAGCACACAGCTTCAACAAATTCCACACGTTTAACATAACACTAATACTGACTGCCTGAACAGACCCATTCGATTTTCTAGCTCCATGGGGGCCTTTGAAAGGGGAGGGTTGCACTAGAAAAACCACATCCCTTTGGTGTTAGTTGGTTATATACACAGATGAATGACGTTGTCAGGTGTTCTTTGGCTTAAGTATGATTGTGTAGGTGTGTACATGCGAACCGGATTTTACAAGAAAAGATACGAGGGGTAATATCCCAGCAGACTTAATGACAGCGTTACACGATCGAAATCAACGGCATGGCAACTTGCCTGCATGTGTGTAAATATATTTGAGAAAAAATATAGTACAAAAGGGTGGGTACTACACAGCTGTTTAGTATTGCACATTTTAGACTATTACTATATGGGCCTTTAAAGATATGTTTTAAGGACCAATATTTCCGCCAGGTAAGTACAATTCTACGTTCCACCTCCTTTATTGTTCTATTATCCGCCGAAATTAATTGACCTAGATAAATAATATTGTCAAGTCTTTCAATCCTCTTGTTATCCAATCTTATTTCTTTATTCAAACTCCCATTTGACACCCATTTTGTTTTTTCTAAATTTATACTTAAACCTGCCTCTTTTCCTGCTTCGTTGAGTTCGTTTAGCATACTCTGTAAATCATCTATTTTATCCGATATTAATATTACGTCGTCAGCAAATCTGAGGTTATTTAGATATTTTCCGTTTATTTTTATACCCCTATTTGACCAATCTAATTTCTTAAACATTTCCTCTAGTGCTGAACAGAATAGTAATGGGGAGAGCGGGTCCCCTTGTTTAATACCTCTCCCTATTTCGAAAAATTTACCTATTTTATCCGTTATTATTCTAGCTTTCATGCCTTTATACGTATCATCGATTATTGCTCTAAAATTCTCGGGGACTCCTTGTTTCTTTAATGCTGATAATAGGAATCTATGGTTTAGTGAATCAAAAGCTTTAGTATAGTCGATAAATAATAAATTTAACTCTATCTGGAATTCTTTACATTTCTCGATTAATTGGTTTACAACATGTAAGTGATCAATTGTTGAATAACCATTTCTGAAACCCGCTTGTTCTGGAGGTTGTTCGAATTCTAATATATTTTTTATTCTATTTGTTAGGACTTTTGAAAAGATTTTAGAGATGGTAGAACCTAGACAGATTGGTCTATAATTTTCCATTTTTTCTTTGTTTCCTTTTTTATAAATTAAAATAATATTTGATTCTTTCCAACTTTTAGGAATTTTCCTATTACTTAGAATCAGGTTAAACAGAATTGTTAATAGCTCTATCATTTCTCCTCCTGCGTATTTTATTTGCTCGTTTGTAATTTCATCTGCACCTGTTGCTTTATCGCTTTTTAAGGTACCCACTACCTTTTCTATTTCCTCTCTTAAGAATTTTGGTTCGTCTTCTTGTATTTCATTTATTAAGTCAGTTTCTTCCATATCGTCTATTTTTTTGTAGAGATTACCGAAATAATTTGTAGCGGTGGTGTTTATATCTAGTCTGTTATATATTTTAAGGTTATTTCTATTCGCTAAACATACATGCCAATTTAATCCTTGTCCTAAATTTTTCCTTATGATTTTTGTACTCTTTGTTGATTCTAAAATCTTTTTTATCATCTCCACTTCTTTCTCTTTATTGAAGGTTCTTAATTTATATTTTATTAATTTACACAACAAATTTAGCTCTATTCTTTCCTTTGGGGACTTATTCCTTTTATTTATCAATCTCTGTCTCTCTTCTATCTTAGCCGAAATGTCTTGTGGGAGCCCTCCATTTTTTCCAAATACTTTTTTATGCATTAATTCCTTCTTTGAGTTTATAATTAATTCCTTAATTAACCCATCCAGTTTTTCCATATTGAATTGAAATTCTTCTATTCGTTTAGTCTCCAGAACCTTTATAAATACTCTGTTATATTCAGCTTCATTTTCCTTCGATATATACATCTTTTTTAACTTTTGCACAGGTAACCTTCTCCTTTCTTTGAACACTAATTCGCAACTCACTGGCCTGTGGTCCGAATAGTATTGAAAATTATTTATTACTTTTTATATTTACTCGGCTATTAGTCAGCATGTAGTCTATTTGAGTATTATATTTCCCGTTTGGAGAGGTCCAGGTCCATAGTCGTCCTCTGCGTTTCTTAAAATAACTATTTATAATACTAAAATTATTTTCCAGACAGAATTTCACTAATTTCTCACCTCTCGCGTTTCTCCTTCCAAAATTATATGGGCCTAAAATTTTTTCCTCTTCCGACCTTCTCATACCTATTTGACTATTGAAGTCTCCCATTATAATAATCTGATTATTCAGTACCCACCCTTACTTATGGTTGTCAGACTTGGACCTTATCTACAAATTTAGAAAATAAAATAGAAAGACTGCAAAAGTCAGTAGAGAGGTCGATGTTAGGCGTTAGACTAAAGGATAAAATTAAACATAAAGACATCAGGAATAAACTTAACAATACTAGTATTTTTAATAGAATAATAAAGAGACAAAAATGGGACTGGACGGGACATGTAGCTAGGATTGGAAGCGATAAATGGACAAAGATTGTAACGGACTGGAGTCTTTATAACAAACGAAAAAGAGGAAAACAAAAATTAAGGTGGGACGATAATATTTCTAAAATGTTAGGACATAAACATTATCAAAGAGTAGCCTGGGACCGGCGTGAATGGGCACGTTTGAGGGAGGCCTTTGCCCGATATAAGGGCTAATAGTATTACTTATAATTTAAGATTATATTATATAGAAATATACTTATGGCTAATAATAATAATAATAATAATAATAATAATAATAGTACAAAAGATCTTGAAAAAGAAAAAAAAAAAAAAATGTTTGTATAGCGAAAGAAAATAAAAATATACTTAGGCTAATTCTATAATACTTAGAGTCGAAAAAAAAAAATTATTATGAATGATATGGAAACTAACAATAGAAGATGTGTGCCCATTCCTAGCGGTGAAGGCCTCAACAGATTTATTTTTAGAGTTAGGAAAAAAAAAAAAATAAATAAAAATTATGAACGGTCGGAAGAAATGTTTGGAAGTGTAAAAAATATACTTAGGCTGCTGGCTTTGAAATAATTAGACTTAGGCTTCGAAATATTAAAAAAAAAAAAATCGCGGTAGTGCGAGTGAACGATGCGTGCGCGGGAACGGTGCGTGCGCTTTCGCGGCAGCTAACGTTATGTTGAATAGAAGCGTAGGAATGGACGGTGCACTTTTGCAAAGGGATCGGAGAATACAGAAAAATATAAAAATACTTAAGCTAATTCTATAATACTTAGATGTAGAAAATAATATTATGAATGATATGGAAACTAATAGCGCGGTGTCGACTTAAACGTATGCAGGATCGTCTATAGGTGTGGGTTGTGAACGCTGATTAGGTTACATTCAGGCTTTTAAATATTATACTTAGGGTAATTTTTAAAATTTCTGTACTTAGGCTTCGAATTTTAAAAACGATGTAGCATGAACGACGTTTGAATATAAATTAAATGTGGTGGCGTAGTGCACGGTTAGTATTCTATTCCTTTCTTGTAACACTTGAAAATAACAGAAAATTTTACGATAGTGATTGGCGTTATACATCGCGGGAATATAGACTTTCTCAGACATACTGTTCAAATGGTTCTCGACACCTGCTGGCATAATGCATTTAGCAATGTCGCTCAAACACGGCCGCTCCGAACAAAACGAAGGGTATAAATGAATAAGATAGTCAAACAGGTTGAAATAGTGCACGTCTAGATTTGGCCGTGAACAAACGACTGATGTAACTATCTTCCGTCTGGATGATGCATACATCAGCCATTTAAAAGTCGCCATTCCTCGGGGGTGGAATTTAAAAATATTCGTTGGAAATAAAAATATTAGACGTGTGTGTGTGTGTATGTGTATGTGTGTGAACGTGTAGCGATCGCGATCAGGATTCTATCGACGGCGTCGAGGGTCTGCGAAGATGATCGGGTAGTTAATTTCGAACGAATGTCTAGAATTCAACCCCTGCATCCGCGCCACACTCAACCGGTTGCTGGAACATTCAAATATTTCAGTTAAAATTAAAACAACGAAAAATCACGATCGTTCGGTTCTAGAACATTCAAATATTTCCGTTAAAAATAATAATAATAATAAAAACATCGAACGAACGGCTGGAATTCACCCCTCGTTGCAGCACGCCCGCCTGCCCTCATTCGATCGCTGGAACCATCAGATATTCTTCTTAAAAATAAAATTAAAAAAAAAAAAATGCCGGAACGGAGCGTGACTCGGAAAATTCCTTCAAAATTTGGGTTCTAAGTGTTGAGTTTCGAACGTTCTTAACACTCCGCCAAAATTTTACCCCTCCCAACCCCCCGAAAATTAAAATTAAAAATTATGCTACATATATTACAAATAGACTCCTGTATAATACATACACATAATGGTAGAAGACGCTGCACGCCGCGCCGCTAGCAACCTGTTGCTGGAACATTCAAATATTTCCGTTAAAAATAATAATAATAATAATAATAATAATAATAATAATTAATAATTATAATTATAATTATAATAATAATTATAATAATCACCGTTCGTTCGGTTCTGGAACGTTCAAATATTTCCGTTAACAAATAAAAATAAAAATAAAACATCGAAAAAATGCCTGGAATTCAACCCCGCGAACCGCACCACCCTAATTAACTAACTGAATCGCGGTACCGAATGCATATTTCCCCCCTCATAACAACACCCCCTCCCGCCTATTGGCTGACAAGCAATAAAAAGACACTACTGCTGGATAAGGCGGGGGTTTCACTTGTTCAATAATTTCGGATGCATCTTCGGTAATTAACCATCCAAAATTACCACCCTTTCTTCCTACGAGTACGGCATACTGATCCCGAATTCTTATCTTTATGTCGCCCGTTATTTTATGACCTTGGCAGCATTCAAATAACCGATACACTGTACAATGCAGACAGGCGTTCTTTTTTATTGGCCCGCTTTTAAACCTTATAAACAAATGATACTCAGAGAAGTATTTTTATACTCAATGTTGCTATTCTGCATTTGCCCCTACTTGATTACGTGTACTTATTCTTCCCTTTCTTCGTTTTCCCCTTTTTAAGTTCGTTCTTTATTTATTTGCACTCGCGTTCGGTGTTAGTCCTTTTATTTTATCATCCTTACTACCGTCATTTTCATTATTTTCATTTGTAAAATATAATAATTAATGATTCGTAACGGGTTTTTTTCTTTTTGTTTTTTTTTTTTTTTTCGATTTCGTTTGATGTTTACACATATCGCTTTTATAATTCGATTTCTCGTTTTGTAATGTCTTTGTTCCATTCGCGGTATTCTTTCGGCTATTTCTTATTACGTATAATTTTTTTTGTTTCTGTTTACTTCATTATTTTCGTAATTCTCCTTGTTTCCTATATAAAAATAGTTGCATTAAAGGCTCTATGGATCAATATTAAAGGAAACATGTAAGAACAACTTTTCATTCACAAAATTTTTCGTTTATAAATATAAAAAACTAAATATCCCACATGTTTCGGGAGCACAGTCCCTCATATTTATGGTATTTTACAAAGTTAAAATTTTTAAATTGCGAAATATTCGCGTTATAAAAGTCGAAATGATAAAAAAAGTCGATATATAAACAATTAATTTGAAACATTAAAATTTACAATTGAAAGTTCCGGTAACGTAACTGATTTCATAAAATTATAGGATTATTAATGTGAAATATATCGACGCGGTCCTTTTCGCTAAAATAAAGAGCTGTTTTGCCGTCGGAATTCGTCTGATTATAACATCGATTATTTCTTCCGACTACACATTAAGCATTGAAATGGTATACTGGAGAGTTTCAACTGACATGTATAAAATATTGATTCTTTTTTTTTTTCGCTTCTAGTGTCAACGCGATTGCTCTATGTACCATGACTAAAAAGTTCGTGTTTGCACCTAAGGGACGCTCGGAACGAAATTAAATCGTGTCTACCTCCGAAGAGAAATTAGCTCAAATTAAAATTAAGCCTCGAATTATTTGTAAGGAGAGTAATAAGCGACAGCGATGCGCCTTATAAAATCTTTAAACTTTGCTAGCCGTATTTTTATTAGTTGATGTATTCATTCACGTGACATTTCGTATGAATTTCGTATATTATAATTCGAGAGGAGGTGTCAACTCCGAAATTACGAGATAGGAATCTACCGTTAATATTTATTCAATCGCCTTAATTGCTAAAGGGACCAACGTAATATACTGCATCAGACAAAAAATTCGCAGGCGATTCTAATAGTTCTAACAGCGCTAAGTAAGGTATCGAAATTTACAGGTATTTTTAATGAACTATATAATACAGTGTGGCGGATCCACGGGGACCCCCCCCACCTCCTCAAGAACCAAAACCTCTATTGAAAAATTTGTTATAACAGAGAAACTTAATTTATGCTATAAAAGATTTGTATGAATTTTAACTGCGAGTTTAATTATAACTAATATTTGTTTATTCCATTTTAAACACAACTGTGGCCGATCTTTTGTGTATTTCTTATTTATTTTTAATTTTTATTTTGTAATGTAAATGAAAATAGTTCTGAATGAGGTATATATATATTTAAACTTGCTCACGAACAAAGAGAATTCGGATCGGATTACTAACAAAAATAAAAAAGAAGTAAAGTCTAATAAGAAATATACTATTTTTCTTACTATTTCTAAACTACCATATTTAAGGTATAATATTATTATTTCGTTTAATTTTTCACCCCTAAATATAAGACAAAAGTTTTTTTGAACAACGTTATCAGTGATAAAGTCGTGTTCTATTGTGTTCGGATTTTATCTCCACCAGAGCGGTGAGTTCGTTCCATTTATTACTTTTCGTCTTATTTTCGTTCGCTCGTAATTTCAGATTCGTGTGTATTCTTCCGTCTCTCCTTTTTTTTTTCCTTTTCTCTCGCGTGTTTATTTTATTTACTTACAATTGTTCTTTTTCGATCACCTTTCCGCTTGAGCGTAAATGAGCGTTTCCAAAGGGGGCCGCTCAGCGGCCTCCCCCAATAAACTTTCAAACAATAATTTATCGCTTAATGTAATGGATATAGATCCTTCAACTAAGCGAAAGCCCTCTAGTCCTTTAACCCCTCCTCCGTCTTCATCTACTAAGGAATTACGCCTGACGCAACCGGATACTCCTATCTCCGATATTCCTTTAAGTAATAATAACAACACATCCAGTACCACTAACCAAAATAGTAACAATACTAGTATCACTAATAATACCGCTATCAACTGCAGTAATGATAATAACAATTTCAATAAAAATAATAACAGCATTAACAATAATAATTCCAACACTGAAACCACCACTGAGGCCATCTTCCCTTCCAACCATCCCGGTCCTTTCACAGTTTTTGCCGAAAATTGTACCTCCGACGAGAATATTGGCAACCTTCACCCGTTAGCTTTGGCTAAGCTCATTAGCAAAGTCTCTACTTCTTTTACTGGCATCAAATCCCAAGGTAGGGGACGCATTTCGGTCTTCTTCCCCAATGCTTCTTCCGCTAACTCCTTTCTCAACAACTCCTCTTATTTCACCGCCAACAAAATCAAGGCCTTTATTCCTCTTAATACCTTATATAGAATCGGTGTTATTACCGGAGTTCATCCCTCCTTTTCAGTCGAAGATATCAAAGAAGGGCTTGAATTTCCAAACTCTGTTATCTCTATTCGACGCATTTTCCGTTCCTCCGAGGGTTCCAAAGTACCCACCAAAAGTGTGGAGCTAAAATTCAACAAATCTTCCCTTCCCGAATATATTTCAATCTTCAAACTTCGCTTCCCGGTCTCTCCAAGTATTCGCTCTCCCACACAATGTGCAAAATGTTTTCTTTTTGGGCATATTGCACGACATTGCAGGAGTTCTCACTCGATCTGTTCCCATTGTTCTTCCCAGCACCTCTTCTCTGAATGTGATAGTCTCCAGGAGCCTCCTCTCTGTCGCAACTGCAAAGGTTGTCACAGTTCGTCCGATCGTCGCTGTCCAGAATGGCAAAGACAGAAGGACATCAAAAAAATCATGGCCTTTGAAAACATATCCTTCCATGAAGCCTCCAAATTAAAAGCTTCCAGCATAGCCTCTCAAGCGTTTTCTTATGCTAACCGAGCCGCCGCTCCTGTTCCTTCTCTAAGCACTTCTACCCTTCCACGCAAAGTAACTCCTCTTCCTAGCCCAAAGTCCCCTACTTTTCATAAATCTCCCAAGTCCAAGTCGCATTCCAAAAACCCCTTCCCCACTTTCCTCCTATCCCTTCTCTGTATTCCCCCGCGCCATCAGCCGGATGGGCTTTGAATAGAGTTGGATCCTCTTCCTTCAACTCGTTTTCACCTGAAAGTCATCTCCCTCTTGTTCAAAATAGTGCTCCTATCCACCACATCGATACCTCTTCTAATATTTGTAATTTATCCACCGCCATCATCCAACTCCTTTCATTTTTCAACATAGCCGCCTCCCCTTCATTCGGGGACAACCTTTCATCTTTCCTAGCCAATAATGTTCAGTTCAACTAACTTTTCTTCTATTCTCCATTTTTTATATTTCCTACATCTTAGTCGTTCTTCCATCTCCTGCCACATCAGGTCAATTGCAAAGTTGAAACCTACTTACATGAGAAACTCCACCACTAGGCTACGATACATTACTGCCGTAATAGGAAGCCTACAAACTTGCATTAAACCAAGTTCGTGCAGGCATTCCTCAGAACTATCACTGATGCTTCCAACAGTAAAAAGCTATTTTCATAAGAGGCCATGTCATATTTTGAATAGGCCTCCCTTCTGCTCCTCTACTTTGGAAGTGAGCCTATGCGGCACTTCCTTTAAGGCATTTTACTCCCTCTTTGTATCCTACTTTACTGCTCTCGTCTTTCCTTTCCCTTTTGTCATTATCCTACTATGTCGTAGCTTCCGTCCTTAAACATTATACAATGGAATTGTCGTAGCCTACGAGCTAACAAACAAGCTTTAGAGGGTCTACTTGACCGCTATAACATTCATGTCGCTTTGCTGTCTGAAACGTGGCTGAAATCATCCTCCTCCATCCATTTCAGAGGTTTTTCCATAGTTCGAGCTGATCGTGTGGACGGGTATGGTGGAGCTGCCATCCTAATCAGGAGCGACTTATCATACCAATCGCACACAATCCCTTTCCTTCCACTTCCCTATCCTAACTCGCCCAATATGATCCATATTTCTCTTCTAAATCTGTCCCCAAAGCCTATCCATATCGCTTGTGTCTACAACCCTCCCACCTCTAGCCTCTTCAATATTCCGCTTTCCTCATTCCTTACAACCCTATCAGAACCATACGTCATTGGTGGAGATTGGAACGCTCATTCTCCCCTTTGGGGCTGCACTCGTTACAACTCCAACGGCTCTGTGCTGGAAGACTTTATCCTGAATCATAATCTCTTCCTCCTCAACGATCATTCTCCCACCTACTTTAAAAATGCTTTCTCTTCAAGTTCGGTGGACCTCTCCTTTACCTCTCCCGATATAGCTCCTAAATGCTCCTGGAGAACATGGCACTTTTGGTAGCGACCATGTTCCTATTCTCCTATCCCTTATTGACGTCTCTCCTTCTATCCAATCCAAGCCTCTCCATTCCTCTCGATGGATTCTTTCCAAAACTGATTGGACCAAATTTCGTTCATTGATGGACGATTCTCTCCCTCATATCCTGACAAATTCTGATCCTATAGCCCAATACAACTTGTTCACTCAGTCCCTTCATTCGTCCCTTTCTTCATCCTCTCCGCTTGTTTCCAATAATCATCACCGAAAAATCCCTTCTGCCTCCTCACTTTGGTGGAACGAAGAGTGTAAACAGGCTTTCAAACAAAGTACTGTTACATTCAAATCATTTCGTTCGCGGTCCTCAATGTCCAACTTTCTAGCTCACAAAGAAGCCAATGCGAGGGCTCGCGTTGTTCTTAAAGCGGCTAAGAGAAATTCTTGGAAACAATTTTGTTCCGCTTTTTCTAAAGACACGCCCTTTTCGCAGATTTGGAAGATGGCTAAGGCTTTTACTTCTCCCCTTTCCAAGCGCCCGGTACATCCCTTTCCCGCACTGCAACATCTCCTTTCCTTTCTAGACTCTATCGGGCCCGCCTACGCTCTTTCTCTTGAGGAAATCTCGCATCCTGTTCTTACACCCAACTCAGAGTCGCACTTCTTATCTCTTCCTTTCCGTTATGATGAGCTACTATCTATCCTTAATAAATCCTCCAACTCCTCACCAGGTTTAGATGGTATATCGTTCCTTATACTTAAAAACCTCTCCACGCTTTCTTTGCATTTTCTTCTGAATATCTTCCTACTCTCCGGATCTACACCTAAATCCCGGAATGACTTTGTTATCATCCTTATACCTAAAAAAAAACAATCCACGTTCCGTCCTATTTCTTTAGCCTCCTGTCTTCGTAAACTGTTTGAAGGTATGGTGAACAATCGACTCGTCTGGTGGCTGGAACACAATGATCTAATTCCTTCCAATATGTTTGGCTTTTGCCCGGGGTTGGGTCCGGTCGACTGCATCAGTCTTTTCCTATCAGACGTCTACAAAGCTTTCATAGAAAGAAAATTCACTGTTGCTACATTTGTTGACGTCTCCTTTGCGTTTGATAATGTCCACCTTCCTACTCTATGCGCCAAGCTTCTTGGGCTTAACGTTCCATCTAATTTCATCTTTCTGATCCTAAACTTGTTCCAAAATAGATCCCTCTTCCTCTCTACTCCCTCCCGTGTCATTTCCAGATGCATCCACCGGGGACTTCCTATATAAATTAAATGTGGTGGCGTAGTGCACGGTTAGTATTCTATTCCTTTCTTGTAACACTTGAAAATAACAGAAAATTTTACGATAGTGATTGGCGTTATACATCGCGGGAATATAGACTTTCTCAGACATACTGTTCAAATGGTTCTCGACACCTGCTGGCATAATGCATTTAGCAATGTCGCTCAAACACGGCCGCTCCGAACAAAACGAAGGGTATAAATGAATAAGATAGTCAAACCTGCATCCGCGCCACACTCAACCGGTTGCTGGAACATTCAAATATTTCAGTTAAAATTAAAACAACGAAAAATCACGATCGTTCGGTTCTAGAACATTCAAATATTTCCGTTAAAAATAATAATAATCATAAAAACATCGAACGAACGGCTGGAATTCACCCCTCGTTGCAGCACGCCCGCCTGCCCTCATTCGATCGCTGGAACCATCAGATATTCTTCTTAAAAATAAAATTAAAAAAAAAAAAATGCCGGAACGGAGCGTGACTCGGAAAATTCCTTCAAAATTTGGGTTCTAAGTGTTGAGTTTCGAACGTTCTTAACACTCCGCCAAAATTTTACCCCTCCCAACCCCCCGAAAATTAAAATTAAAAATTATGCTACATATATTACAAATAGACTCCTGTATAATACATACACATAATGGTAGAAGACGCTGCACGCCGCGCCGCTAGCAACCTGTTGCTGGAACATTCAAATATTTCCGTTAAAAATAATAATAATAATAATTAATAATAATAATAATAATTAATAATTATAATTATAATTATAATAATAATTATAATTATAATTATAATAATAATTATAATAATCACCGTTCGTTCGGTTCTGGAACGTTCAAATATTTCCGTTAACAAATAAAAATAAAAATAAAACATCGAAAAAATGCCTGGAATTCAACCCCGCGAACCGCACCACCCTAATTAACTAACTGAATCGCGGTACCGAATGCATATTTCCCCCCTCATAACAACACCCCCTCCCGCCTATTGGCTGACAAGCAATAAAAAGACACTACTTCCAGCAAACATAATTTTTAATAACATCGCGTCCTCATGGAAAACTAATTGGTTTTGATGTCAGACGTTGTTATCGTCTTGTAGCCCTGAGAAGGGCTTTTTCGGGGCTGTGATATTCTTGCTCCTTTTGACAGCATTCGTTACAGTCACTTTTACACAAAAATGCGTTTTATTAGTACAACTGCATCCAGGGGCACCACGTGAAGGTTGCTGTCAAAGGTGCTGAGAACAACAACTCTAGCACTTGCCTACTCAGCAGTGGAATATTGTGCACCTGTTTGGCTGAATAGCGCACACACTGAGGAAATAGATGTCTAGTTGAGAGCCGCAATGTGAGTAATTAGTGGGACATTAAGGTCAACGAATAAAGACTGGCTCCCTGTTCTCGCTCACATTGCCCCTCCACACATAAGACGAGAAAAGGCTTTCCAAAAACTTTGGGAAAATTTTACACATACAGAGAACTGCTTAATGCATGCAGATAAAGATTACAAACCGATAAGAGAATTGAAGTCTAGACGGCCTCCCTGGAGAACGGCAGTACATATGGAGAACACATCAAGAAGCTGGAAATAAAGATGGAAAAATGAATGGACAACTAGTAAAGCCACTAACGCAGATTTAGTTCAAGATCCTTGCATAGAACCTCCGGGAATGGACCTATCACGACGGGAATGGTGTAGAATAAATAGATTTTGTACGTGACAAGGCAGATGCGCCTACACATTAAATAAATGGAAAATGGTTGCAAGCCCCATGTGCGAATGTGGAGAGGTTCAAACTTTAGATCATATATATAATTGTAAGATCTTTTCTTCAAATAATAATATAATTAATAGACATGATGTGCATAACATCACAAATAGTGCGCTCCAGTGGATATCTGGACTCTCGATAGATATTTAGGTTTATTTTCTAGCTCCATACGAACGAACGAACGATGTCAGACGTTCTTAAGGCTGATCAAACCCGCAATTGAACCATGGCGGCCAGAACAAAAACTGTTCCCGTAAAAATTTCTGTGCCCTTAGCCGCTTACGCACAGGCCACACAGCCTTGTTGCATAATTTTATTTTGCAAAGAACCCCATCTCCTATGAATGGTCCTTTTTGTTGCCAAGGCGTTGCCCCCTCAACCATCCACATACTGTGTGACTGTCCAAAACTCTCACTCCCCCCCCCCCTTATAATGTAATGTGTACATTACATGTATATAATAAAATTATAAATAATTTAGTAAAGACACACACATATATATATATATATATATATATATATATATATATATATATATATATACAACGTCTATTCTCACTCGATTTCGAGTATGAGATTATCCCCTAATTCAGAGGAGAATTAGAGGATAGAATAGCCGCGCAATAGATAAGCATGTGAGCAGAAGCACAATCTAACTTTCGTGCTGCTGACCAATGACAGAAAGATACCAATGGCGAGGCGGACCAAGACGACTGGCCTTTACTCATGTTGATGCGATTGTTCGCCGGCTGAATATTTCTATACGACGCTAGCGCACTCGCACGACTACATTCGGAACTCACTATAGCCGCTTGTTATCGCGGTACAGATGCAGCCCAAATGTGTCTATACTGCTGTGTACGAAACTAGCGCCGCATATTATTGTCATCGCCCAGTATCGAACCCGAGACCTCCGGATCGGAAGTCAAGCGCTCTAGCTACTAGGCCAAACTTGACGATATAATATATATATATATATATATAAAATAATATATTTTGTGTTAACTTATTAGCTGAATTAAATTTAGTTTTTTATTAAGAAAAAATGAATACACAAAATGAATTAAGTTCAATAAATGTGCAAAAACCAAAAAGACAAATATTTTAATTACATTGAAATGATACATTCATGTGGCAGCAAGGCATTTTTGGGAGATGTGGTGCGAGAGGGAATGTGAAAATGCTTGAAATCCTGTTTGTCGGTCAAGGGGAGGATGCATGATCACACGATTCGACTGGAGAAAGGTCCATCCCGGTAAATGATGCTGATTGGTTATGGAAAGAATAAAAGAGAGTAAGGAGAAACGGCTAGGAAATCGAAACCAGGAAGAACAGATCAGTCGCAGCCGAGATCGAACATCGGTAATTGATCTGCTAGCAAGTGTCTATGTTACAAGGGTCGTCGTGATTTTCCACGAGAACAGAGGCCGATAGTTTTCCATAAACCTGCCGCGCGAGAAGTAAAACCGTGAGGAGTCAAGTCGTTACAAGTGTTAAGACCATTTCGCAATCGAAATTGGTATAAAAAGTTGTTCTGAAATCCGGTTTGTTTCGGTGTTAAGTTAACAGATTAAGTCGTCTCTCAATCATTCCGCAGCCGTAACCCGTGACCAAGCACAACCTGGAATTCTACAATGCCGCATATCATAAAAAATTCGTGTGTACGGATCGGTCTTTTGTTCTCGTGTTTAATCTCTTATCGTGTTCGACAGCTGATAAGGATTTATTCGGTGAGTTCGTTCCGTTTATCTTTCTATTTCGATTATTGTTTCAGTTTTGATTTGTAATATTCATTTTATTTCGTACAGTTAACTCGTCTCATTTATTTTTATTTATTTATTTTTTTTCAGTTGTTTATTTTTTATTATTTTTTTTATTTAATTATTTATTTATTTTATTCTAATTTACCTATTTATCTGCGTATTCGATGAGCTCGTCTAGTGGGGGCCGCCAGGCGGTCTCCTCTAAAGATACTAAACCGTTAAAGACGGGGTTATCTCTTCCCCTGATGGAAGTTGACGTTTCCATGAAACGCAAACCTTCTGATCCTCTCTCGCCAGTTACGTCATTCCCCAATAAGGATTTGCGACTGTCACAGTCCGATGTATCCAAACTTCCCAACAAAATTAATAGCAATAATAACAATAATGCAAACAATAATAATAGTAAAAATAGTAATAATTCTAATGCCTTTGAAGCAATCAAAAACTTTAATATTAGCAATTCACAAGAGAACACTAACAATAGTGGTAATAGTAATAATAATCAATTAATCAAATTTTTCAATCAAATTTATTTTATACATAATATCAAAATTATAAAATGGAATACATAAAATAGAATTTTACTTTACTCCTGCTTATATGCAAAATGCATGAGCAGCAGGGTACATTACAGTACATAGGCTAGTTTAATGGAAAACTAGCCAGTGCTTACAATCTGTGCGAATGGAAAAAATATATATCTGTGTACAATATACTAATACACGCACACACATACACAGTCACACACACGTGCATTCATATTTATATATACTTAGTGTGTCTACACATATGGCTATACACTCTCATATGTACACACATACTCACACATGTACATACACATTCATTTATGAATGTGCTCTCACTTACACACACATAGTAATACAAAATGTTAGATTAATTTATAAGAAATAAATTTAATGTTCACCTGTATAATTAACATAGAAAAGTGAATAATAACATGATATATATAATAGTAATAGCTAGCGAACAATAAGTATATCAATAGTAAGACAAGAATAATTTTCTAGGGGATACATGCTGGCATATATGGGCTAAAGATTATGTATATGAGTGCATATATCAAAAACTTAGTAATATTTAATTTTGCGTACATACTATTTTAACCCATATTTACAACAGAACTATTATTAATTTAGATTACTCTAAAAAATATCACACATATACCCCATCCCATATGACTCATATCCTCTTTCAGTGATGATAGGATGATATAAATGTAATATAATATTAATCTAATGTTAAGTGATAAAACTAATATTTATAATTATAAAGTTATAATAAGCATGTATGTTAATTTTTTATTTATAATAATATTGGTGTTAGCAATAAAGATAGTAATAAAACTAAGAATTTAATTTAAAATAAAATAAAATAAAAGTAAAATTAAAAGACAAAATAAAAATAAAAAATCTGCGTTATTATTTTTAACCTAATTGTATGGAATATAATGAACTACTTTTAATATTAGAATGAAGAGTTTTGTTTAAGGAAATGTATTGATTGCAATCAAAATAATTAATAAGAATAACATCTATAATAAAGTATATTAAGTTAGCAATTTAGGTTTATATTTACCGTATACTGAATTATTGTTAGAAATGAATCTATTATTTATGAATTTAATAATTTGTAATTTATATTTGGATCCAGATACGATAAATTTAATCTTTTACTGTCCACACTGACAGAGCTAATTTGTTTCCTATTGTTATTATTTACAAACAATCGGGAGAACTATTGGAATTTAGAATAGACAATGATAGTATGATTAACCAGCAACTTGATTTTTATATAAATACCAATTTCTGTTATCCATGCGAACACCTGTTAAAGTGCTTTAAATTTAATTTCATAACTGTTATGTAATACGTTTATGTTACGTAACGGGGAGTTTCTAATAGATTGTGAAGTGTTTTTATTTATGTATTAATGGATCAATATTAAAAATGAATGCAATTTGGGTGTAATGGTCTATTATAACTTCGAAAAATGAAATATTTATTACGTAAGCATGTGAAAGTGAATCAATAGTTGCAATTTATAATACCTATAGGGTTCTATGACGAGTAGTTTACTTTATTTAGCTAGAAACAGATGGTTGTACATTAATTTGTTAATTTTATTTTAAAGCTAAATATCATACTTTAAAGTAGGATGTACGGACATTGAAGTAAACAATGATACTTTCGTTTCTATTTTAGGATTGGAAATAAGAAGAAGGCAAAATTAGATTTTAACTTAAGCACTTACAAGCGAAATCTGTTAAAAGTTTATGCCTCTTTTTGTAGTTTTTTAATTTTTCTTTTAACGTAACTGGTAAGGTATTATGTAACAAAGGACCTAAATATACAGCCTGAATTCTCGAATGATATTTCATAAAGTTCGGTACTGTTGTCGATAACATTTTTTTTATTTTTTTTTTATATCGTTATTTTCTTTACTCGTATATAAATATGTTCCGTATTATTTTTAGTTATTAAATTCGTGCACTAGCGCCGCTTTAAACGATCGGCCATTTTTCTAAGGGATGGCGTCGGTCTTTGTTTAGACAGCATGGCGATTTGTTTGTTTGGGTCAGGCAGTCAGTCTACTGCAGGTAGTTGCGGATGTTGCGCGTGTGAGATTCTAGCGACGGCCTTTGTGCGTGTTTTGGTCGCGTAGATGTGTATGCACGTGGTGCTATATTTCCGTTTTCTATTTTGTAAATTAAATCGTGTGAACGTTTAGTTAAAGTCGTTCTTTGGTATTATTTGTTCGTTATTTTCGTGAGTTCTTGTTTTTGTTTCGCCGTATCGATATTTTGTTTTGTAACCCGGCGCGCATCGAGGGTCTTTACAAATTATTTTTGGGATTGACTATTTTCGAATACATCGCGTAAAAACTATTCCAGTTTAATTATTTCGGTTTTATTTTTTTTTATTTGAATTTTACTTACAAAGATATATATATTTTTTTAAATTATTTTATTTACAACAGGTACTTTTGACTTTTCAGTATTGGAGTTTCTTGTTATGCCTGTAATGTAATTAATGTTAAACAGATCTCTGTTTTTAGTAACGTAATCTATAAGTTGCACCCAATGTAACTGTGAAATATTTAACAAATTTGTGGTACTGGGCGAGTTTCGGTTTTGTCCAATGCAGGTTAAAACCGACTTTTGCAGTTGGATTATTGGTTTTAAATGATAGTTTGCAGCACCTCCCCAGTGCATTATGCCGTAAGCTAAGATGGGCTGATAGATGGAACGATATAAATGGGTTAAGTGATCAGTCGTAAAAAATTGCTTAAGATAGTAAAAAATGTAGTTTAATTTACGCAGTTTATTTGCTAAAAATATCGCCTGACTGTTCCATGTTAACTTATAATCAAAAACTAAACCTAAATACTTTATTTCATACACTCTTTCTATTTGCGTGTTATGTCCAAGGTTAATATTTAGTGTAATACCAGAGGTGTTTTTTAAATGATTATATATCATAAACTTAGTTTTAGTTGTATTTAGAATTAGTCGATTTTCTTCGAACCAACTACATAAAATATTTACATCATTCTGAATTAATTTTTGTAAAATATTCTCATATCTAGAAGCTGTTACCAAAACCGTATCGTCTGCATAAGTAAAAATACGACCACTAACTTTTAAATTACATAAACTGTTAATATAAATTAGAAATAGGATAGGGCCTAGAATGCTGCCTTGCGGTACTCCATGAGTTAGTGTTATACATTCACTAAAAGTGCTATTAATTTTTGTGATATAAGGCCTATCAACCAAATATGAGTTGAGCCAATTGTAAACCTGCCCCCGGAAACCGCATGCGTATAATTTAGTCAATAAAATCTTATGGTCTACAAGATCGAAAGCTTTTTTAAGATCAAAATAGACAGCAGCCACTGATCTTCCGGCTTCTAAATTCTCAGTTATGTATGCGGTATGCCGATATAAAACGTCGTCGGTGCCCTTTCCAGAAATAAAGCCAAACTGATTACTACTAAAATAGTTTATCTTATTTAAATATGAAATTATTTTATTTTTAATGCATTTTTCTAGTATTTTTGAGATTGTAGACAAGAGACATATTGGTCTGTAATTTGACACATCTGACTTGTCTCCGGATTTGTAGACAGGAGTGATAATTCCTAATTTTAGCGATGTAGGGAACATACCTAGTCTTATCGATTCATTAAACAGATAAGTTAACGGTTTAACGAAGAAAGGGATATTGTCTTTTATTAGTAAGATCGAAAGCCCATCAAACCCAAAAGATGTTTTATTAGGCAATGAAGTAATTGCGTTTCGAATATCATCTTCCAAAAATTCTACAAATCCAAAAGATTCAGTAGAATTGAAATCACTTATGGTGAATTGACTAGTAAAATTTGTATTCGTTAAAGAATTTCTAACTGCCTCAGAGAAATGTGTGTTAAAGTGAGTTGTAAATTCAAACTCATTTCCAGTCACTGATTTTTTAGTACCATTTATCGTCAACTCAGTTATAACACGCTCTTTTTTATTCAAAATTTTTTTGACAACAGACCAGTATTTCTTTTGATTACCGTCACAATTATTTAATAAGTCTGAATAATAATCTTTTTTAGCCTTCCTTGTTAATTGATGCACCTCCTTAGAGATACGTTTATATTCTAAGCGAGTCTTGATTTTAAAATTTCATGTAAGTTATTTTTTTCTTTTGTTAACTTTATTAAATCTACTGAGATCCATGGGGATCTTTTGCGTAAACAGTTTTTCCGTATACGCAGCCGTTTAGATTGCGTTAAGCACATTTTTAGCTTATTTAAAAACCAATCGCCCTGCGGGGCACAGGTTGTTGTAACTAGAGTCACCTTCTCTAGTAAGTAGTCACTCGACCGCCGTAAAGTGCTAGCCCCCACTGGTGGCGAAACGAAACAACAACCGTGTGAGTTCTGTACGTCCACGTCGTGCAGGGTGGTAATCTTCTATTTCGGCGGGCTTAGCGCTGATCAGAAGAGCTAAATCGGAACTCACAAAATATACAGCTGATAGGAAAACGGAGGAGGGTTTACTTGTCGAAAGTGTTCCTTCTAATAAATACCGTTAAGCTTCTTACTGCATTAACAACAGTAGACTATCAGCAACTCGCTCGTGACATATGTGCCCCAGTCGGATTGATATATATCAGTCCAGAGCGAGTAGGCGAGTATCCGGCGCTTAAAAACTGGGTTCTTTCGACTAAGGGAGTAAACCCTAACAGAAAATTTCTAGGAAGGCAAGGAGAAACCACCTAGATCACTTTTCTCAAGAAAACTATTCAAATGGCGAACAAACAGAAAAATACGGCCCTCAGTCTCCGGCAGACCTTAAATGGTCGGAGGGTGCTAAGAATCCCCGGATTGAAAATTTTGAAAAATACTTACAAGATAGGAACATGGAACATAAGAAGCATGCTTATGCCAGGCAAACTGAGAAATACAATAGTGGAAATGGAAAAACTGGAACTGGATATACTTGGAGTTAGTGAAATGAGATGGCCTGATACAGGGAAGTTGAAATCAAACAAGAAAATAGTCTAATTCTCAGGTAGTCCACAAAGATGTAAACATGGAGTAGCGATCTTAATAAAAGAAGAATTAGAACAATACGTAAGTGATTTCATACCATTAAATGAAAATATGATATTACTAAAACTAAAGGGAAATCCAGTAGATGTTAATATAATACAAATACACGCGCCAACTCTAGATAAAGACGAAAAGGAAATAGAAACCTTTTACCAACACCTAAATGATCTAGTGGCACTCACAAAGAATCATGAAATTAACATTGTCCTAGGAGATTTTAACGCTAAAGTTGGCAAAGGAAGGATAGAGGATATAATAGGTGACTATGGTTTGGGTAAAAGAAATAAACGTGGTGACAAATTAGTGGAGTTCTGCCAAGAGAAAAATTTAATGGTAGTTAATACATGGTTCAAGCTACCTCCCCGCAGAATATACACCTGGAAGGCACCTGGAGATAAACCCGATCGGATAATACGAAATCAAATTGACTATATATTAGTTAACAAAAGATACAGAAACGGAATCAAAAACGCGAAGACATATCCGGGCGCTGATGTCGCATCAGATCACAATCCAGTTGTAATGAAAATAGAGGTAAAATTTAAAAGATTTAAGCAGAAAACGCATAGCAATCGAATTAATACAGAAATGTTACAAGACAAAAATACAAGACTGCAAGTAGCTGAATATCTGAATAAAAAGATACGTAAAGTACAAGGTAGTCTGCCACAAGACATAGAGCAACAATGGAAAATAATATCACAAACGGTTAATACAACTACAGCAAATACTTTGCGGACGATGAAGAACACTAAGAAAGATCATCAATGGATGACAGACGAGATCTTGAATCTAATGGAAACAAGACGGAAAAACAAGAATAATCCAAATGTTTATAAAGACATACAACAAGAAATAAAACGGAAAATAAGAGAAGCAAAAGAACAATGGATGAATGATAAATGCAAGAGATTGGAACAGTTGCAAGAGACACATGACGAATTCAATTTGCATAAAGAAATTAGAAACATTACTGGAATGTTTAAACATAGAACGGCGAACATTATAACTGACACAAATAACAAAATCATAATAGATAAAATGAAGCAAACAGATACCTGGGAAAGATACATTGAGGAAATGTTTAAAGATGACAGGAGGGAAATACGAAAGAATAAAAACCTCGTAGGCTACCATATAATGAAATGCGAAATAATGGATGCAATAAAGAAAACAAAAAACAGAAAAGCTCCGGGGCCAGACAATATTCAAGCAGAAGTAATAAAATTACTTGACGAAGAAAACATCCAAGTATTACTTAATATTTTTAATAAAATATACGACTCTGGCGAGATAATCAAAGAGTGGCTGAAATCAGTATTTGTTAGAATCCCAAAAAAGAGTAATCCGAGGAAATGTGAAGACTACAGACTTATTAGTCTAATGAGTCATACACTAAAAATTTTATTGAGGATAATACATAAACGGATATTTAATAAGTGTGAAGCAAATATAAGCAGAGAACAGTTTGGCTTCCGCAATGGACTAGGCACACGAGAGGCGTTGACATGCATCCAAATCCTGGTACAAAGATGTCTGGAACAACAAAAGGATGTATACCTATGTTTTGTTGATTTTGAACGTGCCTTCGATAATGTCAAACACAACGAACTAGTACAATGTTTAGAAGAAGCAGGAATAGATGAAAAAGATAGGCAGATAATTGAAAATCTGTATTGGAATCAAGTGGCATATGTAAAACTGGAGAACGAAAATACAAAGGAAATACGGATTGAAAAAGGAGTCCGACAGGGTTGTATACTTTCACCCACACTCTAATCTCTATTCAGAAGTGGCGTTTAAAAATGCTTTAGCAAACAGTTCAGAAGGAATAAAAATTAACGGTCAGATTGTAAACAACATACGGTATGCGGATGATACAGTTTTGATAGCGGATAGCGAATATGATCTACAAAATTTAGTTAACCGAGTAACGGACAAATGTTCCGGAATGGGAATAAAAATAAATAAAAAGAAAACAAAAATTATGGTAGTCAGTAAAAATAGCTCAGAAATAACAGCTAACATTAGAATTAACAATTATGCAATAGAACAAGTACAAAGCTTCAAATATCTCGGTTGTAACCTGTCGAATCAATGGAATTCGGAATACGAAATCAAAGCAAGAATTGAACAGGCTCGAATTACTTTTATGAAAATGAAAAATTTATTTATAAACAAATCACTGAACTGGGATGTTAAATGGAGAATGGTAAAATGCTATGTCTGGTCAATATTACTGTACGGAATGGAAGCGTGGACCGTAAATAAATCCATAGAGAAAAAACTAGCAGGGTTTGAAATGTGGTTGTATCGGAGAATGTTGAAGATATCATGGATAGATAAAATTAGAAATCAAGAAATACTAAACAGATTGAATAAAGAGATGGAATTAGTTAAGACTGTAAAAAGAAGAAAGATTGCATATCTAGGACACATTGTGAGAAACCAAAAATATGAAATTTTAAAATTGGCCATTGAAGGAAAAATAGAAGGAAAAAGAGCTCGAGGAAGAAGAAGAAGAAGAACCTGGATGGAGGATGCGAGAGAATGGACGGGAATTCGGATACCGGAATTGCTACACAGCATGGCCGACAGAGAAAACGCCAGAAGAATAGTCGCTAACATCTAATGCAGATACAGCACCAAGAAGAAGAAGAAGAAAAACCAATCGAACTTCTCATTAATTGTTGGATGTTTGCTGTATAGCCAGTTAACATTGATATTTTTTAACAAGTTACTGAATAAAGATTTATCAAAGTAATAATTATGTTCACAATCTGGACAATGGATTTTGTTTTGTAATTCCAGCACCGTGCAAACTGCTAAATGATCGGAAAACATTACATTTAAAGTATCAAATGACGTATTCACGTTTAGTTTGTTATTTACTAAACCTCTTACAAAAATGTGATCCAAACACGATTTATAATTTTTATTGTGTAACACAAAGGTGGGGACATTTATTACACTTTTAAAACCGTTTGAGTACAGTATATTTAGGTAATCTGAACACTTGGATTTATCCAGAATGTTAATATTTAAATCACCTGTTAAAACAGATGCCGGAGATGAAGCTTTGAGAATAGTTTTAAGATCGTCCAAAAAATTTAAATAGCTCGAATCGCAAAAGCGATAGATACCGTTTATTGTAAGGAAGCTTCCTCCATCCAATTTTAGTCTTACACTAACAATATTTCTAGTAGGTATAATAAGTTTTACTTCCTCACAAAGTATATCATCTTTGACGAAAATGCCGACACCTCCTGAACGTTTGTTTGTCCTGCATTGAAAATAGGAAGAGTAATTAGGTATTTTATACCGATTTATCTCTTCATCATGTAACCAAATTTCAGTTAGTACAATTATGTCATATGTCGGATTTATTTCCTCTAAGAAAACTAAAAATTCATCAAAGTGCGCCCTCAAACTACTTATGTTTAGGTTTAGTAATGTTAAATGATGTTTATTCATTGAGTTAATTACGATCGATAAACGATTTTAAAAGAGATAATTCTGCAATAGTATGTTAAAACGCACTTTCAGAAAATAAACAAATGTTAGACGTAATTATATAAGTAAACGTATGAGGTTTAATATCTTAAGCATAATACATAGAGAATAGATTTAGTAGATTAGTAATTTAGTATTGTGATTTGAAGGTAAATAAATATAAATTTAGATAGGAACTAAACAAAGTAGTAAGAGGAAATAAAGACTCGTAGATAGTATGCGGACAACAAATAAAATCAGGAAGTGCGGAAAAAGTTAAAAGGTTGATAAGAATAAAAGAAATAATTAGAATGCGGGCATTTTGGAATGAAAGAGAAGAGCATAAGAATAAATTAAGCGTAACTAAAGTAAAATAAGATTTCATTCTACCTATAACTAACATGATACTGTTTACCATCACTGAAGCTCGATATGGCACTTTGAACTAAATTGCGCTGCATGAATGTAAAACAACAAATATAATTTTCTTTTTTTTTTTTTTTAAAAGAGAAGATAAGATATAATTACAATAAGCCAGGCACACAATGGATTGTTAGAATTATAAGAAGAAAGTGAAGGAATAAATCCGATGTAAAATAAGACGTACTGAAATCTGACATAATTTAAATATAACGAGAAGTTACATAATAAAGTATTTTGAAAACGAATAAGATTTAACGATATGATAAAGTTAATAGGTATAAGGTATAAATTAATAAATTGAATAACAATTTGAGGTGATCGAGACGTGGTGAACGGCAGAAATTTTAAATTAATTAAGTAATCGACATCATTTGTAAAATGTGAAGTAACTAAACATACTGTATTATACGTGAAGTAATGAACTGAACTAGTATTATGAACTAGTCACATTTTGCATAGTGATTGTAGTTGCTCCTGTGAAATTACGGGAATAATGGGCGATTTTTCAGATTTTTGTATAAAAATTTTTGCATCACGTACCCATACAAATTGATATCCTTTCTCGCGTAACCCCCTGGCCGACCATAAAAGATTCGAATTATATTTCGTTAAGTGTTCGTTCAGGTAGAAACGATTTTTTGCCATTTGTGGCGTCGCGTCAAAACCAATATCACCCAGTGCCGGTTTTTTAATTCTACAATTGCGCAACAGATCATTTTTCACCGATCTACGCGTAAATTTTACCACAATATTGGGAAAGCTTTGTTTTTCACTTTTACGTAGACGATGACAAGCACTGATATCATAAGGGCTTAAATCAGTGCCAGTCGCCTCTGCTATTTTATTTAGTATATCAGGAATGGATTCATTGGCTGTGTGCGGAATATTGCTTATAATTAAATTTGACTTTTTACTGTGTTGCTCCAGAACATTTAATTTTAAAAGCAACTCCGAGTTTTTTTCATGTAACTGCGTATTTTCTTCCTTCAGTATTTTCATTGAAAGCAGTGCTTCATCCAGCTTCTCTTCCGTCTTATGAAGAGAAAATTGCAGTCCTTCAATTTTTTCATGCAACGTAGACTCTGTAGTATTAAACGAAGACTGCAAACTATCCACTTTCATGCAGAGAGTGGCTAACTCGTTACGGACTGTTATTAATATATGATCTGAAGACGAGTTTTCAGAATCTGCAGAGCTAAACCCAGTTTTTCTTTAAAGTTTTGGACCAATGTTTCCATGTTCCGGCGGCGACACCACTACAAGTAAAGTGCAAATTTACTTTACAGGCTGAGCAAGAGATGAAGTCTCCTGATTCAGGTAGAGCTTTATTACAAGTGTTGCATAAAGACGCCATACTAGAATATTAACAGTTGTAAATCACAGGTAACAATTATGTGACAAGAACAGTTCAGTAAATTAAGCACACTGTTACAGACAAAGTTTCCGATTTTTTTAAAAACAAATATTTTTCTTTTTTTTTAAAGTATATAAGATCGAAAACATAAAATTTTACGAATTTATACTGCAAATTTGATACCTGATACAAAATAATCAAACAAAACAATAGATGTAAACGAATAATTTGAAACCAACAAATGAACGCAGAATGTAACAACCGAACGCACAGATAATAATAATAATAAAAATAATAATAATAATAATAATAATAATGATGTCAACGATATGGTCAGTAATAATATTAATAAAGAACTTACTTTTCCGTTAGACCATCCTGGGCCCTTTTTTAATATATTTAGAGCATCTCGAAAAAAATATTGCAAATGCACATCCCTTGGCCATAGCTAAGTTGCTGTTTAAATCAACTACGGAATGTTTAAACGTCAAAGAACAAGGTGGGAACCGCTTATCGGTTTTATTCCCCTCTGCGGTTACGGCTAATAAATTCTTAGATCAACATGATTTTATGAGGAAAAATAGTCTTAAAGCATTCGTACCCAATCATGTTTTCTTCCGATTCGGAATAATTTCTGATGTGCATGCTTCCTTTTCGGAGGAAGATATCATGGAAGGTATCTCCTCGTCCATTCCTGTTGCTTCAGTTAGGAGAATTTCTAAAAACGTGGATAGTGTTCGTCTGCCCACTCGATCGGTAGAGATTAAATTTGTTTCCTCCGTTCTTCCTTCCCATATCTCTATTTTTAGATTAATTTTTCAGGCATCGCCCAGTGTTAGATCTCCTATTCAATGTAATAAGTGCCATCGTTTTGGTCATATTTCTAATCTTTATCGTAGTACCTCAACTTTCTGCGTTCATTGCAGCGACAAACATTCATTCTCAGAAAGCCCTTCGATTAATTCTGCTCCCGTATGCCGAAATTGCAGAGGGGATCATCGTTCTTCGGATCGACGCTGCCCTGAATGGCTTCGACAAAAGGAGATAAAACGTATTATGGCCTATGAGAACATTCCGTTCCAAGAAGCTTGCGATATGAAAAGTAAATCTTTCGCATCATTAGCCTTTTCTTACGCTGACAGAGCCGCAGCTCAACCCAGGGATCCAGTCTCTTCATTAACAAATCCTTCATCTGTAAAAATGTTTCCTCAGATGAGAGCACCAAGGCCAATAAAAGGCCAGTACTTTCACCGTCAATCTAATAAAAAACCGCAAACTAAAACTTCTCCTCAATTTCCGTCTCTACCGTCCAATCGCATACCTTCTCCATCTAATGGTTGGGCTTTGAAATCTAATGCCATTAATTTGAATAACTCTGCTGATCTTGTTACTTCTGATGATTCTTTTAATGAGACGCCCTCGCAAATTTCCTCCCCAGTTGAGTCTTTCTCCTCTGCATTTATACAGCTCTTAGCTAGACATAACATTGCAGCTTCATCCGAACTTGAAAAATCTCTTCAATTTTTGCTCCAGAGCTTTATGCCTCATACCTTGTAATATATTAACATTTACAACATTTAAAATTTTGTTATATTCTGAACTATATTTGTTTATTTGTTTTTGTTTTTTTTATTCTCTCTTTTTCTTCTCTTTTACACTTTTTCATCCTTTATAAATTGTACATTTTTCCTTTCCATGTGTTCCATTCTCTTACTTCTTTTTTTTTTTTTTTTTTTTTTTTTTTTATCCTGTTCCCCTACCGCCCTGGCATATTATTTTTATATTAACCCATTATACTTTTTTACCTACCCTCACTCTCATTATCATGTCTTCGCCTATCTTAATTTACTCCTGATCTATATTCATAATGGCTTACAAATTTAATATTCTGCAATGGAATTGTCGCAGTCTTAGAGTCAACAAGGATGCTTTGGAGGGCCTGCTGGACTTTCACAAAATCGGCGTGGCTTTGCTTTCTGAGATATGGTTAAAGGATTCTTCTGACATCAACTTTAAAGGTTTCACCTTAGTCAGTTCCTGTCGAAATGACGGCTATGGAGGAGCTGCTGTTTTGATTAGAAATGATATTCTTTTCTATTCTCACAATATTCGCTTATTCAGTTCATCCTCCTCCCTACTTCCTAATTTAGTTCATATTTCCATCCCAAACAACTCTGCTTGTCCTCTTAACTTTATCTCTGTCTACATTCCTCCTAATTTTGATCTTCGGAACTTTCCTTTTTCTGTTTTTTTTGATTCGCTTCCTTCCCCTTTTATTATAGGAGGAGACTGGAACGCTCGTTCTCCTTTTTGGGGTTGCTCCAATTATAATAGTAACGGTGTTATTCTTGAAAACATTTTTCTCCGTAATAATCTTTTTTTGCTGAATGATAATTCTCCTACCTTCTATAGGAATCCAACTACGTTTAGTTCAATTGACTTAACCTTTACATCTCCTAACCTCGGTTTTAACTGTTCGTGGAAAACCTTAAATGGCACATTTCGAAGCGACCATGTTCCCATTATCATATCCCTTAACAACTTTTCTCCTCCTGTGCAGCCTGAACTCCTTCATACTCCTCAATGGTACCTTCCTAAAACCGATTGGTCGATGTTTCGCCGTGTTGTCGATTCATTTCTTCCTTTTATCAATGTTGACAGGAATCCTATATCCCAATATCAGTCATTCACTCAATCTATTTCCTTTGCTCTTTCCTTATCTGCTCCTCCGTACCATTCTTCATTAAAAAATAGATCTATATATGCTTCATCCCTGTGGTGGAATAATGATTGCAAGTCTGCGTTCGATCTCTGTACTTCCACTTTTAGATCTTTTCACTCCTGTCCTTCTTTTCCCAACTTCCTTGCACATAAAAGAGCTAATGCTAAGGCTAGGTTCGTTCTTAAACGCTCAAAAAGAGCCGCTTGGATAAAGTTCTGTTCTTCTTTCTCCCGCTCTACTCCAATGACTCATGTCTGGAAAATGGCTAAAGCGTTTAGAACTCCTTTATCGGAACGACCTTCTTATCTTAATATCCCGAAAGATAGCCTCATTTCATTCATGGACTCCGTAACTCCTTCCTATGTCCCTAGCCTCGAAGAGTTTCATTCTCCTTCTCCTTCTATTAATTCTACTTCTCACTTTTTATCTTCTAGCTTTAGTCTTAATGAACTTCGTGCTTCTTTAAGTAAGTCCTCCTCTAAATCCTTCCCTGGTATTGATGGTATATCTTTTCTCATTATAAAAAACCTCTCTATTCAATCTCTTGAGACTCTTCTTAGTATATATAATCCTTTTCTTCTTTCTTGTTTCACTCCTCCTTCTTGGAATGCCTTCATCGTTATACCCATACCAAAGAAAAACTCCTCTTCTTTTCGTCCTATCTCACTTGCTCCCTGTTTAAGGAAGCTCTTTGAGAGCATGTTAAATAAACGGCTTGTCTGGTTTCTCGAACACAATAACTTAATTCCTAATAATATGTTTGGTTTCCGTCCCTGTCTTGGTCCTCCTGATTGCATTAGTGTTTTCCTTTCTGACATTTATAATTCCTATATAAACAAAAATTTTACTATCGCAGCCTTTATTGATGTTTCCAGTGCATTTGACAATGTTCACCTCCCTACTCTCAGAAATATAATGCTGTCACTGCATCTTCCGGACTGTGTTGTTTCCCTTATTATTAATCTCTTCCAAAGCCGGACTGTACATCTATCCACTTCTTGTTATTCCACTTCAAGAAAAGTTTTTTGTGGTCTTCCTCAGGGTTCCTGTCTTAGTCCTACTCTCTTCAACATCTATACTTCTCATATTGCTTCTCTTCCATTAAATTCATCGTCTCTATTCTATGCTGATGATATCCTTATTTACTCTTCTTCTCGCAACTTAACAGATGCTGTCTTCGAACTAAATAGGTCATTAGCCACTATAGAAAATGCTCTTTCCAATATTCATCTTTTTGTCTCTCCTCATAAATCCGCGGCCATGGTTTTTACTTTCCGTCCATATAATCCTTCCTCAATCAATCTAACCTTAAGTCATTATCCTGTCCCTCTGGTGGAGAGTTTCTGTTATTTGGGTGTGCTTCTTAACGGCCGTCTTTCCTTTCACGAACATATTAGTCGTCTGTATACTTCTTGTCTTAAAAGGATTAATCTTTTAAAATCACTCTCATCGTACAGGTGGGGTGGTGATCCTTACATTCTTTCCTTATTGTATAAGTCTCTTATTCTTTCTAAGTTGGACTACTGTTCCTATATATACGGCAACGCTTCTAAATCTCTTCTGTTAAAGCTTGACCGCATTCTAAATTCCTGTCTTCGTCTTTGTCTGGGTGCACGCAAATCTACTCCAATTCCTGCCATCCTCTCTGAATCGAAATCACTCCCTTTGTTCATCCGCAGATCCTATCTAGGCTATCGTTTCCTAATCAAACGCCTTCCCTCCTTTTCCTCTAGAATTATAGTTGCCTATTGCTCTATTTTTCACAACTGGCGTTTTACTCCCAACAGAATTCCAATTTTATCTTTCATTTCTGTTCGTCTTGCCAATTTTTCTCCTTATATTTTCTCCTATGATAAATCTTCGTACTTTTCTCTTAATTATTTCAGTCTCTTACATCCTCCTCACATATTTCATTTGTCAAGTTCCGCCAAATTCCTTCCTCACTCTATGGTTAGATCTGAATTTCACATGGTTTTAAGCTCTTTATATCCCAATCATTCCTTTATTTTTACTGATGGTTCTAAGAGTGCTGATGGGGTTGGTGCCGCCTTTGTTTTTCCTTCTCACAACTACTCCGAATCCTTTAAACTTCCTTCCTGCTGCTCTATATTTACTGCTGAATCTGCTGCCATGCTTCATGCAATTCTTTTTATCTCTTCCTCTTCTATCCTTTCGGATAAATTTCTCTTAATAGCTGACTCTGCTTACCGTTGCCCTATTTTGATCCTTTCATTCTCCTTATTCGCAATCTAATTCACGAATTATTCCTGTTCCGTTCGATCCAAATTGATTTATTGTGGGTTCCTAGCCATGCTGGAATTGAGGGTAATGAGGTGGCTGATACCTTGGCTCGCTCAGGAGCTTCCAATGGACATCCTCTTCATAAATTTTCCGCTCACAATATTAATCATATTTCCAAACGGTTTCACCTTAGATTATGGAAGGATATTTATTTTTCCCTTTTCTCAAATCCGAATTCCTTTTATCTTTCCGTTCGGCTCTTACCTTCTTTGACCAGATGGTTCGACATGTTTCCTTCCCTTTGTCGTCCCCTGATCACCTCTATATGCCGTCTTCATTTCGGTCATACCTTTCTTCCTTCGTCACTTTTTCGTTTTTCCCTCGTCTCTTCCCCCCGCGATATTCTCTTTACCCAGAGGATTTCTTTTTTCTGTGTGATATCAATCACGTCTTCTTCGAATGTTCCTCACTCTCTTCAGAACGTTCTCTCTTTTATTCTCGGCTTTTGGATCTTCGTCTTCCTACTCCATACAATGACTCTTATGTTCTCTCATTTCCTTCCTTGTCAGTTATTCCTATTCTAGCTTCTTTTATTCATTCAATCTCGCACCAGATTGAAATCTAATATGTTATTCTCCTTTTGAACTATTACTTAGATTCCTTGGCTGATTAGGCTGTTGCTCTTCGTTGGCGTACCCATAAAAAAAAAAATGCCGCATCCTGGATCATCGCCGACAAATAACATACGTACAATTTAATTTATGATTAATTTCGTAATTATTCAGCGTCATATTCGTATGCATAATAATTGTATTTTTAACGGTCGACCGTCGGTATAGGCTATTTTTAATATATCTCTATTCATAATTTGAACAACTTATTCTTAAAATGATAACCTAAAAAAAGATAACAAGAGAAAAAAAAATCTAAATCAAATTTGGAAATATATGTCGGTGGAAGTTAGTTCTGCGGTGGCACCCTGAAGGCATAGAGAAAACATCTAAAACATTACAATAAATAACAAAACAGTCACTGACACTCTTGAGAACTTCCCCAATGCAATTTCATCTGTGACACAGTTTATCAGAATTAGTTGAATAAGCAGAGTTATCTATAAGAAACCTCATACTGTAATAGTCACAGCAATTAAACACGGCGCAGGGTGTTGCGTCTATAAAACAAAAGAAAAAAACAAGTGAAACGAATTGAGATGCGTTACAGGCAAACGCTGCAAACGATAAAATTACTGTCGCTCGAATGAACCGCACAGCTATTGGTCGCGATTATTATTAATTCGCAGTATCCCAATACATTTTTACCAAGTAAGCCAAAAGTCGTCCATCGGCAAACTTCCTATGCTTTTTTTTTTTGGCCTGAACAATATATAGTTCATTTGGCCAGCGGGCTGACGTTCAAATCAGACTGAATGCACGAAAACAAAATTGAGTAAAAAATAGTAGTAAGAAAACATTTTCTTGTTTTTTTCCAACTGTTTAAATACTACTTATCCTACTAGATAGTAAGTATAAAGGAAGAAACTTCATCGTGCAATATAGTCGCAACTCTAGATCAGTGCCTACAGCGCTGAGATAAAATTTAAGGAAACAGAAAGAAAAATAAAATACAAATTAGCATTGATCACATCCCGCAATATGGCCGCAACTGCAGAGCAGCGCTCACAATGCTCGATGAAACAAACTTGATAATCAATAATAACGCCATGTGAAAGGGAATAATTACACCACTCGGAATAGACAAAAAAAAAAAAATCACTAATCCCCGGACATTGATCGGATTTTTTAAATTACAATTCCATTTCTTTTGATAAATGAAAACAGGATAAACAATGTATGATCACCAGAAACAAGTAGTTGAAAAATGCAGAATGGAGGATATAAACCACAAGACATCCGTAGATAGGACCTCACAACTGAATAACAAGTGGTTGATATCCTCGCGATACGCTGTGCTTACATAATCGCTACAATTTGAATGAAAATGGTTTCCATCGAAAAAATTAAGCCGCATTCTAGTATGACCTGAACGAAGTCTGTAGATAGTAGTGACAAAACGCCGATTTAAGTTAGCCGGGATAGAAGTGATATTATTATACCAAGGCATATTTGGTAGAGACGATTGGACAATTTCGTATGTCTTGCCTAAACTAGGCGAACTATTAACGAAGTTCTTTCAATCCAGACAGTTGTTCCTTTTAATCGTGTTCAAAAGATCCGTAGATGGTATAAAGAGTTATATACATAAAATCCCGTTTAAGGCCGCTTCGTTAGCCGCTTGATCAGCTACATCATTGAAAATGATTCCGCGACGACTAGGAACTCAACAGAACATTAACAGTACCTCCTTTATCTATAATTTGTGTGTATTTAAACTTAATATTGTAGATCGGTGGGTGACAGCGATAATTAAAACTACTATAACTGATCGCCCAGAGGCTGCTGAGACTGTCTGAGCATATTAAGGTTTTTCTCTCAACATCCAATGATTTCAGTATAAAGTTACAAGCTTTATCAATAGCAAGCAGCTCGACCGTAAAAATCGACGCCTCAGGAGAGAGTTTAAATTTAAATATTAAGTTATTATCCACAATAAATGCATCACCCACTCCACTGTTAGCACCGCGGAACTTAGCGCCGTCTGTGAATATTTTTAAAAAAGAAGGATATTGAGATTCCGTTGTTTTGTAAAAAATAGGAGTTGATTGCTTGGTTTGAAAGAGGATCTCTATTTAAGTTGTTAAAAAGATTTATATTCATATCAATGCTGCATAGATATAATAGACAAGATTAAAAAAATTTATTTCAAATTAAGATCACACTATATTCAAATATGTTCGGTTTCAAATATAAAGATAGAATAGTACTCTACAAAGCCATTTTCGGATCAATAACAGAATACTGCTCTACAGTATATTTTCCAGTTTTACGAGAAAAAGACAAGAATAAGCTGTTAAAATTACAAAGGAAAATATTAATAGGAACAATCTCTGGTTACCGCACAATATCGTATACTTCAGTCAACATCATAGCAGGAATAATACCTATAGACTTAAAGGTAGAAACTGTAAACCAAATCAAAACATTGAAACAAGAAGAACTAAAATTTTCGACAAAAAAACGTTACGAAAACAGATCAATAAAATTAATTCAAGTAGTATACGACACTCTGGCAACTCAGATGTGATAAATCAAAAACTGGAAAAGTAACAACACGGGAAATAGTTCCAAACTTAGAAGAAAGACTACAAATGAAACATTTTTATACCGATTATAACTTCACTCAATTTTTAACCGGACATACGGGAATAATAATGGGGTGTCTATATGAAACGATTTAAAATTGCTGAAACAAACATCTGTAAAGACTGTAAAGAGACGATTAACATTCGATTTTCGAATGAAATAAGTTTAAAAACGAATGAGAAAAACGGAAAATAATAAAAAAACCAATAACCGAAATATGTAAAAAAAACTAACTTTTTAAATTTGATCAGCTTTGTCAACCATATAATGAATAACAAAACAAAACACATCAACAAATAATAACAGTAACAATCAGAAATTCTGGCTGAAAAACCGCAAGGTACAGCGGAGTAAATAAATAAATAAAATAAAAAAAAAAGGTGGTTTTCTGCCCCCCCCCCCGTAAATTTAATTAAACATTTTACTAGCGTAACAAAAAATGCGAGTTTTAAAAACGAACAGTTATCAAATTAATAGAAACGTACGCCTTTGTTAACGAATTAAAAGTAATTAAAAATTTAAAGCTTTCACAGTGATTACTCATGATAAATAATTTTCGGAAACAACTGTGTTTTTAAAAAAAGACATTTATTCGCTTAACGTTTCGACCAGCTTACACTGGCCATCATCAGAAGTTGCTTCTGATGATGGCCAGTGTAAGCTGGTCGAAACGTTAAGCGAATAAATATCTTTTTTTAAAAACACAGTTGTTTCCGAAAATTATTTATCATGAATTAAAAGTAATTTTAATTGTAAATAAGACAGCAAGTACGCGTCAATGCGAGGCAACTAAATTTAAAAAAAAAAAAAAGTATCAAATTTAAGCGACAAAGGTAACCGTCAAAGGCGAAAAACAAACGGACGCGGTTCTAGAAATAAATCTTTGCCCAAGAGAGCAAGAAACGATCTGCCTCACAAATTCATTTCAACTTCATGCACATAGAACCAGACACCGTTTTCTATATATTTTCAACCTACGACGGTATCGAACTGTACAGCAATCTTTTAAAAAATGAAAGACAGTCAACGTTGTACATGAATCTGTTATGAACACTAATTTTTACACACTATTAAACTTTACTAAAAAGTCGTAAGTCGAATGTCATTGAAGTATGAATGGTGCCCATTGTTTTTTTTTTTATAATCCTTTCTCCCTTTTTTTCTGATATTCTGCGTACATACTGATGTTTTTGTAGTAAATATACATTAAAAACGCGGCACAAGACATTAGGGTATCAAAAAGGCTTAATCTAGCACTGCAAACAATGGTTATTACGTTATATATACGAGTATATATATATATAGACTTTGAAAAAGCTTTTGATAGAGTACACCACAATAAGCTAATGCAAATGTTGGAATAGTTTGGTTTACATAACTGGGATATAAGACTGATAAAGAACCTATACTGGAATCAAACAGCATTTGTGCAGATTGGGAATAATGACTCACAACGGATTCATATCAAACGTGATGTAAGACAAGACTGCGGGCTATCGCCAGTAAGAATTGGAGGTGAAATCTTAAACAATATTAGATACGCGGATGACACAGTGCTCGTAGCAGAATCATTGCCTGGCCTCCAGGAATTATTAAATTGTGTCGATGAAATAAGTAAAAGATACTGATTTTCAATTAATATCGAAAAGACAAAGATGGTGATAAGTAGCAAAGAAAGATTGGACAATATACAGCTCAAATTATTAGGAAGAAACATTAAAAAGGTAGTCCGGTACAAATATCTGGGATGCTGGATAAATGAGAAGGCAGACCCGGACGAAGAAATAAAGGTACGCATAGCGACAGCAAGAGATGCTTTCAGTAATTGGAAGAAAGTACTAACATCTAAGAACCTCACGATATCGCTGAAATTGAGAGTTCTGAAATGCTACACATATGGTCACGGCTATTGTACGGATGTGAGACATGGACACTGAAAACGGCAATGATAAAAACACAACTAGACGCCTTCGAAATGTGGTTCTACCGAAGAATTCTTAAGATCTCATGAACGGAGAAGATAAACAATTTAGAAGTACTACTGCGTATTGATAAAAATCGAGAACTGGAGAATACAATAAAAAAGAGGAAACTAGAATACGTGGGACATATAATACGTGGCCCTAAATATCAGCTACTGAGGAAGACAATTTTACTTGGGCAGATCGGAGAAAAAAGATGGATTGGCTGGAAGAATACGAGACATGGTTTGAAGACATAAAAAATTAGACAAATTCAACAGAAGAAATAATTCATACAGCCAGGAATCGGGAAAAATGTAAAAACAATTATCTTCATGTCAACAGCCTGAAGTCCGATGAAGGATATGGCACCTTAAAGAAGAATATATATATATAAATATCACATTATTTCCTCAACCATTCGGTTAGTAGGCAACCTATTCGTACATTTCAGCTGCACAGATACAGTCGTGGATACTAGGTAATTATTATATGCAACGCGCATGTACACACACAAGACGTCTATTGTGTACTAACTAACGCGCATATGATGTACGTGGTGGTTGCCATTGCCTTCCACGTGACTATTAGAGAGTATTTAATTTAATTTTTCGTAATAACTTCTGTCGCCGCCCGGGATCGAACCCGAGACTTCTGTAACGGAAGCTAAGGGCCCTAAAAACTATGCTATCACGGCGTGTGTAATGTCGTAATGGCCTGACAGCCAAAGCGCTTGGCTTCCGTTTCTAAAGTCTCGCGTTCGATCCAAGGCTATGACAGAATATGCACGCTAGTTAGTATACACCGGTATATAGACACATTTTGGGCTGCATTTATAGTGCGATAACATGTGACCATAGCGAGTTGAAAATGTAGTCATGAGTGTTAGCGTCGCATAGAAATATTCAGCCGTGGGAGAATCGCATCGTTTTCACCGTTAAAATTTGCGCTCAAGAGAGCACGTTCATTGGATTTCAAGTCTTAGTTGTACGCCTCCCCGAAGAAGAATCGCGTCCTTTTAAACACATTTACATATATGTCGTTTCTGTTTATATCAATTCCGTGTTACGGATGAAAAAAAAGTATACACTTTTCAAACAAAATCTGTACAAGGAAATTAGCTGAATATATTTGTAATCAGTATTTTCGAAAATTACTCTTACCTGGGAGTTATGCGTTGCAGTGCATCGTCATTGCAGCAATCGATCAACGACATTAATGCTTCGTCGGTAACAGGGCTCTGGTAAAACGTTTCTTCCACGAATTGTCTTTGGGCACAGTTCGAATAGGCTGTAGAAAGGTATATGAATGCCTGCAGAGGAATAAATTACTGAGTAAAACTTATCCCGTTAACATAGCACAAACACAATTTTCGAAAAAGTGCAAATTCCTGGAAACAGTTATTTTTTTTCTTTTATTTTTCTATTATTAAATACATTTGAGACGATGGAGTAGTACCTTAAGTTGTTTCATGTTTTTCGCTATTAACAGCAAATCTTTAGTCGCTCTAATATTAATAATTACGGCTTCACGCAGTGGCGCGTCGAACCTAACAGTAGCCGCCATGTGAAAGACTACGTCAATTTTTTCGATTAATAAGTCTTTATTGGCCTCCGATAAACCCAAATTCGGCTGCGAACAGTCTCCAGTTACCAAGGTTATTTTATCCATATAATTCGGACGTTCGGCTTTCATCTGATCGAATATCTGAAATGTATTCGCTTGATAAGCGGCTTTTTCAAAATATAACTACAAAAACAAGTACTTTTAATGGAAAAAAAAATACCTCTTCCACGGTCCCCCTGGAGATTAACCCGATAGCATCGGACTCTATAGAGCAAAATAATGACATTTAGCAAACAGATGAAAAAAATATTACGTTAGCGCTGAGAGTAATTAAAAAAGTGAGGAATCTAGATCTGTCGAAAAGAGTAACGAGTAATTCGAAAAATAAGACTAACAGTCAAAAAGTAAGCTCTGGTACACATTTTCTCATTAGGGGAACACTGTGTAGCGTATTCAGATTTCGACAGAATAAAATACAGGCTTGCCTAATAAGGCTATAAAAACCTCATAAAGATAAGGAATATAATATTCTTCAGAACTATTCCTCATGCGCAGATTTAGTAAGTGGCCGGAGCCTTCAAATTCTCATCCTCTCCTTACCCTTCCAACTTCAGTATTCCCGACGATAGCCTTTTTTCCTTTTGTTGATTCCGTCGCTCCAGCTTATGTTCCTTCTTTTGATGAATTGTACTCTTCTTTTCAGAAAAATTCTCCTCCCCACTTCCTAACTTCGACTTTAAATTTTAATGAATTACACAGTCTGTTCTTTCCAAATCATTCAGCCCTACTCCATGACTTGACGATATACCCTATCTCGCTCTTAAAAACCTATCTGAACATTCCCTTAGTTTTCTTCTTAGTCTTTTCAATTCCTCTCTTTCTAAGGGTATAACTCCTTCCTCCTGGAATTCTTTTATCGTCGTTCCCATTCCTTAAAAAAAATCTTCCCTACGTCCTATTTCCATGACATCCTGCTTTAAAAAACCATTTGAGGGTATGCTTAACAAGCGCCTTGTTTGATGTCTGGAGCATAATAATATATTTCCTAACAATATGTTCGGCTTTCGGTCTGGTATTGGCCCTTCTGATTGTGTTAGTCTTTTCGTTTCTCACTTAGTCCCAAAAACATTTCATCTTAGCTTCATTTATTGATGTCTTCTCTGCTTTCGATAATGTTCATCTTCCCACTTTAAGAGATAAAATGACGGTAATTAACATTCCAATCAGGTTCTCTTCCCTTATTATCAATCTCATGTCGAAACGTTCTATCCATTTCACCTCTCCATCTCTCGATGCTCCAAGAAAGGTTTTTTTCGGAGGACTTCCACAGGGTTCCTCTCTCAGTCCTACTCTTTTTAACATCTATACTATCAGTATAGCGCTTCTCTTCCTTTAAATTCCTTTTCTTTATTCTTTGAAGGCGACATCCTCCTTTTTTCCTCGTCTAAAGATGTTTTAGCAGCCAATGAAGCTCTTAATTCGTCGCTTATTGTACTGGAACATTCTCCTTCATTAGTTCAATCTTTCGATTTCTCCCTCTAAGTCTTAGTATACTATTTTTACTCTCTGACCCTTTATAACCCTGCTTTGGTTAATCTATCCTTAAACAATACATCTCTTTCTCGTGTTAATTGCTTCTGTTATCTCGGTATCCTTCTTAATGGTCATTTGTCTTTCTCTGAACATATTAGATATCTTTCTGCTTCTACTATTAAAAGGTTAAACTTGCTGAAAGCTCTGTCGTCAACTATATAGGGTGACGATCCCTATATTATTATTTCTCTTTATAAATCCATTACCCGTTCCAAATTTGATTATTGTTCTTTCATTTATGATTTGTACGTCTAAATCCCGTCTCTCTAAACTAAATGTAATTCACAACTGTTGCCTTCGTCTTTGTCTTCTACTCTTGTACACAGTCCTTCCTTTCGATTTATAATAGCTGGCGCTTTACTCCTAGCAAAACCCCTATTCCGGAATTTATTTCACATTGTCTTAGTTCATTTTGGCCGTCACTGATCTTTGTCATCTTCCTAAAGTATTTACTAAAAACCTCCCTCAAACCGTTACTAAACAGGTATTCTACAGCACTATCAATTCCCTATTTCCCTCTCATGTTACCATTTACACGGATGGTTCGAGGGGGCCCGGTGGTGTTGGTGCTTCCTTCATCCTTCCTGATTTTAACCTATGAGAATCTTTTCGCCTTCCTTATTTCTGTTCCATATTCATAAACGAATTATTTGACTATCCTTCGCTCTATTATTTTCATTTCCTCGAATCACCTTTCCGCCAGTTTGTTAATTGTCTCTGATTCCTTAAGCGCCCTTCAGGCCATATCCTCTCCCCTTCCTGATCATTTGTGTGACTTTGTTATCCTCCGTATACGTTCACTCATTCATAATCTTTGCGCTCTCTATTCAATTAATATTGATTTGCTAAGGGGAACCTAGCCAATCGGGCATTTAGTAATGAGGTGGCTGATTCCTTGGTCCGGGCTGTTGCTTTTTCTCCTCTTTTATTAATGAAAATTCCATCTGCTAACCTCTTATCGATATGTCAAAGCTTCCATATCAGATAATGGTATCGGATATTTACGCTTCCTCCTTTTCTAATGATTATTCATTTCATCTGTCTGTTCAACCTACTCTCGCTCACTATTCATGGTTCCTTTTGCATCTCTCTCTTCGACGTCCCGATGTTGTTTCCGTTATTTGTATGCGTTGTTGCCATTCTTGCTGCTTTTCTCTAGATTTCGCTCTTCCCCGATTTCTTCTCCACACTGTCGTCCTCTTTATCCTGATGATGTAGTTATTTGCGACGCCGATGATCACGTGTTCTTCCAATGTTCATCTTTTTCTGTGGAGCGTTTTGCTTTGTATTTTTATTTGTTGAGGCTTGGGTTTCCTACTATTTATTGTGCTTCTTATATCCTTTCTTTTCCTTACCCACTAGTTATTCCTGTTATTTGTTCCTTTTTAGCAAAGATTTCTGATCGGATGAAAAATAACCGACCTCCTTCCTTTCTATTTGTTTCTGGCTAAAGGTCGTTCGTTGACGAGCCCAAAAAGAAAAAAAAAAAACCTGCATAGATACAACACGAATGGCAGTATAATGAAGATGAAAATGCCTTTACGACGTTCCGCCATTTATTTTTTGTATGCAAAAGGCAAAACTGCCGCCGAAATCTGCCAAGAAATTACACATGTTTATGACGATAATATAGTAGAGGAGGCAGTGATTTTTTTCAGTACTAATTTTCCCTGTCAGCAAACACCGATAGAATTATTCATCTAGTAATTCTAAGTAAAATTCCGGGGGGGGGGGTCCGATGAGTTGCCGCGGAAAATGCATTAGAACGTACAAATCCACTGCACTTTGTTTTTCCAGTGATAAAAATTGTTGTAGTAGTAAGAGATATACTGAAGGCAAATAAAAAAAAAATAATAATCTGCCTAATCTGTGAGCATGGGTAATACGTCTAGCAGGTGGAAAACTGAAAAAAAAATCATCAAAACAAATTCCCTTTTTTTCGTAATTCTGAAAATTTATCGGATGATGGTCCATATTATAATAACAGTTTGCAATCTGGCTTTTCACTTATCGTCCTTATAGTCGTTCCTCAGTCAACCTATCCGTGTGCTATCTTCCTATTCTTTTAGTTAGTTCCGTCTCCTACCTTCGCATTGTTCTTAACAGTAACTTGTCCTTTTACGATATCATCAGTTATCTTTATACGTCGGCTCTCAAGAGGGTTAATTGGTTGAAGGCTCTCGACTCCCGTAATTGCGGTGGGGATCCTTATATCCTTCTGATGCTATACAAGGCCACTATACTTTTTAAATTCGATTATTTTAGGCTAGTGCTCCTAAATATCTTCTCCTTAAGCTTGATAAAATCCATAATATGTGTCTCTGCCTTTGTATCGGTGCCTTGAACTCCTCTCCTATTGCAGCCATTTTGGCAGAAATTGATTCCTATCCTTTATTCACCGGAAGACTTTATCTAGGTGAACGATTTTTGATCGAACGTCTTCACATTTCCAATTCCTACTTGCCTAATTCCTACTGGTGCATATTCAAAAACTGGCGTTTCTCCCCTCGTAAAATCCCAATCCTTTCCTTGATTTCTTCACGTCTCAAATCCTTCTCTTCTTTTGTTGTATCCTACACCAAATGCCCTTATTTTACCTATAATTTCCCAGATTTTATTTACTCGCCCAGTTTGCTCTTTCTTCCTTCGTATGTCAAGTCTCTTCCCTCTCCCGCTGATCATAACGAATTGAATTATGTTTTATCCTTGCTCTTTTCTGCTTATACTTTAATCATCACGGATGGCTCAAAGTCAACTTTGGGGGGTTGGAGCGGCTTTTACTCTGCCAGATTTCAGCTACTATTCTGAGACGTTCAAACTCCCCTCCTTCTCCTCCATATTCCTAGCCAAATCTGTCGCAATCCTACAAGCAATCCCTTTTTTTATAGCTTCTACCAACAATATTATATCCAAGATTCTCGTATCTTCTGATTCAAAAAGCGCTTTACAAGCCATTGCTACTCCCTTTCCTAAACCATCTGCTGATCCTATCATTCTTCATATACGCTCCTTAATTTTACATCTATTTCATTACCACTCTTTGTCAATATTGATCTATTGTGGATTCCTAGTCATTGTGGAATTTCGGGCAACGTGTTCGTCGACGCGTTGGCACGTTCGGCTGCTTCACAAGGTGGCTTTATTAGTCATTTTCCAGCACAAAGTCTTCTTCCTCTTTCCTTTCGTTGCCACCGCGACTGATTGTTGGTCTGATCTCTATCCTTCTTCATTTTCTAATCCTGCTTCCTTTTACTTATTCATACAACCCATTCCTCCTCTTTTTCCGTAGTTCCTTAATTTCCCCAATATGATGCGGTCAACTATCTCATCTATAATTGGACTTCGGTTTAATCACCTTGCTTCCTGCTTCGCTTTTCCGTTTCTCCATTACTCAGTCTCCTATTTGCCCGTTTTATCCGTCAGAAGCAATCTTCATTTGTCATTTTGCTTGAATGTCCTTCCATTTCTTCAGAACGCGCGATACTGTATTCCGGTCATTTGCGACTTATCCTACGCCTTACAGCGCTCACAGCATCCTTTCTTTTCCGTCTCCCTTGGTTATTCTTTTGTTAGCTTCATTCATATGTTCTGTTTCTAATATTTTTCCTTAATAATCATTAATGCTGTCTTACCTTGTGATTGGGTAACGTCCTTAGCCGACATGCTCAAAAAAAAAATAAACAAAAACAATCTGGTTAATGCGGAACACCCAGGAAGCCTTGCCAGACTCGTCTAATGCTCGCCAGGCGAGCTTAATTCGACACGTTCGATATACGGGTGATTGGTATCATACCTACATGTTTTTATTATGAGAGTATTAAACAGTCAAATACAGAAAAGTAAATACACTTTATAGGGTGAAAAATTATAATTGGACAGATCGAAAAATATTTATTATTATGCATATCGAGTGATCGTAGGTAGCTTCGTGATTGTAAATTACAGCCAGACGTGCATTTTCTATGAAATTATAGTATAATCTACCATGTGATGAATTTTCAAACCTTTGAAAATAAAAGCAAAAAGTTTCTATTTTTACAATTTTGAAGATGCCGCCAGACTCATTTGCCAATTTCGAAAAATCAGACAGACTTGTTTTTAATTACGGTTTATGATAGTATCAATTTATACGTTAAATTTCAAGCGTGTAAAAATAAGAAATCGATCAAATTTTGGAATCCGCAAATTTTCAGTTAGACTTACTTTCCTCCATTTGAGATAAGCCAAGCTGCTATTTTCATAAATTTCATGTTAAACTTTAGTAAATGTGAAATATTTATGACTGGGAAAGTAAGTGAACTTGTTTTGTTTTTTTTTTATCTTTTAAACCCATTCGAAAATTTTAGTCAGACTCAAAAATTGTTGTTTTGTGTCACTAACGGAACAAACTAATTCATATACACCGACTGAAAAAATAAGTACTAAAAAATTCACAGCCTCCCGGACTAATACGATGAGTGTTGAAATGATTAGAAGATGGATAAACACAATTCGCTGAGGGCAGAGAAAAATTGCATGATTTATTGCGGTCCGGTCGATCAGCTGATTCTGTCAACGGCAATAACGTGAACAGCGTTCGTGAATTGCTCGGTAAAGATCGGAGATTTTCGATCGATAAAATTCAAGCTCATTTACGAGAAAACGAGCTCATTGAAATTTCACATGGCAGTGTTCACTTAAAAACCCTTCGAAGGAAGGTCATTCAAAACAAAAAAAACTGTCAAAAAAGATCATCTTCATTCACGTCAATGCTCATACCGCTGCTGTAAATTTGATTCTCTCGATTTAGTGCCATCGGATTTTTACCTTTTCCCCTGTTTAAAATTGGCGCGATAAGCGGTACACAATAGCAAAAGAGGTGCAGGAGTTGCAGTTCAACGTCTTAACAAATTTGGCGGCAGAGTGGTACTCGCGAGGGCTTGAAAAACTTATATCACGTCACAACACATGCCGTTATCTTCATGAAGTTTTTATAGCCTTATTAGAGATAACCCCCTATATTCTATTCTGTCAAAATCTGAATACGCTATAGTGTTCCGCCGCTGTGAAAAAGGGTACTGAAACTTACTTTTTGACTCCCCTCCCTTCGTAAAAGTAAATGTTAATTTAAAATGAAGTAAGTTGAAGATGCAGCCACACACGCCTACAGATATGCGAAACATATCATCTCAAAGAGGCCAAATGGCTTATTGCTAGGCCCAAAAAAAAAAAAAAAAAAAAAAAAAAAGAATGCTACCAGCTTTAGCTTAGATTTATTTGTGTTAAGAAGCGACCGCGTGTTTTTAATTATAATTTAGATAGATTTGAATAAATATAACTGATTCGTAAAAAAGACTATTCGGAAAGACGTTGTTGATTGTTTCACATGATAAGTAAATACGCAAACGGGAATTATATGAAATTACAAGCACCAACATGTATCGTAGTACATTCAAGACATGTTGGTATTTTTTATTTAATATAATTCCCGCGTACACGTACATTTACTATTAGGAAGCATACAGATAGCTGTATTAATTGCGTTTTAAAACTATATTGTTATTATATTCGCTAACATATATAGGAGAAAAAGAGAGAGTGAACGAAGAGTAAGACTGTGATTGGAAATACTGGATGGTAGAGATATATTCGAGTGTCGATTCAATCCGACATCTGAAAATATCGATTCCCACTATGATGAATACTTCATCATTTTATTTTTAAACCCGTCTCCATTTAGTCGAGTATTGCGGGTTAGAAAAGAGTGTTCGTGGGGTTCATCGTAAGATGTTGATAGAGCTTTATTCGAAGGAGCTTAAATTTATTCAGAATTATTAGATTTTACTTCTTTTTTTTTTTTTTCCATTTTTATGGGTACGCCAACGAAGAGCAACAGTCCAATCAGCCAAGGAATCTAAGTAATAGTTCAAAAGGAGAATAACATATTAGATTTCAATCTGATGCGAGATTGAATGAATGAAAGAAGCTAGAATAAGAACAACTGACAAGGAAGGAAATGAGAGAACATAAGAGTCATTGTATGGAGTAGGAAGACAAAGATCCAAAAGCCGAGAATAAAAGAGAGAACGTTCTGAAGAGAGTGAGGAACATTCGAAGAAGACGTGATTGATATCACACAGAAAAAAGAAATCCTCTGGGTAAAGAGAATATCGCGGGAGGAAGAGACGAGGGAAAAACGAAAAAGTGACGAAGGGAGAAAGGTATGACCGAAACGAAGACGACATATAGCGGTGATCAGGGGACGACAAAGGGAAGGAAACATGTCGAACCATCTGGTCAAAGAAGGTAAGGGCTGAACGGAAAGATAAAAGGAATTCGGATTTGAGAAAAGAGAAAAATAAATATCCTTCCATAATCTAAAGCGAAACTGTTTGGAAATATGATTAATATTGTGAGCGGAAAATTTATGAAGAGGATGTCCATTGGAAGCTCCTGAGCGAGCCAAGGAATCAGCCACCTCATTACCCTCAATTCCAGCATGGCTAGGAATCCACAATAAATCAATTTGGATCGAACGGAACAGGAATAATTCGTGAATTAGATTGCGAATAAGGAGAATGAAAGGATCAAAAGAGGGCAACGGTAAGGGAGAAGAGACCGCCTGCAAGACACTTTCAGCTTTTTTTTCCTTTTCTAATTTACGAATGCTCGTGTGAAAGTCGCGTTATAATTTTTCATGCACAAAACCTGTCATCAATCAATTTTATCGATTTTTCTTACCTCATTGTCGAACATCGATTTAAACCGGTTTTCCGGAGATCCATTTTTATTGGCTCTGATTAACAGGTATATCATATTTATTTCGGGGCAACACCTAAAATACAGATTACCGTCACAATCATTTTAATCATTGTGATTTTTTCATGTTTATTTGTAACATTTCACCTCAAAAAAATCCGATTTTCATTACTTACTTTTTCTATAATATCAGCAAAAAACGTAAGATAGTATATACTAGGATAATACAGCGAAGAGCTAATTGTAAATAAAATAAAATTTCGTCCTAATAAAAAAAAAAAAAAAAAAAAAAAATAGACGGAAACATTACAACAGGTGGCAGAACCAAAGTAAATCGGAATCAAGAAAACCCCGTTCGCGTTCAAAAACAGATACAGTTATTCTAAATAAATGTTGCTTTAGACAGATTTAAAAATTGAAAAACATCTTTAAACCATCATTGTGCAGTTCTGAACGTTGACCCAAATTTGGCTAAAATCATGAGTGTAAAATACAAAAAACATATTACAATTAATATTTAATTAGTTTTAATTAAAAACTGAGTTTTCCGGTAGAATATATCACCCGTCGTTATTATATTCGAATGAATTGTGTGAAGCTTTGTCTCTTTTTAATATATACTCCTGAAGAAAAATATGTGTCATATTACTTCACAAATTTATGTTCGTACACTTATACACCACACGTAAGCTGAAAATTTGCCTCTGCGAGTGTGTCGTTATTTTTTTTTTATTTTGTTTTTTGGGGGCTCACCAGCAAAGGGCATTGACCCAACGACTAGTTAAGAAATTGCTAGATAGGTATTTTATGAGAAGTTATGAAGGTAGCAAGGACAGGCACTATATTCAATGATGGAAGGGAAAGTATGAACAGAACATTATAAGGAGCGGAGAGATTGAGTTGTAATAAATCGTGGTAAAACAGAGAGCGTTTAAGAAGAAGAGGCGGACACACTCAAAGAAGACGTGGTTAGCATCGAAAATGAAAGGTTCGTCCGAATGAAGGGGTGTCACAAAGAGGTGAGGGAGAAGTTGCCAACGGGATATAGATGAAGGAAGAAAAGAGTTGTGTGAAAACGTAAGCGGTAGATGGAAGAAATAACGACAACAACGGTGAGCGTGAAAGAAACTGAACTAGGCGCGAGAATGCGGAGAGGATTGCCTAGAGTGATACGGAGAAAACGGATTGGAAAAAGAGGAGGCAATGAGATAGACCAGATAGAGTACGGTTTTTGTAGATAAGGGAATAATAAGATTGGAAGAAGTGACTCGTTGTTGTTACGGCATGAAATCAAGTACGTGAAAAATGTCAGGTACGTCAAACTAAATCAGTTTATCCAATTTCAGAGAGTGGCGAATAAAAATCAAAACATACAATTACATCGTACTTCACTGAATATCAATTAGTGCATACAATTAAAGCGGTCGTGAAATAAACCCTTGCAAATATCCATAAGGAAGTACTCGAACTTTGCGCATTATTTCAAACGTGCGCCCTACATTAAATTTTCAGTTGCACTTGTTATTTTTCTCTTATGCACCGAGTAATAACGCATACTGCCGACATGTAATGAGCGATAAATTTCACTATCGACACCGCTTGATTAATCGATCAACCGGATTTGACCTGAAATACAAATTACTTTTAAAAATTTAAAAAAAAACACAAAGACGTTAAGAACTCAGCGACCCAAAAAAACATCTTATTGGTAATTAAGTCAAAAATATTTTACTATCGCAGCCTTTATTGATGTTTCCAGTGCATTTGACAATGTTCACCTCCCTACTCTCAGAAATATAATGCTGTCACTACATCTTCCGGACTGTGTTGTTTCCCTTATTATTAATCTCTTCCAAAGCCGGACTGTACATCTATCTACTTCTTGTTATTCCACTTCAAGAAAAGTTTTTTGTGCTCTTCCTCAGCGTTCCTGTCTTTTTTTTTTTTTTTTTTTTTTGTCTTAGTCCTACTTTCTTCAACATCTTTACTTCTCATATTGCTTCTCTTCCATTAAATTCATCGTCCCTATGTTTTTACATTCACGCAATTCTTTTTATCTCTTCCTCTTCTATCCTCTCGGATAAATTTCTTTTAATAGCTGACTCTGAAAGTGTCTTGCAGGCGGTCTCTTCTCCCCTACCGTTGCCCTCTTTTGATCCTTTCATTCTCCTTATTCGCAATCTAAATCACGAATTATTCCTGTTCCGTTCGATCCAAATTGATTTATTGTGGATTCCTAGCCATGCTGGAATTGAAGGTAATGAGGTGGCTGATTCCTTGGCTCGCTCAGGAGCATCCAATGGACATCCTCTTCATAAATTTTCCGCTCACAATATTAATCATATTTCCAAACGGTTTCACCTTAGATTATGGAAGGATATTTATTTTTCCCTTTTCTCAAATCCGAATTCCTTTTATCTTTCCGTTCGGCTCTTACCTTCTTTGACCAGATGGTTCGACATGTTTCCTTCCCTTTGTCGTCCCCTGATCACCTCTATATGCCGTCTTCATTTCGGTCATACCTTTCTTCCTTCGTCACTTTTTCGTTTTTCCCTCGTCTCTTCCCCCCGCGATATTCTCTTTACCCAGAGGATTTCTTTTTTCTGTGTGATATCAATCACGTCTTCTTCGAATGTTCCTCACTCTCTTCAGAACGTTCTCTCTTTTATTCTCGGCTTTTGGATCTTCGTCTTCCTACTCCATACAATGACTCTTATGTTCTCTCATTTCCTTCCTTGTCAGTTATTCCTATTCTAGCTTCTTTTATTCATTCAATCTCGCACCAGATTGAAATCTAATATGTTATTCTCCTTTTGAACTATTACTTAGATTCCTTGGCTGATTAGGCTGTTGCTCTTCGTTGGCGTACCCATAAAAAAAAAAATGCCGCATCCTGGATCATCGCCGACAAATAACATACGTACAATTTAATTTATGATTAATTTCGTAATTATTCAGCGTCATATTCGTATGCATAATAATTGTATTTTTAACGGTCGACCGTCGGTATAGGCTATTTTTAATATATCTCTATTCATAATTTGAACAACTTATTCTTAAAATGATAACCTAAAAAAAGATAACAAGAGAAAAAAAAAATCTAAATCAAATTTGGAAATATATGTCGGTGGAAGTTAGTTCTGCGGTGGCACCCTGAAGGCATAGAGAAAACATCTAAAACATTACCAATTCTTTTTTCCTCTAATATATGATTCGGGATTGTACTTATTAATTTAATTAAAACCGAATCATCCGTATTATCAATTCGCAGATTTACCCCACGAGGATAGATGTAGTATGTATTACTTTGGTTTCTTGTCAATCGAGTTTTTTGCCTAGATGGTAATTTAATATTATTGACGTTAAATTCTAGTAGTCTGTAATAATAATAGTACATCTTGGGGGACATTTCATTGTTTTCCTTCCGACATGTTGATCCAGAGACGTTTTGCTTCCAATGGGGGAGTATGAGTTTCAAACACCTCTTCTGTATTTTACTTATTTTATTTATTTCAGTTTTCTTAGCCTCGCCCCATATTTGAATTCCGTATAAAATTCTAGACATTATAATTGAGTTATAGTATATACGTAATGTTCGATATGATAGTACCTGCTTTATTTTATATAAAGCTGGAATTGTCTGTCTTATTTTTGAGTTTAAACTTAGAATATGTTTTTTCCAATTCAGGGATTTATCTATATATACACCTAAATATTTAAAGTCATTTACGTTTTCTAACGGTGGACAAGGACATAAATGGGTGTTGATATTTACATGAAGCTCATGAATGCAATTGTTACTGTGGAGGATAATTCGCGGATCGCGTATTTTATATTTAGAACTATTCCGAATGTGTAATACTTTTGATTTATTAATGTTTATACATAACTTCCTATCATGTGCCCATTTACTAAAATTATCTACATCATCTTGTAGTAATTTTTCCGCCATCTCAAAATTGTTGTGCTCGATTAACAAAGCAATATCATGAGCAAAAACATATACCTTTGCATTTTTAATATGTTTGTGTAACGAGTTGGTATAAATAAGAAAAAGAATCGGGGCCAATATGGTACCCTGACCTACTCCATAATGAATATTTTTTTCATTACTTATATTCCCTGCAATTTTGACCATGCTTTTCCTATTTGTTATATAATTCTTAAACCACTCAAGTTGATTGTTTTTAATGCCTAGATTTTCTAAGTCCTTGATCAGTAATTCATGATCAACTAAATCAAACGCTTTGGATAGGTCAATAAATGAAATTAAAAATTGGTTCCCCATCGACAGTCCCGTATTTATCCTATTTAAAATTGTTCTCAATAATGTTATCGTGGGTCTTTTTTCTCTAAAACCGAGTTGGTTTTCATAGAGTAGATTGTTTTTCTCCAAATAATTTCTTAAGTGTTTATCAATGTAGTGTTCTAAAATTTTAGTTATCACAGATGTTATTGTTATTGGACGGTAGTTTTCATACTGATTTTTCATTCCTTTTTTATATATTGGTCTAACAATACCTCTTTTAAGCCCATCAGGAGTAATAGCTTCCTTTATAGAATAGTTAACCATGTTAGTCAAAATAGGAACAAATATATTTAAGTTTTGTTTTATATCTTTAACCCTAATTTCATCCCATCCAGGTGCCTTATAAACTTTTAGATCATTAATTATTGCTTCTATTTGGTATTTATTTGCTGGCGGAATAAAAAAGGATGAATAAATACGATTATCAAAATTCGAATTCAGTAACTGAATGTGACATTCGTGTCTATGATGTTCCACTGAACATATAAAATAATCACTAAATTGTTCAGCAACTGATGCAGTATTTCCAAAATGTTTTATGATGAAATAATCGATTGATGTTTTATTGTTTTTATTAACAATATTATAAATTACATTCCATACTTTTTTACAATCATTGTTTGCTTTAACTATTTGACTCCGATAATAATTCTGTTTGGCATTCCTTATTTCAGTTGTAACCATATTTCGATATTTTCTAAATAAGTTTTTATATCGAATATTGGTTCTATTCCCTTTACTAAGTTTAAAGTACTGATCTCTGATTTTCATAAAATTGATTATTTTTTGATTCATCCATTCATTTTTAGCACAGTATTTAGTCACCTTTTTACTCTGCCGTATTTCTATTTTGCATTCTTTGTAAAAGCCTTTAAAAACTGACTGTATATTATCATATATATTTCCTGCCGCTGTAGAGATTCTTACCTCATTCCAGTTATGATTAATTATCTTATTATGCAATCTCTTTTCATCGAAAACATATTTCAAAGGGTTACTAATAGATTGCAAACTTCGATTTGAAATCCTAAATGCACAACAAATGATATAATGATCCGATATTTTCGAGTGAATAATTCTCGAAGTAATATCATTTGTATTATACTTAATAAATATGTTGTCTATACATGACTGAGTACTTCTATCAATCCGTTCTTCTTCTCTCGTTATTCCATTTATTAACTGTATTCCTCCTGACCCATAAATTACGTTTAAAAAATTTTCAGCCTGTACATTACGAAGAGATAAATCAATATTAAAATCACCACAAATCAGGAAATTATCTTTATTGCTTAATTTTTTTAGGAGTGAAGCGGTTTCGTTTATAAATTCGCCTACGGTTTTACTCGGTGATCTGTACATAGCAATTAAGCGTAAAGGGTTGTTTTTGCATATCTCTATATCTATCATCACCAGGTCCATACTTGGTCTATTATTAACCTCCAGAATGTGATATTTAAACTTATTATTTATGAACACAAGTATTCCTCCATTAAACCTTATAGGTCTTTGTAGTCCAATATTCGTGAATCCAGTTATATTATATAGATTTAATTCATCCTTACTTATATTAATTTCAGTTAATATGATGACACTTAAAGATGACCTGTGAATGTAAGTTATAAATTCATCCCAGTTACGTCTCAGGGTTCTTATGTTTAAGTGCAACACATGAAAAAGCTCCGTATTAATTGTAGTGAATTATTTAAATTTAGTGTGCTGTTTACATTGTCAGTCCATTTTTTGATATTAATATAATTGTTGCAATTTTGTTTACTGCGACATTGAATTAGAGAAGTCATATTTGAGGTGAGAATCAAAAACTATTATTACTGGAAATGATGTTTTTTTTTTAAACGGCAACCGTTAATTTATCGGGCATGAAATACTGCGGTGTTTCCGGCGGTTAAGCATTCTCACGATTGGCTCGGCATCAATCACTTGAACCATTTTCTGCACTCACTTGTTGACGCGTTCGACTTTTTTACAGAAAATCGAGCACTTCGTCCATACCACTGGGCTAGTCAGGGAAAGCGGGGGCGAGTACGGAACATCCACGTGGGTGCCCCTCTGGTAACGACTTTTGTCGGCTAATCCTTACAACACGGATGATAGTAGCGGCTATGTATTGTATTACAAAAATAATGCAATTGGTTTCTTGCATTATTGGAAATCCGTATTGTAAACTACTTCACCCGACACGACCTAGAAGAAGAAGTTAGGGAAAGCAGCAAACAGTTTCTTCTACACTACTTGCTTCAATTGTAAATGTAAACATTCAAAGTTGTCTTCCGGATAGGTGTTATTAAAGAGATGTGTACACGAAAGTAGTCGTTTATTTTCCAGGCTCAGCTGAAAATTGCTCCCTAAGCACTCTTACGCGATGTCGTAGTTCTTTTGGTTTCATTTTAAAGCGCGGCTTCCAGCTCAAAAAAGAGTAACCAATGTAAAGTCGTGCAATCTTAGAGCCGACAGAGCCAACTGTGGAATTTTTTTTGAATTAGGTCTCCAACTAATATTGATTTCTTTGAACTTACTAATTAGATTATACTGGTCTTTCGGATTGTGTTTTAATAAGAATTTGTCCCCAAGAATGAAAAACCTAATCTCCAATAGTAATATATTGGTTTCAGCCTCAATGGCCCCTCTACACGCACCAACGATTACCCTAAGACAGATGTTTTGAAGGACGTTCGGCTTATTTTGATAATTAGGGAAGCCAAGGCCGTGCCCCTATTAGCACTGAAATAGTTATTATGAATGCACAAAAATCTGAAAAAAATCAACAATTTAAAATAAATATTGATGATTTTGTAAATCAAGATGATGGAAATTATTAATAGTATGAATATTAGTGAAAAATGTATTGTTATTTCTACAATAAATATGTGAAGAAAATCCCTCCCCCCCCCCCTTCAAAATTTTGGGCATGGCCCTGAACGGAGTAGTTACTAAACAAAACTTCTAATATATCCCTTATATATAATGCTCAAAACTCGTGGATCACTACCCCAAATGATATTGCCTAATGTTTTAAAAGAGGCATTTTGTTTAGAAATTTTTATATTACTATAATACAGGCATGGATTTTTTATATCACAATTTATTTAACATATAAAATTAATTTTAATAAAACGTACACAACTATTCTATATATAAATATTTTGAAATGTGTTTATGTATATTTTTCTAAATTGTTATTACCGTTTAATTATGTATAGTTATGAGTTTACTTTTTTTTTTTTTTTTTTTTGGGGCTTGTCAACCAGGGACCTTTACCCAGAAACAATTAGAATAGGAAGGAATCACTTATATCCTGATACGATCAGATATTGTTAGGAGAAAGGAACAAATAATAGGAACAATTTGTGGAGAGGGAAGAGATAGAACATAAGAGGCGCAGTACGGAGTAGGAAGACCAAGTCCCAGCAAACTAAAGTAGAAAGCCGAGCACTCAGCAGAAAGAGATGAACACTCAAAGAACACATGGTCCGCATCGCAAACATGCTCTTCGTTCGAGTGAAGAGGACAATATGGAGAGGAAACCAAGGAAAAACGAAAACGGGAGGAAGGCAACAGAGAATGGTTAAAGCGCAAGCAAATAACGGAGACAACAACTGAACGACGAAGTGAAGGAAACAAAGAGAACCACGGATTGGCAGGAAGACTAGGTTGGACAGACAGATAGAAAGAACGATTGTTAGAGAAAGAGGAAACGTACATATCCAACCAAAACCTAAGATGAAAATCTTTGCACAGAGGAAGGATATTGGACGAAGGGACTTTTTTAAAAAAGAAGTGAGAATAGGCAGCAGCCCGAGTCAATGAGTCCGCCGCTTCATTACCGCAGATGCCCGAATGGCTAGGAACCCACAGCAAATCAATTTGAATAGAATGAAGGGAAGAAAGAGCGTGGATAAGTGAGCGAATGCGGAGTATAATGAAATCACAGGAATAATCAGGAAGGGGAGAGCAAATGGCCTGAAGGGCGATTATGGAGTCCGATATAATCAAGAATTTGGAGGAAATGTGATTAGAGGAAATGAAAATAATGGAACGTAGGATAGCCATCAATTCGGCTGTGAATATGGAGCAGAAAGAAGGTAAGCAGAAAGATTCTGAAAAGCCAAAATCTGGGAGGATAAACGAAGCACCGACATCATCCGGTTTCTTCGAGCCATCTGTAAACACAGTTACATGCAAGGGAAAATCAGAATTGATATAACTGCGGAATTCCTGTATGATTAGGGCCTGCGGAAGAAACTTAGAGAGCGTAGGAACAGTAAACATATTTGGAGGATGGCAGAGATCGGCGAAATTAAAAGTGAAATAAGGGAGATTGGCAAAGGACATTATGTAAGGACAAAACGAATTGAGCCGTAGAGAAATGAGAGAAAGAATTGGAATTTTTCTAGGTACGAAACGCCAGTTCCTAGAAATGGAAAGATGGGAATGGATAAGAGTAGAAGACGTGAGTGGGAGATGCTTAGTAAGAAAACGATAGCCTAAATAAGATCTTCGGATAAAAAGGGGTGGTGTGTTAGATTCTGCAAGGACTGCTGGAACTGGAGAGAATTTAAGAGCACCAAGACAGAGACGAAGGCAAAAGTTTTGGATTACATCCAATTTAGAGAGTCGGGACTTAGAGGCACAACCATAGAGAAATGAACAGTAATCAAATTTTGAACGGATGATAGATTTATATAGAGAAATAAGGACATAATATCACCACCCCATTTGGTTGGAGATAAAGCTTTCAGCAGGTTTAGTCTTTTGATTGCTGAAGAGGAAAGATACTTGATGTGTTCGGAGAAGGATAACCGACTGTCAAGGAAAATACCAAGATAACAGAAACAATTAACACGAGAAAGGAGTGTATTTTCTAGGGATAGATAGACAGAAGCAGGATTATAAGGTCGCAGAGTAAATACGGCATAACAAGATTTAGTAGGAGAAATAGAAAGGTTAATTGAGGAAAGGGAGTGATCCAACACGGAGAGAGACGAATTAAGTGCTTCACTGGCTGATATAATATCGTGAGATGAGTCATAAAGTAGGATGTCATCAGCAAAGAATAAAGACGACGAATTTAGAGGAAGAGAAGCCACACTGGTAGTGTATATGTTGAAAAGAGTAGGACTGAGGGAGGAACCTTGAGGGAGACCTCGAAAAACCATTCTTGAAGATTCAAAAGAAGGAGCAGAGAGGTGGATGGAACGATTCTGCGTGAGATTGATAATAAGAGAAGTAAAGTGCAATGGAACGTTAATTGCTATCATCTTATCTTTTAGAGTGGGAAGATGGACATTATCAAAAGCACAGGATATATCGATGAAGGAAACCAGAGTATAGTTTTTTAGGATAAAGGATTGATAGATATGGGAGACAAAAAGACTAATGCAGTCGGAAGGACCAATACCAGGCCGAAAGCCGAACATATTACTAGGAAATACATTATTATGCTCTAGCCACCAAATAAGGCGCTTGTTTAACATACCTTCAAACAATTTTCTGATACAGGAGGCTAAAGAAATAGGGCGTAACGAAGAACTTTTTTTAGGAATAGGAATGATGATAAAAGAATTCCAAGAGGGGGGAGTTATACCTCTGGAGAGGAAACAATTAAAAAGATGTAGGAGAAACGCAAGAGACAGTTCAGACAGGTTTTTAAGGACCAAAAAAGGTATACCGTCAAGACCTGGAGTGGGGCTAGAAGATTTGGAAAGGACAGATTTTAATTTATAAATATTGAATTCAGAAGTTAGGAAATGCGTCTGGGAATTATGAGGAGGTGAAGTTGGATACAGTTCATCAACGTTAGGAACATAGGCAGGAGCAACGGAATTAATAAAGTATTCTAAGCTAACTTTAGAAAGGTTGAGATTTGAAGGACGTTCAGAGGATGGGGATTTGAAAGCTCTAGCCATTTTCCAGATATGAGAAAAAGGGGTATTCCTAGGGAATGAAGAACAGAAATTCTTCCAGGAGGACCTTTTTGAGACTTTAAGTATATACCTAGCTCTTGCGTTCGCTCGCTTATGAGCAAGAAAGTTTTCCGTTGTAGGGTCTAAACGAAAAGTTCTAAAGGTGGCACGACTGTAGTGGAATGCGCGGTTGCATTCCTCATTCCACCAAAGAGATGAGGCTTTATTGTAATTGTTAGATGTCTGATGACGGGTAGGTGAAGATAGGGAAAGAGCAGACTCAACGGAATTTAAAAAGGAATTATAGAGAAGTATGGGATCGGAGTCGAGTTGAATACTAGGAAGTGATGAGTCGACACATGAACGAAACATAGTCCAATTTGCTTTGGAGAGGTTCCACCGAGGAGAATGTAGAGGCCTGAAGCAAGTTGGAGAAGAAAAGTTCTGGGGTTATTAGGATAGGAACATGGTCACTACCGTAGGAGCCCATAAGAGTTCTCCAGTTATAATTAAGACCAATAGTGGAAGAAGCAAAGGTTAGATCAAGAGAACTAGAAATAGTTGGATATCTGAAATAGGTTGGGGAGTGATCATTAAGAAGAATTAAATTATTGGAAAAAATACCACTCTCAAGGACGGAACCGTTGGAATTGTAGGATGTGCAACCCCACAAAGGTGAATGGGCATTCCAGTCACCCCTGATAATAAATAGTTGCGGGATAGAGTTGAAAAAAGTGGAAAGAGGGAACTGACGAAGATCATAATTAGGAGGAACATAGATGGAGACAGTGTTAATGGGATGCGGAAGGGTGGTACGGATAGAGATGTGGACTATGTTGGGTTGGTTAGGAATAAGAGGTAGGTTCAGAGAAACATTGTGGGTGTTGAAAGATATATCATTTTTAACGAGGATAGCGGTACCACCATACCCGTCATGCCTATCACATCTAATTATTTTATACCCTCTAATATTAAAGTTCGTGCCCGACCGAAGCCACGATTCTGAGATGAGAGCAACACTAATGTTATGAATATCCAATAGACCCTCTAATGGATTTTTATTGACTCTGAGGCTACGACAATTCCACTGAAGTATATTGAACGCAGCCATCATGGTGAAACAGGGAACGTAAAAGGGAAGACAAAAACAATAAGAAGGCACAGTAGTTGATATAAGATAAAAACAAAAATAAAGACATTCATATTAATGGGATTGAAGTAGATTGGAAGGTAAATGGAGGAAAGTAAATTATAACGATTAGAAATTCGGAGAAAGTAAGTCGGGGCTAATAGATTAGAAGGGAATTCTAAAAGTAGTGATACAAAGGAAGAAAGAGTACATTCGTGTGGGAAAACGTAGGAGGCACACCAAAAATTTCTGCTGGGAGCAAACTGGTTTTGAAACTTTTGCATAGATGCAATAGTACCCGTTAGGGTTAGATTATGCTGCGCAAAGCTTCTTGTTACATAGCTCTTGCTGTATGCGCGAGTCAATCTCACCGCTGAACCAATGGAACAGCAAATGTGAGACAAACCAGAAATAATTCGAATGCAACCGAGTTCAAGTACTAAGTAAGTTATCTTGACGTCGGTGCGTTCGAAAGAGAAAAAGATGTAATAAATGTACTGAAGCCCGACAGTGCTTTTGAACACTGCAGCAACCGCATTATTTACAAATAAGGAAGAGGAGATATTGAATAATACAACTAAACAGTTATAAAACTGATTTAAATATCTTGTTTTGTGCGTTAGCAGAAAGATTCGGTAAGAAAGAAGTAAAGAGAATTTAGGGTATAAGAAAAGAAACAAAAGAGAACAAAAAGAAGAAAATTCAGCCCCGAATCTTCTTACTTTTCTTCCTATTTTCTTAATCATAACAAGAGGAATTAATTTATCTGAACGTTACTGGAAAGGAAACGAGATAAAGAGTCGACAAAGGAAGAAGAAGAAGCAATGTTATTAGAGGAGAGTATTTCAAGATGGCTGAAGAAATATTTTCAATTAAAGGAGAAAACATTGGATGAGAGGAGTTAGGAGAGACCAACGAGGCAGGAATGTCCTTAGCAGGATTTGAGGGAATATTAGACGAAGTAGGAGTAGATTTGTTGAAAGCCCATCCATTAGAGGGAGATGGGGTACGGTTAGATGGAAGAGGAGGAAACTGCGGAGAGGGTTTATAAGTCCCTTTAGAGTTACGAATTTTATGGAAGGTAGGAGATTTAGGACGTGGGAAAGAATTAGAGAGAAGGGAGGGAGGTGATGAAGGAGACTTAGAATTATTAGGAGAAGAGTTGGACATTGAGGCTCGGTCGGCATATGAAAAAGCACGAGAAGTTAGATTGTTTTTTTTTAAATGAGAGGCCTCCTGGAATGAAATATTCTCAAAGGCCATAATACGCTTTATATCCTTTTGCCTGATCCATTCAGGGCAGGATCGGTCAATGGCAGAGTGGGTGCCTTTGCAATTGCGACAGACGGGAGATTCCTGTAGGCTGCTGCATTCAGAGACTGAGTGCTTAGAAGAACAGTGTGAACAAATGACTGAAGAACTACGACAGTGCTTAGCGATATGTCCAAAAAAAAAAACATTTAGAACACTGTGTAGGCGATCGGATACTAGGGGAGACAGGAAATCGCATCTTAAAAATCGAAACGAATTCCGGGAGGGAGGTACCATAAAATTTAAGTTCGACTGAATGGGTAGGGACTTTATCGCCGTCCGAAAAACGGCATATACGACGTATAGAAGCAATGGAGATTAGTGGTTCGATTCCTTCCAATATTTCATCTTCAGAAAAGGACGGATGCACGCCAGAGATGACGCCCATTCTGAATAATAAACTATTGGGGATATACGCTTTAATATTATGTTGCTGGAAAAAACTAGGATGAGCAAGAAATGCGTTAGCGGAATCAACGGATGGAAACTTGATTGCGACACGACCACTGCCTTGAGAGACAATGCATAAATGTGACGCGGAAACGGAGCTGATTAGCTTGGCAAGAGCCAAGGGATGTAAATTACCTAGATTTTTATCCATGGAGCAACTTTCAACGTAGACGGTAAAAGGTCCCGGATGATCTGTAGCAAACATTTTATTCTCTTTATTATTATTATTATTATTATTATTATTATTATTACTATTATTATTATCGTTATTGACAGTAATTTTATTGCTATTATTATTATTATTAGTAGTAGTAGTAGTAGTAGTATTATTATTATTGTTATTGGTAGTACTGTTGTTGCCATTATTGTTACTAGTATTATCATTAGTGTTGTTCCTATTGTTATTCTCGGCATTATTAGTATCGTAACTGTGACGATCAGTGCTTGAGGAAGCAGGAGTTGCCATAGGATCAGCCTGGGAGAGTCTAATTTCTTTCGGTTGGATAGAAGAAATGGGCGAAAGGGGGTCTGCTGATTTTCGCTTCGAAACGCTATCAGCGTCTATACTTAGAGATAAGTTAGACGGTGGTTTAAGGGGTTTAGCGGAGGTTGGGGAGGAGGCCGCAGAGCGGCCCCCTTTAGATGCGCTCATCTAGCGCGGGAAAAAGTGTAAAGAAATAAAAACGTAAAATCGAAATAAATGGGGGAAAAAAAAGGTGGAAAAAAAAACACCTATAAAAACCTATAAAGATAAAATAATTAAAAGTAAAATAAAATAACGTACAGTAAACTAAAGACGAAATTAGTAAAATAGAAATAAACTGTTCTCGCTAATGTTTGAATTAGCAGAGAGGAAACATAAAACCGCAAAAACAGGTAATAGAAATAAATAAGTGTAACGGGAAGATCTTACTTAATTGTCTTCTTTATCTGTATAATGCCGCTGATAACGATTAACTACAATATTTACCGCGACATACAAATTACCGCTATCGCTAAACAATCACGAACGCAAACACAATCGACTACCGCATAGCGATCCGAGTTTACTTTTCATTCTCAATTAAAACATTTTTTAATATGTCACTGTTGTCGATAAAATTTTTTCATTTTTTTATACCGTTATTGTCTTTACTCGTATATAAATATGTTCCGTATTATTTTATATATATTAAATTCGTTCATGCACTAGCGCCGCTATAAACGAACGGCCATTTTTCCAAGGAATGGCGTCGATCTTTGTTTAGACGGCATGGCGATTTTTTGGTTTGGGTCAGGCAGTCTACTGCAGGTAATTGCAAAGGTTGCGCGTGTGAGATTCTAACGACGGGCTTTGTGCGTCTTTTGGTCGCGTAGATGTGTATACACCTGTGGTAATTTCTGTTTTCTATTTTGTATATTAAATTGTGTTAATGTTTGGTTAAATTCCTATTGGTAATATTTGTTCGTTGTTTTCGTTAGTTCTATTTTTGTTTCTCCGCATCGATATTTTGTTTTGTTACCCGGCGCTGATCGAGGGTCTTTATAAATTATTTTCGGGATTGACTACTTTTGAATACATCGCGTGAAAACTATTCGAGTATAATTATTTCGGTTTTATTTTTTTTAAATTTGAACTTTACTTATAAAGATATATATATATTTTTTTAAATTATTTTATTTACCACAGTCACATAAATATTTCATAATTATACACCATTTTTTTTATCTTTTATATTTTTTACCATTATTAAGTTTTCCATTTACAGAGATGTTGTATGTACCTATATAATTTATTTTAATAAAATGTACAAACATACATAGTAAGTTTATACATGAGTAGAAATGTGTTTTATCTACATTTTGATCCGAAACTTAATTATAGTAAGGCTATATATATTTTTTTTAAATTATTTTATTTACAACAATTCAGAAGTGGGATATGTTCGGTGTTATTCGCTGCGTGTCAGCAATATGTCGGACGACCAAGAGAGGCCCGCGAACCACGAGTTACCTCGTCAAGAAAATTCTGACACCCCTGTGATTTCCGCCACCGATATAGCGAGATTAACATCAGCTCTTACAAATCTTTTTACGAGACTCGCATCGATCGGCATATTGGGAGCGCCTGTAAGGGATGTCCCTTTATTTAGTGGAGAAGACCCGGAACAAGATATTGGGCAATAGCTTGAAACCATTGAACAAGTTTCTGATGAACAACAGTTGACCGAGTCACAGAAATTGGATTTCGCGAGAGACAAGTTGCACGAAGCCGCGTCCGATTGGTATTTTAGTCTACAAAGGGAGTTAAATACTTGGGAAAACTTCGTCGACAAAATAATTCAAACTTTCAGTATCCGAGTCTCGATTATAACGAAACTGGATAAAATGCGGAAACGTGTACGGTCAGTCGATAAATCGGTAAGCGCTTACGTAATGTCAAAATTTCGATTGTATACCGATTGGGGACTGCCGGAACAAGATACATTGGAAGAAATAATTATTGGATTGCGTCCCGTTGATTTGTCCGAATATGTAGCATTGAGCCGACCGAAATCATTAAATGACTTACTGGACGTCATTAGATACCGGGAACGAGTGACCATCTGCCCAAAATCGAGTGGCAGATCTCCAATTATGAACCAATCGGGGCCGTTCGCCAACAGTTCTCTAAATGGAAGAGAAGCAGCTACAGCTAATTCGAAGATAACATGTTTTGGATGTGGACAAAAGGGGCATTACCGCAGAGATTGTCCGAGTGAACAATTAACAATTAATTCGGCATCCATCGTCGTCCAGAGCCCTGTCGGTTCATAAAATCGATGTGCGTATCAATTTTATTACCGTTCAAACGTTAGTCGATACGGGATGTACACACTCAACCATCACGGTAGCAACCGCTCGAAAATGTAATGTATGTAATGTCGCCTATTCAAAATCTGATGTCCGCGTATCAGATTTTGAATCGTTTCAAAGTCTGCCGGTCGTGGTGACGTAAACTTAGAACTCGTAACCATTAAACATCGCTGTCCCATACTTATTGTTGAAAATAAACATCAACCGTATGACATGGTACTAGGACTAGACGTTTTAGATTGCCGCAAACTCATTTGGTCAGGCGGATCGGGCGCTATAAAAATTACACCCAACCGGAAACCTGTTAGTCGAATATTGTCACAATTAACCACGATCACTCCACCGGAGATGAAGGAAATGGACCGACCGTGTCGACAAGATTATGTTGGCCAAGAATATCCAACCTCGGATGATAATAGGATATCTTCAATGCGAATAGGGATATCAACGGCGTTTGAGGTTGAAGACCAGTCAGAAAAACAGCAGCGACGCACCCAACGAGACAAGGAACTACAACAATCCGTCATGTTTAGTTCAGTTGGCCCACATCAGCCCTTATTTCAACCTTTTGTCCGCAGTGATCTGCAGATTGGTGAGTCGGTCTCACATTTAGCTGACCAAATTCTAACGAGCACCGAACGGCATTTGCTGTCAACTCTCAGGAATTAGGCTTGACCACACTAACCAAAATGAAAAACAAAGATGAATATCCGAACAGTTCGCCGATCCGATGTAAACCGTATGGAGCCACGAGTGTTGAACGTTAAGAAATTTCAAAAATCGCTGAAAGTTGGAAAAACGCTGGGATTGCGTCAGACACCGAATCGCCATACGCGTCCCCAGTCATCAAAAAGGATGGCACTTCACGACTGGTAATCGACTACCGAAGTTTGAACCGCCAAACCGTCCCGTTAAACTTTCCAATCCCCACCATCGATCAACAGCTGCAAGAATTGGCTGGAGCGTGCTATTTTGTAGCATTGGATCTTGCCCATGGATACCTATAGATACCGTTAGCTGAGGAGGATAGACCAAAAACCGCTTTCATCACGCCAAAAGAAACTGGCCAGTTAAACCGGATGATGTTTGACGTTACCAACGCGCTATATGAATTCCAACGTTTAATGCGAAAGCTGTTTGCGGATCTCCAGGACCTCAAAGTTTTGACTTATTTTGACGATATACTCATACCAGTTAGAACGGAAAGTGCTATCATACCCAGATTAAAGGTAGTCTTGACTAAACTCGGAGCAACCAACTTAACATGTAACATTCGAAAGTGTCAATTCGGTGAACGGGAGATTGACTACCTAGGATTTCGAATTAGAAGGGGTGAGATTGGACCAGGCGCGACAAAAGTAGCCGCCATCGAACACTTCCCGCAGCCAACGACGTTCTTCCACCCGGTCTATTACATCAGCCGGAGAACCTCCATTGACGAGAGCCGTTACCATTCAAGTAAACTAGAATTACTAACGATTATCTGGTCTGTTCAGCGTTTCCGGTCATTCTTGCATGGCTTGCGTTTCACCATTGTAACCGATTGCCAATCCATCGTCTATTTAAATTCGGTAAAGAGTAAGTCACCTCAGCTAACCTGCTGGGCGCTAACTTTGAGTACTTACCAATTCGAAGTAAAACACCGGAAAGGAGAACAAATGTCACATGTTGATGCGCTGAGTCGAGCGCTGCCGCTGCATTTCGACCGTTATGGTCCGACCATCGAAAAGGACATCGAAAACCAGCAACCGTCGCACTTTACTATCCTAACCGCAGAAGAGCTAATACGGGCACATCAACTGATAGATGAAAAAATCCGTACGATCGCAGAACTCTTCAATAAAACTCACACGACGGCGTCTGGTGGTAAACAAATGGAGAACTACTCGTTGAGGGACGGCATTTTATTTTTTTTTTTTTTTTTTTTTTTTTTTTTTTTATGGCCTGGCGGCTAAGTAGCTTACCATTTGGCCCGCCGGCGTGGAACGCAGCAGCTATTTGTAGTCCCAAAACAAATGCGGAAAGGACTGGCGATTACACATCACGATTTAGCGGGCCACTTTGGTGTGGACAGAGTCGTTGGGCGAATATGCCAACGTTATTGGTTTCCAGGACTACGCCGGTATATTAGACAGCATGTACGTCAATGTTTGCCGAGCCTAATGGCCAAGTCGCTGGAAAATCGACCGATCGGAATTCTTCACCCGATACCTCCAGGGACTCGCCCGTTCGAAAATATTCACCTTGACCATTATGGTCTTCTACCTACCACACGACGAGGTAAACGACACATCCTAACGTTGGTGGATAGCTTAACGAAGTTCACCATATTGTATGCAGTTTCCGATACATCAACGGAACAAATATTAAGCTGTCTGCGACGGTTCGTAGTAAATTATAGACTACCGATACGTATTATTTCCGATCGGAGAACAGCATTCACTTCACACGAATTCGATCAGTTCTGCCGTGAGATTAACATGCACCATACACTAAACGCCACCCGACATCCTCGCGCCAACGGAGCGCGTAGAACGGGTACATAGAGATTTGGGACCTCAGTTATCCCACTATACATCTACAACCCGATTCCAAGATTGGGACGAAAAGCTGGAGTACATCCAAAATAACTTGAACAACGTTATAAACCGAACAACGGGGAAAGCACCATTTCAAACGCTGCATGGATATACGCCTCGTGTTTTCAACGATGGTCTACAAGTAGTTGCAAATGACCAGGTCGAACCTCCGGAAGACGTACAAAAACTCGTCCGATCGCGAATTATTGAACCACAATGTAAACTGAAGGAGAAATTCGATCAAGTTAATTAAGCAGTACGAACCAGGAGACGTCGTCGTACTGAAAGTTCACGAACCTGACAAGCTGTGCCGTAAATGGGATGGACCGTACACGATCGTCCGAAAAATTTCCGATGACACCTATGAAATTGCATCAATGAGCGATCATCCTAGCCCAGTCAAAGTAACCATCACACACGTATCTAAGTTGCGTTTATGGATCCATCATCACCGAGATACGAATATCGATACCAACTCAGAAATTTCCTCGAATTCTGCCGATAGCGAAGAGCCAAGCCGTCACTGGAACGATAGGTTTTTTTCGAATGAATCGGAGAAGAATCACCAATATTTGCGACCTCCGCCAGCGTCGTCTTCGCTCCCATCAGTAGACGTATTCGAAGAACCTGCCAACCGAAGAAGAGAACGAACTCGACGGTTTCCACAGCGGTATGAAGACTTCATCACATAACCGCAGCAGGGGCTATTCTCAGATTCTTCTTTGTGTATATAATTTTTGTTGGTTCTGTTTAAAAAATGTATGCCATTAATAAAGATTTAAAATTTTCGCGGTGTTTGCTATTAACCAGTTGTCGATTTCCTTTTCGGTCACGTCCATATTTTTTTCTTCTCCTTCGGTTGACGTTTCGAATAGTAGTGCTCTATTCATCATCAGAACCATAAATGAAACAACCAAGGGGAAACCAGTCCTTAAATAGATAAGCCAACATCACATCCGACCTTCTGATTGGCTAATGTTATTTCCACTTTTTTTTAGGCCGATAACTGTCTTCCAGTTTGATTTAATACCGTCATATTTATTAAAATTTTTCTATTTTTCTATTTCAATCGCCTCTCTGATTAGACGTTCACCTGCGTTTTCGATTTTTGCTAATATTTTTGTGTTGTTGTATTCCCGGGACGGAATACTAAGTACCGATCAATTATTTCGCGTAATTTGAAATAAACCTAGTCGAAGCTAGTTATATTACGTTTATTTTAATATGACGACGATACAGATCGCGGTTATGTGTAAAAAAACCGATAGCGGCTTCCGTAAGTCTGTAACGGCACGATTAGAGCAATACGATGCTAAGGGCTAATCGGACCGACTGGACTACCGAAACGGTTATTCTGCGTGTCCCAAGAATACTCGACTGACCAAAAAACAATTCATTAACATTCAACAACGACGGTTCGACAAGTCGATACGTCACTCGCGACAAACGGAGAAGTCACGGATATGCAGCGTAAGCGAATAATCGGCTGCTTCGGCCGTTTATAACAATAAAAATGAGGATTCTGGGTACAGCGGATGTAAAAATTCGGAGAACGACGATATGACGAAAAGTTGCGACATTTGCAATGTAACTTATAATAACTGAGAAGTAGTGGATTCGCAACGTAAGCGGATAAACGATTATTTAGCCTGCAAATACAACTGGGCAAGAGAGAGAAAAAATAAATAAAATAAAAAATAAAATAAAAATAAATGAATAAAGTTAGTCTGAGAAATAATATGGAAGTTGGCATACAACACTCTCCTTCCCTTGTATAAAAAAAAAGAAAAGAAAAAGAAAAAAAAAAAAGAGCTAAAGTTAGTAGTCAAAGTTAAAACATAACAATTAACAATTGGTACAGTACAGAAATTGAAAACGCATTAATTCGCTGGCACGTGATGTGGAATGCGATTAATTATTGCTGATGGCTACACCTGTGCGATGATCTGAGGAGGCTGATCTATTCGAAGTCGTTAGTTCGGTGTTAGGATCTAAAGAAGGTGTAGGTGAGTTCTTGGTTGACGGCAGACGACATTTAATCCAACAGGCGTTCCATTTTAGGAACAAAAGTATCACGATGATAGAAACAACGACCGCAACGATGATAGTTTGGCTGAGGTTGGAGGCGTTGATTTGGAAGTCCTCTGAATCTTTTGTGTTCAGCGTGTGCAGAATCGAAGCAAACTCCGCGTCAACTGAATCTAGGTTGTCGAGGGTAGCTTCATTTGATCTGGTCAGATTGATTTTTCGTACGTTTTTGGCTTCCGGGCAACATTCTGGGATGTCGAGATCGATCGTGGGGACAACGTGACTAAAGTTAGCATTTGTGGTGGAGCGTCCGTCCAATGAAATCGATGGCTCGGAGGCGTGGCAGTCATCAGCTAGAGATATTATTCCGGCGCCTCTGAGACGAAATTCCTGAAGGGCTGCAGTCGAATCGCAATAAACAGTAAGTATGGTGAGATCAGGAACAACGAATAGCCATCGGTTATCGGAAAGTTTCTGGAAAATATTGTTCTTGAGGGAAATGGAAGCGACCTCGCAATCATCGGGAACACTGGTAGTTCGGGACAGGTACAGGTCAGCTTCGCAGGGCATCTCTTTGTTAACTTTTCGGATGATCTGACTTTTGCACAGATGTATAATATCTCCGTCTCCAAACCTTACGGTGATACAGCTGCTAAAGTCCTTGTAAACGATATACTCCGTAGACAAGCGATCGATCAATAGGTATTTATACTTCGGTCGTATATAATGGAACAGGGAAGAAGAGATATTACTTAAGGAAACGGGATAGGGAATGATATGGAAAAGGAAAAAATCTACGTTATTCACCAGGGGGATTTCTATTTTATAAATTATTAAATTATCATAAAATACTGTATTAATTATGCAAATTTCGTAATATTTAAATACGTGACGCGGGTCGAGAGTAATAGGGAATCTTTTACCTTTTGGCAGATTAGCCAAACGTAGTTCGATTAGTAAATCCTTAGGATTAATTACTTCGGGGTGCAATACATTATTCTTACTAAATAAGATCGAATTAACAATGGAGTCGTATTCAAAGGTTAATTCATTCCCTAATTCTAACATTAGATTAATATATTCGCTAACCGACTGAACGTATAGCGAGGATTCGACCTCATCGCTTAGATTGTGAACGACTTTATTTAGCGTTTCGAAATTGGCGTTTATTATGTGCTCACGGAAAGCTAAGCTTGCGGCTGATTCATTGAAAATTCGAATTGTTTTCCTGTTGACCTGAACTTGTTCCTTCATTAATTCATTTAATTTATGATCATCATTTGTTACTTTACGAATGGACTCTGAATAAAATTCGCCATCATCAGAACTCGGCGTACCGAACAGCCATTTAAGAATGTGTGATCCTCCATTGAAGATACCACGCTTGTGGATCACGTGACCACACAAATGTTGGATCGTCTGGAGTTGATCTTTCAATTTAACTATTTTACCGTTAATTAATTTTAAAGTTTGATGACAATTCAAAGAATGTAAATTATCTTTAATGTGATGACAAAGACCATTGGCTTTGGTAGAGAGACGGATTAACACAAGTAATTTTTGTTCGGTAAAGGAAATATTAGTAGATATGATGAGAGTCCACGTGGTACTGGATATCTTAGCAAATCCAAGATGTTCGTAGAACAGGCCGGAATGTCCAGAGACTTCCGTAATGTTATTGGATGTTGGACGAGGGAGTATGAGGTTATGATAGAGCGGAATGACCGTCAGTAGGACTAGGAGAGAAGATACAATGACAAGATTGGAGTTAGACCGCTGGGCAATCGTCATCATCTGAAAAATACGGTTTAATCAAATTGGTATTAAATTTTACGTGCCTCCTACCGAATAATAATAATACCACATTTGGTCCTATTACTTTAACAATTTTATACGGACCTTTAAAATTAGGAGTTAACTTATTAAACCTAGTGGTTTTATTTATTAGCATCACCAGTTGACCAGCCTTAAATTCGCAAGCGTTAACTTTCTTATCGTAGTAATTTTTAGTTCGAGATTTAGACGCCATAATGTTTTCGCGAGCTATTTTATGTATACTATTTAACTTTAGCTTGAGGTTGTTAAAATAGTCGTCATATGTATAGCGAAATTCCGGTTCTGCAGTGAGCGAGCTCGGGATATAGGGCTTGTGGCCGAAAAGTAGTTGGAACGGAGGGAAATTGGTAGTTTTGTGTACATTAGTATTGTACGAGAAACAAGCGTGGGCGACGAAATCATCCCAATTGTTTTGGGTTTGATTTACAAAGTGTTTCAGATAATCTTTTAATGTCAGATGACTTCTCTCCAGGCTACCATTCGTTTGCGGATGATAGGGAGTCGAAAATACATGTCGGACTTTAAACAACTTGCATAATTGGTTGATTATTTCGGAAGTGAACTCGGTACCACGATCCGAGAGTAGTGACTGAGGGATACCGAAGAGACTGAAGAACTTAACTAGTTCTTCTGATATCGTGGTAGCCTCATGGTTCGGAATCGGTATAGCGCAGGAATATTTCGTCAGATCATCCTGCATCGTGAGGATAAATCTATTCCCTTTTTCCGTTATAGGGAGAGGGCCTACTACATCTATGGCTAGACGTTGAAAAGGGAAGGAACTCGTGGTAGTGATTTCCATGGCGTTCTTAACTGGTTTAAAATTGGTTTTATTGGCCTGACACGAGTGACAGTTTTTTATGAACTTACGAATATCGCTTTTCATGTTATACCAGTAATACTGATTGCGAATCTTAGCGTAAGTACGAAAAAACCCGGAATGTCCGCTGGCGGCGGAACTATGAGCTTTGTGCAAAACTTTATTTATTTCTTCCGGAGATTTTAGCTGCGTTTTTTCTTTTCTAATAATGACCGGTTTTACGTTTAAGTCTTTAAAAATATAATAGATAAGAGCTTTAAATTGTTCATAATCGACAAGGGTGTGCGTATCCGGAATTTTATTTATAAAAACGTGTTTTTCATTAAACTTTAACAGAAGATTTGATAGAGTTAGTAATACGTTAAATAGCACACCGTAGTCTACATTATCGAAACCGTTTACCTTGAAACAGCACAGGTAAATAATTTTATTATTTTGCTTAATGCGCTCAATACAGCCGACCTCCATATTATTTACGCTACTACGAATCCAACTTTCATTCATAAAATTATTTACATTGTCATCATTTTTACAAGAAAATACAACAGTCGGATTTTTATCAAACAGTTTACAGTTAATCTCTTCTATATAAACCGGCTGACGCTGTTTTTTGAAAAATTTCAGAAATTCATTATACGTTACGTTACCTTCACTGTTACTCTGTCTATTGTTATTGTTATTCGTAAGAAATACCGAATTAGATCCTTTACCGTTACAATTAGGAGGATTACGTGATAATGCGTCAGCATTATTGTTTTTCCTACCCGCTTTATACTTTATTTCGTATTCGTACTCGGCTAGTTTGAGCCTCCAGCGCAACAGCCTAGAGCCTGGGTCCTTGCAGTTAAATAGCCACGTTAACGCTTTATGATCGGTAATTATTGTAAATTTTCGCCCATAGAGATAGGGTCTGAAGTAATTTATAGCCCAAACTATGGCGATTAGTTCTTTTTCCGTGGTACTGTAATTAACCTCGTGATCATTCAGTGTTCTACTGGCATAGGCGACGGGTCGATCTTGACCGGGAGTACCTTGCCAAAGAACAGCACCAATAGCGAAACCACTAGCATCAGTAGTGAGAAGGAATTCTTTAGAAAAATCGGGATACTGCAAAAGAGAATCATTTGTTAAAATATTTTTAAACTCGATAAAGGCATGCTGCTGGGTTGAACTCCAATCGAAAGGCTGGTCCTTTTTCAGAAGGACAGTCAAAGGCTTAGCAATTTTCGCGAAATCTTTTATGAATCGTCTATAATAGCCTACCAGACCCAGAAATGATTTAATTTCTCGAGGAGTTTTTGGTCCGGGAAATTCGACAATGGCTCGAATTTTATCGGGGTTTGGGCGAAGACCATTTTCAGAAATTACGTGGCCTAAATAGCCGACTTCTTTTCTCAGAAACTCGCATTTATCGGGCTGCAATCGGAGGTTATTATTTTTTAACCTGTCAAAGACGGACGCTAAGCGATCGAGATGTTCCCCTAGGCCAGTAGAATGCACAATGACATCATCCATATATACGAAGCACTGATTACCCTGTAGACCAGCGAGAACGGAGTTCATCAACCTTTGGAAGGTGGCTGGAGCATTTTTTAATCCGAAAGGCATTCGCGTATATTCGAAATGTCCCAGATTAGTACTAAAGGCGGTCTTTTTGATATCAGAACTTTTTACTTTAATCTGGTGAAACCCAGAAGCTAAATCTAAAGTAGAGAAATATTTTGATCGCCCTAACTGATCTAAAATTTCGTCTATATTAGGAAGTGGAAATATTTCTCCAACTGTTACGTTATTTAGTTTTCTATAATCTATGACGATTCTCCACCGTTTTTTCCCTGAACTATCAGGCTTTTTAGGGACTATCCAGAGAGGAGAAGACCAAGGACTATTAGATGGCCGTATAATGCCTTGCTCTAACAAGCCGTTTATTTGGTTATTTACTTCTTCCTTTAATGCTACTGGATGTCTGTAATTTTTTGAGAAAATCGGCGGCGAATCGCCCGTATTTATTTCGTGTTCAAAATTATTATTGCATGAAAGGCTATTATTACTATCTATTTGAAAAAGTTCTTTATATTTTAAGCATAATTTAATTAATAGTTCCTTTTCCTCTTTATTCAAATGTCCAATACGTAGATTCTTTATTAAATCCCTATCTTTTATGTTACGATTAAACTGTTCCAATTTTAAGTTATTTTCATTATCTAATACGCCTATTGACTTTAATGTTACGTTAAGATTTCTTATCACGCGCTCCTCGTCAGAGGAATTTAGAATAGTAGTGATTGCCTTTCCATTGTTATTTACGCTGACAATGGATCTGGCTAAAAGCACACCTTCCTCGGGTGTTGACTCGTCTATTATTCCCTCAGATATACAGGGGCTCGAAACGGGTACCTCGATGACTGTCTCGGAACGGGGGGCTAATTTAATGATGTCGCAATTATTGTTAAAAAGTTCTCTTTTCTGAGTTAACGTATATACTCGGTTATTTACTCGCATAACCGATTGAGAGAAATTAATTTCGGCATTATAAGCCTTCGAAAAATCGATGCCCAGCAGCCCATCGCAAGGGATGTTGGTAGCGTCGTTTATTATATGAAATTTTACGTTACGGATCTCGTCAAGATCCAAGAATGTATATCCAAAAGTTTCTATCGAGGAACAGGCACAAATTCCATTAATTTTAATTTTAATGTTATCATAGTAGATGGTGCCTTTCTTTAATCTCTCTTTCTTAATAATTGAAATGTCTGAGCCAGAATCGATTATAAATTTGAAGTTATTTGTTACAGATTGCTTAGAACGAAAAGTAGCATGAATAGCATTATTATTTACGCAATTAACATTATTATTATTCTTTACGTTATTTTGGACGCCTTTACGAAAATTTAGATCCTCCTTGGTTCGGCCTCGGTAACCAAGTGAGGTTTGTAGTTTAAAGAATTCCTGCCTGCGTTCCGACAATTTTCGAGGGTATGCCCTGGTTTTTTACAATACCTACAACGCTCGACGTCAGTAGGTTGCTTATTACTATAATAGTGTGACTTATTCTTATACCATGCGGGCTCCTTCAGAGGAGAGAATGACTCGCCACGATTATTGGGCTTTTGCACTTTTAAAATCTGTTCTTCCCGAAGGGCGATCGGGAGATAATCGTTTAGTGTGGGCAAATCCCGATGTCTTAGCATCTGAGATATTCCCGCGTGACAATGAATAGTGAAGCGACTTATAGAGATGTCTCTGACCATTTTTATCTGGCCTTGTACGAGTTTGTCATCAGTCTCAGGTTCTAAATTATACAGGATGCGCGCAGTTATAATGTCGATCCTGGCATAATACTGAGCGATGCTTTCACTCGGAAGCTGCTTAATAGTTACTAATTCCTCTAGTAACTGGGAATAGAGTTGCTTATCCTCATAAAGGGTTTTTAGTTTATTTTTCAGCTCTTCCCAAGAGCTGTATTTACAATGGGCTAAATGAGCTTTAGCGTTTCCGCTAATCCTACTTACTACAAAATATAGGAGTGGTAATTTTTGAGTGTCATGAGCTAAAGTGAATGCATTGTTCGCGTTGGCAATAAAATCGCTCAACTGTTCTCTGTCTCCAGAGAATTCATGAGATATCAGTTTAGATAAAAATTCTATAGAATATAGAGGACTGCCCTCGCTCTCGGATTGACCTCGCGTTTGCGGCGCCATGACGAAAAAACGATTTACGAATATTAATAAATACTAACAAATACTTTGAAAAAATATGTATAAATAACGATAATAATAAATTCGAGTAAGAAAGGAAAAGAGAGAGTGATAATGGATAAATGACCGAAAAGTATGACCGTAAATACCTCTTGGTAGGTCCTTCCAATGTATCGGGATGGATTTCAACGTACTGGTACGCTGCTGCAAATCCTAGATGAGGTGATCGCTTTTCCAGGTTGTAAGTCCTTCCTGCGTAAAGAGATGGATCTCAACGATTTCCTTGAAACGTCGCTGATGAATCCTACCGACTGCGCCAATTAATGACTGTTGTATTCCCGGGACGGAATACTAAGTACCGATCAATTATTTCGCGTGATTTGAAATAAACCTAGTCGAAGCTAGTTATATTACGTTTATTTTAATATGACGACGATACAGATCGCGGTTATGTGTAAAAAACCGATAGCGGCTTCCGTAAGTCTGTAACGGCACGATTAGAGCAATACGATGCTAAGGGCTAATCGGACCGACTGGACTACCGAAACGGTTATTCTGCGTGTCCCAAGAATACTCGACTGACCAAAAAACAATTCATTAACATTCAACAACGACGGTTCGACAAGTCGATACGTCACTCGCGACAAACGGAGAAGTCACGGATATGCAGCGTAAGCGAATAATCGGCTGCTTCGGCCGTTTATAACAATAAAAATGAGGATTCTGCGTACAGCGGATGTAAAAATTCGGAGAACGACGATATGACGAAAAGTTACGACATTTGCAATGTAACTTATATAACTGAGAAGTAGTGGATTCGCAACGTAAGCGGATAAACGATTATTTAGCCTACAAATACAACTGGGCAAGAGAGAGAAAAAATAAATAAAATAAAAAATAAAATAAAAATAAATGAATAAAGTTATTCTGAGAAATAATATGGAAGTTGGCATACAACAGTGTCTTGAAACTTTATCTCATGTTTTGTGCGTTCTACGTGTTCAGCCACCGCGGATTTTTCAATACGTCTATGTCGACAGTCTGCTTCGTGCTCTTTAATTCTTACATGTACTTCTCTACCAGTTTGTCTCACGTAACTTAAGCCACACGAACACGGGAGCCTATATACACCTGCTGCATGAAACGGAGGTAAGTCGTCCTTATTGTTCCTTAAGAAATTTTTTATTTTTTTGTCGGTTCCAAAAACTGGGCGAATTTTATTTTTTCTTAAAATACGGCCGATTTTGTCTGTAATGTTCTTAATGTACGGCAACGTGGTGATATTCGTAATCCACTCATTTTCTTTTTCTGCCTCTTCATTTTTCATTTTCGCTTTCCGAAATTTATTTATTAGTTTTTCCGCTTCAAAACTCTTATACCCATTTTCCACCATCGCATATGCCATTTCTCGTTGTCCATTTCATTATTATGCGAATTTATTTTATCCGTCTAGTTTACAAGCACGTATTAATATCGAAAATTAATCGTTAAGTTTTGATTCCACTTTTCCCTTATTATTTAGATCCCTAGCTGATACTCTATCGTTCACTTTTTCTATACCTCCATTTAGCTAATCCAACCATTATTCTTGCTAACCGTCCCTGTAAGATCTACTCCTTAAATTCAAATGAGGGCGTTTGCGGTCAGAATGTGCCAAGAATGTTGTCGATAAAATTTTTTCATTTTTTTTTGTTTCTTTATTTTTATATGTTTCGTATTATTTTATACATATTAAATTCGTTCATGCACTAGCGCCGCTATAAACGATCGGCCATTTTTCCAAGGAATGGCGTCGATCTTTGTTTAGACGGCATGGCGATTTTTTGGTTTGGGTCAGGCAGTCTACTGCAGGTAATTGCAAAGGTTGCGCGTGTGAGATTCTAACGACGGGCTTTGTGCGTCTTTTGGTCGCGTAGATGTGTATACACCTGTGGTAATTTCTGTTTTCTATTTTGTATATTAAATTGTGTTAATGTTTGGTTAAATTCCTATTGGTAATATTTGTTCGTTGTTTTCGTTAGTTCTATTTTGGTTTCTCCGCATCGATATTTTGTTTTGTTACCCGGCGCTGATCGAGGGTCTTTATAAATTATTTTCGGGATTGACTACTTTTGAATACATCGTGTGAAAACTATTCGAGTATAATTATTTCGGTTTTATTTTTTTTAAATTTGAACTTTACTTATAAAGATATATATTTTTTTTTAAATTATTTTATTTACCACAGTCACATAAATATTTCATAATTATACACCATTTTTTTTATCTTTTATATTTTTTACCATTATTAAGTTTTCCATTTACAGAGATGTTGTATGTACCTATATAATTTATTTTAATAAAATGTACAAACATACATAGTAAGTTTATACATGAGTAGAAATGTGTTTTATCTACATTTTGATCCGAAACTTAATTATAGTTATATACCGTTATAAATTTAAGTATTTTTGTCTTCACGTTAAAAACTTTTAATTATTATACATACAAGTGCCTTACAAACGCACACCGTTTTCTTATTTTTATACTATTGTTGTTAAATTTTATGTTTTTTTGGAATAAAAACAAAAAGTGTTTTACACAAATTTTTTAAAAGAATAGTCTCTTTTTCGTTTTTTTTTTTTTTTTCTTTAAATTTATATGGTCCATGTGCTGTGTGTAATTGCCGGAATTATTACAGCACATGGATCAGTGCAGGATCAGAAGTGTTTTAATAGGTTAACCGCTCTAATATGGTTTAGTATATCCTGGACCTGTTTTGGTTCGTTTGACAACGCAACCGTCGGTAAGTTGGAGGTGCCTGCAGGCAGGCAATGTTCCAGAACGTGTTCAGCGGTTGGTGAAATTGGGGAATTGCATATGGAACAGGCATAGGGAGGATATGTTCCTTCCAGCAAATAGTTGTGGGATATTGCTGTGTGCCCTATGCGGAGTCTAGTTAATGCTGCAAACTCTCTGCGGGACATGGATATCGGTGGCCACCAAGGCTCAGTGCTCACCTTAATGGATCGCAGCCATGATGTGTGAGCCGACCACATAATTTCCCATGTCTCTGCCTTATGTTGCTGAAAAAAGGGTGGCCCCAGCTGACTCAGAGGGGCACCTTCGGGCATTGGACTATACATATGTTGCTGCCTTAGCAGCCAAGTTCACGCGCTCATTCCGCGGCACACCAGTATGACCCGGGACCCACAAGAATGTTACCTGTGAGCCAGCCTGGAAAAGCACGTTAAAGATACGCTTTATTTTTCGAGATAATGTGTGAGAGGTTTTAGGTTGTCCTAATCGATTGCAAGGAATCTGTGATTAGAAATGCATTTCGACGTTGGGGGTAAGACTGCAGATATTCTCTCAAGCAGATTATTATATCCGTGCACGTACAAAATTGAATTAAGTAAAATTATGTTACCAATTAATTAATAAATGGCAATAATTGACAATCAGGAAATGTCATAGTTCTCATAATCAAACTGTTTTACATATCGATATTCACGAGATGTCTCAGTTCTCATAATCGAATTATTTTACACAACTGTAATTCACAATCATTGTATAATTTTGAATATAAATCTGTCGTTACTATCAATTTCGCCGATAAAGATATGAATATTTGTCAAAAACTACCGTTAAAATTAAAATTAATAATAATTTGAAATAAATTTAACCTTATTTAAATGAAATTAAAAAAAACAATCAAATCACGTAATAAAATATGATTGTCTTATTTAATATTTTCTCGTATGTAAACACCGAATGATAATTCAAGTGATTAGTGGTTAACAACAATAGTAATTGAAATATCTCCAGATATATTTTCATAATCGAGTGATTCCATTTATATATCTTATAATCGTTCAGCGCTATTTGTTACTAAGTTCATTGGTTTGGGCTTAATTATATGATTTTAAAAGTATATTCATTCCTCTTTGTGTACGCTGAGCAACCCAATGTAATTCGATGTGTATACGTCTCCACGCGGAGCACATCAGGTGGTTTTTACAGCTGGTTGATTCATCGGTCAAGTATGGAAATGTCTATTATCAGTTTTGTTGCATCGAACAAATAACGATTACGCTTAGAAAAATTATTTAACGATTAGAAATTGTTAGACCTTTTTTATATGTAATTCAGCTTACCCATTTTTTAATCATATCGGCATTTTAATCAAGGGGAGAAAAAAGAGAAAGAAAACCCCTCTCGAAGTATCCATTAATAAAAAAAAAAAATCCGTTTCGATTCATTGAGAAAACGTTTTTTGAACAATGACGAACGTAACGTACCTAATGAGTTTGTCCAACAGAATTATGCCCAAAAATCCAGTCCCTCCGGTTATGAAAACGTTGGAATTTTTGAAAAATTCTTTTATACCACGGCCTTGATTGGTTCGTTTATCCATTTTTTCCGTTCCTGTGGAAGATTAAAAAAACAATCATTAAAATATGTCCATCTTTTTTATCGACATTATTTGCTACCGTTCTTTATATCGTTGTTTTATATCGATAGAACCGAGTTGGTAATAAAACTATCAGGTCAACAAATTCAGATGTTTTTTTTTTCTTTTTTTTTCCCATCACAACTGACCAACTTTAGCGGTCATTTAGCGATTAATTTAATATTATAATTCGTTTGTCAATCTACCTTGTTTCACTTTTAATGTTTACTATGCCCACGCTCTCCAAGTTTCTTCCGCGGGTCCTGATTAGACAGGAATTCTTCCACAGTCTTATCAATTCTCAATTTCCCAACAATCCCCATCGAATTACATAACCAACTCTATACAATCCCTAATCCTAAAATTAAGATCATCCTCCCACCAAATTACTTTCTTATGGGTGCCAAGCCACACCGGACTTAGGGGTAATTACTTAGCTGACATCGCTGCTAAGTCAACACTGTCGTGCCCCATGCTCTGTTCCCCTCCTCTTCCCGCCGACATAGTAAAATCCATAAAAATTCTTGTGCAATCCCAATGGAAGCAAGATTGGCTCACTAGACAACCTTGCTTTCTAAGAGAGATAAAACACGGAATTGACCCTTGGTTCCCTCCTTCTGACCTCCCCAGAACCCACTTTGTGGCTATGGCAAGACTCCGCATTGGACATATTTCGCTGACTCATGATCATCTCTTACTTAATTGCGAGCCCCCTTTCGAATGCCCCTTTTGCTCCCTCCCCCCCGCTCCTACAGTAAAACACCTGCTCTTGGAGTGCCCCTCCTTCGCGCTCCAGCGCGCTAAGCTCCGCATAGCGTCTTTGCAGTCGTCTTTGGCTAACTCGCCTTTGAACATTGCAGACACTATTCGGTTTCTTTATACAACTAACTTATTTCGAACCATTTAACTTTTCGATTGCCATAGTGTCGTAATAGCCCCGGCAGCTGTACACGGCACTCAAAAAAAAAAAAATTCTCATTTCCTTCGCATGCAACCGTGTTTACAGATGGTTTGAAGAGGTCCAATGGTGTCGGTGCCTCTTTTATCCTCTCAGATTTTGGCTTTTCAGAATCTTTTCGCCTGCCTCCTTTCTGTTCCATATCCATAAACGTATTAATGACTATATTTTACGTTTCATTATTTTCATTTCCTCCAATCTCACCTTTCCTCTAAATTCTTGATTATATCTGACTCCATGGCCGCCCTTCAATTCATTCTCCCCTACCTGATCATTCCTGTGATTTTATCATACTCCGCATACGCTCACTTATCCACGTTCTTTCTTCCCTTCATTCCATTCAAATTGATTTGGCTGAGACTCTTGGTCTTCCTACTGCACATACTGCGCCTCTTATGTCCTATCTTTTCCCTCTCAACAGATTGTTCCTATTATTTGTTCCTTTCTCCTAACAACATCTGATTGTATCAAGATATAATTAACTCCTTCCTATTCTAATTGTTTCTGGGTAAGGGTTTCCGGTTGACGAGCCCAAAAAAAAAAAAATAAAAAAAAATAAAAGAAAATATTTATTAGACTTTACTTTTTTTTTTTTTATTTTCGTTTAATCCGATCCGAATTCTTTATTCATGAGCAAGTTTAAATATATTCCTCATTAAACTATTTTCATTTACATTATAAAATAAAAATTAAAAATAAATAAAAACGGTAAAAGATCGATGATAATTTTACATTTAAAATAGAATAAAAAAGGAACATTAATAGTTTTGCTAGAAAATAGTATTAAAAGCCATAGGTGTAAAATTCATACAAATCTTTTATAGCATAAATTAAATTTCTCTGTTACAACAAATTTTTCCATAAAGGGTTTAGTTCTTTAGGGAGGATGTCCCCTATTTTCCCCTCGTGGATCCGCCACTGCTATAAGTGCTCCAGTTTTAGGGGTGTGGATGTGTCTTCTCGGTTAAAGTATAGTTTTACCCGAGTCTATTACAAACATCGAAATACAGTGACGTTTGCAGTACTGATTGGTTTACTCTTTTTATTTTTCAATCGTACATGTATCAAATGTGGCTGAAACGGGTGGTGCACTTGCACATGAGGGGAAGGTAAGTGACCACAAAAGGATGCGTCATCCGGCGGGAACCAGTGAGTGGTAAATGAGTTATTGCATAATACAACATATATAGCTTGCTGCTGATAAGGGTTTCGAGGACATCTGGTTCCGGAGCGGTACGGCCGGGCTATCTAGAAGTGCAGGGGGTGAATGGGGGTGGCTGAGACACATCCGTTCGGTAGGGCCGTTAAAGAATAATAAGGTGGCCCACATAAGAGCGTGAGCGTGGGTGACGTCATACTATGGCTTGACGGCATGGTGCTTGTAATCGCTAACCGCCTATCCGTCCACTTTGCCAAAACCATCTCTTTTACCCTAGTTATAAGATGACATTGAGGTCCAATCCACATCGTCAAATCGTATTAAAATTATCATAGATATATTTAGACATCTTTGACCCGATTACAAAATATGTTTCATTATTACGCGGTAACTTTTATTTCCTCGTACAAACGCGTACAAGCTAAAATGTAAACGCGTTTTTTTTTTTTTTGTTTTTGTTTTGCTAAGCACGGGTTAAAATAGTTACATGAAAATGAAGAGGAAGCTTCGATTTAATTACTGGGCCATACGCTTAGGCAGCCGAATAGGAAACTTATTGAATATTCAAACAAAAACACGGCAATTAATGCAAATGTGATGGCAAAAGATAAATTTCGTTTAAATGCAAATACTAATTTCAAGGTGAAGGTGCTTCCTTCTTTGTATTTCGATTAGGCTGTAGTGTTTTCTTTTTTTTTTCGGCCTGGCTGAGGCTCTTTAATAATATAATCGAAAACAACAGAGCGCGAATTAAAATTTATCTTTTTCCATTCAGGATTTTACGCTTCAATTTCATTACGAACTGCTCGTTTTTTAGACGATGTTACAAATCTTCTTTAGGAAATCCCCCTGCCCCCCCTCGAATACGTTACTGCTTACACACTCTTTTATTAAAATTTATTCGGTAAAATAATATTTTGGCAGGACTTCTATTTTATGACTTCAGACACTTTATCTTCAATATCACGCCACGTCATAAAGAAATCGCGAGTTGTGATAAATTAAAAGATCTAGTAGGCCTGCGAATGTTACCGTTTCTCGAAATTTCACGTTTATGACTAGCTCAAAATGACAACGGAATTCTTATAAACATGCGCAACCTTCCAGCTGCCGTTATTTTTTATTTTTTTGACTCATCAACGAAAGGCAAACAACCGGGTGAAAGAAGAGTTAATTAAATTTCAATTCAGTCGGCGGTTGATTAAAAGAACTAACAGTAGACATTTTGCGCACACTAACGGAGAACAAAAGATGCAGAAAGCACGCTGTATAGAGTAAGTAGATTAAATGTCAACAACGGACATAGAACTGATAAAATATGCTGACAATATTGGCAGGTATTACGGCCAAATCCCCTATACTGCGCAATAATTCCAGCACCATCTCCAGCGCTTCCTGGTTTATTTATATTTGGTCCGTTTCCACCAATACCAGATAGATTGTTCAATCTCTGGTTCAGTGTAAATTGCCTCTCTGTCTCTACGCATAGAACACGCCTTAATCTCTTCTCCTCATTAGGGGCACCCGTTGGACTCGGATAAACCCCAGCACACGTCAATCATCTCATCTTCGAATGTAGCTGCACACGGCTCAAAAAGTTAATATTTGTACAACTCGCTAATTTACTTTCAAATCCCTCTTCCGTGTAATGATTACTCTCTCTTTTAGCCATAGGTGAAAATGTTGCATGGTACAAGTTATTATTTCATTATATAATTCAGTAATATTACTGTGTATTTACCGGGTTTGTCTAAATATTTATAATGTACTGTGACGTGTAATGTGCCCGTTACATGGGACCAATAAATAGCGGAGAAAATAAAATAAAAATAAAATAATATGAAAATAATATGAAAATAAACATAATTTATAATAAATTATGCGAGGGCTAGTGTGCGCGTGCCTGAAACTGTTGTCGGTTCGGTAGCCAATCACCGATCATCAAGGAAGAAAGGATCTACCTGATTCGGTCGGCTCCAGCGGTCACGAGCGGAAAGACAGAAAGAAGCAACGAAGGGAAGATTTTTAGGAGAAAATCAGTCTCCGTTTTACCTTAGAGTCGAGTTGCGTTTTACCTTTATTTAAGAAAGGACTCGTTCTTTACCTTCGCTAAGGAATTTTGCTCGTGTTCGCTTAAGTTACACCAGTAGTGCTTCTAAGTTTTCGCGCAGAAAAGTATAAAGTCGATTTCGCGAATTATCGACATCGAAAGTAGTTCGATATTCGACACATTATTAAGTAAATTCGAAATTTATCGAACATTCATAAATATAAATAACATCGAGTTCGATTTCTCGACCGATCGCCGAACCGCCAACCTACGGATCTCGGATCATCACCGACAATAGTGATAGGTAGCGTTTTGTGTTATGTTTTTATATATTGATTTGTATTAATTTCGCCCGTTATTTTCGGAAATGATTATTGTTTTTTCAGCGGTCGACCGGTACCGAAAGATAGGTGTCACCACGTCTTACCTAATATATTGTATTTAAAATTCAAAAAGTTAAATTATTCTAATCATTGTCATTCCCGTAAATAATAAAATAAAATAACCCTTAATTAAATAAAATCCACGAGACTAAAACCTCGTGGTTGGCATCTCTGTGGACGTAAGTAACTAACTATACCGTTGCAGACGAAAGCTGAAATTTATGTATGAAAAAAATAATAATCAAAAATAGAGCTGATCAACATCGCAATATGAAAACAACTCTTCCAAGTCAGATTCAACTTTTTGTACCATTCGATGTACATTTGCTGCATTGTAGTGTAGTTTGCTCTGAATCCAAACAGATCGAATGGAATAATTTGTCAGCGGATGTGATAAAAATTTCTATTAGTTTTAAAAGAAATAATTCTAGTTTAATTATTTACATATTTATTTGTTTAAACTCGTATTTCTGTAACTATATATATATATATATATATATATATATATATATATATATATATATATATATATATATGTATGATCTTAATATTTCTCTTATGTCGCGTTGGCCGCAAGTATATAATTACGAACCTCACGAAAACGAACATTATCGCGTACAGAGCTGAGACCGGAAATGCTACACAGCTATCCTACCCAACGAAGAACTAACATGAGCCCAAAATCAACAATAGCAGCCGACTTGCCATTTTCTCCAGATCATGGGACAATTACAAATACAGCTACGGTGTAACGCAATAATAAATTACGTTAAAACTAAGCACAATAATGAGATTAATCGAGTATAGCCGTCGTACACCCATTCTCATTGACCCACGACCACTATACCCAATCTCATCATTGTTTCGCCATACACACAAATGCGAACAACACATTATTATACCAAGTAAATTTACGTTAGATGATTTCCAAAAAAATTCTAACATATCAAGAAGAAAATTGCCCGATACATATCAAATTATGTTACTTTAACAAAAATATAAGTAGAGACCATGATTCAAGGTATAGAATATAAATTAAAAATTTTTTTTTTCTTTAAATAATAAATATTTCGACAATTAATACAGTTTACTACAATGTGTATAACTCTACATTTCGGCATTCGCGGTTTACCACAGTAGGCAGACGAGCTTCTGATATTTCTAAGGAAGCTAGAGTTCTCTGCTCGTAAATCAGAACCAGCTTCCGATAATGTCTATTTTGAAGTCGAGAAAGACACACGCTGATTAACAAAAAGCTGTAGGTATAACGTACTACGTCTGCCTGAAATTTGCTTAAAACTTTAAACGCGTTTTCTCAAAACTACTTTTTTCAACATGGCATGATACCTCTGACAAGGTTTTTTTTTTTTTTTTTAACCGCTCTTGGGTTTGCTACCAAACAGCATTAGCCCAGCAAAAATGAATAGATGCATGGAATAGAATAGAAATTATATTTTTATTTTGTCGACAATGGAATCAAGGAACACCCCTAGGAACAACAGAGAGAATAGGTAGCGAAAGAACATAAGAGTCGTTGAAAGGAGCAGGAAGACCAAGCTTTAAAAGATGATAATAAAGTAACTCGCGCCCGCGAGATAAACCGGAGCACTCGAAAAGCACGTGATTCGCATCACAAACATACTGGGAACCTTCAGGATGATCCAATGAATAATTAGGAGATGCAGCCAAAGAAAATCGATTTAGAGGAGAAGGAAGGAGACTATGCGAGAAACGGAGGCGAGATAATTTAGTAATTATGGATCGACGCAAACTGGGGAACTCATAGAACCAAGGACGAGCAGGAGGAACAGGATTAATCAAGAGATAAAGAGAATTAGAATTAGCGAAAAGAGAAACAAGAACAGAGTGCCTAAGATGGCAGGATTTAGTTGGAAGAAGAATATTATGTGCTGGAACTCTACTAATAAAATTTCCATTGGAAACAGCAGCTTTAGCAAAGAAGTCGACGGCTACATTCCCATCAATGCCTGAATGTCCCGGAATCCAAAGAAAGTAAATCTGGGTAGACGTCGATGAGGATAGATTATGGAGAAGAGAACGAATAGAAAGGATAATAGAGAATCAGTGGAAGGAGAAAGGGAAGGTGAATATAGCGCTAGAAGAACACTTAAAGAATCAGAAACAATAAGGAATTTAGAACGACTTGCAAAAGAGAAAATATAAATAATGGCTTGTAAGATGATAAAACAGATTCCGCAGTAAAGACAGAACAAAAGGACGGAATTCTAAAGGACTGGGAATGACTGAACTGATGGCACAAGAATGACGCCCTAACTCCGCTCGGGCTCTTCGATCCTCAGTAAAAATTAAAGAGTGATCACGGAATAGAGAATTTATTGTATTATTAAATTCCATACTGACGATATGAGAGGGAGAGGATTTAAGGAAGCATAGCATGAAGATAATATTTGGTGGCTTTAACAATTTGGAATAGACGTGAGAAAAAAATGGAAGCTTGTGATGAGGAATGACAAAAGGGGAAAATTTAGAAAGGCGAAACGGTATATGAGATAGTATAGGGATTTTATTGGAGGAAAAACGCCAGTGACGAAGGATAAAAGAATAAGAGGTACTGATATTTGACGAGGAAGTGTAAAAACGTTTGATGAGAAAGCGATAACCCAAATAAGATCTTCGGATGAACAGAGGACAGATATTCAGATAGAACGGCTGGGATAGGAGATGACCTCAGAGCTCCGAGACAAAGCCGAAGGCAACTGTTTTGGAGACGATGTAATTTGTAGAGAACGGATTTGGAAGAGTTGCCATATAAGAAACTGCAATAATCCAATCTAGAGCGTATGAAAGATTTGTACAACATTATTAACACAGAAGGATCACCTCCCCATCTCGTAGGTGAGAGAGCTTTAAGAAGGTTTAAGACTTTAAGCGAGGAAGCATATAAGTGGCTGATATGTTCATGGAAAGACAGACGAGGAGATAAAATGATACTCAGATAACGAAAAGAACTGACTATTGGAATGGAATGATTTTTTAGATTTATCTCAAATGAGCCCGGGTTGTAAGGCCTAAGGGTGAAGACTACAGCTGCTGATTTAGGAGCGGAAATGAAGAGATGAATGTTAGAAAGCGACTCTTCTAGAGTACTTAAGAAGCTGTTTAGTTCCTCATTGGCAACTAGAAGATTGCGGGAAGAGGAGTAAACAAGGATATCATCTGCAAAAAATAAAGATTTGGATTTTAAGGAGAGAAAACCAATTTTGGAAACATATAAATTAAATAAAGTAGGGCTAAGGCAAGAACCTTGCGGAAGGCCCTAGAAGACCTTCCTTAACGCGGAAAAGAAAGGAGCAGAAAGAAGGAGAGTTCTACTTTGAAAAAGATTGATAATTAGGAAGGATATGGATGCAGGAATATTTAAAGAAATCATAACGTTTTTGAGCGTGGGAAGATGGACGCTTTCGTACGCACTGGCTATATCAATAAAAGCTGCAATTGTGAATTCTTTGGAAATAAATGATTTGTAAATGTCAGCAAGGAAAAGACTGATACAATCTGGAGGGCCTAAGCCAGGACGAAAACCAAACTGGTTGTCTGGAAGCAAGTTATTGTATTCCAGCCACCAGAAAAGCCGTTTGTTAAGCATGCTTTCAAAGAGTTTTCTTAGTCAAAAAGCTAAAGAAATGGGCCGAAGGGCATAGGAATTATTCTTGGGAATTGGTATAACAACGAAGGTGTTCCATGAATCAGGAATAGAACCAGATTGCAGGAAGGGATTAAAAATGATTAAAAGAATTTGGAGGAACTTGACAGACAAGTTTTTGAGGATGGAGTAAGAAATTTTATCATATCCCGAAAGAAGTTCAGAGAAGGAAAAGTTAGAGGAAAGGAAATGAGGCGCTGATGGGTAAGGAGGAATTAAAGAACCCAATTCATCATAGTTAGGGACATCAAAGAAAGAAGAAAGAGTATTCTTAGGAAGACTGGAGCTAAACGGGCGTTCAGAAATAGAATTTCTAAAAGCTTTAGCCAACTTCCACACTTTGGAAATAGGAGTCAATCGAGAAAAGGAAAAGCAAAAGGATTTCCAAGCGTTTTTCTTGGCGTTTTTGAGAATATATCTGGTTCTAGCGTTCGAACTCTTATAAGTCATGAAATTATTAAAAGTAAGTTGAGAGCAGAATGATTTAAAGCTAGACAAACTTTGATTGACAGCAGCTGTGCAGTCCCCATTCCACCACAGTGATAAAGCCCTCAAAGAATGACTTTTCCGGGCTTGAGGATAAAGTGGGGAAGACAGTGTTAGAGCAGAGGAGATAGAATTAGTAAAGGATGAATATTGTGAAATAGCATCGTTTTCTACCTGTATTGCAGAAAGGTCTGAGTCCACAATAAACCGAAATCTATTGCAATCAGTTTTACACAGGTTCCAATCAGCATAATGCTCACAAGTTCTATTTAACCAATTTACTTCAAATTTTGTGCTAACCTTCAATGTATGTGACTTTCTATCGCCCCTATCATTTTTATGTCAAAATTATGTTTTTTACTATTTTAAAAAATTAAAAATTATAAAAAAAAAAACGGTCGAAAAATGTATTTTTTTCTTTAAACAGCCGTCATCTTGTGAAGAAAAAAAATCCATTTTCTCTTAGGTCATTTTTACTAATTATGATTTTTTTTTTTAATTTTATTTTAGATGACCGGAAAGACTGTAATCGTGTTAACCAGAGCACTACCCTTTTTTGTTACCCCCAACTTTACCAACTTAAAACATTTTTTAATTTGAAGTATTTGTTTCTCAACTTTTTATTTTTTATTTTTAAAATATCAATAAACATCTTGCAAAAACATGAATAGTAAAAAAAAATTTTTTTTTTTTTTTATCGAACTCGACAAAACGCCCACAATTTATACCTCTAGACCAAAGTACACCCTCCTTAATCAATCGCTTTCCATAAACAAATTTAAGTACTGCCTCGGGAATTGTAACGACCGAATAACACCAGAGCCAGATAATATTCCAGTAAAATTTTGCAGACACTTACCCGAAATAGTACAAATTGTGTCACTCAATATCCGCAATAGAAAGATCATTTTCAAAAAATTGATTTAAAAAACGATAAGTATAAATTTTTAACCCTGTAAGTTGCAGACGTATTGCTTAAACTTGTGTAGCTTGTAGATTCCACGAGAAAATGATTTTTCGCCGATTAAAACGGCGCGCGTCTAAATCATCGTAAAATAATTTCTCCTTTTTAAAGCGATTTTCGACAATTTCATTCAACATTAGATCAACTGATCAGTTTGGAAAATCAAATACACTCAGTCTTTTCAAAATGTAATCACGTTTGATTTTGAAAAAGATTATAGCACAACACGGCGATGCCATATAAGAAAGAAGCTATCTGTTTTTGGAGTATAAGACCATATGGCTTATTTTATATCAGGAGCTTCTTATACGACCGCTCCGTCCGAGGCTTTTGGAAATATATAGAAGTACTACCTGAAAAATATACAATAGAAAGTGGCGTACTTCAAGGAAACGTTTGCTGAGTGTTCTACCCTTTCTGCCTACAGTCGATGACATCACTAAATAGAACCCCTTACTTCTGATGATTTGAATATATCTCTGAACACTTCAAAACCCGTTGTATGCTCAATATATGTCACAATTAGGTATAGACAGCTTACTCAGTTGGGAGAAAAACGACAGGATATAATTTCAGCACATAGAATTTAATAAAAAAAAAAAAAAACGAAATAAAACAGGGGCGATAAAGCTTCATTTGTATTTGGATAAAGTGAAAATTAAGTCTGGTACAAAAGATAACGTTCGTAAACGTCACAATTGACAACAAACTTGGATTCATCACCTAACAGATATTACAACTAAATGTGTGTCGTTACTACTTCTGAAGAAGATAAGCAATAAACGTTTCAGACCTCGTAGCAGTCACTCTGATCAAATTATATCACTCCCTCATTAGGTCTAAAATCTGTTCTCCCGCAAGCTTCTCCCCTCCATTGTCAGCGGAATCAATCGCTACCCTTCTGTTAATTTTAAGAATTCAGTGAAATACTTGAGAGTTAAATTCAATTTAAAACTTACGTGGTAAGAAAAAATGCAGTATGTATCTTATAAATGCAAAAAGGGCTTAAATCTTTTACGAAGTCTGGCAGAATCTAACCGTGGGGCTGGGGGGATCCGAACTCTTTAATTAGAACCTATAAAGCAATCATTAAATCACACATAGATTTCCTCACTCCATTACCGAAATTACAGGCTCTTCAAGTAATCCAAAACCGTGCCCTTCGACTTTGTCTGGAATATACGAAATCAACTCCATATCATACTGTTTTAGTCGAAACAGCCAAAATAATAACAGTAAGCTATTCTACGGAATATGCGGCAGTCAAGTTTTATCTCAAAATTAAAGAACAACGATCTCAGTCCATAAACAAACAACTTCCTATCAAAGAAGTAAAATCTAATAAAAAATTACTATGTGAACAGAGGGTATTGAAATATTGGTATAAACAAGATGTCTTAGTTGTTGTAATGGTTGATCTTATATACACGCTGATAAGAGATCACAATTAACATGACAATAATGAACCGTTTTGAGCACGATTTATTGCAATAAACGAGTGTAAAATATAAATATAATTTCTGTAATACACGTTTTTTATAATATTTTTAATAAAGCAATAACAGAAAATGGATAATATTATTTACAACTCAAAAATATAAATTGCCGATGGGAAAGTGTATAATTTAAAATAGCATTATAAGCACGCAAAAGTATTTTTTTTTTTTTTAAAAAAAAAACCTTATCATCATTATTTCGTTTATATTACTCTATGTTGTTTGAACAATAAGATTTGTGATCGGTGTGAAGATTTGCATATTTGCAGTTTCAGCCGAACAAAACTTAAATTCCATAGTATGTTGCTGTGACTTCAGCATTTATTCTTTCTAGGGATAGTATCAGCATATGCTGAGGTATCAGTGCCGTCTTTAAGAGTCAAGGGGCCCTAAGCCTCGCCGGTTGGGGGCCTACTTTAAGAAAACGATTTTACGCGAAAATACAAATTTCAGCACGACGACCGATGTGCATCACCACCAAAACAAAAAGGAATCCACGTGACGTTTCATTGGCCCCAAGTTGCCAACCCGCTAACTTCGTAAAGGGCATATTCTTGTTTTTGGGAGTCGAAAGGTATTCTCCCGACCTTCTGTTTGTCAGCAGAGACTAAGTTTTTAAAATTTTGAATTTCCTTCCCTGGTTCCGCCATCTTTTAACATAGTGGCGCTTTAGTCTGTTTAAAAAGCAAGTGTGAACTTGCAGTTAATACGAGAATCAGCCAGACCGAGTTTCAACGTATTGCTTTTTAAGTTACCAGCGTGACGACCAAGGGCACCATGTCAACACTAAAATGCATAGCACCCTCGCAACACTTTTATACGCAATTAAACAACTCTAAAAAAGGAAAGAAGAAATTATTGTATAAAATAAGTTGTGAAGGATTAAATTAAAGATCGAGTGTGCTATCTATTGTTTGTTCGCGCTCGCGTATTCCTTATCAGCGCATTGTAATCGATAAACCGGCGATACCGTTCTTTTATTATCTATTTATAAGATTACGATTTCGCAGCGTACTAACTATTCGTTAATCTCCACCAGCTGCACTTTCGTCTACTGTTAGCACTCTTACTTTTATTTATTTATTTAATTCTCTCTATTCTGTCTTCCCCCCCTTTTTTTTTCTCGTTTTCATTATTTTAGCAGTTTTCCGCACTTTAGTCGTTTAGTCGGATAGATGAGCTCGTCTAAGGGAGGCCGCTCGGCGTCCTCCTCCATTTCCAACAAACCGTCTCGTGACAGTTTGTCTCTCAGTTTGACGGAGGTGGATTCCTCTAACAAACGGAAACTTCCAAGTCCTTCTTCGCCTAAAGCATCCTTACCCCCAAAGGAATTTCGACTTCCGCATACCGATTTAAGCGCTTCCGAATAATAGTAATAATAATATTAATATTAAAAATTCCTACCCGCTCAGTCGAGATCAAATTCCATAAGACTACCCTTCCTGAATTTGTTTCAATTTACAGATTACGTTTTCCCGTTTCTCCCGGCGTTCGTTCACCTACGCAGTGTTCAAAATGTTTTCTTTTTGATCACATTAAGTAAAATCTATTAATTTATTATCTCTAATGCATAAATATTTACGGTTAATTTATAAAATTAACGATAAATTTTTCCTCACACCGGGGTCTCCTAGTTAATCGTCTGTTACAGACTAATATAATATCAGAATTTTGTGATAATTTCTTATCGGAAAGTTAACGGAGCTTAACCGAATGAACCCCGACTTTGAGTATAAGTATACAACATTGGTAATCGAATAGAAAAATTTCACCCTGCAATTACAGCGCCATCAGTTGGCAATTTAATGATTTCTTTATTATGACGATAAAAAATCATATTATGAAGAGAAATATTTTGAAAATATTACAAATGAATCCCGTTATTTATAATACTGCTTAAAATAAATATGTCCACACATTATTGAAATACAAAGCAATTTATAACAGAAAATTTTCTGTTAAAACTATTGTTTTGTAGAGTTGTATTTTTTAATTTTTTTTATCTGTTTATTATATTATATTGAAAAATAATTTGTTTTTCAATTTAATTCCTTAATGTATTTTAAGCTCAAGAATATAGTTCTTCGCACATGATAATAATAAAAAAATTAAGTGAAATTTAATATGTCAACAATGGTTATAATTTGGCGCTGGAAAAATTGATTGTATATTGTTATTTTGCTTAAATAATAGTTTTGAAAAATGAAAAATTTCTTTACGCGCGCTGTAGTCAAATTGCGTTCGATTACTAACCCTGTAAACTTATACTCAAAATCGGGCTACATTCGGTTAAACGTCAACGGAGATGTTTTTAAAATTGTAGATTGTCTTTTCGTATTGTAAACTATAGTTGTGTTAAATATAAGAAGTTACCGAGGTAAGCTTTATTAATAATTTTTGAAGCGATAAAATATTTTGTCATCTAGCTATAGACTTCTAAATGTTTGTTGATGTTTTATAACGTAAAAATTTAAGTAAAACTTCATTTGATGTAAAATTGTATTTTAAATTTAAATTTTCCTTGTAACATAATATAATTTATATTATTAATATTGTAAATAAATAGTACTATTTTAAATAAACATTATCTTTGTTTAAAAAATTTTCATTTTGCTTAAAGATGTGAAAAAAAATACAAAAGTAATTTTAATCTTATCGTTTTCTCGATAGATGAAAAGTAATCGCGAATTGAAAAATTATGTTGAATATTAGCAGTAAAATTAAAATTCACGCAAAAAGTTCATGTTTATTCAAATTTGTATTATTATCTTCTTTGCTTAGAGTAAAATCATATTTGCACTGTAACGTTGCAAAAAATTCGTACTTAGCTATGGAAATTAAAGTACTTCCATCTTTACCAGATAATTGCAGTCGTGGATCTATTTGACTTCAAACTAGTTGCAGAAGTTGCTAAAAAAGAGAAAGTCAACTTGACTAAAATTTTAGCTACTCATCATCACGCGTAAGTAAATTCATATATACACTTTCGGTGTTCCATAAATAGCGTTCATTTTATGTTTTTGTACATAGTTCAAGTCAATGTAATACCTCAATTATAATGCTAGAATTCATCATAAATCATTTTCGGACACAACTGCGTTAAAGAAATTTATGATAAATAACGGTCACCGTGTGAAAGTTTTAAACATTTTATAACGGTAGAAGTTGACCGTTTGAAATGCAATAAGAAAGTTTAGAATCTTTTATAATGATCGTAATATAATATTGTTCACATATTTGAAATGATGTTCTCTTCATTCTTTGACCGCCGAAAAAGCCTACTAATGTTACAAAACATGAACGCCTCTTATATCAATCTACTGTCCATTTAATCTGATCATCAAGCGATTCAGATAATTTGAAGCCAATGAATGCATTAGGTTAATCAGCCACTCGGTTATAAAACTTTTAGAACGTTATACTAACTACAGTTTTCCCGCGAAGTTTTTAGTTTTTTTTTCTTTTTAAATCGAGAAAGTTGTAGTTTAATGATTTACAATTATTTCCGAATAAAATTTTAATTACCGAAACAATTATTTATTCAAATTAATTTTAGAATTAACTTTTTTTTCTCAACATTACTAATCTGTGGTTGGATTTTATATTTTTCTTTACCTTATTTTCTATCTTAAATACAAAAATCATCTGGTTTCTCCAGTTAATTATGTTTTTTTTGTTCATATGTTACATTCTCTTACCTGCTATTTTTTATTAATTACATTGTATGTTTGTTCTAAATAAGATGATGCAATTCCAATATATTCAATTAAAATGAAAGCTATAATTGTAATACTATAATATGTTCATTTACCATCGCCAGTAGTATTAGTATGTTTTATGCAGTGAGTAGGCTAGAACTCTCTCAATCATATAGATGATGATCAGTTATGTATTAAACTTTTACAGGGTGGCGACTAGGGCCAGATTTAAGTAGAGGCCAGGGGCCCGGGCCTGTCACCACTGAAATGGGGCAACCTGCTAATCACCCAAAAATTGGAAATTACAAGTATGAAAAGTACGTGCGCAGATGGTGAAACGATATATCATTCTGATTTTCATGGTGATGTTGAGTTCCGAATGCCACATACTTCGTGAATTAAATTTTAATGATCTAATTGAAACTTTCGTTATTAAAAAATCTCGACGCGTGTCTCACATTTAGAATTAATTATTAATGATCGATTTTATTAATTTACTGAATAAATAAAATAAAAAATGTGTACTTCAGTTATTGGGGGGGGGGATTACAGGGGCCTTCAGAAATTATTTGGTCTCGAGGTATTTTTTTCCTTAATCCGGCCCTGGTGGCGACCTAACACAATTTTGGGGATTTCCTTGTAAAACCGGGCAAAGAGTAAAAATAGCTAAACGATAGTTTTGATAAAAAAAAGTCACTTGAAACGAAAAATGAATGCACGTACTTTACTCAATAATAAATTACCAAGTAGTTCTTATTTATTTGTATAAAATATGCTGACGGCCGTCAATGCCAACAAATAATATTCCATTCTTAAACAATTTGCCTCTAATTTTTCAATTAAAAGACTTTTTCATTCCATGATGAGTAATATTTATGTATTTACTGCCAGTACATTTCAATTAAAATTTTAACGAAACATATACAGAAAAGTTTTATTATGTATTTCAGTTTATTAGAAGAGTTGAATCCTCTAACGTGGAAAGTACCCAACCCGACTCACCGATTTGAATGAAATTGATATATGTTGTAAAACACGTAAAAATAAAAAACCTGTGTTATTTTATATCTGCTAATGAACATATATTAAGGGAGTGAAAAGTACTCCTAAAGTGAACTAAAAAATGGGGGGGATTTTTTTGAATATCTCGATTAACACTTAATATTTTTTGGTAAAATGAAATGGAGATTACTCCTTTCGGGAAAGCATTTAATTCATGATTATTTGAACATTAATGGGTGCAACCCCTATTTTATAGGGGTTAAAACCCCACATTTAATTTATTTTTGTGATAAAAAATGGAAAAAAATCTAAAAAAAAAAAATAAACTAATAAAATGATAAAATCAAGTTGACCTGTTTCGGTATTTTCATTAATTTTACCCCTACATGGGTGAATCACCCCCAACAACACAAAAAAAAAACAAAAACCGGAATAGCAAGCATTCAGATTTTGAATTCAATTCGTATACAAGGGTTTTTGAGGTTGCTGATTACGAATCTGATATCAAATTTATTTAAAAAGTGTTTTTTTGGGGGGGATCGCTAGTCAAGGGCATTACCCAGCATTAAAAAAAAAAATTTTGTGTTGTGTTAAAGTATAAGAAATATTAAAATACCTTTTGACATTTTTTTTTAAACAAAACATGTCATATTCATTTGGTACCTTTAATTCGAGGTATTTACATCAAATTTACAGTATTTTTTTTTTTTTCTGTTTAGTATAAAAATACTTTTTATTTTATCTCATTGTTAGTGTACGGCTTATTATTCAACGAAATTTCGACAGTAATGGTAGGTAATCTTCATAGAAGTGTCTGAAACACAACGATTTTTTACACCAAAAGGACAAAATACAGTAACGACATTTGGAAAAATTTCGTTAATTATATTATTGTATACAACAAAATAATAAATGTGAATTTTAATATATTTTAGATATATTATCAAAAGTGATATAATGTAAAAACATACCAAATACGTAAGTAGATGCACACAAGGTTTTTTATGAAACAAAAGCGAATGGACTAACATGATTACCAGACCAAAAAAAAAAATCTATTAAAAAAATTTTGTTTATAAAGAAATTTTTAAAACTATTAGAAAAACCCGGTCAAATCTTTTTTTGTTCATATATAACCTTAAAAATCAAAAAAAAAAAATTATTTAAAAACTTACTTGTTGATAAATAAATAGCTTTTATGCACTATTATTGTGCTTATATTCTTCCTTCACTTATAAATAATTAAATTTTTTTTTATTCTTTTTATTTCTTAACAAAAAAACAAATACAAATAGCATAAAAAAAAAATGTAAAACTGTATAAAATCACGGAGAAACACTTACTGACAATACTCACGTTCGAAATCACATTATATACGCTGTGAATTATAGACACTCAATTGCGCTAATGACTTTTGACATTTTCATTGACTGATTATCTTGTCATCAATTGAAAATAAATGCATTCCTAATCAGCCTACAATAAGAACTACATATCTCAATGGAATAACGGAATTAATATTCATGTACGTTGATTAATTATTAATTAAAACTTTATTTTTTATGCATTTTTTAATCCATCGACGGTTTTGTGTTTGTTACAAAGTGATATTTAATACTGATTATTTATTTCGTTTATTTCAGATTGAAAAATGAGAATAAACCCATTATATGTTATGAATTTATTATTAGCTTAGTTCCAAACGGATTTAAAAAAACCATGTTCGCATATTTTCTGATGATGTGATTTAAATGAATTGTAATTTAAATTTACATATTAGAAATAATATAATAAAACTTCAATCATTGGTTCACAACCAATTGTCTTCACCATTTTAAATATTCCTGGTACCAAAGTGGTTATGTAGATGAAAGATCGGATAAATACGAAAATTCTGTAGATTTCAGTTTTGGAGATCCTTGTAATGCGCATTGTGAAATAAAAGCATGCACAAATGTCGCTACTCTATGTAGTCCTTTTGTTGTAAAAAAATCATCGTGTTTTAAACACTTCTATGAAAATTACCATTACTGTCGAAATTTCGTTGAATAATATGATGTACACTTGCAATGAGATAAAATTCAAATAATTTTTATACTAAAAAGAAAAGGAAAAAATACTATAAATTTTATGTAAATACCTTGAATTAAAGATAACGAATGAATATTATATATTTTGTCAAAAAAAAAAATGTCAATAGGTATTTTAATGTTTCTTATACTTTAACACAACACAAACTTTTTAAATGCCTACTTTATCACTTTTTAAATTTTTTTTTTTTTTATGGGTACGCCAACGAAGAGCAACAGCCCAATCAGCCAAGGAATCTAAGTAATAGTTCAAAAGGAGAATAACATATTAGATTTCAATCTGGTGCGAGATTGAATGAATAAAAGAAGCTAGAATAGGAACAACTGTCAAGGAAGGAAATGAGAGAACATAAGAGTGTCATTATATGGAGTAGGAAGACGAAGATCCAAAAGCCGAGAATAAAAGAGAGAACGTTCTGAAGAGAGTGAGGAACATTCGAAGAAGACGTGATTGATATCACACAGAAAAAAGAAATCTTCTGGGTGAAGAGAATATCGCGGGGGGAAGAGACGAGGGAAAAACGAAAAAGTGACGAAGGGAGAAAGGTATGACCGAAACGAAGACGACATATAGCGGTGATCAGGGGACGACAAAGGGAAGGAAACATGTCGAACCATCTGGTCAAAGAAGGTAAGGGCTGAACGGAAAGATAAAAGAAATTCGGATTTGAGAAAAGAGAAAAATAAATATCCTTCCATAATGTAATATGGAACTGTTTGGAAATATGATTAATATTGTGAGCGGAAAATTTATGAAGAGGATATCCATTGGAAGCTCCTGAGCGAGCCAAGGAATCAGCCACCTCATTACCCTCAATTCCAGCATGGCTAGGAATCCACAATAAATCAATTTGGATCGAACGGAACAGGAATAATTCGTGAATTAGATTGCGAATAAGGAGAATGAAAGGATCAAAAGAGGGCAACGGTAAGGGAGAAGAGACTGCCTGCAAGACACTTTCAGAGTCAGCTATTAAAATAAATTTATCCGAGAGGAGGATAGAAGAGGAAGAGATAAAAAGAATTGCATGAAGTATGGCAGCAGATTCAGCAGTAAATATAGAGCAGCAGGAAGGAAGTTTAAAGGATTCCGGAGTAGTTGTGAGAAGGAAAAACAAAGACGGCACCAACCCCATCAGCACTCTTAGAACGATTAGTAAAAATAACGGAATGATTGGGATATAAAGAGCTTAAAACCATTTGAAATTCAGATCTAACTATAGAGTGAGGAAGGAATTTGGCGGAACTTGACAAATGAAATACGTGAGGAGGATGTAAGAGACTAAAATAATTAAGAGAAAAGTACGGAGATTTATCATAGGAGAAAATATAGTTTAAATAAATTTGATATCAGATTCATAATCAGCAACCTCGAAAACCCTTGTATACGAATTTAATTCAAAATCCGAACGCTTGTCATTCCGGTTTTTGTTTTTTTTTTTTGTGTTGGGGGTGATTCACCTATGTAGGGGTAAAATTAACAAAAACACCGAAACAGATCAACTTCATTTTATCATTTTATTAATTTATTATTTTTTTTAGGTTTTCACAAAAATAAATTAAATATGAGGTTTCAACCCCTATAAAATAGGGATTGCACCCCTTCATGTTCAACTAATCATGAATTAAATGCTTCCCCGAAAGAAGTAATCTCCATTTCGTTTTACCAAAAAACATTAAGTGTTAGTCGAGATATTTAGAAAGATCCCCCCTTCCCATCACCCTTTTTTTTTAGTTCACTTCAGGAGTACTTTTCACTCCCTTAATGTTTATTAGCAGATATAAAATAACATAGGTCTTTTATTTTTACATGTTCTACAGCATATATCAATTTCATTAAAAATCGATGGGATCGGTTTGGCGTACTTTCCTAGTTGTGGCGGATAATAGATTTATAGAGCATAAGGAATACTACAGGGTCCCCGCCCCAATTGGAAAACGACAAAGCCTTTCAGATATTTAACCGCTTTAGTGTAGATGAATGGAGATAATTTATATGTTGTGAGAATGATAGTCGACTATTAAGATAGATGTCTAAATATCGGAAGGAGGTAACAAAGGGTTGGCGCAGATTATTGATAGATACGTTGATTAACGCTAGATTTCAGGAGCGATAAGTGAAAATATGTAGTACACGAGGATTTTAAAGAAGCAATCATAAAGTGAATTTCTGATAAGGAACTTTCCAGAATACGTAAGGACTCCTGCAACTTGCGGCGAGCTTCTGGAATAATTAGAAGCAGCTGTATAAAGGATGTCGTCAGCAAAAAACAGAGACGAAGAAGGTATAGGATGTGAAGTGATATTAAGAGCATATATATATTAAAGGGAGTGGGGCTAAGACAAATTCCCTGTGGGAGACCGCGGAAGACTCTTCGTATAATTAACTCATCTGATGAACTTATATGAATGGTTTTATTTTGGAAGAGATTCATAATTAAGGAAGTGAAATGGGGAAGTAAATTAATGGAGTACAGTTTATTTCGAACAATTGGGAGATGAACGCTGTCAAAGGCACTTGAGACATCAACAAAAGCGGACAATGTGAACCTCTTTTGGATGAATGACTTATAGATATGGTATAGGAAAAAGGCAACACAATCGATCCACAGCCAGGACGAAATCCATACATATTATTAGGAAATACATTACTATTTCCCAACCACCAAACAAGACGTTTGTTTAACATGAATTCGAATAGTTTCCTAAGACCACTAGCGAGGGAAATACAGCGAAAAGCCGAAGAGTCTTTATCCTTTGGAATGGTGACGGAGTTCCATGTAGGAGGAGTATAGCCAGAAAAGAGGATAGAGTTAAAAGTGTTTTAGAGGATTCCATAAAATTGTTTAGGAAAATTTTTAAGAACAGAGGATTCTGTCTAAGCCTGCAGGTGAATTTATGTTTTTAGGAAAAGCAATAAAGAGCTCGCTAACAGTTAACGGAGAGGTTAGGAAGTAAGGGGGAAAGTTTGAGCTATGTGGAAAAGGATCTAGTTCCTCGGCACTAGGAACATAGAGGGGGGCTACGCCTCAACGAAAGAAGAAAGTCTATCTTCTGAAATTCTGAAAGATCCACATAGGAAGGACGGGAAGACCGTGGATTCCGAAAGGCTTTGGCCTAAACAGAGTACATCTAAAAATGGATGAACAAAAATCAGCGCATGACGCTTTCTTTATCTTTTTATAAACATATCTTGATTTAGCATTTGCTTGTCTGTATGACAAGAAGTTATCGACGGTAGGATTAGAGCGAAAGTTGCGAAATACGGACAAACTAGATTGGTAAGCCAGCGAACAATCAGTAAGAACGACGCATAGATACGCTTGATATTTCCGATGGGACTCTTCTTAGGAGGGGAGAAAGAGGTTAAAGCCGAAGAAATTAACTGGATAAACTCCTGATACTGAAGAATAAAATCAAGATTAAGATTGAAACAAAAGATGGAGGATTCAAGAAAGGAATGGAATTTGGACCAATTAATTTTCGAAAGATTCCAGCGAGGAGTGTCGGAAGTGTTATGTTGAATGGACGAAGCCGCACCATGAACAGAAACAATTATGGGGATGTGGTCACTGCCAAAAGTCCCGTCCAGAGTGCTCCATGAACAATTCAAACTTAAATTAGGAGAGGAGGCAGTAAGATTACGAGAACTGAAAGAAGAGGTGTTTTTGAAATATGTAGGAAAACCATCGTTGAGAATGACAAGACTATGGTCTAATAACAAGATCTGAAGGAAGGAACCATTACGATTTTGGGTCAGAGACCCCAGGCGAGAGAGCAGGCGTTCTAGTCTCCCCGATAATAAACGGATGAGGAAGGGAATCAAAAAAAGATGGTAAATGAAGATCTTTGAGGTTGCATAAGGGAGAGGGGGATGTATACAGAGGCCAGGTTAAGAGCTTGACGTAATTTAGCGAATGAGGAAGGGGTAGAAATGTAAATAAAATTTGGAGTATGGGAAGGGCTAGATGTGATTGGAAGGTTAATGGTATGAGTAGTAAATGGAATGCCAATTCTAACCAGGATAGAAGCTCCACCATATCCATCCTCGCGATCGCATCTAATAATCTGGAAGCCTCTGATGGAGAAGTCTACTGAATCTGAGAACCAAGTTTCAAAAAGAAAAGCCCTATGGATGTCTGTATATCAAGCAAATTTTCAAGGGCTAATTTGTTTGCCCAAACACTACGACAGTTCCATTGAAGAATCTTAATCATGGAATTTATTGAGTAAATTAAGAGAATAAAAAAGTAGAGCTGGAGGAAAGAAATGAGGAAGGAGAGGTGAGAGGCCTAACGTAAAAATGAACGGAAAAGGACCGAAATTGAGGAAAAAACACATCCTTATAATGAAATGAGTCGTCGCGATAGCCTGGTTGCTAAAGCACTTGACTTCCGTTATGGTTCGATCCCGAGTGACGACAGAACTTAATGGAAATAAGAAATTATTCCGAAGGAAATACCGTAGGAATGTTTCAAAATCTGAGGATAAAATAATATTATGCTTAGTGAGCAGCTCCATAATACCGGAAGACAATGCTTCTATAGGCAGAGAGATTCCGTTGTTCTTGGGCTGAGGTTCAAGTTGATTAATGCCTGCATTCTTTAGAGCCCAACCCCTCTCCAGGACTGGCTTATGATTGGCTGAAAGTGGAGGAAAATTTGAACGAAGTTTAGAGATATGTTTGGTTAGTGACAAGCAATAGTGGAGAAGTTAAATAAAATTCACAAGAATACACTTTTTATAGAATAATATTCAATTATTATATGTTCCGGATGAGTTTCAAAGCCGATAACTTCATGAACGTGGAATGTTCGCAGTAAATATTCCGTGATCATGAAGCTACCGATTTGAAACGCATTAAAATATATAATAATTTATGTATTAGATTTTTTCTTTTTTCTTTTGTTAGTCTTTTAAACTAAAAATATTTTTCATTATTTTCCGAGAGTCTATATTTGTTACATTTCAGGATGATTATTAATATAAAAATATAATTGAAGAAAACCTTAAAATTGTTGTCACAGTTGCCGTAATGAAATGCTTTATGCGTCTCAAATTTAAAATTATTTTTGTTTAATTATTTAGTGGAAGCGACAACGGATAATTTCGAAGTAATTTTGAGAGAATAGTGTCTACATGAATATATACAGTTAAATGAAAATTGTTACTGTTCCACGTAAAAATTGTAGAAAATTATGTTAACCTATTTTCTAAAATTATAAAATATTAAATTAAGTATAATTTTGTTTGTTGTTTTTGTAATTATAATTAATACTCCGTGCAAAAATTAATAAAATTTGAATTTTGGAAAAACTCTCTTTTCAAATTAAAACAATTAAAATGAATTTTGGTTAGACTTTGGGCCATGCATAATATCTAGACTATTTACGTCCCAAGAGTCTCCGGTTACAGGACTGCCCTTAATCCATTATCTGCGACGAATTGAAACACTGCGCTCTGGTTCATTTCTGAATTCGGGAGGACATGGCTGAGATTATCAAATTCGTGTCTCGTTCTGGAAGGTTGGAATGTAGGGCAATTTATGAGAATATGATCAACCGCCGGTGGCTCTTGTGCGCGGCAAAATGGGTGAGAGGTTGGAGGGTGTCCGCCCTCCAACAAATAGTCGTGGAATAGTCGCGTGTGACCGAGGCGTAAGCGGATGATACTCGTAAGGTCTCCTGGGGGGGTGGGGGAGCACCATGGCTCTACGGACTTCTTAATACTCTGGCAGTGGGACGGAGTGGAGATGTGTTCTTGGTTCCACTGTTCCATTATTCGACTTCATATTGCATCTGATATTTGAGAGGATCCAAGGATGTTTTGTGGATTGGGGGCTGTAATGATTGAGTGAGCTGCTATGTCCGCCTTTTCATTCCCTGGGATACCAGCATAACAACCCTTTGACTGCAGCTCCATGATGAGTATCAGGACTTGGTTTGTTAAGCCCCTCCTCGGGGTTCCACTTCCTATCATCTTAGCTACCACTAATGAATCTGGTATCAATAGTATGTCACGCGTTGGCTCTATTAGGAAAGCCGGGAATTTTATTATAAAATAAGGAAAAAAAGTAAAAACAGCCAAGCGATAGTTCTGATAAAAAAAAAAAAAAAAAAAATCATTCAAAGCGAAAAATGAAAGCATTTTTTAATGTACTTTACACAATAATAAATTACCGAGTTCTTTTTTATTTGTATAAAATATGCCGCGGCGGTCAAACATTATCAATAGTAACAAAAAACATTCCATTCTTAATACAATTTGCCTTTAAGTTTTCGTTTACGAGACTTTTTCTATAACGACAGGTCTATTTTCATTGTGTTATTGCCAGTACATTTTAGTTAAAATTTTTACGAAACGCATAAAAAAATTTATTATATATTTCAGTTTTTTTAGGTGGGTTGAATCCTCTCAGTAAAACTTTTGAAAGGGCCCAAGCTCCGTAAATCCTTTAAAATCAGCCTGTATAATTACAAATGTAAATATTAGACGTTAAATAAAAAATTTGATAAATCAGATCTATTTAAATGGGGTCTTGAAATCGACGTGTTGTAAACTTTATTATCAACTTTTGTAAAGTAACATATATATTGCTTGAATTAGTTAATGGTCCTTATAAACGTGAAATATTTAAAATGCGAATAAACCAAAATTTAATTTGCGATTTCTCTGTTTCTACTGATATTTTATTTACCTTCGCTTCGATCTATTGGGTTTATTATTATTATAGAAGCGGAAAAACGTTTTTGTAAACTTCTGGTAACCAGGGAATCGAAAGGATCTAAATCGGGAATTTAAAAATTGTTGAGGAAATAGATAATATATTAATTTAAATTATATATTTTTTGTTTATACAAGTTTGTTAATTAAACTTAACATTTCTTCGTTACAACTACTGTTGTTACAACGAATTTCATTTTTTCACTGATAATAGTTTTGAAGTAGAATTTTGTCACTGAAAGCAAACTACTTAAATCAAAAACGGTATGCATACCTGCCTGGCTAGAAACCTTTAAAATTCTGAATGTAAAGAAAAGAAAGAACTAATATTAATTGTGGAAATGTGTTAGTGTAACGGTTTAAATGTTTTTGATAATTAATAGTTTTATGACTTTTTTGAGATCCTTTAAAGCCGGGCAGAATTTTTTATGTACGAAATTAATTGGCTCAGCTGTCCTTTGCAGTGCGTTTGTTTTTTTTTTTTCTTCAAAAAATAACCGTTATTTTAATTAAAAAGACATTAAATTAGATTAGTCCTCCTTCCCAATAGCTGTTTGCCAAGGGCGTATTTGATTTCTTAAAAATATTCCGTAATTACGGTACATCATTTTTGAAATAATCATTTGAATTTAGTGAAATTAAACTTTGTCCCAAATAGTAACGAAAAATCTTGAAGAGAAAACATGTGAAAAGTAAAATTTTAAAATACATTAGCTTCGAAAAATTGTCGACATAAACGTTAGCCACGGATGAACGTTTAATTTTAGTGGACACTTTTTACTGTTTAAATGAGCCGTTTAATCTGACTGCTAAATTTTTCACAATCAAACATTCTCTACATTAAAACAAAAAATGTTGGAACTTTTCCTTTTTGGCGTTTAAACTATAATTCTGTTAAATGGCAGATAAAAACATTTAAAAATTTTCCTTTTGGTAATATTTTCTAAATCCTCGTGAAAATCGTACAGTTTTCATTTCAATTCTTAATTTTTATTATCGTCCTAAAAAATTCTGTAACCCCTTCGTGGGAGCTGCTGAGAATCTGATCTCATTAACGTCCGGATTTAAGCTTTGCTCACTAGAATCTTTCATTCCTGTAGGATACAGTTCGTCATAGTGGTGGCTCATAGGCATCGTCATTACACTAAACCCATACATTTTTATGGGGTTAGGGGCAGTCAGAGGCACGAAAAAACAAGTATTTTTAATAATTTTTTTTTATCAGTAATTTTATGTATTTTATAAAAGTAAGAATACTACATCATTATGTCATGTTTCAGCTTGATTTCACCCAAATTTGAAAAAAAAATATTAATTATGTAAAAAGTTATCGCTATATGTATCGACCCCTGTTCCACAAGTAGCCCTTTGCGGTGACCACCATAACTTCTCAACAGTTTACCTAAAATCATTCAAATAAAAAAAAATTAGTATTTTAATAGTTAATCTAGTGGCTGATCGAAGCTTTTTTTTTTTTTTTTTTGAAAATAAACAAAATGGCTGACTCAGATAATTTATTCACGAGTTTTCAGGAAAAAAGCAACAGTAAATTGTTTATAAAAAATCGATTTTTGGGGGGGAAAAAAATCCTTCGATCAGGCACTAGTTTAATATATTTTAAAAAAGTTGTATAAATTTCATTCAAATCCACCGAGCGGTTTTTGAATGATAGTGGTCACCGACTTTGAAAACATAGTTTTGAGAAAAACGCGTTTAAAGTTTTACCACTCGATTTATGTATAGAAAGAGGAATCATTTAATTACTTACACCGGGTCATCTATTCCTGGGCCATATAATAATTCTTCAGCCGATGTAGCAGCTTCTGCAATATCGATTTGCTGTTGTCTACGTTGCATTCTACCTTCTCGAGTGTTATCGTTAGCGCGCTTATCTGCCACCTTCATACGGGCAGCATCCGTTTTTTCGGCATACCGATGAGAATTGGGCCCACAATTTAATCCCAGTCTATTCATAATTATCAATAATGAATGTATACCTTCATTAAATATACCAGTAGCAATGTATGCAGCAATCTGTACGATGGTATAACTAGTATTTATAGTTTTTGGGCATATTTTCCACACTAGTTGATTAAAGCTTTCATTATTGTTTTGATTAAATCTACCGACACATCTTGAGAGTAAGTTGTCACTACGCAGGTCGTTATAAATTGGTTCGATGGCCTTTAAAACATCAGGAGGTAAGGAAGCAAAATCTTGAGTGTAAGTATCAAGTTCTCCATACGCTTCAGAGCGCTGATAAGAGCACTAGGAATCTTCGCCTTTTGGACACATACTGTGATTTGGATTATCATTGGTTGAGCCGTAATGATAAAATGTCGCCATGATTGCAGATTTCATATCTTCGACAGAATCACAGTGTCGACGTATTGTTAATTTGTCAATTATTTTTCCCGTAAGTTTACCTCTACCGCCAAGACCTTTATTTTTGGTTTTCAATGTTCGTAATCGAGTCCCCATTCGCTTCTGAACATGTCCTACACACTCCTTCTTATTTACGGATGTATTAACGTAGGGATTTGCTTTTACAATCCCTGAATAAGTTTTTGAGTCCCCATCTCCAATATAATTAGCATATTTAACCGCATATTTAATTTCAGACTGCTGAAACATTTCGACCATTGAATCTACTTCCATCTTCCCAGATGACCCCTTATGATTAGCAGTACACTCATTTTCGTGCGTATCATGCCACTCCTCGTATTCAGCCGTATTTATTTTGTTCTTCCAATATTCACATTGTTTACAATATGCACTTTTAATATTTAAATCAAGAATTTTACCGGTAAAATAACCAATTAAAGAAGAAACTCCAAATGAAGATGTATATCCACGCTTGTGCCATGTTCCATCCCCACATACAGTCAATTCATTCGTATCTTTATTTACACTTGTTGACATTGCTTGCTTTTCATCGTTCACAGCTTTTTTCAACAAAGATTCTGCGACAGCTGTACTACAATCTAATATTTGCTTCAATAATATTATATAAGTGTTTTTATCTAAAAATGACGGCATGTCCATTAGACCACAAAACTTTCGCATTCCTTCGAATCCTATTCCTAGTATTCTCATTACTAATATAAAACGCCTATTTATTTCAAACGAATGTCCAACGAAAGAACAGGAAGGAATGTATTCATTTACATAATTGTAACATGAAACTACAATTTTAAATCCCAGGCCACGTGTGCTTGCCGTTTGAAATTTAACATTTCCGTTACACTTTTTACACTTAACAATACTCGAAATAGCATTAAATACCATAATAAAGTTAATAACTCTAAATTCAGTACTACTATCTTCGGGTACATCTTCTTCAATGCTGCGTTTCAATTTTTTAGATGACGTACTGCTAATACTTTCATCACGTTCCGCTGTTTTCGGATTGAAAACATTTTTTCTTTTACCGAGAAGCGATTTACGAAAGTTCTTAGAGCTCCGAAGTTCTCTCGAACCTTTTGCAAAATCACGTCCCATGATAAATTACTCGAAAAATTTTTTTTAAACGCTTAACTATTAACTGCTCACTGCAACTATCACAGCTGGTATACTGATGAAAAACAAATAACTTTCAGCACTTTTGCAATCTAAAATTGGTAAATGTATCTCTATGAGTGTATAATAACAAACAATCTATGACAATAGAACCCGAAAAATCGGTTGTCTATAGCTGCCGCCAGCTTCCGGTTCTCGAACGTCAAAGAGCCCGCCGTTCATTGTTGAATAACTCGAAAAGTATTTGTCGGATTCTCTTAATATTTTCAGAGAATATTTTAAAAATATTATACTTTGAGAAAATGCAAAAAAAAAAAAATCGTTTTTTTGAAAATTCTGACTGCCCCTAACCCCGTAAGTAAATTATAAAAGAAGCCACTTTTAAAGCAATAATATCGGAAAAATTCAGTCAAAACGGGCAAAAGGAACACAAAAATTTTCTGCGGATCTAGCTACCTTCAAACGCTCTCGCACAAAATTTTCGAAAATCGCAACCTCACTCGAAACAACCTTGCACTCAATATCGTTGTCCCAGAACATCGCGAAGTAAATCAGTCTATACTTTTTTGGCCGTCGCTAGGAATCGAACTCATGACCATTATCTTATTAATCAAGAGTTCACGCCACTCGAAGTATTACATATAAACCTTAAATAAACTCCTTCAGGCTCCCGGCTTTTTGCTCCATCTTCTCCGCAGAACTTTATGCCATTCTTCGAGCCGTTATATTTATTTCCTCAACTCGTTCCTCTGATAGATACCTAATCATTTCGGACTCCAAAAGTGCTCTTCAGGCTATATCCTCTCCCTTTCCCTCATATTCCATCGATTTTATTGTTTTCCGTATACGTTCTCTCATCTATAGTTTTTCCCTTTCCCATTCCATTTCCATCGACCTACTTTGGGTTTCAAGTCATGCGTGTATTGATGGTAACGAGACGGTAAATTCCTTAGCACGCGTAGCGTTACACTCTCCACATTTTGTTAAAAAGATTCCTGGTCACCACATACCTCCCCTCTCCTAAATAATGCATGTCAGACTTTGGTCGGATGTGTATTCTCGCTCCTTTTCCAATCCTAACTCATTTTACCTTTCTATTCAGCCTAAACCCCCTTCCTGTTCTTGGTTCTATCATTTTCCTACTCTTAAACGTTTTTTTCATCATCGCTCTCTGCCGTTTGCGATTCAATCATACTTTGCTCCCATCCTCATGGTATCGTTTTGCACTTTCCCCATCCCCTTATTGTCCTTTGCACTCTAGCGACAGTTCCTTCGTCTGTGATCCTGACCACGTGCTGTTTGAATGTTCCAGTCTTTCCTTCGAACGTAATATCCTGTACGTTTAATTATTAAAGCTGAATTTTCCTACTCCATATAGTGCTTCCTATATCTTAGCTTTGCCGTCATCCAATGTGGTTCCTATTCTTGTCTCATTTCTATCATTGATTTCTTACCGGATTAAAATGTAATCTCTAATCTAGTACAATTGTCCTGGGTAGCTGCCCTTGGTCGGCCAAGCCCAAAAAGAAAAAAAAAGAAAAAGAAAAACCTTAAATAAATCTGTTAAACAATATTACATTTCGCAAAACGTAAATAATCAAAACGCAATAATTCTAGCCAGGGGAGGATTAAGTATTCACGGGGCCCGGGGCTAGAAAGAAAAAAGGGTGAACAAATTCATTGCCATATATGTGCAAACAAAAAAAAGAACCTACTGCAAATGTATGAATGACTAATAAAATTAAAATTAAATATGAGGAACATCAGTGGGTGATTTGTGACGATTTAAAAGTAGTAAAAACTTCTTCCTTGGACAGTAAAGTGGAAACACGAAATATAATTGTTTTTTATGTCTTTGGGATAGCAGAGCTAAGGATCAGCTTTGGATTAGCAAAAATTAACCCCTAAAAAACGTCATGGTTTGAGAAAAACAAAACGTAATCAACGAACCTTTAGTTGCAAGAGAAAAATGATATTTCCACCTTTTCATATCGAGTTAGGACTTTTGAAGCAATTTGTAAAGGCGTTAAACCGAGATAAACTTTGCTTTGGATACCTTAATACGTAAATTTCCTGCGATTAGCATGGAAAAACTGAAAGTAGGCATATTTGATGGCTCTCAGATAAGACAGGTTATAAAAGATGCACGATTTACCGCATCAATGAGCGAGATTGAATCTAATGTTTGGTGCTCATTTGTTGAATTTGTACAAAATTTTCTCAGCAATCATAAAGCAGAGAATTATACAAAATTAGTAGAAACTATGTTTTCTAACTTTAATTTTCTCGACTGTAATATGAGCATAAAACTTCACTACCTCCACAACCACATAGATTGATTCTTACAAAACCTAAGTGATTATAGTGAAGAACAGGGGGAAAGATTTCATCAGGACATTAGAATGGTGGAAGAGCGATATCAAGGAAGATGGGATGCTCATATGCTGGTCGGCTACTGTTGGGGTCTGCAGCAAGAATGTTATACTAAACTCCATGCTAGAAAGTCGTATAAAAGATAATTTTTAAGTGATAAGCCATGAATGTTATGTTTATCTACTTTGTGAAATAAATTCCTTACTTCGTATCCATTGTTTTTAATGAGGCCTTGTAGTAAATACTAATATTTATAACCTGAAATATATATGAGTTAACAAAAAAATGATTTTGTTCTAAAAGAGGTCAATATAGCGTATCTTAAAAATTAGATCTGGTAGACTAAATCTAACATTTGTTTTCGATTCTACACCCAAAAATTACGTAGAAACAGTTCAAAAACAGCAGGCACCAAAATGTATATTACGCTGTGTAATCGACGATATTCGAAACTCAAAAAATAATACTAAAGACAGAACAAACTATTAGATCGTTGTCGAAAGATCGCGCCACCAACCCTGATGCATATCATACTGAAAACATTAAAATTCATTTAAAACTCGCGAAACCGAATTTTGCTATAAATTAGACCTTGACAGGTCGATTTATTGGCCCAAAATACCCCTGGTGTGCAAATTTCATCCGAATCGTTAGAGTCGTTTCCGAAATACGCGATGTGTAATATATATATAAATATACAAAAATTACTCGTTTAAAGATATTAGATAGATAAATAACGCTAAACTTGTCCCAAATTTTTGTATCATTTATATAAGACCTAATAGTACATTTATATTTTTATGTAGGATCAAAATTAAATATCTTGTACAAAAAATTAAATAATTAATGTTTTACTAAAGTATAATAATTTTTAGTTTTTAGGTTGGAGAATAACACGCGTTAGTGGACCGATATTTCTTAAGAGCACATACATGGGTAATTTAATATAGTGTATATTATTATCAGTTACCTCATATCCACTGTGAGAGCATTTTGAGTATAAGTTTACAAGGTTAGTAATCGAACGCTATTTAACATATGCAATTAATTTCTTCGGCGCAAAGGGCCTAGCCAGGTAAGATAGGCGAATCGGCCCCCGAAGCATATCGAAAAAGTGATGGTGCCATCATTTTGTATATGAAAAAGTATACCTCTGTGCAAATTTTCAGCCCCCTAAACCTAAACCTAACCTCAAAAAAAATGTTTTCCATTTTGGGGGTTTTTACGTGTAGCTTCGTCAATTTTTAACCTAGAACACTCTTTTTTTTTTTTAATGTAGGTTTTTTAAGCCCTACAAAGTGGTCAAGGCCGATTTTTTTTTTTACGCAAAATTCAAATTTTTAGGCGCGTTCGAAAATTTCATTTTAAAATATTTTTAAAACAAAGATAGACGACATTCCGGAAAAAATATATGTTGTGTAAATTAGCGCCAAAAATATGTATGAATTTTTTCAGATTTTTAAAAGTGGCGGAACAAGGTCAAAAAAAATAAAAACCGTTTTTTTTCGAATTTTCGCCTATATACGCCCTCTCCCTCGCATCCAACACTTTCGTATGCAATTATTTTAGGCAGAAAATTAACTTTGGAAGCATTATGGATTGTAACATATCGAAAATAAGTCAGAAGTTTCCAATTTTTACTCTCAAGTGCCAGAGACCTTAAAAAGCCCATTATACTGATGACAATCACGCATATACGCATATATTCTTCTACAGTATGTGTAAATATGCACATTATATACTTTTTGAAAAGGAAGATACAGATGTACTGAATGCATTGTTTTGGGTTGTCTATTAAACGCCACCTAGCGGGAGCAATCATCCCGATTCTTCACAATACACCCGAACTCGCGTATATTATTTACAGAATTTTAGGAACTATATATTATATGAAATAATGCCTAGAAAGTGGGTACGATATTTTTGATTATTGAAAGAGCTGCAACAAGGTAAGTTAAATAATAACTGTTTTTCTCGTACTTTAGCATTTGCCTGCTCATAGCCCTTTCACACAATTTTTTCTTCATTAAATAACCAATAATTACTTCAATAATTGTAATGCAAAGATCAACTTAAACGTAAACACTAGAGAAAACAAACCATGTGTTGTAGCAAAGGATAAAGGAGACCACGCAGCTCTATGATAGAGTCTCTATCTATAAAATAGACGCCGTCAACAGAGAACAGCTACGCCTGACGCCGCCATGCAGTTTTCGACAGAAAAATAATTCAATTTCGAATACAGCATGCAGCTTTCGAGATTCAAGTGTATGTTGACGAACAGGAATGTCATTAATCATAAATAGAATAAACAATTGATTTCAGGACAGAATTTGTATTACGAATATTATTTATATTATTTTGGACGATTTGCAGATTTAATTACTTACTGAACCTAAGCCAATAAGTCCAAGAACTTTAACAAATTCAGCCTTCATGCTTATGAATACAATATGTTTGCGTTGAATAAGAAGGCAGAGTAGGTAACTCCAATAAAGTTTTTGGAATTTTCCAAGATGATATTCGCACTCAATCAAGCAGAAAAAAAGTTGGAAAAGGGTTTTTAAATGAACATGATACAGAAAAAATTGCGTGAAAGGGCTATGAGCAGGCAAATGCTAAAGTGCGAGAAAAACAGTTATTATTTAACTTACCTTGTTGCAGCTCTTTCAATAATCAAAAATATCGTACTCACTTTCTAGGTATTATTTCATATAATATATAGTTCCTAAAATTCTGTAAATTTTTTTTTTATTTTTTATTAATTCATGTGCGACACCTTAATCCCCACCAAGTCAGTTGACTTGTCGGCGGGTTCCCAAAATAAACACACACGAGTAAATTCATTTAATAAGTTTATATTACATGCTTAGTTTCTATAACATCCTTATTCATCTATAACTACTTTATAAATCATTTAAATATCTATTTCACACAAATTAACAATGCATATATAACATACACGCATATGTACACCTACATCTACAAATATGCACACCCATGCACGTGCATACACACACCTAAATGTTTTATATAACATTGTTCACTATTTTCCAGCAGCATTTCCTTTGATTTAGTTTTACTTATTTTATTTTTGTTTTCTTTTATAATATTATTTATCTGAGTATTATTAAGTAACTTTGTTAAAACCAATTGTTGTAATTTGTCTTCATGTTTATTAGCGTGTCTTCTATATTGATATTCGTATTGTCTAACATTACGCAATCTGTAATTACATTTATTTCTTAGTGTTACACTGATTTCTTTTTCTATATATTTAATTAGTATATTGTATTTAAGTATCATTTTTGGGGTAAGTATTAAATGTCTTTTCCTAATATTTGAAGAACTTATATTAGAAAGAGTTTCATATTTTTTTTCTACACAGAGTTTGAAACATTTATCCTGTAAATAATTTAATTGCTTTAGTTTTGTATTATTCGCGTGCCCGTTACATGTTACTGTATAAAGAAATATAGTACACGCGAGTTCGGGTGTATTGTGAAGAATCGGGATGATTGCTCCCGCTAGGAGGCGTTTAATAGACAACCCAAAACAATGCATTCAGTACATCTGTATCTTCCTTTTCAAAAAGTATATAATGTGCATATTTACACATACTGTAGAAGAATATATGCGTATATGCGTGATTGTCATCAGTATAATGGGCTTTTTAAGGTCTCTGGCACTTGAGAGTAAAAATTGGAAACTTCTGACTTATTTTCGATATGTTACAATCCATAATGCTTCCAAAGTTAATTTTCTGCCTAAAATAATTGCATACGAAAGTGTTGGATGCGAGGGAGAGGGCGTATATAGGCGAAAATTCGAAAAAAAACGGTTTTTATTTTTTTTGACCTTGTTCCGCCACTTTTAAAAATCTGAAAAAATTCATACATATTTTTGGCGCTAATTTACACAACATATATTTTTTCCGGAATGTCGTCTATCTTTGTTTTAAAAATATTTTAAAATGAAATTTTCGAACGCGCCTAAAAATTTGAATTTCGCGTAAAAAAAAAAAAATCGGCCTTGACCACTTTGTAGGGCTTAAAAAACCTACATTAAAAAAAAAAAAGAGTGTTCTAGGTTAAAAATTGACGAAGCTACACGTAAAAACCCCCAAAATGGAAAACATTTTTTTTTGAAGTTAGGTTTAGGTTTAGGGGGCTGAAAATATGCACAGAGGTATACTTTTTCATATTCAAAATGATGGCACCATCATTTTTTCGATATGCTTCGGGGGCCGATTCGTCTATCTTACCTGTCTAGGCCCTTTATGGGTAGTGCTATGTCGACAACAAGTTAGGAGAATAACAGGTTCCTATGATATCTGATATTTTTGATCTGGTAACATGTGTTATCTAAAAACAAAATATAGAGTAACCGCGTATCGCTAATGAATAATAATTATAACTGAATTACAATTGTTGATATTGTATAAGATATTATTACAAATTATGTTTCTTTTATATATCTGAAATATATTAATAAAATTTTTATATTGTCTAATTACAGTTACTTAAATTTAAAAAAGTAATATCTAAGGTATTTATTTGTAATTGATTTTGCTCATTTTAAAGACGACTCAAGTTAGAAACTTAAAATATGTTTTGAAAAATGTACGGATTTTATGGTAATGTGAAATTTTACTTCGTTTCCAATAAATTGTTAACCCCTTTCGCTAAGTATCAATTTAGAATTGTATGCGATGTATTGCTTTTGTAAATCCGAGTAAAATCTGGAAAAAACAATACTTCAACATCTATTTGAGATAAAGTTTATATGATTAATCATAAAGAATTCATTCCCAATTCTAAATTAATTCCTAGCTGTTATATTTTCATTAAACGGACCATGGGCGTCGCCAGCGGGGGGCAGGCGGGGCAGCTGCCCCCCCCCTCCTCGGAGCCTTGAAACTTTTTAATCAACTGGCCATAGTGAGTGTTCATAGGCGCGTAATCATGAATAATTTGTCAGAAACCCACGAAAATTATGTTTTAATTAAGATTTTATTCTTGTTTAATAAAATATTAAGCCTTTACAACTTATAAATTTCATTTTTTTTATAACTCATATCCTTTTTCAATCATCTTGCCCCCCCCCCCGGCCCATCGGCTGGCGACGCCCTTGAAACGGACACTGTTAATAATGGCCAAATTTGTTACCAGCAAAATTTTTGACAGTAAAAATTAATATTTGATAAGAAAATAGTGTTTTAAAATAATACTTTTTTCACAAATTACAACAAACAATGAAAAATACTAAATAGCGAAACTAAAATTTATAGATAAGTAAAGTTGTGAGATTTAAAATAATAGAAACGAACAAACATAAATGTGAACAAAAATAACAGCTTTTGTAAGAACCTGTTATTCTCCTAACTTGTTGTCCACATAGCAGTACCCGAAATGTATAACCATCGTTGACATATCAAATTTCACTTCATTTTTTTATTATTTTCATGTGCAAACAACTATATTCTTGGACTTAAAATATTTTTAGGAATTGAATCGAAAAACAAATTATTTTTCAATATAATATAATAAACAAATAAAAGAAATTAAAGATTACAACTTTGTAAAACAATAGTTTTAACAGAAAATTTTCCGTTATAAATTGATTTGTATTTCAATAATGTGTGGACATTTTTATTTTAAGCAGTATTATAAATAACGGGATTCATTTGTAATATTTTCATAATATGATTTTTTATCGTCATAATAAAGAGATCATTAAATTGTCAACTGTAGCGCTGTAATTGCACAGCTGAAATTATTCTGTTCGATTACCAACGCTGTAAACTTGTACACTTAAACGAATGTAACACGAATTTGAGTATAAGTTTGCAGCGTTGGTAATCGAACGGAAAAATTTTACGGAGCGATTAGAGTGCAATCAGTCGGTCGTGTTGAAAATTATTTATGTTTACATTACGCTCAACCGAATCTAACAGAATTTTAAGTAGGTAGGAGTTAGTAATAATAATATATACTAATTATCGCAGTTTCTAAAACAAAACATATTTCGAATTTTGCATTGAGAAAGTGTGTACATCAGTTTTTTCAGAAGTCTCAAAACTTAGAGAGGTTAAATACTAATTGTAAGTATTGTTTACATTAATCAAATAATAATATAAGTTGTAATTTCATCGATGTAATTGTATTTAGGTATCAATTTTTTTCATCATAATATTCCGTCAAACAAATTTTCCGTTGGAAATTACTCTGTATTTCAATGTTTAGACATTTTTATTTTAAGCAGTATTAAAAATAACAGGATTCATGTGTAATATTTTCATAATATAATTTTTTATCTTCATAATAAAGAAATCATTAATTGCCGACTGATGGCGCTGTAATCACTCAGTGAAAAATTTTCCGTTCGATTACCAATGCTGCAAACTTATACTCAGAATCGGGTTACATTCGTTTAAACGCCGATGACCAGCGGATCAACCCCAGAAAAGCGCGCCCAATCAGAACGCTGTATTTAATGTCGAATGATATTTCTTTACCTTCTTATTGTTTTTATTTTCATTTCTCGTGTAACGGTAAATTTTTGATTGTATTAATGAAAGCTAATGAATGAATTAAAATGTATAACAGAAACTTTGAAATATTGTAAGTGTTTTATGCAATTATCGAATAAGCGAAGTTTAATTCGGCATAAGAAAAATTGTTGTGCTCCAAAATGAACATAATTAGAAACAATTATAAAGTAATATACAGTATACATGATAGCAAAGTAAACGTTTCAAACAAACAAGTTTTGCTTTTGAAACATAATGGTCAGCTTGCAAAATTTATTCATTTTCCTTAAATGTTAATAACTAAAGTATTTTGTTTATAAACTATATGCAGTATTCTTGAATCACAATATTATTCTTAAAATTGGTGATGTTAAACTCACTCCCAATCGGACCTACATATAGAAATAAACTGCTAATTCTTAATAAATATAGGAAATTAAAATTATGATGCATTCTGGTAGGAATTAAGACCTCAGAGTTTGCAGGTAATATTAAAAAATATAACGTTACAAAAAAAATTATTTTTCTACGTTTAATAAACTATTTTTTAAAATGTGAATATGTGAATTTTTATCGAAATTAAACATTGATATGGCAGACTTGAGGACAAGAATGGTGGAAAAAAAATAATAACTTTACAGAATAAGTTTATTTTATTTTATTAAAAAATTCTCGAATCCATTGAAGAAACATTACTTGTAAAATATGATTATTCATTTATTAATACTAGTATGTTCTTTAAACGTGTTTTTCTGCAGTTATTTACGTCATAAAAATATAAGATTTTTAAATAACCTGTATTAGTACTTAAAATTTGTAATTGTTGATTAGAAAGACTCATTTAGTTTAGTTTTTTTAATAGAATGTGCAAGTGTGTAATGACGAAAGATAAACGGCTAAGATTATACTCAAATCATATTTAAAATTTTAAATACCTGAACTTTAAAAATAAGTATATTTTGGTTTTCTCTTTTTTTCGTATATTTATGAAGGTATTACAACATATGAAATCAGAAGTTGTTTTAGAAATTATTTAAATATCGTTCATTTTTTATTTTTTCAAATTTTTTGTATATTTACCTAACTATTTTTTAGAGAAAATAGTTTCGATCACCTGTTAGTAATATATCTAAGTCCGTAATAAATTTCTTAATTTTGCTACATCTAAAATTAATTTTCTTTGGATTGTTTTAGAACATTACTTTTTGTAAAATGTTTAAATTTTTTTGTAAATAAAAAAAAATCGTGTAATTTTGACCATTTGTAGAGATTAATGGAAATCTTAAATGTTTAAATTTCTTTTGTAAATAAAAAAACAAAAACGTGAAATTTTGACCGTTTGTAGAGATTAATGGAAATCTTAATTTATAAATTAATGAAAAAGAACCTTTAAACCTATTTTAAACTGTTTAAAATTTCGATTAAATACCCTTTCGAATTTGAATTCTATAAGTGACATTGATTTTTCATGTGAACCGAATATAAGCACTTAAAATTTTGTACGTCAAACTAAAAAAAGTAAATACAAATAATAATTATTTCTCTAAAATTTGATAGTAGTTTTAGTTTTTATTTTATGTTATTATGGTGTATATATTCTAAAATACACTATACAAGGCGTGAAATAAAAAGTATTTCATAGTTGTTTAATGATTTTATTCTAATGTAACTGCTCATTGATCAAACTAAAATCGCTCGGCGAATTAGAAATTATACACTTTGACCTGCTTTTTGCCAAAGAAACTAATTAGCGATCCGCTTTGTCTAATTCGCTGGATGCTGTTTTATAAAAAACTTCTAGGATAACAACTTATGCTAATTACAGAGGATCTGTAATAACAACTATATAAGTTTAAATTTCTCTCCGAAAATTTAGTTCAGTAAAAATATAACTCATTCAAATTTATAACGGAAACTTGTCTTCTTTAAAAAGAGGCATTATCGAAAAATAAAAATAGTAATATTTTAAAAAAGCTTATCACAGTAGTGGGTTTAAAAATCTTATATTTTTTGAATATAAATAATCGCGGAAAAATTCAATAACAATGATAAGGTAAAGAAATATCATTGGACATTAAATACAGCGTTCTGATTGGGCTGGCTTCTCTGAGATTGATGTGCTCGTTCGATTAGTATCATTCTAATCGCTCGTCTCTATGTATCGGTTATTGAAACAGGTCAGTATATTTAGCACTTACAGTGATTGTGGTTTTTCAAAGAACGTGGTAGTTTTATAGTTTCGATAGTTTTTTGTTTTGCAAGTATTTATCTAGTTCCCGTGTAAGTGTATTACACATCGTGCTACAAGTATTCTGAAAATAAAATGTAGGTAATCATTTCTATTAATATTTTGATAGTACTTATATTTAATGGATTTTATGTTATTTTGTACTGTATATATTCTAATATGGAAATGTAATGTGAGAAACAAAATTTTATACATATTTGTCTTCAAATGACTTCGAAAAATATAATGTTATCTTAGACTAGTTTACATATTATTCTGCAGAAAATAATGTTTGAACTATTTTTCATTATCTTTTGACTTTTTTCTTAGTTGTCATTATGTATTTAGAAATGTCAGATATTTTTGAACTTCGGTAATTAATTAAAGTTTCTGTTCTATTAACAATATTATATGCACGGTTTTTAATAATTATCGTTAGAGGCATTGTTATCTTGTTTAATTGAATTATGTTTTTTCGTGTTGTTATAACAATTTCTTATAAATAATTGACGAGTTTGTTACATTCGAGTTTATTTTTTAAAAAAGCTTACCTTTTCACATAGGCCCTTTATTTATACAAATTTATCCCGTCATATTGTACTTATGGGTACCTATTTACAATTGTCCTCCAGTAATTTAGAAATGTTTATATGTATACTGCTATTTGTATATTTGTAATTATTTTCGGAAATATGCCTAAGGTATTTTCTCGTGTTAGTTTACTTTTTATTCGCGATTAATATGTGTTAAAATATGCGAATGTGTTTTTAGATCAAAAGGGTATCAAATCAGCACAACTAATTTTAGCAAATCCTCCAATAAACAATAACTTTGGGCACTAAAACTTAATTATAATACGAATTTAAAGGATAGCGTTAACACAATTTAATATGAAAATTTAGAAAAAAATGATAAGCTAGCGACACGTTTATTTTCGCTAGATGACAAAAATGCATTCAAAAAACGGTTGCCAGGATTTGACGCTCGCAAAATTTTCAACTAGCTGTTGCAGACTCGAAATACCGACCAAACAAAGGCCGCGTCTAAATTGAGAGTGCGATGCGAGCGTTAAGTTCGAGTATCACCTCAATGGAACGCGGAGAATACGGCAGTATCCAATATGAGTGATGCCTACGTTGGTTTATCAATAGTTGTTTGTTTATATTGTGCTTTTATTTTGTAATTGCATAATTTTTATATTTTTAATGGTTATTGGGAGTTGAAAGATTACTTATTCGTCATAATAACTTATTATCAGTGTATGATGTGAAAAAAGAAAAGAAAGTGAATGAAATTTAGAGGAATATTTGATGAATTCCACCATTTATTTCCTCAAATTAAAAATAATAAAAACGAATATTGTGAATACAACTGAATGAGTATAGAAACATTTAATTGATCAGTGGATTTGATATCTGCAAAGGATCTATTCGGTTAGGGAGGTAAAAGTACCTATGAACCAAACTTTGTAAAAAAAAATATATACAACTAGGGCATGATAAAAGTAGTTGATACTGAAAGTTTCAGACCTCTAGTTCCATAGGGGGCTGCTGTAGTCACCATTTTGTAATTTTCGGTTTTTTACGACATCTCAGCCATTTTTCAATCGATTTTAAAAATTCTTGTTGTAGGTGAAAGATAATGGAAAGTTCTACAACGGTGAATTTTTTCAGACGCTAAATTCAAATTTTTAGAAATGTTCAAAATTTTTAAAATGTCAAAAAATATCAGAGATGAGATTTTTAAAAGTGGTGGAAGAGGTTCAAAAAAAAAATAAAAACGTGCATTTTTGGCTGAAAACACTCTTGAAATTCGACTAATAACAACGGAATAGATATATCTTACGTATTTAAAGATAACAAGTTTTCCAGAATTTTTTCAGATTTTTGGAACGGGAGGAACAAGTCCAAAAATAAATAAAATCATGCGTTTTTGGCTGAAAAACCTCTTGAAATTCAACTAACAACAAAAGAACATATGTTACGTATATTATAATAAAAGTATTGAAAGATGAACATATCTCAGTTCCAATTTTGGAAGAATTTAAAAATATTGCAGATGATTTTTACGAAAAATGGGGATTTTCCAATTTTCTTCCACCATATCCCTTCTTTTATAATACATATTAATTTTATTGCGTAAAATCGGCGTTTTTTCCACTTCTGTAATTAATTGTTCCGTTATTATAATTAAAAATATATAAAACCACAGTTGAAGGAACTCAAACTCAAACCGCACCACTACCACAAATTGGACACACTGTAAGATTACATGAGTTTGAAAATATTTTTCCAATGCACGCTATCATCGCGTGGTCAATTGAACACAGCCTTAGTCAAATAGCTACTCATTTAGGGAGAGCGCTAGTGTATGAACGAATTACAAGAATAATTCTAAATATTTGTATGTGTAATAAAAAATATGTCATTATTTACATGCAAAAGGGAAAAAAAGTAAATTAAGAGAAAAATGAAAAAAGATACAATCAGTGAAATTAGGTTGAAAATGTTTTTTTAGAAAAAAATACCGACTTCAAGATTTATTATAAAAATTTAATAAAAATGCACTAAAAAGCAAAAAATAATTACTGATAAGAAAATATATTTCAGAGTGATATACCTTAAGGTGATATTTTATGGTAATTCTTATGCAACATTAACTTTTTGGAGTCGGCATAAAAATCCATATTACAATACCTGGGAACAATTTAATGAATATTTAATGCAGTTTTTAATTATTATTATAGTATAAATTTAATGCCGACTCCAAAAAGTTAATGTTGCATAAGAATTACTATAATATCACCTTTAAGGTATATCACTCTGAAATATATTTTTTATCGAATAATTATTTTTTACTTTTTATTGCATTTTTATTAGATTTTTTTTATAAAAAAAAATAAAAACATTTTATTTTACCATTTTTAGCATTATAATTGAATTTTTTGCTTAGTAATAATCAAATTTTTTGTTATATTATTCTACATATTTTATGCGCTGAGGATTCTGTATGTAAGACTATAATTTGTGTTTACATAATACTAAATTCAAAACAAAGAAATCTGATTTTTTTGCGGCATAAAGGAGAGATGCCGTCATTTTTCGCAATTTTTTGAACTATTCACCAACATCGAACGTTTCATTAAAGAAATGAAATACTGTTTCGTTCCCGACAAACAGCTTTCTTTCCAACGATATGATATTACATGCCCGGAAAAAAAATAGTTTTTTTCAGAGATGTCGAGCTTTCGGCGCCATGAGGGGCTCATTTTAAAGTTGGAAACCCAGATGTTCTAAACCAAAGAAATATACGAAGATGCGCCTATTTTTAACCACGTTCAAAATTTTTAGCTATAATACTCGCGTCGTAAAGTGAGAGGACGTTTTATTTTTTCGCGCTTTTTCAATATTTTCGTCAACTTTGAAAGTTTCGTTAAGGAAATTAAATACGGTTTTGTTTCCGACAAATAGCGGTCTTTCCATCAATATATCACACACCTGGGGGGGGATACTTTTTTCAAAACTTTCGAGCTTTCGGCGCCCCAAAGGGCCAATATAAAGTTGTAAGCTCGGCTACCACATGGTACCTAAGTTGAATGGTACTCCTTCTAATGAACAAAAAACCAGTTAAATCGGTCTATATGAACATCAGTTTTGCGCGAACAAACAAAAAAAAAAAAAACATACGTGACGAACGTATAACTTCCTTCTCTTTGGAAGTCGGTAGAAACCGGAAGCTAAATCGGAATAGCCGACAAAGTATTTGGAAAAATCGACGGTAGAGAGCAATTTTAGATAGCACGACTAAGAAAAGAACAAATATGTGGAAAATGAAAATTTTGACGACAATAAAAAAGGGTATTTGAATTAAATTGTATGTAAGATGCTTCAATTTTACAAAATATTATTCCTTTCCTTCGGGTTTTACATAGCAGTGTAGTTGTGCATATATAATTTATAATTTTCCTTTTAATAGAAAATGTGTGGAGAAAATTTGAATTTATTTATCCTAAATACATGTAATTTAAGAAAACGCTATGATCAGTATAGTTTTCGTAAATGAGAAAAATCTCTTTTATGATACCATTATATTAGGGGCTGATCCAGAGTGACATTTTGGGGGAGAGTTTTTTTTTGATTAAGAACTGTATTTCAATAGGGCTTTTTTTTACAATACGAGTTTGCGTACAAAGGCGCCAAGCCAAGCACCGACGTTAGGTTTAATCTTGACCTAGAACCGTTTTACAATAAAACTTAAGTAATAAACTTTAATTTTTTTTTCTTTTTTATTTTTGTTGTATCGGGGTTTGGGAAACTTAATACTACACGATCTGGTGGGTTATGCACTATGTACTTATTTAATAGACAATATATTTTTTTTTTTGTCCTGAGAGACGCAAGTGTGATTGATTTCGGTTTGATTTACCATTTAAGCTGGATTGTCTTGTCCGGATATTAATATTGAAAATTACCCCAGTCATTCCGGAATTGATGGCAATGACGCAGCCGATTTTTTGGCTAGTTCTACAGATCGCCTTGATTCATTCCTCAACCATTTCCCTTCTTCAGATATCCTTTCTTTTTCTACCTCCAATCACGCCAGACTTTGGCAGGATATTTATCCCTCCCTATTTTCTAATCGTCATTCGCATCACCGTTTTATTCAGCCGATTCCTCATTCCCTGTCTTGGTTTCATTCTATTCCTTTCGGTCGTCGCTCTTCTATTGTCTCTCTAATTCGTCTCCGGATCCATCATTCTCTCCTCTCCTCCTTTCGCTTTCGATTTGCTCTGTCGCCTTCTCCTTATTGTTCTCTTCACGATTGTGATTCTCCTCGTATACGTGATGCCGATCATATTTTCTTCGGGTGTCCTGCTCTTCGTAATGAACGCTCCTTTTTATACAGTCAGCTTTTGTCATTAGGTCTCAGTACTCCCTATAACTCTTCCTTTATCCTCTCCTTTCCTTCATCTTCTGTAGTGTATGTACTGCTGTCCTTTGTTGCGTCCATTTCGGACCGCCTAGGTATTTAGCTCTTTAGTTTAGTTTTTCCTGTTGTTGGGTCAATGCCGCTGGCGCGCTCACAAAAAAAAAAAAAAAAAAAAAAAACATATAGTGAGCTACAATAATATCCGTCGCGAACGAGTATAAATGCGTCAATTAGTAATTTGGAAGAATAAACAAAATTAGTCGGAACGGAAGATTGCACAGCTACTGAATATTCCGAAAAGTACGGTGCATGACGTCCTTCATCGCTTCAAAAGAGAAAATTGCATCGACTCGAAATCTCAAAAAGGGAAACCAAAAAAGCTAACAATACAATATGCGTTTTATCCGGCAAGAAATAGAAAGAAACCCTAAAGTAAGTGTGCCGAAACGATACGTCGGGCCATAAAAAAAATGGAGTACTTTTCCCGCACTGCCCGCAGAAAACCCTATATTAGTTCTACAAATATAAAAAAACTACTCGCGTTCGTAGAACAATATTTAATTCGGAGGAGTTCTGGAAGAACGTCATTTTTGTTGATGAGTCTAAACGTCTTTGGGAGTGATGGAAAACAAAAAGTATGGCGTAAACCGAATACTGCATATGAATTAAAAACTCCGATTGCATCAATTAAACACGGTGGAGGAAATGTACAGGTGTGGGGGTGTTTTGCGGTGAGAGGTGTGGGATCTTTAGTTATCATTGATGGTACTATGAATAGCGATCTATATGTCGACATTTTACGACACAGTTTATGCCAAAGCGCTGAAAAATTGGGCATCTTGGAGTCATTTTACGTGTATCAAGACGATGATCCAAAACCTACAGCGTACAAAACTCGAGACTGGATTCTCTATAATTGCCCCCACATCTTTCCCCTACAGTCTCCCGATTGCAATCCGATAGAGAACCTATGGGACTACCTCGATAAGAGGATTCGTGAAAAGCCGATCTCCAACTGTAATGAGTTAAAAAGTCGTTTAAAAGAGGAATGACAGAAAATTCCCCTTGATTATCTACAAAAATTAGTTTGTTCAATGCCGCGCAGGTTGAAAATGGTGTGAATGCAAAAGGTCGTCATACGAAGTATTAATTTTTCCAGTGTGTAGATATTCGGTTATTTGGAAAGTTCCTTAATTTTATTTTTTCGTTTGCCCGGATATTAATGTGGCGTTTAAAATTCGTAATTTTTGTGTTTTTTATATCGTAAGCTAAGTTTTGTTGCTTTTTTTTTTTTTTTTTTAGAGAGAATATATTACGGAGATACTTATTTCTCTATTTTCGTTACTTGTTTCAACAGTAAAGTATTTTTTTCCTTCGTTTTTGGCGTATATTCATTGAGTACATAAGTGCCCGAATATTATTGTGGCTTACTGTATGTGTTAATGAGTAGATTTTAAGTTTAATGTTTATTATTTAACTGAGTAATGTAAATCACTGTAGGTTGTTATTTTTGCCAGTAAATTTTGGTTTTAAAACTAAGAACGCGAATTTTTGAAATTTAGTTGCCAAAGTTGAATTGTTAAAATTGAGGTTTTCTATGTTGAAGTGTCTGATGTCGTCATACTTACTACAATGAAAGATCATATGATTGGCGTTTTCAATTTCCTCACAGTCACATTTGTCGTCTTCAATAATTTTGTATTTTTTTAAGTATGGTCCGAGGTGTCCGTGGTCAGTTAGGAGTTGGGTAATGTAAAAGTCAAGTGTTAACTGTAAGTCTGTTCTAATATTTGGGATTAGCCTATATTGGTATGCCAACCTGCTGTATCTCTTTCCCAGGAGTTTTGCTATATGGGCATGAAATAGTTTTTAATGTGTCTTGTGAGTTGTTTTAGTGACATTTTTACATTTAAGTCATGATGAATTAGCATGTAAGAACTGTTCCGAAGAGGATTTATTGGAGGTAGAAAGTTCATTAATTGATAGACGTGATCGTTAATATATTCATCTATAGTTAATTTCTAGGTCTAGTGAAAGGACTCTTGTAAGAGCAACAGCGGCGCTGTGAGAAATTGTTCTATACCGGCGTTTATTAAGTATTAACGTTGTGTAGAGTAGATTTTTTGCTTTAGGGTTTTCTTTTTTGGGTGTTGGAAAAACAGAGCTACAGTAACACCTCAACAAGTGACTTGTACAGTACAAGCAGGGGCGTATTCAGAAAGACATTTGGGGGGGGGATTATAAAATTACGTAAAATCTTTTACGGTAGGCAGTAAATTTGAGAAATACCCTTAATTTCATAAAGAAAATTTAAATTTTGTTTTATTTTTAGGTTAAAAATAAAAAAATAAAATTCTAGCTAAATGATAGTTTAGAAGTAATAAGAAAGATAGCATTTTTATTAGACACTTTACTTCTTTTTTATTTTTGTTAGTAATGCGATCGGAATTCTTTGTTTGTTAGTAAGTTTAAATATATATTTCTTATTGAACTCTATTTTCATTTACATTACAAAATAGAAATTAAAAATAAATAAAAAAGGCAAAAGATCGACAACGGTTGTGTTTAAAATGGAATAAAAAAGGAACAATAATATTTTTACTAGAAAATAGTATTAAATATTAATTATAATTAAATCAGTAGGTAAAATTACTTTTATAGCATAAATGAAGTTTTTCTGTTATAAAAAATGTTTTCTTAGTAACTTTGGTTTTGGGGGGTAACCCCCCCCCCCGTGCCGTGGATCCGCTACTGGTTAAACTCTACTTGTTCTTTTTTAATGCCCGTTCACTTTAACGGGGAGTAAGGCAAACAAAAAAAATGTGAGCCTACTTTTACGACTGTAACTTGAGCATATTCTTTACAAAATGTAACCTCAGGCTAGTGGCTTACATTATGCTTTGTAATCACTGCTGACCCATCATGTCCTCCTCCATCACAGTGAGGAGTATGATAAATCATGTATCCGTGTATTTTAGGGCATTTTTTTTTGTAGTAAAATGTGTTTGAGATCAGTACGATATCGATTTTGTTTTGATTTAAAAAAAGTTTCGATCTCCTTAAGACGGCCATTAGCATTCCAAGTTATAATTCTAAGTGTAGAATCCGTTATTTTTTCTTTCTTTGTTTACGAGTATTTTTGTTACTCGTTGAGTGCTATGAAACCTGCTGCGAGGTTTCCAGTTTACTAAGTCTCTCAGCAATGTTGCTAATTTATTGGACGAAGTTTGCCAAAGAATTAACTACTTGTTCTAAAGTAGGCTCAATAGGTGATATTGGTTTTTGTGTTTGCTGTTTAGGAACAGTTGTTTGTGCACTGTGTTGAATAGGTGCATGTGTTTGAATACCAGGTTGTGCAACAGATGCGTAAGACACTCCCTGTTTCATTTTTTTTTGGTATTTTCTTTTCGTATTGGATGCGTTGCACAGCAGTCATCTTGGGCGATTTGATAGCACGCTCAATGGCTCTGTGTGTTTCGCATCCTTGATAATTAGCCGAATGATTGCGCTAAATAACGTAATTAATAACGATCAATATGGAGCTCCTGATAAAAAGTCGGCGGAGTTAGCTACCTTCAATGTTTTACAAACTATTAAATGTTATAAACACAAATCGTACAACGTATGCCCATATTAACCTTAGACATTACTAAAGTTTTTGATAGCATAAATTTAAATTAATTGTATCGCTATCCGACTTGGGCTTAGACGATAACTTATTAACTGTATTAAATCACTACTTTCATAATATATTTACTTTTATTAATATCGGATCGTGTACAGGGGAAATATCCTATTGCGACGGGAGTGTTACAAGGATCTGTACTGGGTCCGTATTTGTGGAATATAGTTTTTTCTAGACTTTATCATATTAACTTAGCTCGACACTATAAACTAATAACGTTCGTGGATGATATTGCAGTTGTTATAGAAGATAAGTCTGAACACACTCAAGTAATAAAATATATAATATATATATAGTACTATTGTAAAATTTCTAAATGAACATGGACTAAAAATTAACGCATCAACTAAATGCTATTTAATTCTAGAATTCGTAATATTCAGGACTGAGGAAGCGCCACAATCAAATATATTTTTTACATAAAAATAAACATGCGTAAAATTCGGTTAAATACAGAACGGAAGTAAAAATGAATTAAGAGAAACGAAATATTTCATTTTTTTTATAAATTAATTCAATTTTTCGGTTCTTGTTTGCGAAAATGTTTATTACGTCATCACGAAAAGATGTTCGTTTCCGCTAATGTTTGATAATAATTCTTTTTCAATATTGAAAAAAAGCTAATAAAGACTCCTGACCTTGTGTATTTCTTAAATACGTTTTTATTCGTTTCATCGCTGGGAATAATCAACCTTTGCAGACGAAGTGGTTGCCGGAATTGTGGTTATTAAAGAAGAAAGTTTGTACACACTTCTAGAAAAACATCTATTAGATCTGAAGCGGTCAAGCATAAGATACACCACCACAGCAGTGTCTTTATGTATGTTAGAATCTTGAAAGTACGCTTTTCAAATTTGCAAGATTGAAAAAATTTCCGTAATGCCGTTTTAAATTTAAAAAAGTCTTTTTCCAGAAAATTTCATTGAAAATTTAAAAAATTGTTTGTATTTAAGATTTAAAACTTTTAATTATGTTACATCATTAAACAACCTATTATTAGAGACATATATTTGTTTGCGTAACATCGATCATTTTTAAAAATATCTTTTTTCATGATAGCTTTCTGTCTTCCTCAACAACTGAATTAAGTCAAAGCCATTTGCATGCCATATATTATTATTTTTTTACTTAAATAAAAGCCAAGCCTAACAGAACAATTTTTTATTTTCCCACAACTGTATAACCATGGGGCATTGTTGCGCAAAAATTTGTTTGAAAATGGCGGTTTAATATTTTACATACATAGAGAAGTTTGATAAATTATGGAAGAGAATATTTTACATGCCTTTTGATTTTGTGATCGAATTTTCTAAACTAGGCGTTGGTTTATCATTTTGAACTATATTAATTTTTTCTTGAAAACTTAATGAACTAAAACTAATCAGTGAAAGTTTTTTAATAATACAATTGCATGTAGCCCCAACTTCAAAAGTGTTTACATTTTAACAGACTGAAAAATTAGTATTTATGGCGGGAATAAGATAAACGAACCAGCATAGCTTCTACTGCAGACTGAAAAGCGCGACCTCTCATCGCTTCCAGTTCCGCCGTTAGTAAACGATAGAATGTAAATATCGATTGAAAAAAAAATGTACTGCAAATACCGCACTACCCTATGCTTGTACTCACACACACTGATATGCATGAAAGTCGTGTGCTGTTGATCGGTGTACGTAGCCGCGAAGCAATTTGACTCAGCGCTTCCTGACCGAAGATTCGTGTAAATGATGTGATCTCGAAGCAACACAACCTGGCGCTTCCAAATTGAATTATTGTATAATCGATACGCAGCAGATCGTTCAGAGTAGTGATGTGCGATTTCGAAATGTTTTTACAATCGAAACAATCGTCAAAAAAACAATCGAATGATTTTCATTCGAATGATTGTTGTGAATATTCGAATAAAAACCGAAACTATCCGAACACAAACGAATGAAGTATTCGTTAAACATCGACTAGATTCTTCCGAGAGAAATAACATTTCGAATGATTGTTGTGAATACGAATGAATTATTCGAATAAAATAACATTTCGAATGCAACTACGGAACAATCGGATGCATTCCAAGTCATCGAACAATCGAATAATTCGAATGAAACATTTCGAAGCCGCCCATCACTAGTTCAGAGACAACTCTAGGCAATAGTAACGTGAAATACTCGTAGTGAGCGTGTGGTTGTTTATGTCATTCGCTCCTGCAGATTTCATTTAGCGCTTCTTTGTTTCTAGTAATTTCGAATTTTGCCACTTAAATTCAACAGGTTACTTCATTTTCTTTCTGAGGCTAGTATTCTTTTTGCAAATAATAAAAAATAATTTTGTACTAATTTGTTGAGGAAGCGGCGCTTCTATCGCTTCCATTGACACTACGCCACTGGTAATAGACAATTAAATTTAACACGGCATGGGTTAAATATAAATGAAGAATCGAATACTAAATACCATAAGTATCTTAATTGATAATAACTTGAAATTTTACAATCACTTTAATAGTATTAAAAATAAGTTAACTAAATTTTTGTTTATCTTTAATAAACTTTATAATAATAATTGCAAAGTAAATTATACTAAAGGGCAGGCCGTATCTGAGGGGGGTTTTTTGGGGTTCACCCCTCTGCCCGAAATGTCTGCGAAATCATAACTGCTTGAATTAATATTTCTTTTCAATTTTTGACTAAAGGGGAAAAGAAAATTGAAATTTTTATGAATTCTATGGAAACGACTATTTTTTATTTGTTTTTATTGTGGCGTTCAAATTTGCACATACAATAATTGACTACAAGACTTTAGTGTACCACTTATAAATAAATATATTTCATGATAACACACACACACACACACAGCATTTTGCTCTTCATCCCCCTTTCTGAACGACGTAAGGTCTTCCCGAAGACTTTGCTGATGTTACGATGCTGAGCAGATTGCAGCTTCAACTTGACGTTAATCAACTTCAATTGTAAAATGGTACAATGCTATATTAACTCTTAAATTTGTTCATAACATCTAGAAATCCTCGAAAACCGTCTTTGTACATAATTACAGCGATATTAGTTGTAATATTAACCACGCTTTTGCCGCTAGATATCGCTGTCGGCATTATTGTCCAAGTGACGGTATTCAAACTTTCATTCGCATGTTGTTGAATCCTGCAAGGCAACTAGAGAGAGGATCTTCTCTCGTTAGATCTTCATAAATCTTTCGAACAGCGTCAAATGTGCCATTGGCATAGCTGATTTAGGAGTATACATTTCTATAATGTGCATGGCTGCTTTTTGCCAAATGTACCAAGGGTCTGCTCTTTTAGGATATTTTGAAACACCGGTTTTGGGAGACACGTGAACGTACAGAATTTATTTATTCCATTAATCCCAATACCGATTAATCTGATAGCGAAAGTTAAACGTCTGTTTAAATCATTAGCATGGTCATTAATGATAGGGCTATTGTCAATAGAAGTACTTCTAAATTTTTTTTACGTTACAACGAACTCAAATCCGACCACGTTTGCATGACTCTGAAAAAGTTACACTACTTGCGCATTCTTTACAGACTAGAATTAGCGACAGCATGGTAATAAAAGCAGAAATAAAATTCACGATTCGATAGCCTAGTCTAGCATCAATTTCAGTATCATCTTCAGATGTGTGCAGTTTTCATTTTTTTTGTGAGCCTAAAAAAATGTTCAACGTCGCCTTCAAAGATGAGCTGGTTGGACGGCTTTTTGTTGAAAATTCTGCTCCGAATAGCGCAAGCTGATGATGATTTATTTCCTTTTTTATCAGAATAAAATTTCTCACTCATTATTATATAAAAAACACTAACATACAACAGATGGGCGGAACTCGGAGTAGCACGCCGAACTGCCTGTGTGAAGCGGCGTCAGTTCAACAGTTATTTTGGCGTTTTATGATCTTTTATGGCCTTGATAAGGTTTATTAACGTTATCTGTATAGATTTCGAAGAAATGCAACTGATTTGTATCGGCAAAAACTACCAACGGAGCTGTAAATACACTCAAAATTTCGTGTGTGGCAGAGCGGCCTTTGCAAACATTTTGGAGCGCTCAGAGGCGTCTCAGAAAATAAGCTAAAAAATTGTTTATCGATGCTTGTCTCCAAAAATAATTCTTAAATATAATTTTTGAATAGTTTATACATCATTTAAGCCAATAAAAAAAAAAATGGAGAAAAAAAATTTGCTGGGTGATATAACCCCTTAACTTCAATAATGCCTATTACGAAAATGTTTTATTTACTTATGAGAATAAAACCTTTAACGTAAAGTAGTTTAAAAGATTATTACATGACTATTACCTAACACAATATCAGACCATGTCTAATAATTGTAATAACAGTATATAACTTACACTTTCTTCCCTAACATTAATTAATTAGAATGAACAATGTAAATTTCATACCAATTCTTTTTTAACGTATAATTTCTCACTGGTCACGGAAATTTTAAAGATTATCCACACCGATTTAAAAATTTCTGATTCGCCAAATTGTATTAAATGTAACTTTCCTGAGATACGATTGCACATATCTTAGCTGGATGTAATAGCACTGATCTCCACTTTCAGTGCTCAGCAGAAGACTTAGTAACTAAAAATTTTCAAATGTTTAACAATTTTACCGTTACAGAAATTAATTTCCGTAAGCAACATATACACTTGTATTAATTAACCGCAATCAATGTTAAGGATGATCTGACACCAAAAACTTCACATTGGATGGGTCAATTCAACCTCACCATCATAAACTTTGTACTACTCTAATGCATAATACATTTTCCTCATCGGTATGATCCGAAGGGAGGACCCCCCTCCCCCAAAAAAAAAGATTGCTGGCGCAATTAGCGCATACAAATTTAATGGGATATTTTAAGCGACAGGCAGTTGAATTATGATTCCTTGTACATTTAAAACATCTGTTTTTTGTATAATTCCACAGTTGGCAGCGCATACACTGAGGTATTTGAGCACTCTTGCACGGAGGCTTTATCTTGACCTTGCAATATGCCAAATGTGCAATAACATATATATATATATATATATATATATATATCCTTATTGTTAGGCTTAGGAACTAAATCTACGAAGAATAGCGGGTATGCTTTACTTTTCCTGTCAGTAATTTTATCATCTTTATCTATTATTTTAATTGTTTTATTAATGTTAACAATTCTTACGGTTTCATGTCCACCAGCATTTGCTAATTCTTGCGCTATTTCCGTAATTCCTGTGGATGGAGGTAATCTACGAATTACTACACGATAAGGTTTTTCATTTTTTAACTGGTACGTATTATATACTATACCGTGCAATGGGTGTTGCTACATGGTTTTCTAATTCTTTATTTATTGTTCTTACCAGTCTATTAAAAGCTTTAAACGTTTTTCATTTGCCTTAGCGGCAGCCAATATGTCATCGTTATTAAGCGCCTTAAATATAACAGCATTTTTACCAATTTTTTCCTCTAGAAAAGGTGTTGAACTCTTTTATTCCACTAACTGTTACCTTTGAGATATTAATTATGACAACAAGGTTCATTATACTGATAATGAGAAGTGTAGGTTGTTCTTTGACTTCTTCATCTGGAACAAAATTGATTCAGTCGTTCTAATGAACTCACACTCACTTGACAAAATTTCGAACAAGTAAAGAAATAATTAATAATATCATTAGGAAACTGAATAATTGAAAAGCGTCGGGTAATGATTAAATAACTAACAAAATTGTCAAAAAAATAAATATTAATTTCCCTGGTTTTTTTAAATACAATTATAAATAAATGCCTTCAATTAGAGACTTTCCCCTCTATTTGGAAAATAGCTGATGTAATTTCAATTTCAAAACCAGAAAAGCCCTTAACCGAAATAACTGCATATAGACCCATTTCCCTGATTAGTGCGTATGGGAAAGTATATGAAAAAGTTATCAACATATACCTTGCAAAGGAAATAGAAGAAAAAAATCTTTTATACCCGAATCAGTTTGGATTCCGAGTAGCTCATTTTGCCGAAGAAGCTGCTTACAAGCTTATTTCAGATTATTAAAAAAAGTCTTGAAGCCAAATCCTTCATATTTGTAATTTCCTTCGATATAAAGAGAGTGCATTCGATAAATGCAGAGGTGGTCTGCAATCATCAAGATCCTTCAAAACAAATCTGTTAATCCGCCTCTCGTTAACATTATCATTAATTATCTTGAAAACAGGTCTGCTCGCTTAGAGATAAACAAATCTTACAGTTCAAAGAAAATCAGTTGTGGGGTTCCCCAAGGCTTGGTGCTTGGGCCCACCCTTTGGAATGTTTTATACTCAAGGGTGCATTATGAAATGGAGGATATTTGCAATCTTCTAAACATTGATACTCCAGTAATTTCACATGCCGACGATCTGTGCATGACATTTAAAATCACAGAATATACTAATTTAAATAAGATTAAAGTTATCTGTAAAAAAACTTAAAGAGATCATTTCTCAACTAGACCTCTCCTTCTTTATTACAAAATGCAAGTCGATCTCATTCGGGAATCAAAAACCTTATGAAAATGTCAAAAAACTAAAAATTATCTCTGGAAAGTCAATCCAGTTAACCTCCAAAATCAAGTATTTTGGGCTACTAATTGATCACTTCCTTGCCCACCTAGAGGAGGTAAATAGAAAATGTATTACACTTTATGATAAATTAAAAAGGATCATTCCTAATAACCATGGACTTCGATTGAAAGAAAGGGTGATACTTTACAAAGGTCTTATCCAGACCATCTATAGGTATGGTTGTTCTAATTACATCTACAACAAAATTTTAAAACGAGTAAATAAACAGCAGAGAAAATTTCTACTGCATATCGCTTCACCATACAGAACGGCCCTTTCATCAGCGGTTTGTGTGTTAGCCAATCTCTTACCACTTAATTTTTTCTTAATTGACAGAGCAATAATTTCTGAGTACAGAATCACGGGTAGCCTACAAAAAACGAAAGCGTTAAAATATCTCGATAACTTTACTATTTCTAACACAGACACAAACTTGCCTATCAAAACAGTTTAAAAAAATTTTATCAGGGACAAAATTACCAACTTTTAGCAAACACGCTGGAAAATAGGCAACACTGGAAGAATTATTCACCCATCTTTCCCGGTTATTCTAGAAAAGATTAACTATAAAGGTGTATAAATATAACTTTTTTTAATGCTCAAATTTTGACAGGTCATGGTAATTTCGGTGAATATCTGTACAGATTTAAAATCCGCAGCACTAAGTGTCACTATTGTAGTCTAGATATTCCTGATACAATTCATCATACCATATATGAATGTTCCTTCTTTGATGAAATCAGAGAAAAATTTAAAGTAAACGGAACCTTTCCACTTAATAATGAAGAAAAAATCAAACTCGAAACAGGCGATCAGTCCTCTTTGTAGTAATCTAAATAATTTAAACGTCATTCCAACATAACATATTAAATTGCTTATCTATTTTCTCTTCTTTATTTTTTCTCTTTTTTCAATGTTTATTAATTCACTTCTTTCAGTTTGTCCTTCTGTCTGTCTCGGGAGGAATCTTACGAACCATTTTCCACCTACTTCCCGATGAATAAAAAAAAGTGTCCTTCTGTAGAAATGCTTGTTATAGATGACAATACAATATTATGCAACATCCGGGTTCCCAACTTCAAAATTAGACCCTCAGGGCGCCGGACTAAGAGGAATTTTGGAAACGATTTTTCACCTAATTCCCGATGAATTAAAAAAATGTCCTTCTGAGGAAATGCTTGTTATAGACGACAATACAATATTATGCAACATCTGGGTTTCCAGCTTTAAAATTAGACCCTCGAGACACGGAAAGTTCAAAATTTTTTTTCAGGCGTGTGATTTTATTTCTTTAATGAAACTTTCGAAGTTTACGAAAAATTTCATTAAAGCGCGAGATCTAATATGTAGCGCCCTCTTTGCGACGCGTTATAGCTAAAAATTTTGAACAAGGTTGAAAATATGCACATGCGTGTATATTTCTTTGGTTTGGAACACATCCAGGTTTCCAACTTTAAATTTAGTCCCTCCGGGCTTCGATAGTTTGAACTTTTGGGGAAATTTTTTTCTTCCAGGCATATGATATACTGTTGGAAAGAGCGCTATTTGTCGCGAACAATCTCGTATTTCATTTTCTTAACGAAACATTGGAAGTTTACCAAAAGTTTAAAAAAGCAAAAAAAATGACGTGTAGCCCCCCGCTCGTGGCTCAGCTTTATAGCTAAAAATTTTGAACAAGGTTAAAAAATGCGCATCTTTGTGTATTTCTTTACTTTGGAACATTTAAGTTTCCAACTTCAAAATCGGACCCTTGGAGCGCTGAAAGCTCGAAAATTTCAAAAAATATATACTTTTTTTTTGATGATGTGATATATCAATGGAAAGATCGCTATTAGTCAAACATTGTGTCTCATGTGCTGAGTATTCCGCATGTATTGTATGAAAAACAAAAGACAATATAATTGAAAGAATGCGATCCATCATTTAATAATAAAATGTAACACAAATTTCTGTAAATGTCCTACAATCAAGATATTGAATAAAATAAAGCAAAATAAAATACAATTCGAATTTATTGTTTTTTATTGAAATACACAGTAAAAAGTGCAGACTAAAAAATTTAAAAAATAACAAAAAATTTTTAAAAACAGCCTTTTATTTATGCACTAAAAAGTACAAAATAACTTTATTAGTGTGCGACTACCAGATACGCATCTTAACGTTAAAATCTGGAACTACAAAATATTCTGAAAAATGAAAGCGGGGTTCGCAAATTAATAATTAAATATTAATATTATAATACATCCTAAGACAAAACTACAATCACTATTTAATGTCGTCCCATTGTTGTGCATCAAAATACCACACACACACCGAAAAAGTTTTTGTAACTGCGGCCTCCGCTTTCATTTTTCAGAATATTTTGTAGTTTCAGATTTTAACGTTAAGATGCGTATCTGGTAGTCGCACACTAATAAAGTTATTTTGTACCTTTTAGTGCGTGAATAAAAGGCTATTTTTAAAAAGGTTTTTTTATTTTTTTATTTCAAAAAATGTCCAACACATCATACATTACTCAGGGGCGGGGGGGGGGATTTTTTTTTTGATTAAGAACTGTATTCTAATAGCGCTTTTTTTTACAATACGAGTTTGCGTACAAAGGCGCCAAGCCAAGCACCGCCGTTAGGTTTAATCTTGACCTGGAACCGTTTTACAATAAAACTTAAGTAATAAACTTTAATTTTTTTTTTTTATATCGGGCTTTTTTTTTTGTAATTTTTTTAAAATGGGTTCGGTGCCAGCATTGACCCAACTACATGAGCTTAGATCACCTACTCAGATTCTGAGGCGATCGGAGGTAGAGAATATAAAGGAGAGTAGGAGGGGAATAACGGCTAGAGATGGGAAGGAAAGGATAAAGGAAGCATTGGAAGGGGTAGGAAGATCCAACGCCAAGAGTTCGGCGTATAGATGAAAGCACTCGGAAAAAAGAGCAGGACATTCAAAAAGAATATGGTTGGGGTCGCATATAAAGGGATGATCAGTAGAGTGGAGAGAACAAAAAGGAGAAGATGAAAGAGAAAAGGAAAAACGAGAAGAGAGAAGTAGAGAATGACCAAGTCTTAGTCTGATTAAGGAAACAATAGCCGGCTTGAGAAACTTAATGCTACATGATCTGGTGAGTTATGTGTATCGTGTACTTATATATCGTTATTGTTTTTTTTATTTATTTTCTCTGAAAGACGAGTGTGACTGATTTCGGTTTGATTTACCATTTAAGCTAGATTGCCGTGTCCGGGTATTAATATTGAAAATTACATATAGGTGTTAATGAGTAGATTTTAAGTGTAATGTTTTTTATTCAATTGGGTAATGTAAATCACTGTAGGTTGTTATTTTTGCCGGGTAAATTTTGGTTTTAAAACTAAGAACGCGAATTTTTGAAATTTAGCTGGCAAAGTTAAGTTGCTCAAATTGAGGTTTCCTATATTGAAGTGTCCGATGTCGTCATACTTACTGCAGTGAAAGATTACGGCGTTTTCAATTTCCTCACATCCACATTTGTCGTCTTCAGTAATTTTGTATTATTTTTTTAAGTAAGCTGTGTCTGTGGTCGGTGAGGAGTTGGGTAGTGTAAAAGTCAGATGTTAACTGTAAGCCTGTGGGATTAGCCTGTGGGTATACCGACCTGCTGTATTTCTTTCCCAGGAGTTTTGCCATATGGACATGAAATAATTTTTAATGTGTCTTTTAAGTTGTTTTAGCGACATTTTCATATGTAAGTCATGGTGGATTAGCATGTAGGAACTGTTCTGAAGAGGATTTATTGGAAGCAGAAAATTCATTATTTGATAGACATGATCGTTAATATATTCAACATTTTTATGGTTTTTTATGGTAAAAATGATTGATCTATAGTTAATTTCTAGGTCTAGTGAAAGGACTCCCGTAAGAGCAACAGGGGTGCCTGTGAGAAATTGTTCTATAAGCTCTGCAGACGTTTATTAAGTATTTACGTTGTGTGTAATCAAAGCCCCATGCCATGTATTTCTGCACACTTTTAGTACTTGATATTATTTAGCGTCCAACTTAGATGTGGTGGAGTCTATGTGTTGTTTAAAGGAGAGTTTATTTGTCTAATACAACTCCTAGGTATTTAAAATGTACGACTACTTTTAAAGTGATCCCCCTGTAAAGTACTTTAATATTTTTACTTTTTAGTTTCAGGAAGTTTGTGAAAAGGGACACAAAGCGTTTTTCAACTGAAAGATTAAGCTTCACTTCATTTAGCCGGACTCCGAGTAACTCAAGCGTTTTGTTAGCTGTTCTTTCGAGATTGACTTTTGTATCGTCCGTTATTATGAATAGTAAGTCGTCTGCATATGCGCATAGGGGTCAACGTTCTTGTCGTATGGTAGAGCTTGGTTGAATAATATATTCCAGAAAAGTGGACCTAAAACGCTACCTTGTGGGCAGCCTTTATTGGTTTCAGTGTTTGCACTATGAATACCTATTTAAATAGTTACACGTCTGTTTTTAAGGTAGCAGTATATTGTACTTAGCAATAGTATGTCTTTGATCAAAATAGATTTTAAAATGTCATACAAAGTAGGTTGCCAACAGTTATCAAAGGCTCCTTTGATATCCACTCCTATGACGAGAACGTTCAGTTTTTTCTTAAGACTGCTGCTAATCTTGCTGATCGCATTATTCACACCATGTTCTGTGGACAGACCTTGTCTGAATCCAAATTGTCTTTTATCTAAAAACTTTGTTGAGTTCAGATGGCAAGTTATCCTACTTTCTTAATAGCTTTTCGTAAATTTTGCTTACAGTATTTAAAAGACATATTGGGCGATAGAAGATTATGAGATTTGCATCTTTGTTTGATTAAACTAGGATTACATTTGCTTCGTGGAAGGTTTTAGGGGAATAGTTTAAGGAGATAATTTTTTTTTATATAGAAGGAGTTTTGGATAGATCTTTTGGATTAATTTTAGTGTCTTATTTGTAATATTGTCGGGTCCAGCAGCTTGTTGTTTTTTAAATTTTTTATAATGCTGTTTCGTGCGGAAGTATCAAGAGGAGTCCGTTGTTTGTTGCTGCATTTGTCAGAACTGTCTAACAGAAAAAGGAATGACAGGGAGTAGTTTAGATTCTCTGTCACATTGGTGATTTTATCGCCATTATTTTTTGTGAAAAGTGGAATATTGTTTGACAGACACGTTAATTTGTAGCTTAAGCCCTATGGTTTGACATTTTCAGAACAAATGGGGGGGGGAGTTATATAATTACGTAATATCTTCTGTGGTAGGCAGTAGATTTGAGAAATACGTTGTTTCATAAAGAAAATCAAATAACGACCTCTTCAGAAATTTAAAAATGTTTTAAAAATACATAATTATTACAATTTTTAATTTAACTTTTGTCTTATATTTAGGGGTAAAAAATAAAAAAATCATAAAATTATAACTAAAATGGAAGTTTAGAATTTGAATAGTAAGAAAGATAGCATTTTTACTAGACTTTACTTCTTTTATATTTTTGTTAGTAATCCGATGCGAATTCTTTCTTTGTGAGCAAGTACAAAAAATATATATATTTATCTTTGATCTATTTTCATTTACATTATAAAATAAAAATTAAAAATAAATAAGAAAGGCAAAAGATCGAAGAAAACAGTATTAAATATTAGTTATAATAAAATCCATAGGTAACATTTATACAAATCTTTTATATAAATTAATTTTCTCTGTTATAACAAATTTTTTCACAGTAGCTTTGGATCTTTGGGGAAGGGGATGTCCCCTATCCCACCCCCGTGGATCCGCCACTGCATTACTCTTTAAAAATGTGATACAGTATTATAAGCGGGCATTACTCAGGGTTCATTATTTATCCAGGTTTCACGTGATTCTGTTATTTTAAATTTTGGTAACGCGGAATCTGTAAATAAATCTCAAGCAAAGGGGCACTAAGGGACTGAGGGCATTAATGTAGCCTATGAAGACAACGAAGTCGATATTTCAGCTCTGGCTCCGAAATCATGACTGCTAAAACTGATCGCTCTAAAAGTCGTGCGAGCGTAAACGTTTGAGTTTGCGTCTATTTTCTCTACCGCAAATAATGATAAAAATTGTGTTTTTATTTTTTTTTCGTTATAAATAATCCATTAAATGATGCAGCTCTAAATTACAGCCAGGATCGTTTGTAAACACGAACGTATTGCATTACTGGTCAACTACACGCCTACATGTGGACCAACTCAAAATACTATTACCACTTTTTTTTCCTTTCAACTTGGCTACGTCAACAGCGATCTAAACCCAGAAACGGGAATCTTAAAATATAACAGGCACAATAAGGATTGGGGAGCTTAAGTGACAAGAGATCACAGAATGTATAGCGGCGCGCACGCTCATTTAGAGAAGATATGGTTAGGATCGCAGACCGCTTCGTCGTTAGGATGAAGAGGGCAGTTATGGGGAAAAGGAGAGTATGATTAAGACGTAAGCGAAAAATAGCGACAATAGCGAAACGGGAAACGAAGGAAAATCGTAAATTAGGTTGGATGGATAGGTAGAAAGAAAGTTTGTTGGAAAAGGAAGATGCGTAAATATCTGACCAGAATCGGGTAAGAAACTGTTTACATAGTGGAAGCAAATTAGGAGCAGGACACTTTGAGAAATAAAAGCGAGAAGACGCATCAATCCGAGCCAAGGAATATCTGTCATTTTATTACCCTCTATTACCACGTGGCTAGGGACCCAAAGCAAATCTATGTGGTTAGAATGAAGCGGGAGAAAAGTATGAATAAGAGAACGAATACGGCGGATAAAAAAAATCGAAGGAGTGAGAGGGGAATAAGAGTTTTTCGCTCGCACGCTAATTTTAAATAAAATCATATAAAAAAAACATTTAAAAACGGCGTTTATTTATCGATGCAAATAAAATCAAAAATAATAATTTTTACAGTTCCATCGAATTAATTTGATGTTCCACAATGAACTGAAATATACACTTTTATATGTAAAATATTTTTATTAAGTAAAAACTTAAATTTAATTTTCAACTATTTACATCGTCATGATTACGGACCGAGCTGTGTCCGAAACTAGTCGGCAATTTTAATTTCAATAATAAATTTTATATGTTTATGTGCGTATGTGTTTACTTAATAAAAGCGTTAGCCTAAAAAAAAAAAAAAAACGCTTCACATCAGTTTCGACCAACGCTTTTTTTTTTATTTATTTATTTATTTACTCCGCTGTACCTTGCGGTTTTTCAGCTAGAGTTTCTGATTGTTACTGTTATTATTTGTTGTTGATGTGTTTTGTTTTGTTATTCATTACATGGTTGACAAAGCTGATCAAATTAAAAAAGTTTTTTTTTTTTTTGTATTTCGGTTATTGGTTTTTTTATTATTTTCCTTTTTTCTCTTTCGTTTTTAAACTTATTGCATTCGAAAATCGAATGTTAATCGTCTGTTTCCTTTTTACAGTCTTTACAGATGTCTGATTTAGCAATTTTAAATCGTTTCATATAGACACCCCATTATTATTCCCGTATGTCCGGTTAAAAATTGAGTGAAGTTATAATCGGTATAAAAATGTTTCATTTGTAGTCTTTCTTCTAAGTTTGGAACTATTTCCCGTGTTACTTTTCCAGTTTTTGATTTATCACATCTGAGTTGCCAGAGTGTCGTATACTTTTTGAATTAATTTTATTGATCTGTTTTCGTAACTTTTTTTTGTCGAAAATTTTTTCTTCTTGTTTCCATGTTTTGATTTGGTTTACAGTTTCTAACTTTAAGTCTATAGGTATTATTATTCCTGCTATGATGTTGACTGAAGTATACGATATTGTGCGATAACCAGAGATTGTTCCTGTTAATATTTTCCTTTGTAATTTTAACAGCTTATTCTTGTCTTTTTCTCGTAAAACTGGAAAATATACTGTAGAGCAGTATTCTGTTATTGATTCAAAAATGGCTTTGTAGAGTACTATTCTATCTTTATATTTGAAACCGAACATATTTGATGATCTTAATTTGAAATAAATTTTTTTAATCTTTTCTATTATGAATTCGATATGTTTTCCAAAATTTAAATATGTGTCTATGATTATTCCCAAGTATTTTATTTCTTTTACTATTTTTATTTTATCTTTATCTTTATGCACAAGTGCTGTTCAATGCAATGTATCATTTCTTCCCTGTCTTGTTTTCTACTTATTAGTAGTGCTTGGGTTTTATTTATGTGTTGAATTGTAAGCCTAAGTTTTGAATGTTTTTACTCAATATTTTTATTGTTTCATTTATATTCTACACTTCTTCCTTTTTATTAATTCCTGCTACTAACGTTATATCATCTGCGTAGCTTATTGCAGTGTTGACTGAAATGCAAATTATGAACTTCGCTCATTGCTATGTTGAAGAGTACTGGCCCTAGAACCGAACCTTGTGATACTCCTGAGTTGACACTCTTCTTATATAGGATTTTGTTTTCTTGATTAAATAACCCGATTCTTCTATCTCTTAAGTAGTTACGAATTATAGTTTGTATTGTACCAGATATGTATTTTTTCTTTTCATTATTTTTAAGATTTCATTAATTTTTATTTGATTAAATGCTCCGGATATGTCAAAACTGATTAGTTTATGTCTTGTTCGTTTTTTTTGTTTTTTTTTTCAATGTAATCGCATAACTTTTTTATTGCTAGCTCAGTTGATTTGTTTTTCGTTTAAAATCGCTTTTTCTTTTATTTCTGCATCAAGAAAATTTTTCATGATTTTTTCATATATTTTACTTAAACCAGACAGTAGCGTTATAGGCCTGTATGATTTCGGATTTGTTAAATCTTTTCCAGGTTTGTTTATTATTTTAATTTTTCCTTGTTTCCAGACGTTAGGGAAATAATTTAGTTCGATACATTTTTGGTAAATAGATTTAAATATTTGTTCGTCTACTTTGTGAAGAAATTTAATCATCTTGTTAGAAATTTGATCGTGTCCATTGGCTTTCCTATTGTTCAGTTTTTTGATTGTTGTAGTTAATTCGTTTTCACATATTTGAAGAGTTTTATCTGGCTGAGTCGGTTGCAACTTAAGTGTTCGGTTTTTTGGAAATAATTCAGCAAAAATTATTTTATGTTTTTCAATGTTATCGTGTACGATGCATCCGCCGACATTAAAAACAGGCATGTCTACTCTTTGTTTGGTTTTGTCCATACATATATTTTATACGGCTTGCCCCAGGTTGTCGACGAATTAATCAGTACTTTCCATTTTTCATGCGTTGATGACTGCAGTTCTTCCTTGTATTCTTTTTTCAGTTTTCTAATTTTAATCCTTAATGATTTCACTTTATTATTTGTTTTATTTTTTCTTTTGTATAGTCTCCTTTGTAGTTTTTTTAGTATCTTTTTAAAGCTTTCTAATTTTCCATTCTCCGATAAGGTATGTCGCGAATTTTTGGTTTTATAAGTGAATTGTAGATTAGTATCTTTATTATGCTTGTAAATTCTACGATTTCGTTTTCTAAATCTTCTTTTTTAGTTACTTTTTCAATGTGTTCTATTTTTTGTTTTATTTGAGGTAGAGCATTGATAATTTGTTTTTGAAAGATCTCATAGTCAGCTGTTAGTGTATTTTCATTTAGTGATTTACTATCTTTCCTTATTGAGAGGGTTGCAGACATATTGTTAAGTGTTGCGTTACTGAAGAAGGTAATATTTTTATATTTCTAATGTTCTGGCTGATTGTTTCGTGGGCAATTATAAGATCAATTACACTGCTCCCACTGTGATTGTTAAAAGTTTTTATGTTATAAGGATTACAGACGCCTTAGATCGTTGGCAAATAGGAATTCATCGAATTTTTTTGCTCTTTTCGTATTATAGTTTATATTGTTTAAATTTTCGTATATCGTTGATCTGACATCAAAAATCACCTAACAGTATCGGTTTTAATTCCTGAAATTGTGTGATTAAATGGTTAATTATAAGAATGTGTGGATCTATACTTTCATTAGGGGAAAAGTAGGACGCAAATAACATATAATTTCCTATTTTAATTGAAATGATATTTTGAGTTGTTCCTATTATTGACAAGTTTATATTTTTATTATAGGCTATTGCAATATTCGGCTGTATTATTTCATACTGTTCATTGTTTATTCCCCATATAGTTTGTTTTTGTAAATATACGGTTCCGGTATTATTATTATTAAGTCTTGTTCACTATTTGTTAATATTTCGTACTGTTGAATTTTGGTTCTGGCCACATTAAGTAATAATATATATTTAAATTATCTTTCATCAGGTATTATTAAATGCTCTTTGGGAGTGTTTAATTGATAAGATAATTTTTTGATAATTTTTGTGAACTGAATTTTTGCTGATCTACTATGTAGGATAGGCTTATTTTCAATTAGCATGTTCATTAAGCTATTTATGTCTTCCGTAAATTCTTTTGCCGTCTGGAGAATATATTTTTTCCCCCTAAAAACATTCCTACAAATAACATAAAATTATTTAACGAAAGCGGATATTTATCTTCATTTTTCCGGATATTTATTTCTAATGGTTTGAATATTTCTTTTTTTAATATCGATTCATTTTCTTCTTCATCTATTTTTATGAACTAGTCGCTGTCGTATGTTACTGTTGCCTGTTCTTTCGTTTCTGTTGCATCATCTATTTTCTTTTATCTCATTCGTTTAAAATATTCCAATGTGATGGATCCGCAAAAATTTCCTTCCTTATTTTTATTTCCTTAATAAAAGAAAACCTTTCTTTAAATTTGTTCTTATATTGTTGTTCTATTCGACAATTTTTAGTTACATCTGTGGACAAATGAGAGCGTAAAAAAGGAGTGAAAAAAAAGTTATCTGAACGATACAAATTTTATACGAATAAGAGAAGGTAAAAAAGAACGAAATTTTTTATGTAACAATTTTAGTTTCAAATAACGTAATTTGCTAAACTAACAGCTAGAAATTATCACATCGTCATGTACTAAAGCCAATAATTTTCTCGTAGCTACACTGATTCCTTACAATCTTTAAACATGATTAAAAGTCAAAAATACAACAACTTACTATTACTAAAATTATACCATTGTATCAAACGGATAGTCACGTATCGCTGCTGCGGCTTCCTGGGCACATCGCAGTGCCCGCCAATGCCAGAGGACGCGAAACTATCGATATCGATTGCATATGCATTCTTAAAGGCGCGTGAAAAGGAATTCTGAAAAATCATTTAGCACACAGTCCGGGGCTAACATCCCGATGCGACATTAAGATTGTCAGCCGGCTGCAAATCGACCACATCGACATCTTCCATAAACATATAATTACCAAAAAGCCCCCTCCGGCTATGTGTCCCTCATGCAGTAGTCATGCAAGTGTACCGACAGTTCCACACACACTGCTCATTTGTCTAAATTCATTGTGTTACGAAAGCAACTTGGCCTAGTAAGAAATATGAAGGAGATCCTCTCGGATACTGCAACTTCCATCACCAGGGTTATTGCCTTTGTTAAAATCTGCAGTTTAACCCGGCATATTTAAATTACCTGCATTTACGTGTTATAACGACCATCGTAGTTATACACAGCACATACGAGGCCAAAAAACAATCAGAAATAATCTACTGAATTTTTATTTTCACTTTTATTTATTCATTTATTTATTTATTTATTTACAAATCGCCAGTACAACAACCTGAAGGCCAATTAATGTATAGCACAATATATATATATTAATTACAACGTAATTCTTAGGCTACCCCCCATTCGAAAAAATGTCCCAGAAAAATGTCCCATTTTATGTAACGCTAAATGTCCCAAAACAATGTCCCAATTTTATGTAACGTTTGTTATATTTTGTAGGATTTTTGTTATTGTTATTTAAAAAATTCACAATTTTATGTAATGAAATATGTAACGAAAAATGTAACGAAAAAATGTCTTAATTTTATATAACGGAAGGTAAATGTTAGAATAGGATTTTTGTGGTTATGTTATTTTTTGTGTGTGTTGATGCCGGTAAGAATTACGTTGTAAATTTTGATCATTTTATACAAAGTATAGAAGAGAAAGAGACAGGAATGAAAGCAGGAGGGGTCAAGGGGCACAGCCCCTTGCGAGGCCAAAGTGGCCGAGTTATATATATATATATATATATATATATATATATACTTAACACCCATATACATACATACATACACGTACATATCAATATAATTTACAAATAGAAGCATATATAGGAAAATAAGCATTCTTTAAAATTGAAATACACATGCATAAATAAGCAAACGGATAATTTACATTTGATCTGTTACCGATAAATACAAATACACAAAAATAATAAAATAAACTTACAGTAACATAATATATTCCAACACTTGGCGTAACAGTTTATATTCTGAGCAACCCCACATTTATATTGCAAAAGTTCCTGAGTGATTTTTAAAAACTTCCTAAAATTATTGCTTTCAAAAATGTCAATGTCACCTCGGTGTTCCTTATCTAAGTTATCTTATAACACTAACAGTGAAAACAAAAAGGGGAGCATGAAAATTGCTTCGTTTTGGCCAAATCTGTCGTTAATACTTCACTTCGACGAACGTTATGATCAGCAGGGGAACCCTTAAGTTAATTTTCTCTAAAAGTGATTTTCTATGGATTAGTTTATATGGAAAAGAAAGTCTTGCTACATTTCTACGTCCCTCAAGACTCCTAATCCCTAAACCAGTCAATGCTTGACTATATACAAAGAGTTAGTTGCTGTCATATGGTTTAATAAATTTGTACTGCAGATACCTTAAATATTTCTTTTGCACGTTCTCAACCATATTTATCGTTTCGGTAGATCTGTCAACCAAAATTATTGATGCAAACTCTACATGTGAGCAGACTAAGGAGAAATATAAACATAAATAAGTTTCGATACGCATAAAATTCCTGCAGTATCATCACCCATCCGAGCATCCTCCTAGCTCGACTGACCACTTGAATAATATGCGACTTAAAAGTGAGTTTTTAGTGTCTAAATTAATCCCTAGATCTCTCTAGCCATTGTGTTTCTTTCTTCAAAACAAAACCATTAATATTATACGAGCTGTTGACGGGGAAATATTTGCGAATGAAAGTAGTATAATAACATTTCGACGTATTTACTGATAAATTATTTGCAAAATACTCCAACGAATAAAATTATTAATATTCTTTTTGCAATAAATACGTATCCTCAATAAATTCTTTATCTCCCTAAATAACTTCGCATCATCTGCGTATAGGAGAGAATTTTCGAGTGCTGTATTACATTGGGTAAGAAGTCGCTAATAAAGAGCAGAAATAAAAATGGTCCTAAAATGGAACCTTGCGGTACTACGCCTGAGGGACACAGAAAGGGGAGGGCGATCTACAATAATTAACCTGGACACACTGATATCTGTTTTTCCGGTAACTTTCGAACAGTTTTATTAAATTACGTGAAAATCCAGAGATTCGCTTAATTTCCTCGAGAGAATTGAATAATCAACCTTATCAAATGCCTTCTGAAAATCCGTGTAAATCACATCGACTTGAGATGTGACTTATCTAATATACAGGAAACGTAGTTTTGTCAGTCTTTTCCAACCTAAAGCCTTATATAAAATCTGCAACAAAATAATCAGAAGCAACTTCTTCCGAAAAATTGTTTTTCGCAAACCTTCTGTGGATTCAGATCTATTTAAGTGCCAATTTTCATAAAAATTTGCTTTTGAAAATTTCTAGTTAATTTAAAGCAATACTAACGACGTTATCCGTAACGTATTTTTAATTGCTAGAGATTTTTTATCGAAGCATTTTTTTTTATTTTTTTTATTTTTTATTTTTTTTACACAAAATAAAAACGTATCCGTGTTACTGTTTCGTTTAATTTTAGTGGTGATAGTTTTAAATTAAAAAAAAAAAAGAAGCAATAACTGACTTTTAATTTATGTTAAATTAAACGGCTTGCAAATAGTGCTGATTTAATGGTTTTTTTTTTTTCAAACCTTTTTAATCTATTCCGATATTTATTAAATAAGAAGTGTGTAATTCCTTTGGCACCGAGAGGGGTAGTGTGTAAAATAGACTTTGTAAAAAACTGTTATAAAAAGCCGCTTTGAAATTAATTGCTATTTTTTTTTTTTTTTAAGAATGATGTCGTCAATTGAAATTGACTTTTTTTATCAGTATTATAGACATATCTTCTGGGGTTCCGGGGCTGTTTTTCACATAGGGAGATCGAAAGGATTCAATTTTGTATACGTACATGTTTATAAAAAATACCGAACTAGATAATAGTACATACTTTTTTAATTTGCTTGAAATAACGAAAATAATTTTTGATTTGCTGTAGAATTGAAGCGAAATGGATGATGTCGTTACAGCGAGAAACATTATACTGAAATTAAATGAATGGAGAAGAGCCGGCATAAATTGCGATGTGAGTCTTATTATTGGCACACAAAAATTTCTCGCGCATAAGAACATTCTCGCAGCTGCCAGTGAATTCTTCGAGAAGTTATTTACAAGTGACTTTGCCGAAAAGAAGAAAAACGTCATCACTTTGAAGGATGTTGACCCGGATGGATTTCGATTAATTTTGGACTGCTTATATACGGGAGAAATTGAAATAGATGGCGATAATTTCGAACTAATTTTATCTCTAGCTAATTATTATCAGATTGAATGTATGATAGGAAAGTTATTGGATTATGTGAAAAGTAATATTAATATTAATAACGGATTTTATTATTACTGTTTAGTTTATTCTGTCGGAATGGAGAAATTAAAGCAATTTACTAAACAATTTATACGAAACGATTTGCTGTCGTGTTCGAATTGTGTGGCGTTTCTTGATGTAACGTATGCAGCTTTGCTTGACATTATTGACAGTCCGATAATAGATGAACTAGATAAATTTAAGATTATAACGAAGTGGATTCAGAATGATTCGAATGAACGATCCGATTATTTATCGCAGCTTATTGAACATGTTTGTTTTGAGTACATCAGTAGTGATGCAATGTTAAACGAAATTTTGGATCATCAGTTGGTAATAAACAATCCGGAAAGTATTAAAGCTATAAAGGAGAGACAAATGATGCCACGTAAAATGTGTATTTACGGCATAAATGGATCAGATCTAATAAGAGTGGATATGCTGAATTCGAAATTAGAAGCAACATGCATGCTGGCAAAGACAAAACTGGATTATGATGAGTTCCGAATCATTTCTGCTGCTAGCGCGGTGTACATATCTACTTTTAAGTTGAATGAGGGCAATAAGTTATATCGTTTTGAAGATTCTCAGTGGGTACTTTTAAATAGGAATTATGATGTGGATGAACCCAATCTGAGTATAGTATACTCTGAAAAACATAAAACTATTTACGAAAATAATGAATGTAAAATATTTTCTTATAATTTGGAAACAAAGAGTTCCGTTGTCGAGTATATTCATAATTCCGAAGATGACAAAATTGAAGGATCATTAGTTTGCCATGATGATTTTATTTACACAGTTTTACACTCTGGACATAATTATTACATATTACAATATGATCTGCTTAATAAGAAAGCGCTTTTGAAGAGCAAATTATCGGATTATTCCGAATGGGATAAAAGCGCCGTTTTGGGTGACAAGATGTTTATCATATCCGGCTGGTTAATACAGATATACGATATTACCAATGATCAATGTACCGTAACAAGAAGTGAATACGAGAGACGTGTTTTTTACCATTCGTTGATCACAAACCGAAATCGGCTTTACGCAATTAGACAAGAATGGGATGTTATTGATGTATTTGATCCCTCAAAAATGGATTGGATCGACGCAATTCTTTTGACGATAAAGGATCAAGATATCTTTAATGTGTAAATTATGAATTTTTAATCATTTGTTTAATTTGTTTTTTATTTTTATAGCTGTTTTTTTTATTAATCTTTAGTTATACATAATACAGTTTTAAATTTTACAAAGTAAACACAGCATATATGTATTATAGTACGCTCTCTTTAGGATACTTTTTTGATCATTTGTAAGTTCTGTCTACTGATTATGTACTTTTTAAAAATTCTTTTTGAAAAGCAGTACCACATTTCATTTATAAATATTGATTAAGAGTTTTTCATACGTGTGTATAATGATAAATTTTCAAGTTAATATTTTCATTTCACTTTTTTTTTATCTTTTTTGGATAAGTTAAATTTAATTTTTTAATTAAAATTTTTAAATATATTTTTGTCTTCTTTTCATATACGGTAATGTATACACTACATTAAGATACGGGGGTGTACCACTTTTGAGAGAGAAATTATTCTATATTTTTCGAAATTACTGATGACTTTAACAGATGAAAGAGTGATGAGACATTTGTCGTTAATGATAGAAAATAAATTGTTTTTTAGTAAAATAGCATCATATCGCTGTCGAGTTAGGAAATATGAAACTGGCGAGCAAAATTTTATGAAATGACTGTTCACAGTATACTAGAAAATCGAAAGAAATTATTTTACAATATATGTACTACACAAAACACATATTTTTACATACTAATCCACTCGCGATTGTATTATCGCATGGTAAACATGTAATTTTTTCAAATTCACGGCTAAAAAATCTCAACGTATCGACATAAAGGTGTATTCCGTTCAGTTTCATATATGCGTTTTTAACTTTGCTGTGCCCTCTACTATATGTTATTAATTTTATCGAGAAAAATACAAATATTATATATGATTAGTTTAATTAAGTAAGTTAAATCGATTTAAATACTATTTTAAGCAGTAGAGGGAATATAAATTTATTACATCCGGATTACAAATATGAAAGTCGTTATGATAGAAGTAATGTAACAGTTATGGAATTACTCGGAGCAATCGTCGTGCAAGTTTGGAAACAAACATCAGGGGGCAACTGAAATTTTCAGTGAAAATAACAAAAATTGCAATTATTCACCTATCGGAATTTTCACTTTAAAAAAGACTTTCATGTCTCTAAAAAACAGTATTTCTTTCGATACATAATTCTCTTAATTTTTAAATTAATAATTTATAAATAAAATCATTCATAACCGTTGAATAACAGTTTTACAATTGACAAAAAATGAGCATCTTTGATGCCTACTATCTAGTACAGGATTATTAGTGTTACATTTGTCCTTGTTATTTTAAAATATCCATTTTCAGTGATTTTTGTTTTGTTACTTTCGTCATTTATTTTTAATTTTTTGAATTAGATTTTATTCCTTTTACTTTTTTGAGCTTTCAACAATGGATGATTATCAGCCAACAATGAAAGGAGACTTAAAGCACAAAATTGCGAAGGAGAAGAGTACATAGGAACCAATAGAAATATAATAAAGAAAACAATTGGGTACAGGAGAATGGCAAGGAGGAGAGAAAAACGTGAGAGCATTAGTAATAGAATTTAGAAATAAGTTGTATTAAGTTTTGGAGTCAGAAACATGCGAAAGAATAGAGAGCATAGAATCAACTAAGGAATGAAAAAGACCTAACTGGTTTTGGATAAATTCCACCAGGGATAATGAGAAGGTTTGAAATACGAAAGGCAAGAACAATCGGAGAAGTGATTAGGACAGGAAAGTGGTCACTATCGAAGAAGCCTGAAAGGGTTGATTAGTTATAGTCGAAAGCACTAGAGAGAGATGAAAACGTAAGATCGAGGGAACCGAAGCAAGATGGGCTCATATTATAATAGGTAGGAGAGAGATTATTAAGGAGAATTATATTGTGTGAGGGGATAAGATTTTTGAGAACAATATCGTTTCGTATTATAGTTTGAGCAACCGCACACAGGGGAACGAGCAAATCACCACCAATGATGAATGGATGAGGGATAGAATTAAGAAGAAATGGAGAAAGGGGAAAATTATGAAAATCGCAAGTGGGAAAAACATCGATGGAAATAATGTTTAGCGGACGTACAGAATTGGAATGGATGGAAACGTGCGCCATGTTAGGCTGATTACGGCTGCAAGAGGAATTAAAGAAGACTTTGTGAGAGTGAAATAAGATGCCGTTCTTAATGAAAATCGCGGACCCATCATAACCATTGCTGCGATAGCATCAAATAAGCTTGTATTCCCCGATATCGATGATAATATCAGAACGTATAGTCCTATTTCCGAGATAAGGGCAACGCTGACATTGTGGATATCCAACAGCAGAGCCTCTAATGAACGTTTGTTGGCTCTAAAGCTCTGACAATTCCATTATACCATGTTAAGAGAAACAAACATGATGATTGAAAGAAGTGAACTCTAAAAAGTGGGAGCGTTAGGAACAATGTAAAATTTCAGATGAATAGAGGAAAGAAGGGTAAAAGTATAAAATGGAGAAAAAAATATAAACAAACGAAAAAGATAATAATAAATAAAAATATGTGAAAAGGAAAGGAAAAATGCTGAGGAAGTACAATTTTCTTTTTTTAATTAGCAGAGGCTTCGGTGAAGGATATATTTTTAAATGTCATTATTTTTCTTAATTCAAGTTGTTCTAGAAAGATTAGGCTTGGACGGTTAGTGAATTCATGTATGCCTTCACAATTAAGACATTTTAATTGAGCTTAGGGACGAAAGCACTCATTAGCTCGGTGTGAATTACCGCATTTAGTATAATAGGGTCTGCTACGGCGCATTTTTTCTGTGTGACCAAAACAAAAGCAACCACAATACCGGATGATGATCGGAAGAAATAGACGAAATCAGGAATTTTGTGGGAAAGGAACTTATAGAAATAACTTTATTAATGCATATATAAAATGAAAGCAAATAGGTATAAATAAATCGCGTACCGCTGAGAGCTCACTGCAACGAAAAGATTTACAATAGTACAATACAGAAAAGTTCAAAAAATTAATGTTAACAAAGGTGCATTATGCAGGGAAAAATAAAAAAAAAAAAAAAAAAAAACCCGCTAACAAGACCCAAAGTGCGTAAACGAGAATAACACTATGTTACCATGTAAGTACTTAATCTATAAATTATAATAAATTGTGCTTTAATCGCCTGTGTTTATATTTACTGTACATAAACTTAAGTTGCTTGGAATCGTAATTTCCGATACTTAAAATAAATTTTTAAAGGACGAGGATAGCAGTATTGAATGCGACGAAAATAATCATCAAAGGTATACTGAAATCGCTAATGTAGAGACAGTAAAACCAAATGCTAACGAACATCCCGACTCTTTGAGGAATAAAAAAATACCTCCAATACTAGTGAAAAATATCACTAATATATCGACCTTACGTAATGATTTGCTAGCAGACAAAGACATCAAATTTATGTTAAAATCTACTCGTACAGGAGTAACTATTAACCCTGAGAACGTAGATAGCTACAGAAAAATTATTAAAACATTACAAGCACGAAGGTATTATTTTTTTACCTACCAGCTATGGGAAGATAAACCTTTTAGGGTAATACTTAAAAACCTTCATCCATCAACAGACGTTAAGGAAATTAGCACTGAACTTGAAAGTAAAGGCTTTAAAATTAAGAACGTCACTAACGTCATACACCCAAAATATAAGACACAGCTGCCTATGCATTTTATAGATTTACACCCGGCACCTAACAATCACGACATATTCACGTTGGTGAGTTTGTTACATACAAAGGTGGTAGTCGAAGAAGCAAACTCCAAAAAACAACTGATTCAGTGCAAAAGGTGCCAGCTTTATGGTCATTCACAAAATTATTGTTATTTACCTCACAGATGCGTAAAATGTGGAGGTAAACACGACACCAAACTATGCCAGAAGTCGCTGGAAATCAAGCCTACTTGCGCTCTATGTAATGGCGACCATCCTGCCAGCTACAGAGGATGTCCCGAATATAAACGTGAAGTTAAGGAAAGGATTATGCGTACTGTTAATCCTACAATGAAAAATGTAAACCTTAAACAGGCTGATTTTCCCCCGTTACCGGTTAGTAATTTCCGTTCCAGCAACCCATGGATTAACAATAATACAAGACTCAACGAGACGCAGAACATAAAATTCACAGATAACGTCACTGGGCTCCCAACAAAAAATACACAAAATATGGACCCCTTAGAAGTACTAACAACTAAGATGTTAGACTCAATGGACAAAATGCTAAATGATTTCAAAGCCATAGTAAATCCTCTATTTGCTATTTTAAATAAATTATTAGAAAAACTCCTTTAATGTCACGCAACGATATAACAAATACGTCTCTGACAGTTATGCTCTGGAACTGTAATGGTATTATTACTAAAAAAGCGGAATTAGAATTATTTTTACAATCACACAGAATTGACATAGCACTTCTCTGCGAATCACACCTGAAATCAAACGTCAGTCTCAATATTGCAGGTTATACCGCATACTGCACCTCCCATCCCGATGGAAAGGCACACGGGGGAGTAGCGGTTCTAGTAAGAGACAGAATTAATCAGCACGAAGTATATGCAGAAGCTTCCTTCGCTTACCAACTACAAGCCGTAAACATTCAAACGCTGCTTTTCGATTTTACTGTCGCCTCCATATATTGTCATCCTAATGTTATTCTACCAAAAGAAAGAATGAAAACACTAATTACTAGTCTGGGGACTAATACAATCGTAGGAGGAGATTACAATGCTACTAGTCCTAGGTGGAACTGCCAAAAAAGTAACTCAAGAGGAAGAATGATTGAAAAGCTAGTTCAGCAGAGCGGCCTCTCAATTTTATCGCCAAACGAACCCACCTACTGGCCAAGTCATATAAATCGAACGCCAAGCGTACTGGATTTCTTTATCATGAAAAACATGCAAAATGTCAATAAGATATGTAAAGCAGTTCCCCTGCTCGGTTCTGACCACGCCCCAGTATTGGCATGCCTTTCACTGGAACCAATTGAAACAACACCACGAACCTATCTAACGAACAGGAGTACAGATTGGATTGAATTTTCAAAATATATGGAACTTAATACGAACCTCAATATACGCTTAAAATCTCCTGATGAGCTAGACGAAGCAATATCAAATTTTACAAAAAATATACACGCTGCCACTTACAAATCTACAACCTATCCTAAACATCGAGAAACTCAGCGCGAACACTCGTTCTATATTCCTTTTAAAGTGAGAGAATTGATACAGATAACAAGAAATGCTAGAGTGCAGTGGCAGCGCAACAGAAGGAAGTCGCTTAAAAAAGTTTATAATGCGTTACACAAACAACTACGTGAGCAGATAACGCAATACAGAAGCTACAGATACGAGCAGTTTTTCTCTCAATTAAACCCTGAAGATAAATCAATATGGAAAGTAACCAAATCCTTCCTCCAAAAGAAAGAGAAACTCCACTTCGTGCGGAAGCGCAATGGAGAATGGGCTAAAACCAATACCGAAAAAGCTGAAGTGTTCAGCGACCATCTATTTCATATTTTTCAGCCGTTTGACGATCTAAATGATGATTCAAATGATGAATTAGTAATGAACTATCTGGAATCACCACGTCAGCTAACGCTACCATCTAAACATATATCTCCCAAGGAAGTAGCGAATAAAATAGCCCACCTATCATCAAAGAAAGCTCCGGGGAAAGATTTAATCACCTACGAAATAGTCAAAAAGCTACCTAAGAAGAGCATTACTTTTCTGACATACATATACAATGCAGTATTAAGATTGGGATATTTTCCTAAAACTTGGAAAGAGTCCGTTATCCAACTAATTCTTAAGCCGAAGAAAAGTCCATCTCTTCCTTCGTCTTATAGGCCAATCAGCCTATTAAACGCATTTTCAAAAATACTTGAAATGCTTTTACAGGACAGAATCCTCAAGGCTCCCTCAGTCAACAGCGTTATTCCTCATCATCAGTTTGGTTTTCGCACTGGACATTCAGCCATCCAACAGGTTCACAGAATAACAGATAGAATAGCTACGGTATTCGAAAAAGGACAATATTGCAATGCGGTCTTCCTCGATCTGGAGCAGGCCTTTGATCGAGTTTGGCATAATGGACTCCTCTACAAAATTAGAAGCATTCTTCCTAACGACATATTTGCAGTCTTGAAATCATACTTGTCGAACAGATCCTTTCAAGTTAAGGTGAACTCTGCTATGTCTGCTCCAAAACCTATTGGTGCGTCGGTGCCGCAAGGAAGCATACTTGGGCCGTTGTTGTACTGTCTGTACACGGCCGATCTTCCTGTATTGAAGACAACTATTACAGCTTCATTCGCTGATGACATTTGTATCTTAGCTGCTCATGAGGACCCAAATTGTGCTTCCTTGTTAATCCAAGAACACTTGGACAAGATTCAGAGTTGGGCCGTAAAATGGAAAATTAAAGTCAACCACAGTAAAAGTCAGCAGATTACATTTACCTTAAACAGGCGAACATGCCCAAAAGTTAAAATCAACAACAACTTTCTAACTCAGAGCAATACGGTCAAATATCTTGGCCTCGTTTTAGATCGCAGGCTAACCTGGTCTGCCCACGTATCATATACTAAACAACGCATCCAATCAAGGAACAGGCTGCTCTCTCAATTAATCGGTAGGAAATCTAAACTAAATTTGCCATGTAAACGGCTAATATACTCCGCAATCCTGGCACCAATCTGGAGGTACGGTATTGAAGTCTATGGCGCTACAAGCAGGAGCCATTTCAACCAAATCCAGCAGATGCAGTCCAGGATACTCAGGCAGATAGCCGACGCTCCTTATTTTGTCTCCAATAGGACTCTCCATAGCGATCTGAGGATACCATACACGCATGAATATTATAAAGAGCAGTATAGGAAATTTTTCAATAAGCTGAGGGACAGTGAAAACATTGCAATTGCCAGCATGCATCATAGAAACATTCAAGCGAGAAGGCTTAAAAGAGTATGGACCAGAGACATCCTGGACCCAGGTTAAGAAGATCCTGATTACTCTTAGAGACACAGCATATATAAGCTGGCTATTTTCTCTTTTTGTCTTGTACTAGATTTTACTATTTGTTAATAAGCTGGCTATTTTCTCTTTTTGTTTTGTACTAGATTTTACTATTTGTTATCTTGGCTTATCTACTTATTTTACGTACTTTACGCACTTTAAGGTTGTAATACTATTATTTATGTCCTTTTTCAAGGGAAACAGGCATATAAAACTGTAATTATTACTTAAGTTTAACCTATAATTAAGCTGTTAGCCTCGCCAATTGTGGTCAACAGACCGGGGTGGCTTAGAAAAAAAAAAAAAAAAAAAAAAAAAATAAATGGGTTGTCGTGCAGCAGACATTGATGTTACAGAACTTCTGTGTACAATTAAAAACATAGTTTTTAATGAGTTCTATGTTTAATGCACTATGCATGTCGCTTATCCTAGTATACTTTGGAACATTCAATATACACCTTAGACATCTATTCTGTACTAGCTGGAATTTATTAAAACTTGCATTTGAAACGCAACTCCAGACAGGGCAAGAGTATGTCATCACTGGCCGGATGAATGCTTTATAGATTATTAGCTTATTGTTCACATTGAGGAAAGATTTGCGATTTAAAAGCGGATATATTGAGCAAATAGCTTTGTTTGCTTTCACACTGGCGAAATTTATATGCTTTGTGAAGCTCAGTCGATTGTCAAGCGTGACACCTAAGTAGCGTACATCTTTTGTCCATTTGATTAGAGCCCCGTTTATTTCAAGTTCTTTAGGTAATGCTGGTCGCCTGCGGGTGAAGAAGATGGCCTCTGTTTTCGTTTCGTTCAATGTAATCTGCCATTTACGATAATAGCGCAGTACTCGTGTTAATCCTGACTGAAGTCTATTACGAATTGCGCTAGGCTTATATGAATTACAAAACAATGCAACGTCGTCTGCATAAAGTGCGACTTGTGTATTCGGCAATTTAAGGAAATCATGAAGATAAAAATTAAACAGAAATGGGCCTAACACGCTACCCTGAGGAACCCCGGCTATCATTGTTTTCTGAGACGAATTTGAGTCACCGACAGTCACATAAAAAGATCGATTATTTAGGTAGTTGTTGACCAAATGAATTAAATATGAATGGAACTGACGTTGAATCATTTTAAAAATAATACCTTTATGCCAAGTTGTATCAAACGCTTTAGCTACAAGTACTTAAATAGTTTTTAACAATAGTTCGGACTTTATTTACTTGATAGCTTGAAGCCAGATTTAAATTTTTGCAATGCACTTTGAAGTATTCACAAGCAAGGAGTTCCGCTTTCTCTACATTACCGTACACATAAGTTTTTAAATCAGAGTCGTAAAGTGGTGGGGGATGGTAGCGTATTGTTTAGTATGGTGTCTACAGATTTTCCACAAGCTGCCATCTTTAGGAGTAATTTTAGAGAGGAGAAGATTAAAATGATGATTTTTATTCATACATAGTAGATAACGCACTAATTTAGTTAAAAAAGTAAGGACAAACTTAATATGTGGTGACGTGCTATTATAGCGATACTATAAATTCGTCTAATGTAATTTTTAAATTTAATTACGGTAACTATTACTGGTGGGATATTACGACAGGATGTGCTAGGTGTATGTCTAGGTACAGCCCGCTCAGCAGACTCAATAATTAAATCTGTAAGATCTTTAAGATGATTTTCTAAATCAATTATACTGCTAATAGGGGTAGTTAAGTTAACATTATCGGAAATAAACTTTTTGAATTTCCACCAGTTAGCATGATTATAATTAAATTGCAGCTTATTCTCACCAACTTGTTTATTGGCCTCAATAACAGTATATATATATTGGGTTGTGATTAGAAGAAAGGCAGTGGATTGATATCGGTTGTGTTATACATAAATTTTTTGTAATTGACAAGTCTAAAATACTGTTTCTGAGTCCGTAAGCACAGGAGAAGAAAGCTTAGTTGTTTTTGTTCTCATTCGTTTTCGAGCGTTATTCACCATCTTCGAATATTTCCTTAAAGCATTTTGTATGCACTACATACAATAGGTTACACTTACACGCATATTCACACACACACACACACACGTACATCCGCCTCAATTTATTTCAGTGCTTGGTGTAACACCGATATTTATACTGTTTTGATCTATTTTAATAATGTCGGCAGAGACCGACCGCCTGACGAGTTGATGAATATTTGCTGATAATGATTTAAGCTATTCGGTTATCGCGAGTAAATATTCTGATAAGCCAGATGTAGCGGAAAAAAATGTTAGTGTCGCCAGCTCGTTCTTCGAAACAGCCAGAAATAAAATCAATAGCTCCGTCATTTCTAAATAGTAATCTCGATAAAAACGATGATAATTTCAATGATAAATCTAAGTCTAGAACTAAAACAGTCGATTTCACCGAAAATTCAGATGCGTTAGAGCTTAAAAATAATTATACTCCTAACAACTTCAGTAACGATAATTATTGAGGGTTTTTATAGAGAAACTAAACGTAGACAGTAATTTCGGAACGTCAATTAGTGCATTAAAAGTAGCCGAGTTGATAAGGAAAAAGTCGTTTGATAATAATATAATTTAAATTAAAAAAGTAAGTCGCAACAGAGTAATAATACAGTAGTTATCTTCCTATATCACGGCCAACGGAATGGTTAACGTCAAACTTTAATAAACGACTTAATGGCTAACCATAATCTAAATTGCCATGAAGCTGCTATGGAAATCTCTCAATCGTATAAACACAATCACCTGTGTACTCCTGTAAGTTAAATTATAATAAATATTTTCGGTACAGAATTTTCCCCTCTTCCCCCTCAAGATCATTAAGCAGGCATACACCTACTTTTAAACTATAACCTATTTCTAAACGCACTGGATTTCACGAACCTAACCAACTGGTAGATTAAACGATCCGTGTTATTCTTTTCTTCCGACGAAGACGGAAAAGTGACTAAAAAGGAAAACATAATACCCCAAGAACAACGATACTTAAAGACCAAACTTATAATATGGCCGATAAAATCGAGAATGATAAGGCGTCTAAACCAAATCCTTCTGGATCTAAAATTAGTTCAGTTAAAAACAATATCGTAGATTCTGAAGATAATAAAAATAATATTCGTAAAGATCCTAAGGTTTTTAATAATAAGTAAGTATTGATATACTACAAATTCTTTATGCGATCTGAAAAAAGCGTAATGTAACATTTAATTATATATGTTAGCCGTAAGAGTTCGTCTATTTATCGCGTTATTTTATTTCGATATTATCTACGTTTTTCTCTCTTTTTCTGTTTATTATCGACTACATATGGTCAAAATATTACAGTGGAATGCGAGGAGCGTTCTGGCGAATAAATGCGATTTAGAGCTATTTTTTTTATCCTTGCATAACTTTGATGTTCTTCTACGTGGAGAAACTTGGTTATCCGCTGTGAAAATGTTTAATATTTGTAATTAGGACTATGGAGAGGATGGATGTGAAGACGCGGCTATTTTAACTAAGGATGGTATTAGGACGTCAGTTAATGCAGATCAATTTTTCCGACCATAGTAATAACACCAGATCTAATGGAGTTTGTATATTAGCACATTTTAAACGGGTTTCTTGTTATCTTATTTCTTATTATTCCCCGGCGAGGCACATTATTGACGCATCCGTAATTCTTAATCACCCAGACAGTCTCAGTCACTTTCCCATCATCTTTGGCGGAAATTTTAACGCTCTAAATTATCTATGAGGTTGCAACGGAAATGATCGTAAAGGAGAAATAGTGTTAGAAATCCTTAATAATTCGGATATGTGCCTACTGAATTATGGTGAACCAACTAGAATATATTAATCCATTACGCGCAGTCAATCCCGTGAATTTAACGTTGGTTTCATCAGGGATTTTTTGGACTGTTTGTGGGCCGTTTTCCCTTATTCCTTAGGTAGCGGTCATTTCACTATAATAATCCAAATTCGGAATAACAATCCAATTACTCGGAATAGTAATAATTCGAATATCGTCAACTATAGAAAACGTTGGAAACTTAAGGATGACGATTGGATTAAATTTACAAATTTAGTGGAGCAAGAAGTAGAAATAGTAAATAATCAAGTCTTCTCCTTAGATAAATTTAATGCATTTAAAAATATTCTGATTTTGCCGTTAAATAAATCTATGCCGCCTGCTTCTTATTATAAAGGGAAAAAGTCCCCTAACCCTTAGTGGAATAAAGATTGCAAAAGAAAGGTTGATGAAAGAAACGAGACTTTAAGATCTTTCCGGAGAACAGGAACAATAGAATCATACATTACATATAGAAGAATCTCCGCGGAAACCCGCAGCTTTTTGAAGAAAACAAAAATGCCCTTGTGGAGATACTTTTGTGGAAAATTTAACAGAAATACTGCTCTTAAATAAATCTGGAATTTATCGAAACGATTTAAAAATAAGCGTACTCAGTCAAGCAATATGAAAGATGACAGCTGATTTGAAGGTTTTACTGACATTATTGCGCCTGATTACGTTCCCTTGTCGGAGGAAGCGATTAGCCCAAAAATATCTCTAACACTACGGAAACATTTCATTTTATTAATCGCCCTATTATTAGTAAGGTTAATTGTTTTGCCGGTTAAGTAATAAGAAAAATTCTCCCCCTGGGCTGGATGGAATTACGTACTCCGTCTTAAATAAATTAGAAGATCGTTCTAAAAATGTATTGGTCAATATATACATATATAATGAACTAGTTCGGGACGGAGAGGTTTCAGAGGACTGGGCTACAGTTTTTGGTTATTCCCATGCCGAAATTAAAAAAGGCCCAGTAAGAACCATCGCCATTTAGACCTATTATTACCTTAGCATCGTGTCTTAGGAAAGCCTTCGAAATGGTGATTAAAAATCGGTTCTGTTGGTGGTGTCTAGAACCTAGGGTGTATTTCCTAATGGCATTTTTGGTTTTAGACCTGGCCTTAGCACAAAAGCTTTCATTTTTCATTTAATAAATAATGTCTATCTATCATTTATTAATAAGGAATATTTACTGGCTACATTCCTGAACGTTAAGGGGGCTTTCGATAATGTGTCGATTCCCATATTATTTGATCAATTAATGTCGATAGCAGCACAGCTAGCCAAATATATTCCTAAATTTCTCTCTAATCGAATTTTATTCTTTTTAAATCCGGTGACACAGAATATTGATATTAGACATTCCTATAAAGGTTTGGCGCAGGGTTCGGCCTTGAGCCCAATTCTATTCAATATTTACATACTTCCGTTCTTTAACGTTCAGTTTCTTTGCAGCTCATCTATCCTTTCACATGCCGATGACTTTGTAGTTTATAGCAAATCTAGTAGTATTACAAATTGTATAAACCGGAATCAACAAGCAGTGAAAATGTTTAATGACCTGCTTGAGAAAGTTGGGCTAGAAATATCTACCTTCAAATCAACATCCATCATCTTTACCATGAGAAGGTCCAACGCTCGAAAACATTTTATCGGAATCTACAACGAGGCTATTGTAGCAAAACCTTCTGCTAAGTATTTAAGATTGTACTTGGATTCAAAACTTAATTGGGCTAAGCACATTCAAACATATTATATAATAGTTGTGCTCTGATCATAAATTCCTTCAAGTCTATATATAATACAACTTGGAGTGATAAATCCTCAATTCGCTCAAAGTTGGATTATAGATCCATTTTTATGGGTCGTCTTCTAGAACGAATTTAAATAAACTGGAGAAACTTCAAAACTTGATTATGAAGCTGATATGTGATAATGTCCGAACAGCCCCGATACCATGTCTACTTGCGGAAACCCATCTCGCTACTTTATTTATTAGAAGGGATGTTTTAACGGATAGGTTTATAGTGAAATTATGTAATTGACAATTTTTCTATTTACCGTCATTAATACTGAGTGGAGATTTGTTGATTCCAAAAAGCCTTTACTGTCAAGTAGAACAGCTCTTTATATTATAAGTATAGTTCAGCGCTTGTACATCCATCGCTTTACTTTACATTTCATTATGATATCAATTTTTTACAGCTAGATATTGACACTTCTTCTTCTTCTCGTGCCACCCGATTCGGGTATTGCTTAATCATCATGTATGGATTGGATTATCTGCTGGAATTGATTTCGATCTTTTGCTACTAGCATGTTTAAACATCGGAAACACCAAAACCTTGCGCCTGATATCATTAATTTGCGATTTAATTATCTGATCAATGACCATTATCACGATTTTATAACTTTTACCGACGGTTTTTTTTTTATTTTTTGTAGGCGCGCCAGCGGCATTGACCCAACAACAGGAAAAACTAAGCAAAAGAACTAAATAGCTAGGCGGTCCGAAATGGACGCAACAAAGGACAGCAGTCCATACACCGCAGAATATGAAGGAAAGGAGAGGATAAAGGAAGAGTTATAGGGAGTAGGGAGACCTAATGACAAGAGCTGACTTTATAAAAGGGAGCGTTCATTACGAAGAGCAGGACACCCGAAGAAAATGTGATCGGCATCACGTATATGAGGAGAATCACAATCGTGAAGAGAACAATAAGGAGAAGGCGACAGAGTAAGGGAAGGAGACGGAGACGAATTAGGGAGACAATAGAAGAGCGACGACCGAAAGGAATAGAATGAAACCAAGACAGGGAATGAGGAATCGGCTGAATAAAACGGTAATGCGAATGACGATTAGAAAATAGGGAGAGATAAATATCTCGCCAAAGTCTTGCGTGATTGAAGGTAGAAAAGGAAAGAATATCTGAAGAAGGAAAATGGTTTAGGAATGAATCAAGGTGACCAGCAATCGGCTGCGTCATTGCTATCAATTCCGGAATGACTGGGGACCTATAAACAATCAATAAGAATAGAGCGGGATGACTCCAGAGTAGAGTTAAGAGAACGATTTGAGAGAATAATACTATCAGAGGAATGTAAAGAAGGAGAGGATAGGGCTTGAAGGACGCCTTTAGAGTCCGAAATAATGAGGGTTTGGGAAAGATCGCTTAAAGAGGAAATAAAAGAGGTAACTTGAAGGATGGCGATCGACTCGGCAGAAAAAAACAGTGTGGAAGGACTCAGAATATCGAAGCGACGGGACAGTAAACGCACCACCCACGTCGTCCCCGCTCCTGGAACCATCAGTGTGAAGATCAATACATGAGCAGGAAAAAAGGAATTCAATAAATGAAGAAATTCATTGTTGACTACACCGTGAGAGGAGGAATTGGCTCGAAGTGGAAGAGAGGAAAATTTGATAGGCTGCCATAGGCTATTGAAGTCATGAGAGCAGTACAGGAGAGTGTTGTAGGAAAGGACAACAGGGGAAAACTTAGAAAGACGGGTAGCAATGAGCGACAGTATTAGGATTTTATGAGGAGAAAAACGCCAGCGGTTTTTGATATTCAGAATGGAAGAAATAAGTTTGGACGAGGAGATGGGTAGGCGTTTAATTACGAAGCGATACCCAAGATGAGAACAGCGAATAAACAGTGGTTGGGTAACCGACTCTGATAGGACTGCGAGAATGGGGGAGGATTTCAAGGCTCCAATGCACAAACGGAGGCAAGAGTTCTGGATCGTGTCAAGTTTAGAGAGGAGAGACTTGGAGGAATTACCGTAGATAAAGGAACAATAGTCGAGCTTGGACCGAATGATGGCTTTGAAAAGAATTAGAAGAATAAACGGATCCCCTCCCCATTTTAGGGGAGATAGAGATTTAAGGAGATTAAGTATTTTAAAAGACAGGATTTATAGAGAAAATTAATGTGTTCATGGAATGTGAGGCGGCTATTCAAAAAAAGGCCGAGATAGTATATGGAAATGACAACGGGAATAAGAATACCAGATACAATGATGCGAGTTAGAGCGCGGTTAAAGGGATGAAGAGAAAAAATTATACAAGACGACTTGGTAGGAGAAAGGGAAGGGTGAAGACGAAAAATGAAATTGTTAAAAATAGACAGTGAATTATTCAACTCATCAATAGCGGCGGACAGATTGTCAGAAGTGGAATAGATCAAAATGTCGTCAGCGAAGAGGAGGGAGAAAGAAGGAGTAGAAAGAGAAGCGATATCAAAAAAGTAGATATTACAAAGTGTAGGACTAAGACAGGAGCCCTGCATGGAAGTCAAGGATAAACGCATCTGGAGGTCGAAAGAGAAGGAGAAGAAAGAAAGAGAGTTCTGTTCTGGAAGAGGTTGAGTATGGGAATGACGACGACGAGAGGGAGGTTAAGAGAAGGTAGTTTTGAACCCGGAGAGGGAAAATGCAGATTATCAAAGGCAGAAAAAACGTCCATAAAGGAGGCAATGGTAAATTTCTTAGTTAGGAAAGACTTATATAGACATCCGAAAGGAAATAACTAATGCAGTCAACCGGTCCCAACCCAGGTCGAAATCCAAAGATATTAGGAGGGACTAGATTATTGTGTTCCAGCCACCACACGAGACGATTATTAATCAAACCTTCAAAAAGTTTACGCAGACAAGAAGCCAGGGAAATGGTACGGAAAGAACACTGATTTCTTTTAGGAATAGGAATGACAATAAAGTCGTTCCAGGATTTTGGAGTAGAACCAGAAAGGAGAAAATAATTAAAAATATGGAGAAGGAAAAGCAGCGCGGCAGGAGAGAGATTTTTAAGAATAAGGAATGAGAAACCATTCCGGCCAGGAGTAGACGAGGTGGATTTATTAAGAATGGATGCCAGTTCGTCGTAACGGAAAGGAGAAGATAAGAAGTGAGGCTCAGAGTCAACAGGGAGAGAAGGAAGAGCAGTTTCTTTAAAAGAGGGGACATAGGCGGGAGCAATGGAATACAAGAAGGACGGCTCTAAAATCGAAGAACGCGGTAGCGCAGTAGGTGCAGCTTTTTTTATCAAAAGAATAACGTTACAGAAGTTTACGCCTGAGGCAACGGTCTGTACTGCTGAACTATTGGCTGTAGATAAGCTTTGGAGTTTATATCAGTCACACTTGATGTCGACAAAAGATGCACCTAATTATCAGTGACAGCTTAAATTCACTGTCAGCGATAAAATGTGGTACACTTATCATAACTATAAACTACATCCGCTGGTATATGAAATAAGAAATAAATGCCCTAAGATAATTAATGAAGAAATTTTTTTAGATTCCGAGAGTCACTGTGAAATAGAAGGAAATGATAATGTCGATCTGTTTGCCAAGGAAGCTGCTTTTGGAGGCGTCCCATATCCTTTCATCCCCTTTTCTGATTTATTTCGACAAATTAAAGGAGACAATCAACAAAATTGGATAAATATAAAGAACAACTCAAACTTAGGTAGGTTCTATAATACAGTCCATCAAGACCATGGTGTTTTCATGTGCCGTTAACTATACCTATGAGGGACTTCTTAGGAAATTTGTTACCTTGATCTGTCGTCTTCATATGAGATATACACGAGTTTCACAGAATTTTCAAAGTTAAACGTCAAATTTTATTTGCAGCGATCACGAGATGATTAGTTAGTCGGAGGGCATCAATCGTCTGTTATTTTCTTGTTAAAATTATTTGATAGACGCAGGGATATATTTTTCAGGCACTTAATTTCCTTGTCAGTTTTTCCTCCTTATAATATCCAGTATTTTCTTTGTTGTGGGGACCAGGCTTTGATTGCCTTATTCAGGTTCATAATTGATTGCAACATTGTGGTTTAGATAATAGTTGTTTGGAATTATTTTTTTCTATTTCGTCTATTTATTCATTTTTATTTTTTTTGTGTATTTCATTCATACATTTGAAATAGTTGAAATAGGAAGGTCAGTTTCTGTTTAAAGTAAATTTGTGTTAAAAGTGACCAAATAGTTTAGATGTCAGGCTAAAAAAAAAATAATTGATTAAAGGAATGGGACAGAGTTCTTCATCCTGTCTTTTTTTAAGACGTCGTATGGAAATAACAAGAACCGGCCATGATGCAACATTAAGAAAGTCATTTTCGGAGATATCGGCCGGAATATCCCGAACAATACCAAACGAAAGTAGGAGTGTACTGGGAATAAAGCCTTTAAATTTGTGTTTTTTTAAAAAAAGCTAGTGCCTAAAAGAAATTCGCTGGTCGAAGAGATATCGGTAAAAAATAACCGAAGCTGTTCCTGCCGGCTCGCATAATTTCACTGATTTGATTATGAACTAAAAATTTAGCAGCTGAAAATGGATGTGGCCTGTCAATATTTTTATCCGAGAGAGATACTAACATAATCTGAATAGAACTCGTAAGTTTGCTGGGCAAAAGGTATTGCGAACTTTACGCACAATTAAAATGTTCTTGTTAGTAATGTTATTACTTCGGTTGATAATATAATCATTATTACTATTATTAATATTAGTATTATTACTATCATCGTTGCCATTACTGCTACTATTATTTATATTTTTACTGTCATTATTTTCGGTTTTCATGTCGTTCATATTATCTTTATCGTCATTCTTAGTGGTAAGATTTCCGATCGCGTTGCTTATGTCGGTTTGTGAAAGCTGAAACTGCTTAGCGGCCGGGTCTGATGTTGAAAACACTGGGCTGGAGGACTTCCGTCTATTGAAAGTATCCACCTTCATAACATTGATGGATAATCTAAGTTTGGAGGAGGCTGATCGGAACACGGAAAATTTGGGAGAAAAGAAAAAAAAAAATACGATACTAAAAATAAAATCACAAGAGGTGGCCATTCAACCGGCAATAAACCGTGGGACTTCTGTTGTAAAACCAGGGAAAAAAGTAAAAGTAGCCGAATGATAATTTTCTTTGAGTGCATTTTGTTTAGTGTACTTTACCCAATAATAAATTACGAAGTTCTCTTTTATTTGTATAAAATATGTCGCGACGATCAAACATTATCAGTAGTAATTAAAAACATTCCATTCTTAAGACAATTTGACCCTAATTTTTCGATTAAAAGGCTTTTTCTATAACGGCAGCTTTGTTATCATGATCAGAGTAATATTTACATTTATTGCCAGTACATTTTAATTAAATCTTGTTTAGTTGCGTTTTGCTGAGGATGAACTTAAATGAACGGTCACGCTCGGGGGTCGATGACGCACTGAATCATGTTTACTCGGCTCCGGTCGTCATCAGTCGAGGTTTTGCATGTAATCAGTGTAGTATTTTAATATAGTTTACGTGTCTTATTGAAGCGAAAACTTCTTTGGGCACGTTTAGCGATTTTCGGTGTAGGAGAAAAACTTAGTCACACGGGTCATGAACACCCATTGCAATGTCGACAACAAGTTAGGAGAATAACAGGTTCCTACAAAAGTTGCTATTTTTGTTCACATTCATGTTTGTTCGTTTCTATTATTTTAAATCTCACAACTTTACTCATCTATAAATTTTAGTTTCGCTATTTAGTATTTTTCATTGTTTGTTGTTATTGTTCTAAAGTTGTTTTTTTTGTTTTTAAAAAAAATGTTTGAAAATTAAATTTTTCAAATCCTAAACAATTTTATTGAAAATATAAATTTGTATTTATTCTTTATTGAAGGAGAACGTAATTTTCAAATTTTTATTAACTTCTTATTATCAAAAGGTTTTACATAGTATGTTGTATTCTAGAAATAATATCTTCTGTATCATATAATGGAAATGAGATTTTATTAACAATTTCTGTAAATTTAAATATATGTAGGCGATAAATTAGCATGGAGCAATAAGAATATTTTTATGTTTGGAGTCATTTATAAATCTTACCACAACATTAATGCAATGTACTCATGGGCCACAATATAGTAAGAGAAAATCACAAAAAACCTCTGAATTGATAAATTTTTTATTTTAAAATTATAAACAAACATTAGTTAAATAATAAAATTTAAGTTTGTTACTTGTATTTTAAAACATTTTGCAAAATGATCATTCAGTAAGGAAAAAAGGGTTTCGGATACAGCCAACAAAAAAAGTTGGTTGTAAAGCTGAAATGATAATTAAGAAAATTAAGTGTTTTCCTGATTACAGTGTCCAGAATGTTTCAAAAAATATCTATGACAGGAAAACTGAGACATGCACAATTATTTTGTTTGCTTTGATAACTTTTCAATGTACCATACATAAATTTATTACCATTGGTGTACACAGGATTTGTCTCGGAGGGGCGGAGGGGGGGGGGGGGGTCTAAATGAGTAGCATATAGGAAAGTGTAAGAGCGGAGGTCGAACATGTTTGCTATATTTATATATCTGTCTCTTCTCTTATTTATACATTTATTTTTATGAAAAATGTATTATTTAAAAAAACTTAATATTTTTATCAAATATTAATTTTTACTGTCAAAACGGTAATAAATTTGGTCATTATTAACAGTGTCCGTTTAATGAAAATATAACAGCTAGGAATTAATTTAAAATTGGGAACGAATTCTTCATGATTAATCATATAAACTTTATCTCAAATAGATGTTGAAGTATTGTTTTTTCCAGATTTTACTCGGATTTACAAAAGCAGTACGTCGCATACAATTCTAAATTGATACTTAGCGAAAGGGGTTAACAATTTATTGGAAACGATGTGAAATTTCACATTACGATAAAATTACCATAAAATCCGTACATTTTTCAAAAGATATTTCAAGTTTCTAACTTGAGTCGTCTTTAAAATGAGCAAAATCAATTACAAATAAATACCTTAGATATTACTTTTTTAAATTTAAGTAACTGTAATTAGACAATATAAAAATTTTATTAATATATTTCAGATATATAAAAGAAACATAATTTGTAATAATATCTTATACAATATCAACAATTGTAATTCAGTTATAATTATTATCCATTAGCGATACGCGGTAACTCTACATTTTGTTTTTAGATAACACCTGCTACTAGATCAAAAATATCAGATATCATAGGAACCTGTTATTCTCCTAACTTGTTGTCGACATAGCACTACCCGTCATGAACATGCTGACTTTAACAGCATCGACTAGTGCGAGAAATAAAATCGCTCACGCCTTTCCTCTACCCCTCGCTACTCGCACGACCGTGTAATCAATAATAAACCACGAAAGTAGACATAAAAATTCAATTAATTATATTAGAACTACTAATATGGGGAATAATAAAAGTTAATGATGTCAATAAATATTATTGCGAACATTATTCGATAATGAAGTATATTGTAAAAATTCCATAACTACCATGTATTACACTAATTCCATAAAATAATAAATACGGTCAACATTTTAGTGTAATCCTTTACTCCAGGGGTAGCCAACCCACGGTCCGCCTCGAACATTTTTGCGGCCCGCGAGGTGGCCAAAGTAGAACTAGTAAAATAAATATTTTTTAATGATTTCATTTTTTATTATTTCACTTATATTTGTATATTTCTAATATTTCATCATTATTAGATATTTCTTTGCAATGCGCGTTTGGTATCATTATTATTATATTATCTATGTTTACATTTAAGGATAGTAGTAAACACAATAATGGATAATAACCTACTTTGTTTCAATTTTTTAATATAAAAAAATTCCTATAGAGTGCGTCTAAAAATCTAATATGGGGAGGATATATGATTTTATATGCGACCCGCGGAGTTATGATGCGTTTCCAAAGTGGCCCGCAAGGTCATTTGGGTTGGCCACCCCTGCTTTACACCATAGACTGTGATAGGAGGAGGTTTTTGACCTTATTTCGAGTCCATAACGTCGTCTGTAATGTCGTCATCACTCGCTAAGATCGCATATCTATTGCTACTTATTTTTAACATTTTTTTGTCAATGTCAGAAGAAACACTCCTGACAAGTACACTTGGTCTCTTTCGTTTGTTTGTTACCTTTTGCCGGCTGTGACCTTTGAATAGTCCACATTTGTTTCACATGTAACTGTCATTAAATCTTCTTTTAAAAAATTAGTAGGTGACAATATAATGTTCAATTTACGTTTATTTTCCACCATCGGAGTTTTCGGCCATCAGCTCTGTTAGTGTTGTTAGTATTATGCGTAAGTATCTCACTTGACGTCGATGCGGGGCGATGCGGACATAGCGTTGCGCCACGGATGGTGATCGCCCAGAGGGAGAGCCGATCACGATATATATATATATATTCGTTTAACATAGGAATTTTTTTTTTTTTTTTTTTTTTTTTTTAAAAAAAAACATAGACCGTTCGCTTGTTCATGAGTCATTTAACGTGAAGAATATACAGTGTTTACGTTAATAAGCGTTGGTGAGATTTTTTTAATGTAAACCGAAGATCAACAAATATGATCGTTGCTGAGGTTTTTTTAAGTAAACCGAAGATCGACCGAACGAACGAGTGAAAAACACGAGAACGCAAAACTCGATGCCCATTGGTAACAAACATGTGAATATTGAAAGATGTCAAAAATTGAGGTAAAAATGCAACGTAAGTAAGTTGGAATATTCAAAATCAAATTATAGATGCATGTGATGGAATAATGAAACGAAATTTGGCTAAAATTGCTTAACGAACAGTTACGACTGGAGGAGAAAATGCTAAAGCTTTTTTAATTTAGAAATATTTCAAACTGCTCAAACTATTGCACAAAGGTTGAATATTATGATCGAAGCTCCTCGCACATAACTTTTCAGCAAACTACGAGAAGTAACGTTTCAGCAGAAAATACAGAAGAATATTTTCGTCGCAATATTTGTACATCTTGGGTAGACATGTTTATCCAACAACTCAATGCACGTTTTTTTTAAATTAAAGCATGAAACTATTCTTTCCAGTTTTTCTTGTCTATTTCCTATCGGACTAGCAATCGATGAAAATCGAATGAAGCAATTCCTGGAATTTTATGTCGATTTTACTCAAAAGACCTTCCCTACTACTCGAGGCATCGTCGTTAAAGTCAGGTATTCAGCTGTGATACACCAAATTTTGTGATTCCGATCAAGATATTTTAGTTCCGAAAAACGCTATCACGGCATTGAACTTGTACGATGAGACATCATTTGGCATTGTAAAAGCACTCTTACGCGCATTCTCTGCACCATCCCCACTAATACGGCAACTACAGAAAGATCATTCTCGACGTTGAAAAGATTGACGACGTATTTGCGAAATCATATCGGTCCAGTTTGTCTTAATGGACTTGCGACGTTGAATATACATCAGCGTTGCCAGACTTCCCCCGATTTTTAAATCAAAATTAAATGTCCCGCTTTTCGGGGATAACTCGACCGAGACATCGATGTAGAAGCTATCATCTTAAATATATATGGCCATTTCTCACATTCAGCTAAACGTCGTGCGGAATTGATGAAGATATTTGAAACTACGGAAATGGAGTAGGTCGAATTATTACGTCACGTAAATAGAAGATTTCTGTCGCTCTGTCCTGCTGTTGAGAGAGTAATCAAGATTTGGCCTGCTTTGAAAAGTTACTTTGTGATAAGCAAGAATCATGTGCGAAAGCCACTGAAAAGATTTTCTACTCTGAAGCAGAGGAAACAAAAACTCGAGCCTACACTTGCATTTTGTTTATAATGTGATGAATGCTTTTGGTACATTAATGAAAGAGTCTCAGGGAAATGATATTGCCATAACAGAGTAATGCATGAGTCACATTATGCCTCTTCCGCTCAAGGTTGACTCAAAGGCTAAAGGATGGGTTTTTCGGCTACCTGACGAAACCGTTTTTTTTTTAAATAAATTGGTTGAATCTGAACGGACTAAAGCCATCGAAGACTTCAACAATTTTTACACAAATTGCCAACAATATAGAGACAAACGTTATAATTTTTCAGATAAAAATATTTTTTTTCTAGACTTAAATTCATAAACCTGGAAAGTGAAGTTTGTTTCGACATGATTGAAAATGCTCTGTGTGTATCTTTAATAAAATTGACCAGGCGATATTTCGGTAGATAACAGTTATATGAAGAATTTAACTTGTCGAAATTATCCTTGGACGTATTAGTGGGAAATTGTAAAGACACCACGGCCACCATTGCACCGAAATGGCACCCGATCTTTCAATAGTTTCCAAAAAAACGATACCAGTAATATGTTTAAACTAGTGTGTCTTTCATATTAATTATCCCAACATCAAACTACTTTCCTGAACGCGTTTTTTTCCGGATGAATTTAAAATGGCCGGATGCCAGAAATAAATGCTCCGTGTAAATTTAATGAAAGCAGAATTACTCATCCAGTTCAATCTAGAGCTATCCTGTGCAGAGTTCTTCATTTTTATTAAAGAGATAAAAGAAACCTTAAAACAAGTTAAATCTCTTCACAAAAATATCATGAATAAGTAATTCTTATAAATAAATTATTCTCTTATTGACGTGACAACGTCTTATAAATTGGTTTGCCGGGTGACACTTGAAGAAACTGCGTTACGCTCCGCTCACGTTATGCGCTCACAATGAGAGCGACTGAGAGGCACGCGTCCCTTCCACTCGGGCATGGTTAGCCCGCCTAAGAGGGAGAGAGACAGACATAAAAAGTGAAAGGCACGCGTCCCTTCCACTCGAGCACAGTTAGCCCGCCTAAGAGCGAGAGAGACAGAGCGAGAGAGATAGGCATACACACCGGTTCATGTCTTGCGCTTCTATTTCGCTTAGGCGCCTGCATACAAGTTTACACGTTGCCAGTTAATTGTAAAACGAATGTGTAGTGATAATGTGAAGGTAGTTTCGTCCATCGCAACAATTCAGTTAAGTTGTAGTAAACGCTGTTTCATTGTACGCAAATGTATTGCAAGTTATTGTATGTATATTTGTATATAAATACGTATGTATGTGTAAAGGTAAAAATAAAATTTTGTTAATATGAAATTCAGTGCGAGATTCTTTGTATAAATTAATGTTTTAAATATAATTCTTTGTATAAATTAATGTTTTAAATATAATTCTTTGTATAAATAAATGTTTTAAATTGTTACTATTATTTCATCCTTCTTCCTACTATACGAATGAATATTCACATTAAAATTATTTTACCACTCAAAGTCGTTGTCACGTAAAACTTTCGCCCGTATACCGACTTTACAGGCAACCAATTTTTTTTATTTTACAATTTGTAACGCTCGCTCCTCAGACTATCGTTTGAAACACCACATTTTTCTAAAAACTACTTTTTTGATTTGATTTTTGTTTTTTTATTTTTTTTTTTTACTCAGAAGACGAAGAAGACTCAACTACCTAACGATAAGGTAAACCTGATTTAAAATATCATATTTTTATTAAAATACATTTTCTATGGCTATTTTTGCTATCTATTATCACGTAATCACGTAAACGTAATTTAAAACTCAAATAAGAAGATAAATATTTAAAAACTTCTGATTATATACCGTTTTTTTTTTTTTTACTATGTCCCGCTTTCGACGAAAGAATCCCGCTTTTTTCGCTCAAAAAGTTTCAAAATCCCGACTTAACAAAAAAAAAAAAATCTGGCAACGCTGATATACATACACCGTGAAATAAGTATAATTGCCGACGAGCTGTTAGATATCTTTATAAAAAATCCCCGAAAACTTAATTCCGTTTTACTTATTTTTTTTTTTAAATATACATATTTACTTTTTGCTTATATTACAAGTATAATGTTATATAACTTTACCTAATTTTTTTAAAATAAAATTCGTATGCGTACCTAATTTGTGCTTATTACAAACATGATGTTACATTTCTATTATTATTATTATTATTATTATTATTATTATTATTATTATCATTATCATTATTATTATTATTACTTAAATAAAATTCGTTAATTTGTAATTTTTTTAAAAATAAAATTCGTTAGTTTTGTATTTCTTTTTTTTTTTTTTTTTTTTTTTTGATAAAATTCGTTGGTTTGTAATTATTATTATTATTTTTTTTTTAATTTACAGACCACGGAAATAGATAGATACTTAGTCGAGTTACTGAGTTACCACCCCCTAACCCAACTTCTAAACTCTAGCCCCGGCCAAAAAAAAATCCTGAGTGCGCCTTTGATTGCACCAACCATCACGTCAAGTAAATACACTTCTTTAACGCGGTGTCCGAAAATTATTTAAGATGAACGATTGTAGATTGCATATTAGTTAGGCACGAATCGAACAGGAATGTAAACATAGAATAACTTTCAAATTGGACCACTTGGAGGCGCTATAGTTACGGTCACTGTTCAGGGAGCCGCTCGTATTTTGTTAAGGGGTAACGTCGTCCGTTAACGGCATGGATTTTTTCAGTCTGCAACAGATAGTTGTATATGTTGTTTGTGTTGTATGTTACTAGTTGGTTTTTTGTTTTGGTTTTTTTTGTCACTTAAAGATGCGCTTAAAACGTGTGGTCAATGTGGACCGTATTTTCTTTTATACATTAGCACGGGTTAACGTTTTCCTTTTAAATTTATATTGTAATTACGTTTTATCTGCTCTATGTAACTGTATTCCAAATTAGTTTGCGCTGTTTGATATACGTTTAAACACAAGCGCATATTTTTTTTTTTGCGATATCCGAATGTTTCAGTGCAGCGATAAATTGCTTGTTTTGGTAATATTCATACGCTTGTTATTTCTTTTATTACCGCATTAAATTTTTTTTGAGTCCGTACGAGTTAAATATTTTAGCTTGATTATTCGATCTGATTACATCACGTAAGAATTACTCACTTTTAATTATTTCGGTACACTAACTCGCCTTTATCTCTTTTTTTTCTTTTTTTTTTTTTTTAACCCCCCTTTGGGCATATCAACAAAGGATCTTCGCCCAGAAACGAAAGGAAGGAGAAGGATCAGTTAAATGTAGATTCGGTCAGCTATTGATAAGATAAAGGAACTGAGGATAGGAACAACTGAGATCGACGGAAACGATAAGATATACGAGGCACAATAAGGAGTAGGGAGTTTGAGTGACAGCAGATTGGAATACAAAGAGGTACGTTCGTTCACGAGAGATGGACATTCAAAGAGGATATGGTCAGGATCACAGACGGCTACGTCGTCAGGATGAAGAGGGCAATAAGGGGAAAGAGCGAGATGAAAATGAAAGCGTGAGGAAGGAAGAAGAGTATGATTCAGACGTAAACGGATAATAGGAACAATAACGGAGCGGTGAAGCGAAGGAAAATCGTAAAACCAAGGCCGCGTGGGAAGATTAGGTTGGATGGAAAAATAAAAGGAAGAATGATTAGAAAAGGAGGAAACGTAAAAATCTGACCAAAATCTAACATGAAACTTTTTGCACAATGGGAGTAAATTCGAAACGGGAATTTTAGAGAAAAAAAAGCGGGAGGATACAGCAATCTGAGCCAAAGAATCAGCCATTTCGTTACCCTCTATCCCCATATGACTGGGGACCCAGAGCATTTCAATGCGGATAGCGTGAAGTGAAAAGAGAGTGTGAATGAGAGAGCGAATACGGAGGATGAAAAGGTCAGAGGAGTGAGAGGGGAAATGAGAGGAAATAGCTTTAAGAGCACACATGGAGTTGGAGATAATTAAAAATTTAGAAGAAGAACGATGTGAGGAAATATGGATTATGGCACGTAAAATGGCCGTTAACTCGGCCGTAAAGATAGTACAAAAGGAAGGGAGACGAAAAGATTCAGAGAAATTAATGCTCGGAATGATGAAAGAAGCTCCAACTCCATTAGGCCCCTTCGAACCATCCGTAAAAATAGCAATATGGAAAGGAAAACGGGATTCGATATAACTATGGAATTCCTGTATAACTGTTGGATAGGAAAGGGATTTGGAGGAAAAAGGAAAGTAGAATACATTGGGAGGATTGTAGAGATCTGCAAAATTGAAAGAAAAGTAAGGGAGATTGTTATAAGAAATTGTGCAGGATAAAAATGAATTTAGCCGCAAAGCAATGTGGGCTAGAATAGGAATTTTCTTGGGAGTAAAACGCCAGTTTTGCAGAATAGAAAGATATGAAGGAATAAGTTTGGAAGATGATAACGGTAGGCGTTTACACAAGAAACGATAACCTAAATAGGATCTGCGAATGAAAAGGGGAGGCGAGTTAGACTCAGCGAGAACTGCTGGTACTCGAGAAGATCTAAGAACACCAAGGCAAAGACGAATACAAGAATTTTGAATTATATCCAGCTTGGAAAGAAGTGATTTTGAGGCAGAGCCATAGATAAAGGAACAGTAGTCGAATTTGGAACGGATAATCGAATTGTACAAGGAAATAAGGAGAAAGGGATCGCCTCCCCATTTTGTTGGAGAAAGAGCTTTCAGTAAGTTTAGTCTTTTAAGGGCAGAAGAGGAAAGGAAAATCGACAAGAGACATATTAATGGAAAGCTCGATATTTAGCGGTACGGAAACTATATTTTTTGATTTTTTAGCGGAAGATTTTGAAAAAGAACAGTAATGATATCAACATTTTTAAACACCTATAAATATGAAAGTTTACAGAAAAGTAACGTTATAAATTAACAAGTTCAGTCAAGCATGAGGTTTCATGTGCTGAGGATTCCGTGTGAAAGTTAATAATAACTATAATTATTTAGTATGTAAGAAAATTTGTTTGAATAAACTTCCATTTTTATTTTACTATTTTAATTTAATATCTTAATAAATTTCAGAGATCTTTTCTAATATTAATTTAAAACAGTAAAGCAAAATACTAATTTGAATCGAAGACTTAGACTAATTTGAAGTGCAATATGTAACGGTTATGACGAAAAATTAATTAAATCCTTTTTTTATTTATTTCCTTTTTATTTCTTTTTTTTTTAAATTATTGGTTTAGATTTAATAATTCTAATATTAAGGTTTTATGATTTTTTAAAATGTTTAATTTTGTTAATCCCTACACCTATCTTTCTTGAATTGCCGACCGTTAAAGACATTTAATAAATATATAAACGAAAACACGCAAAAAATATTAATTAGAAATAATATTGATGCTCTACGTATCACTCTGCTGCGGCTGCTAGAATGTTGGTGCTCTCTGCTGGAAGGTTGATGTACGTTAGTGATTGCATCCTGGATTCTCGGTGAATGGGAGGGGAAGACACGGTAATCGAAATTATAGTCTACGAATTTTGTAAATGTCACTAATTTGAAAACCGAATTTCGAGGCGATTTGGTTACTTTGTTATCAAACTTCTTTCGGTTGCAAGACGAACTGGTTACTTTACTAAAAAAGGTCGATATAGTTCCACGATGTGACAAAGACACTGTCGTTCTACTGAGATGATTTTTTAACAATTCGGTTTTTTCTTTCGACTCTCTCAATACGTTAGACCATTATTAAATATTTTTTTTTTTATTTAAGATAATGATGTCACCATCCGACATTCAACCAGTAACAGTCGAAATTCGTACACCAGTTCCACGGGAGTCTCTAAATATAATTCCGAACCGTATTTAGAAACTTTTAAAGTTGCTAAAAACTTCAAACAGTTCCTCCCCTCTGGCGCCGCGAGTATTACAGTTGAAAATTTTGAACAGGGTTAAACATATGCGCTTCGACATATATTTCTCAAGTTTGGAACATCAAGGTTTTTAAGGTTTCGTTAAGGAAATAACTTATGGTTTCGTTTTCGACAAATAACGATCTTTCCATCGATCATGACTGGAAAAAAAATATTATTTTTGAAACTTTCGAGCTTTCGGCGCTTAAGGTTTCGAATTTTAAGATGGAAACCCAGATGTTCCAAAGTAAATAAATAAATAGGGGCGCAAATTTTTTTAACCTTTTTCAAAATCTTGAATTACAATACATAAATTACAAGCGGGGCTACACGTCATTTTTCAGAATTTTATGAACTTTTAGTAAATTTCAAACAGTTTCGTTAAGAAAATGAAATACGGATCCGTTCCCAAAAAATAGTGCTCATTCGAATAATAATACACTTAAAAAAAAAATTTTTTTTACAAAATTTCGAGCTTTTAGAGCCTTTATTGGGAACTTAGTTGTTCCAAACCAGAGAAATATACATGGATGCCCATATTTTCTACTTTCCTCAAAACTTTTAGCTATAATACTCGCGTCACAATTCAATTCTCGCGCTTCTTCGAACTTTTCGGCAAACTTCGAAAGTTCCAATAAGAAAATGAAATACGGTTTCTTTCCCGACAGATAGCGATCCTTCCAACGGTATATAACATGCCATAGAAAAAAAAAAAAATTTTCTTTAAAATTTCGAACTCTCGGCGCCTTAAGGGTCCAATTTTAAAACTGGAAATCCAGATGTTATAAACTAGAGAAATGTAAGGGGATGCGCACGTTTTCAGCCACGTTTAAAATTTTCAGCTGTAATATTCGTGAAGCTAGGGGAAAGACACGTAATTTTTTTTGTTTTTTTGAACTTTTTGGAACTTTGAAAGTTTCGTTAAGAAAATGAAACACGGTTCCGTTCCCGACTAATAGCAATCTTTCTAATGATATATTACAAGCTCGGGCAAAAAATATTTTTTAAAAATTTTGAGCTTTCGGCGCCCTAAGGGTTTAATTTAAAAGCTGGAAACCTGGATGTTCAAAACTAGAGAAATATACGTGAAGTTGCATATTTCCTACCTTGTTCCCAATTTATAGCTATAATACTGATATTGCGCTTTTTTGAACTTTCCTGCGACTTTGAAAATTTTGTTAAGAAAATGAAATATGGTTTCGTTCCCGACGAATAGCGATCTTTCTAATGATATATCACAACCTGGAGAAAAAAATATTTTTTTCCAAAATCTCGAGCTTTCGGCGCCATGAGGGTCCAATTTCAAAGCTGGGAACTCGGATGTTCCAAACTAGAGAAATATACGTGGAAGCGCATATTTTTAACCGTGTTCAAAATTTTTATCGGTAATATTCGGGGCGCTAGGAGAGGGCTATACATCATTTTTAGCGCTTTTTTGAACTTTACGCCAACTTTGAATTTTTTGGTGAAGAAAATGATATAAAGTTTTGTTCCTGATAAATAGCGATTTTTCAAACTATATTACTACATAACCGTAAAAAAAAATATTTTTTTACAAAATTTTGAGCTTTCGGCGCCCCCGAGTTTTATTTTTAAAGCTGGAGATTTTGATATTCCAAATTACAGAAATATACATGGAAGCACATATTTTTAACAATGTTCAAAATTTTTTACTTTTATACTCGCAGCGCTAGGGGACACGCAATTTTTTTTGACTTTTTGAGCTTTACAGCAACTTTGAAAGTTTTGTTAAGGAAATAAAATACGGACTCGTTCCCGACAAATAAAGATCTTTCTATTACTATATCACAAGCCTAAGAAAAAAAAATATTTTTTTAAAAAATCTCGAGCTTTCGGTGTCCCGAGGGTCCGATTTTAAAGCTGGAAACTCGAATGTTCCGAACCAGAGAAATATACGTAGAAGCGCATATTTTTAACCGTGTTCAAAATGTTTATCGGTAATATTCGTGGTGCTTGGGGGGGGACACATCATTTTTCGCGCTTTTTTGAACTTTACGGCAACTTTGAATTTTTTAGTAAAGAAAATGATATAAGGTTTCATTCCCGACAAATAGCGATCTTTCCATCGATATATCGCATGCCTGTAAAAAAAAATATTTTTTTACAAAATTTCGAGCATTCGTCGCCCCGAGGGTCCAGTTTTAAAGTTGGAAATCCGGATGTTCCAAACTAGAGAAATATACGGGTATGTGCGTATTTTTAGCCCCATTCAAAATTTTTAACTACAATACTCGCGGCGCTAAGGGGGGGGCACGCCATTTTTCGCGCTTTTCTGAACTTTTGGGCAACTTTACATAACTTTTGTAACGTAATTTTTTGATTTTATGAAAGTACTCCTGCATTGTAGTTTATATTTTGAATTTCAGCGTTATAAGTTTATCTAGTGACGAGTTATGATTTTTTAAGTGATTTTTGAGGTCGTTTTATGTACCATATTATATATTCTTGACGGTTTTTTGGGTTTTTTGCCGCCCAGGAAGTTATAGATCGTTTTAAAGATAATTTTAATTGTGATTTATGTTCCAAATTTGAAGTTTATAATTCAAGCCGTTCGTGAATTATTGATTTTTAGGATTCCGTATACATATAATGTATGGAATCCTTATAAGATGGTATACAAATGACAAAAATATCAAATAAAAATCAATAATTCACGAACGGCTTGACTTATAAACTTCAAATTTGGAACATAAATTACAATTAAAATTATCTTTAAAACGATCTATAACTTGAAGATGACCGATTACCTTGGGCGGCAAAAAACCCAAAAAACCGTCAAGAATATATAATATGGTACATAAAACGACCTCAAAAATCACTTAAAAAATCATAACTCGTCACTAGATAAACTTATAACGCTGAAATTCAAAATATAAACTACAATGCAGGAGTACTTTCATAAAATCAAAAAATTACGTTACAAAAGTTATGTAAAGTTGCCCAAAAGTTCAAAAAACATCAAAAAATGACGTGTCCCCCCCCTTAGCGCCGCGAGTATTGTAGTTAAAAATTTTGAATGGGGCTAAAAATACGCATATACCCGTATATTTCTCTAGTTTGGAACATCCGGATTTCCAACTTTAAAACTGGACCCTCGGGGCGACGAAAGCTCAAAATTTTGTAAAAAAATATTTTTTTTTATAGGCATGCGATATATCGACGGAAAGATCGCTATTTGTCGGGAACGAAACCGAATTTCATTTCCTTAACGAAACTTTCAAAGTTGCCGTAAAGTTCAAAAAAGCGCGAAAAATGACGTGTCCCCCCCCCTAGCGCCGCGAATATTACCGATAAAAATTTTGAACACGGTTAAAAATATGCGCTTCCACGTATATTTCTCTAGTTTGAAACATTCGAGTTTCCAGCTTTAAAATTGGACCCTCGGGGCACCGAAAGCTCGAGATTTTGGAAAAAAATATTTTTTTTCTTGGGCTTGTGATATATCATTAGAAAGATCTCTAGTAGTCGGGAACGAAACCGAATTTCATTTTCTTAACCAAACTTTCAAAGTTGAGATAAAGCTCAAAAAAGCTCAAAAAATTGCGCGTTCCCTAGCGCTGCGAGTATTATAGCTAAAAATTTAAAACATGGTTAAAAATATGTACTTCCACGTATATTTCTGTAATTTGGTGCGCCCTGGTCTCAAGCTTTAAAAATAAAACTCCGAGGCTTCGAAAGCTCAAAATTTTGTAAAAAAATATTTTTTTTCCCGATAATGTAATATATCGCTTGAAAGATCGCTATTTATCAGGAACAAAACCTTATATCATTTTCTTTACCAAAAAATTCAAAGTTGCCGTAAAGTTCAAAAAAGCGCGAAAAATGACGTGTCCCCCCCCCCCTAGCGCCGCGAATATTACCGATAAAAATTTTGAACACGGTTAAAAATATGCGCTTCCACGTATATTTCTCTAGTTTGAAACATCCGAGTTTCCAGCTTTAAAATTGGACCCTCGGGGCACCGAAAGCTCGAGATTGTGGAAAAAAATATTTTTTTTCTTGTGCTTGTGATATATCATTAGAAAGATCTCTAGTAGCCGGGAACGAAACCAAATTTCATTTTCTTAACCAAACTTTCAAAGTTGACGTAAAGTTCAAAAAAGCGTCAGCTCCAATTAGCGGCCCCCTTCTTGCGACGCGAGTATTACATCTATAAATTTGGAACATGGTAGAAAACACGCGACTCTACGTATATTTCTCTGATTTAAGACAATCGGACCCCAACTTTAGACTGAGACCTGTGGGGCACCGAAAATTCAGAATTTTGAAAAAAAAAAATTTTTTTGTTTAGGTTTGTGATATATCATTAGAAATATCGCTATTCGTCGGGAACGAAACCGTATTTCATTTTTTTAAAGAAATTTTCAAAGTTCTGAAAAGTTCAAAAAAAAAAAAAAATTATGTGTCTCTCCACTAGCTCTACGAATATTACAGCTGAAAATTTTGAACGCGGCGAAAAACGTGCTGATCCCCTTATATTTCTCGAATTTATAACATTTGGATTTTCAGTTTTAAAATTGGACCCTTAAGGCGCCGAAAGTTCGAAATTTTGAAGAAAATTTTTTATTTTTCTGACGCATGTTATATACCGTTTGAAGGATCGCTATCTGTCGGGAAAGAAACCGTATTTCATTTTCTTAATTGAACTTTCAAAGTTTGCTGAAAAGTTCAAAAAATCGAGAGAATTGATTTGTGACGCGAGTATTATAGCTAAAAATTTTGAGGAAAGTAGTAAATATGGGCATCCATGTATATTTCTCTGGTTTGGAACATCTAAGTTTCCAATTTTAAAATTAGTGACTTGGGGCTCTGAAAGCTCGAAATTTTGTAAAAAAAAATTTTTTTTCAAGTGTATTATTATTGGAAGGAGCGCTATTTTTTGGGAACGGACCCGTATTTCGTTTTCTTAACAAAACTGTTTGAAATTTACTAAAAGTTCATAAAATTCTGAAAAATGACGTGTAGTCCCGCTTGTAATTTATGTATTGGTTCAAGATTTTGAACAAGGTTAAAAAAATGTGCGTCCCTGTTTATTTATTTACTTTGGAACATCTAGGTTTCCATCTTAAAATTCAGAACCTTAAGCGCCGAAAGCTCGAAAGTTTCAAAAATAATTTTTTTTTTTCCGGTCATGATCGATGGAAAGATCGTTATTTGTCGAGAACGAAACCATAAGTTATTTCCTTAACGAAACTTTCAAACCTTGATGTTCCAAACTTGAGAAATATATGTCGAAGCGCATATGTTTAACCCTGTTCAAAATTTTTAGCTGTAATACTCGCGGCGCTAGAGGGGAGGAACTGTTTGAAGTTTTTGGCAACTTTAAAAGTTTCTAAATACGGTTCGGAATTATGTTTAGAGACTCCCGTGCAACTGGCTTACGAATTTCGACTGTTACTGGTTGAATGTCGGATGGTAACATTATCTGTTGAAAGTTAATATCCGCACGAACGGATAATATTATTCCACCACGCGCACAACTAGCAAGCACCGGATTTGATTCGAGAACTTTATAGTTTTTTAGTTTTAAATGTTGGTTTTGTTTTAAGTGGGTTTTTTGAATGCACGAAATAAACAGGTTTGTTAATCGGTGTTATTTTTCTTTTGGCTTTATCGGAATACGAGATTGCAGCGGTTTTTAGAATTTGGTTCGGATTGTTATAATTTTCGTTAGTAGTGTTAGTACGAGGGATAAGAAACGAAACAGGATCGCAGGTTTTGGTTTGGTTATTTTCATTACGAGGTGTGTTAGTGTTGTTATGAACTGTAATGAAAGGAACGGACTCACCGCATCATTGTTTAGGTGGTACGTCCGCCTGATGAAAAACAGATGCGAATAGTATTTCGATTTGTTAAACAATTTAACACACTATGCTAGTAAATAAATAAAAAAAAAATATTTAATAATGGTCTAACATACGGAGAGAGTCGAAAGAAAATACCGAATTGTTAAAAAATCATCACAGTAGAACGACAGTCTTTTTCACATCGTGGAACTATATCGACCTTTTTTGGTAAAGTAACCAGTTCGTCTTGCAACCGAAAAAAGTTTAATAACAAAGTAACCAAATTGCCTCGAAATTCGGTTTTCCAATTAGTGACATTTACAAAATTCGTAAACTATAATTTCGATTACCGTGTCTCTCCCTCCCATTCGCCGAGAATCCAGGATGCAATCACCAACGTACACCAACCTGCCAGCAGGGAACACCAACATTCTAGCAGCCGCAGCAGAGTGATACGTAGCATCAATATTATTTCTAATTAATATTTTTTGCGTGTTGTCGTTTATATATTTATTAAATATCTTTGACGGTCGGCTATTCAAGAAAGATAGGTGTAGGAATTAACAAAATTACACATTTTAAAAAATCATAAAACCTTAATATTAGTATTATTAAATCTAAACCAATAATTTAAAAAAATAAATAAAAAAAGGATTTAATTAATTTTTCTTCATAACCGTTACATTGCACTTCAAATTAATCTAAGTCTTCGATTCAAATTAGTATTTTGCTTTACTGTTTTAAATTATTATTAGAAAAGATCTTTGAAATTTATTAAGATATTAAATTAAAATAGTAAAATAAAAATAGAAATTTATTCAAACAAATTTTCTTACATACTAAATAATTATAGTTATTGTTAACTTTCATACGGAATCCTCAGCGCATGAAACCTCATGCTTGACTGAACTTGTTATTTGATATTTTTGTCATTTGTGTACCATCTTATTAGGATTCCGTACATTATATGTATACGGAATCCTAAAAATTAGATACCTTTGTTTTGACATTAATATTTTACAAGGAATCCCTCTCAGGACATGAAGCTGATGCTTGACTGATCTTGTTTTATATAGTGTTTTTATACTAGTGCGTTAAAATTGATATATAATGGGAGTTTTCATAAATCTATTTACCGAAACAATTGAAATGTTTAATTTTTAATTAGTATCGATTAATTTTCCCCAAAACTTATGTTTGTTATTAAAAATTAAAAGGAATCATTGAATGCTTCGGAATTCTTCTTGAAAATACATTGCATTTGTTGTTAAAATTGATTTAACTTCTACTAGTCCTAATTTTTCATAAAAATACTCAAACTCTAAATTTGAAATTTATTATAGTATCATATTTGCGTATCCTAGATGTGTTATCTATAATTAATTTCATAAAAAAGGTTTATTGACGTAACTGATAATTTTAGTGAGGTTCTAGATGAGATCGCCTCCAGTTCGTATTACCTTTTTTAGTTCATGTCGCTACACACCACATCGTCATTGTTTAGTTCAGTCGCTATACAAAAAACAATCGATAAATTTATTTCATATATTTTATGAAAAATTAAAAAAAAAAAAAATACAAACGTGTAATTTTTGAATTTTAAAAATTTCAAATTTAAGGCCTTGTGGTCAAAGTGGAACCCCGTATTCGACCTAATAATTAATCAGCCGTATATGGCCGTATTGATCTATTTTTTCAAATGCGTACAAATGGCAGTGTGTGGTCATACTGACACCGACCGATTTCGGTAAAATTATCCGTGATTTCATTCGATGTCAGATGAAATTAAATCATTTTGATTTTTTCGGACGATTATGTTGAAGTGTTTGTGTTTATTGTACAATGATGGATATCGGGGGGGGGGGGGGGGGGGACATACTAATCATTTTGTAAAAAGTTTAATTCTATATATCATCTATTCATCTTAATTATACCCAAAAAGATATGAGATCATTTATGAATTCATCGTTTATAGTTGAATAACTGAATCCAAATTGTTAAACAGATTTTCACGAAATGTAATATTGTTTTTTTTTTTTTTACAAAGCCTAAAACTGTTTGGTATTATGTAAAATGCTTGTTCGAATTATACATTTAACAACAACATATACAAAATTTTATAGAATACAAACATTCATTACCATGAGCGTCGTTAGCGGGAGGCAGGGGGCAGACCCCCCCCCAGCCTTGAAACTTTTTAATCAACTGGCCATGAGCTGCGGCGGACTAACGGGTGGTGGCAGGGATGGCCCGCCCCGGGCATCTGGTCCTGGGAGCCTCCAAACGCCTCCATGTTCCCTTGATCAAATCCTAAACAAAGCTTGAAAAATATGCCTAGTAGCTATCTAAGAGGTGGTTTGGAGTTGGGAGGTCCCATACAGATAACATACGAATAAATAAATACAGCCCCTGTACCGGTAATTTACAATTTTTAAAATAAAATTACTGCTAAATCTTTCTAATGTCTATACAGTTTTCGTTCCAGTTTCACTTATGTATTGCACTTTGTATCTTTTTTACTATTCTCGGCCCTTTGCTAAAGGTTGTCTTATTATTATAGATATAATATAGATAGTAATGTCTGTGCTTTCAATTGAAAGAAAAGTTTCAAAAGAAATTTATTTCACTGAAGTTACTAAAGAGTTCAGTGAAATGAAGGCACGAAATATAATATGCTATAATAGCTACATACTGAAAATAAAAGCTACCTATTACTTTTTACTAATTGGTGTTTTTTCTGATCAATTCGTATTTTATTTTCCTCATCCATATCCATATTCTATGTACGTTTATTTAAGTCGAATTTAAATTTCACTTGCAAGATTTTAACTAAATAAACATAAACACTTATACACATACAAATGTGAACTGAATAAAATGATTGTAAAATTACATCAACTTCTTAAACTGGGGGCCTCATTCAGCTTTGCCGCCCCGGGCCTCTGACGGGCTTGGTCCGTATTCATAGACGCGTAATCATGGACAATTTGGAAGACTTTTATAATAAAGTAGTAGAACAATTGGCCAGAAACCCACGAAAATGATGTTTTAATTAAGAGATTTTATTCTTGTTTAATAAACTATTAAGCCTTTACAAATTATACATTTTATTCGTTTCCTGTAACTCATATGCTCTTTCTATCATCCTCCCCCCTCCTGGCTCATCGGCTGGCGGTGTCCTTGTTCATTACTTTAATGTTAAAATTAGTTTTTGTTCCGGGAATTTACATTTTCGAAAATTGCTTTCCTTCGTAACATTTTCTTCAATATGCTCCAGTATATAATAAAATATTCTTTTTTTCATTCTCATATATTGAAAAAAAATTTCTTCCTCTTTTGATACTTGTGGGAATAGAGTGTAATATTCACCAAATTCATTGCGTTTATGATAGATATCATTAATATGATTATCAATCACAGACGAAAATAAATTTCGGAGCTACTGTGACCACGGCCTAATGTGGGTAATTTAAAAAAGTTTTGCACTATTCTTGTATACCAATTTAATAATAATTAGTGTAGTTATTTACTTTCAAACTATTTTATTCTTAGTTTTTTTTTTTTTTTTTTTTAAATTGAAAATAATTTACAAAATATTTTTAAAAAAAATTTAACAATTACATGTATTAAAAAAAGTAAAAAATGTGGAATGCTTCATGATTTTTCACCCTTGTGCAGAGGTCAAGCTGATCTTCTCTGTATTGTTGAAATTTTAATATATATATCTTTTTAAAAACTAATTGTAAAAATTGTAATTGAACTTTAAAAATGTAAAATGCAATGTTTCAGGACTTTGCATATCAACCTGTGCGGGGGTTAAACTAATCTCTGTATCGTTCCAATTTTAATATATACATTTTTGAAAAACAATTATAAAAACTTTAATTGAACTTTAAAATGTGATGTACAATTTTAAGAATAATTATTTATTGTTGGTTATAAAAAAATTTATTATAAATTTGTAATTTAATTATTTCACTCTGGGTGATAAATTTATTAAATGCACTACTTTTTTTTACAATTACTACACTTCTTATACGTTCTTTTTTCATTTTTTCGTTATTTTAAAATTTCCTTTCTACACTACTTTACTTTTAGCCCGAGAGCTCATCAACATTTTTGAGTAGGTATTTGAGGCACTTCGAAAACTTGCTCAGTACGTCCTTTAGTAATATACCTAAATGCGAAAAGACAGACCCGGCTGAGGGGTTAGGTGGCTTAAGCAACCTTTAAATGTTTAAAGATGGGAAAATTTTTTTGCAAAAAATGTATTCGAGGCATGATAAAATTTTAATATGTTAAAATTTAGCATTTAAAAAGTTACAAAAATCAGAAAACCATATCATTTACCCGAGGCAAAAGTGTTGCCAGGTGCTTGCAAAGTTACGTTTTAAAAAATCGAAAAAAATGTACCCGAGACACGATGAAATTCATACAGGATAATATTCGTGGCTAAAAATAAATATTTACAAAAAGACAGGTCGTTTCGGTGAGACATTTTACCTGCTAGGCGATTGAGAATGTTCAACGTGAGTGCGAGTGAGTAGCACTATGGGTAGGCTAAAGTTGATTCTTCTTACATTTCTTCAAAAACATCGTCTTCTTAATTGTTTACCTGAGATGTATTTTGATAAATTATATCAACATTGTCGTGTAATGTGCCTTTACCTGCGGTGGTGGCAACAAAACGATCGAAGTTGTCAAACGCTACTCCAGTACACAACCCATTTTCAGTAGCACATAACTCTCAAGACACAACATTGGATCGGCTGGTGGTTGATGAAAATGTAGCCTCTGTTTCTAATTCTTCAATCGTGTGATGGTAGCTGCAGCGGTGACCATACCTATTCATGATCTCAACAACTTTTCGGGACTCGTTATACTTTTTAATGTCATACCGAGTGTAATATGTTTACTGGTTTTTATTTTTCCACGTGTAACATTAAAAATTAAATTGTCAGCCGATGAGGAGAAACATTTTCGTTCGTGTTCCGCGGATTTTATACTTTTGTAACGATACCCATACAATGCAGCCGAATAAAAATCTTTTATTATTTCTGGTCTTTTGCTTTCTCCCTCCAAAAAATCCGAGGTGTGCAAATTTTCGGGTAATGGTATTTTTTTCCATGTTTAAAATTGTTTGCTGCAAAATAAAAGTAGCATTTTGGATAATATCTTTCTCTTCTATAAGAGAAAACAAGTCATCATTGTCTAAATAACCTTTTGGTCCCACAATTTTTTTATTGTTCATTAATATTTTTTTGTAACTCATCTTTATATCTTTTTTTTTCAATTTCATCTGAAACTGAACTTTACTGAAGACGTTTTCATACTTTTCACCTTTTGTTATTGCTATGTTCGTTATTATATCTACATAACTATTGCATAATATAGAAATGAAAGAGTGGAATGTTTTCTGTTCCAAAAAATACTTTGATCAATAAAACTGCAAATTTCGTCAAATGCTTCTTTATGCAATTGTAAATTTTTGTGGTAATTAATTTCCAGTTTTTCGTCTAACTCCTCTCGTAAAGTATTAACCTATGTCTTTTTCTGATTTCCAACACTTCGAGATTTTTTTAAAAAATTTTTCGTTAAACACAATCATTTTTTTATTGTCTTTTGAGCAAATCAGCGAAAGATCACGAAATTAATAACAAAACTATAGAATAATAACATGTGATACAGAAGTACGTTGTATTATAGGATTGAGAATACTCCAAAATACTAGGAAAAACCTCTAACGTGCTGTAAGTCACGTTGTTACGCGAGAGCCAATCGCATCGCAGAGTCCTTCAACTGTGACAGCAGCCGATATACGCTCCCTCTTGCACTTTAACCTACACATAGCGCGTTGCTCTCACTTACACTCACGTTAACCATTCTCAATCGCCCGGCAGGTACAATGTCCAACCGAAACGACCTGTCTTTTTAGAAATATTTTTAGCCACGAATATTATCCTTTAGAAATTTCATCGTGCCTGAAGTACGTTTTTTCGATTTTTCAAAACATAATTTTGCAAATACTTTTGCCTCGGGTAAATGATCTGGCCTTTTGATTTGTTAACTCTTCGAATACTAAATTTTAACATATTAAAATTTTATCGTGCCTCAAATACATTTTTTGGCAAAAAAATTTTCCCATCTTTAAACATTTAAAGGTCGCTTAAGTAGCCCAGCCCTTCATCCAGGTCTGTCTTTTCGCATTTAGGTATTACTAAAGGACGTATTGAGCAAGTATTCGAAGTGCCTCAAATACCTACCCAAAAATGTTGATTAGCTCTCGGGCTATTTCTTTTCACGCCAGATTTAGTATGTTTCTTATTTTTCTTAGATCCACCTTTTTCTCTGGCTAGTTTCATTTTTGGTTGAAATTTTACTTCGTTCAATTTTGCTCCTGTTTATGGTTTGTGTTAGTTCACACACAATGAATAAGACCAAATATGAACGAACTCATATTTCAAACAAAAATGAACTGGGGGCATACTCACATATGCAAGCTTACCTTGCTTTCTGTTTTACAAACAGACTCTAGTAATATGATTCGAAATGAAATCCTTATATAATCCGATTATTTGAATAATTGAATGAATATGAGTATTTAAATATTTAAAAAAAAAAAAAAAAATCCATTGAACCGATACAATTATTGTAAAATTCGATTCGTTTAACTGTTGAAATTAAAATATTCGCATTTTGGAATTATTATAGGAATCTTTTAAATATTTTGAATCAAAACGAAATTTATTTATAGAATTTTATTACTTAAATGGAGATTGCGTAAATTTTTGATTATTCTATACAATAGTTACTTATTTTTAGTAAATAGCACAGAGTCGCGTATGATTATTATTATAAAAATTATCTTTCTATCGAAATATTTCAACTAGTTATTGATGAAGCATCATCAACCAAAATTTCATCAGGATACTCCTTGAGTTCATTAAATTACAGAGGATGCTTCCTCTGTAAATGTTGTTTAAATTGCTAGTTCCTCCAAAATAATATTTTAGATATTGTTTACATAAAACGCAAGCTGAAATTTTTTTATCAATAGGTTTATTAAAAAATGTCCAAACAATTGATTTTTGCGCAGAAACCATACTTTAAAACGTATATTTAAAAATAAATAAAAAGTTTATTCAGGTTTTAATTGTATTACAGTAATCGATCAAATATGAATCTTAAAACTTAAAAATAAATCAATTAAAATTATGAAAGTAAATATCTGCTAAACTAATTTTGATTAACTTAAAATAAAATATTGTATAAAAGAAAGTATGTAAAAAGTTATTCAAAATAAAAATTATTATACACTAATATAATATAACTATATATACACATAAAATCAAATAAAATTAAACTTCGGAACTTCTTATATTTCAATTTTTTGTTTTTTAGTATGTGGTTATAAAATTTTACAGTAAATTATGCATAGCCAAATTAATAATTTCCATAAAGTAATACTTAAATTATGAATCTTTCTCTCTCTATATATATATATTAATTACATCGTAATTCTTAGGCTACTCCCCATTAGAAAAAATGTCCCAATTTTATGTAACGTTTGTTATATTTTATAGGATTTCTATGATTATGTTATTATATTCATATGGGCCGCTGATTTAAAATTACGTTGTAAATTTTGATCATTTTATACAAAGTATGGAAGAGAAAGAGATAGAAATGTAAGCAAGAGGGTCAAGGAGCACAGGCCCTTGTGAGGCCAAAATGGCCAAGTTATATATGTACCTATATATATAATAGTTTTTACCCGCGACTTTGTACGCCGAGAATTAGTATTTCAAGTAGGCTGTTTCGACATGAAAAGAAATCTAAATGAAAGAGGTTTTATTATTAATTCATAACTATAGGTTTTTATTTTTTTATTATTATTTTTTTATTAAGTATTTACTTCTATTTTTTTTTTTTTTTTTTTTTTTATTATATACTTTTATGTAATTATTTTTGTTTATTTACATTTAGGGTAGTATTTATTTATTTACATTTACATTAGTAAAATTTTAATTCAACACATTTTTGTAAACAACGTTTTTCAGACGTTGTCCTGCCAGTGTATATTCATTTACTATTCAATATATATATATATCAAATGGATGGCCTGGATATTACAATGAAAAATCGATAAAGCTTCGTCGTAAAATGCGTAAAAATGAAAGATTACTGATATTTATAATAATTTGTTATTATTACAGATTTACGATAAATTATATAACTTTTTTTTATTAATAATTCACGCGAATGAACAATATATTTTACTATTCTATTCACCATATAACCGAACTAATTTTAAATATCTCAGATTAATACTAACATCTAGCGTAACGCAAATGAATAAACAATTGACGTATAGATGTTCAGATTTTTTGGAATTCATAATCTAGGGCAGTGGTTCTTAACCTTTAAGTGATGCATTTGACAAAATTTCTGTCTGCCATGGACCACCAACTGTTTGGAGGTAATATACAGTAAATGTAAATAAATAAAGGGGGTTGTTCTATCTATCTATAAATAAGACACGCGTGAAATTGTTCAAAGCCAACAATATTTTAATTTTTTTTTAACGAAAATGTTAGGGAATAGAGGTTAGTATATTATTTTAATGCGATTTCTGTGACTGCATACTTTTTACTAACTTCTGAATCCTTGATTCAGTGCTACTCAAAGCCAAACACATGTCGGCACTGGCATCCAACCGATTTTGGTGCTTGCTTTTAATTATCAAAAACGCCGAGAACCCCTGCTCGCATAGATATGTCGATGATAACAAAGTTCGGTAACGTACACCAATTTCTTGAATCTTTGAGAAAGGAATTGCCTTTTTGGTCCAAAAATTTTCAAAATTAATTCCTGTCACAAATATATCTTTCTAGTTACTATTGTGTTGTATTTCAATCACTTCTTCTTGAATTTCATCAGGCACCTCAAAGAAAAGTTGATCACTTTCCGCGAACACCTTCGTCCTCGCAGTAGTCAGGAAAATAGCGACCGAATTCACTTTTTAAATTTTTCAAATGAAGTATCATGTTCTATTGTATTGCTCCTTTAATCTCGGCACGCTGCCTCTCAATAATTCGATTCAGCGTATCAAACGCAGAAAAATTTTTTCTTCCAACCTTGTCGATCCATAGCTCGATTTCAGTGATAAATTCAATAATTTTATCTCCATATGCAAATTTATTGCTTGCGCCTTGCAACTTCAAATTTCATGACCCTTGCAGTCGAATGTTCAATCCATTTAGTCGCACGAAAAAAATCAACTAAATAAGCAAAACACATTTGAAATTTGGACTCGCAGAACTGATCCAGCAACTCTTTGTTCTGCTTGTTAGTTAATAATATCTGTATTTCCTCTTTCAGTTCCTACAACCCCATTAATGGAAAAGCCGAGTTTCGTGTTCAGAGTTCATATTTGAGCGCAATTTTTTGAAGAGACAAGTACTAAGTGCACTCTTTTTAATGAAGTTAATTACTTTTATAGCTTTAATATTTTTAGGATGGCTTCGCGCGGACCACCGGTTAAGAACCACTGGATCTAGAGCAAACAAAATATAGTTGACCATGTGAAAAACATGGATTTTCTAAATTCAATCCAGCAACGCGCAGCGAGTTCCCTTGAGCTTTGTTCATTGTTATCGTGAATGCAAGACGCACGGGAAACTGTAATCGTTTGAATGTAACGGGCAAATCAGCGGGAATCATTGGAATGCGCGGAATCAGCACATCTCCTTTATATTTTCCGTTAATTATTGTTGCTTCAATCACATTCGGCATCAGTTTTTTCAAGGAAAGTTTGGCTCCATTACACAACTTTGGCGTGTTAAGATTCCGAACGAGCATTATTGGTGAGCTAATTTTCAACGTCAGTTTGTGCGGTGGCATTCCAGGTGGCTCCAACGAATTGAGAAATTCGACTGGATAATTAACAGCTTGATCCTCTTCGGTAACTGTATCAATGGATTTGTACTCTGTAATCGCAGCTGAAATTTTTAATTGAATCTTATTATTGATTCGATTGACGTTATCATTCTTTGGAGCTATGATAGCACGCTCGCAAAGCCAATCTTGATTTCTGGAGTAGTTACCAATATTATTGGGGAAAACCTTATTTTCAAGATTTTCAATTGATGACTGAAGTTGACAGAAGTTCGGTGGGAATGATATCTCCTGTGTTGCAGGATCTACCGGAAGAGGCATTTTTTTTCTATATCTCAAATGTCTCAACTTTAGCGTTTATAATATATCTTTTTATCTTTTTATTTTATCTTTTTAAAAAAATCCGCCCGAAAATGAATGTATATCACCTACGACGACTTTACAAAAATGCCGAAACTAAAATTTCAAATAATAAAAACGCCCAAAAATATAACATATCCCATACAAACTCTGCCACCCCATTATTTCCCCCTAGAGGTTGAATTTTAAAAAATGGCTATTTAGGTGTCTAAAATAGCTTACATACATATCACAATGTTCATGCTTCTAAGTTCAGTAATGCCATACTTCCATACAAACTTTCGCCCCCCTTTTCACCTCCTTGTAGGGTAATTTCCAGAATGAAAACTATCCTATGTCCTTCCCTGAACCTCAAACTATCTCCATACCAAATTTCATCTAAATCGGTTCAGCGGTTTAAGCGTGAAAAGGTAACAGACAGACAAACAAACAGAATTACTTTCGCCTTTATAATATTACTAGCTTTTAACCCGTGACGTTGTTCGCGGAGAATTATTATTTCAAGTAAGCTGTTTCGACGTGAAAACAAATATAAATGAAAGAGATTTTATTATTAAATTATAACTATAGGTTTGTTTTTTTTTTATTATTATTGTTTTTTTTTATTAGGTATTTACTTCTATATATTTTTTTTATTATTTACTTTTATGTAATTATTTTTGTTTATTTACAATTACAGTAGTAAAATTTTAATTCAACACATTTTTGTAAACAACGTTTTTCAGACGTTGTCCTGCCAGTGTATATTAATTTACTATTAAATATATATATATCTCAAATGGATGGCCTTTATATTACAATGAAAAGCTTTGTCGTAAAAAAATCAGTTAAGCGGTTTAAGCGTGAAAAGGTAACAATAGACAGACAGACAGACACACAGAGTTACTTTCGCATTTATAATCTCGGCAACCCGTTTGAGAGGCGTGACACTCAGCGTCTAAAGCTTGCCGTGCCTGAGTCTGTTCTAAGGTCTCGGCAGCCCTTTGAGAGGCGTGACACTCAGCGCCTAAAACTTGCCGTGCCTGAGTCTGTTCTAAGGTCTCTGAAACCTTTTGAGAGGAGTGACGCTCGGCATCTAAAATCTGTCTGGTCTGTGTCTGCTCTTGAGATTCCTCAGTTCTAGCTACTTTCGCAGCTCGAGCTCTGTTAGAGTTACGCGCTAGATCAGATTTACGCCTGCGAGGCATATTGACAGTAAAAATAATAAGAATTTTTCTTTTAAAATCAAAATATAATACGTTTATGTAAATGTTTTAAGGAAATCTCCGGCCTACTCACTAAGTACCTATATAACTATCGTTATGATTTAATAATAAAACCTCTTTCATTTATATTTATATTGACGTCGAAACAGCTTACTTGAAATAATAATTTTCTGCGGACAACGTCGTCGCGGGTAAAAGCTAGGAACGGACGAACGAATGGCGACTATCGAAGATGAACAACACGTTAATAAAAGCTAGCTAGTAATTTTGTTTACATAACGAAACCGATTTCTGGCTTTCTGATGTTTCTTAGAATTTCCGAACAAAAACATCTGGCTGAATAAAATAACATCGACTAACGAACGAATACGTAAGAAATAATAAAATTAATATAATATTTCCAGAATAAAAACTATCCTATGTTCTTTCCTTGACCTCAAACTATCTCCATACAAAATTTCATCTAAATCGGTTCAGCGGTTTAAGCGTGAAAAGGTAACAGACAGACAGACAGATAGATAGATAGATAGACAGACAGACAGAGTAACTTTCGCATTTATAATATTAGTAAGGATAGTAAGGATATATATATATACATGGGCGTCGCCAGGGTCAGGACCGTTGCCCTCTCCCCTTGGAGCCTCGAAACTTTTTAATCAATCGGCCATGATGAGTGTTCATAGGCGCGTACTCATGGACAATTTGGAAGAATTTTATAATAAAGTAGTGGAATAATTTGCCAGAAACCCACGAAAATTATGTTTTAATCAAGATTTTATTCTTGTTTAATAAAATATTAAACCTTTACAAATTGTACATTTTATTTTTCCTGTAACTCATATCCTATTTCTATCATTTTGCTCCCCCCCCCCGGGCTCATCTGCTGGTGACACCCTTTTATATATATATACACATTTACATACATATTGGAACGAACCAAATGGATTGTTTTTTAATTTAAATATTGTGTACCAGCTGACCCGACTGACGTCCCGTCCAATTTTCAAAAAAATTATTAATGGTCGTTTTATAAATCGAAACACTTGTTTGTCTTCTTGATGAATGCATTTGCAATGATTGATTTCGTTCAATTTCATTTCGCATTTCACGTTGCTCTGCAGTTCGATTACATTCAACATTTGCTTGGCTGTTAGCGTGGCGAGTTCTACATTCCGGGTTCTTATTGCCGGCATTGCGAGATATTTCTTTGCTTAAATTAGGCTTCAGCGAGTTTTAAATTAAATAGCTCTGAATATCCAATTTATGACTGACGGATCAGAACTTGCAAATTCTTGATATTTTTAGAGGAAGCAGATCGCAGCAATTTTAAGATAAGTGGCTTTCTAACAACACAAAAAGCATAGTATTATTCTGCATTCTAAAATTACTACTGTATTTGCATATTTTCACTAAAATTGTTGTAGAACGCTTTATTTTTATTTATTTTTCGAACTGTTTAATTCGATATACATTATAATTCAAACGTGGCCAGCTATTCGTTGATTTTAATATGTTATTATTCTAATTACTCACTTGGCGCAATGTTTCAATGTTTTGTTTTCACGAATTTGGCCATTTTCCGTGTAACTTTTCTAACTTTTTTTTTCCACACAAACCTTCTCCTGATAATTACAAACGTAACAAAAAAGAAAAAAATCAGCCAAATCGGTCAAGCCATTCTAGCGTGATACGAGCAGCAACATTTTTTCGGACTCATTTTTATTATATAGATAAAAGAGAAGAAAAATAATAGTAATAATAGGAATAGCAATAATAATAATTAACCAGTTAATTCAGAAAAGGAAAATAAAGAAATTTGAATATGTATATACGTATATATTTTAAGTTAGGTTAACGATAAGTGTGCTGATACCGAAAATGTGGAATTTTGTAGTAACGTAATTGGGTTGCATTAGAAAAATTCCGAGCGTAAGTCGTTGTGTGTATGCCTGTGTTAGTAATAAAAGCGAGTGTAGATGACATCAAGGTGTGTGTGAGGCATGCAATTAAATGTTAGTAGTAGGAAAGGCTATCGGACAAGTTGTTTTTGAAACAATTTGAATTCAGATACTGGTTTTATGCATTGATGTGATTAGTTTACATATTTCGATTTATATTATTCTCTACTGAATTGTGAACAAAAATACGATTCGAGGATTAATCCGAGGATTATTTTGAAACGAATGCGAATAACCGAGTATCCAAATAATCCAATTATTTACATCATTAACGGACTTCTTTCGTGAACAGACTATATGTGTATATCACACTAGAAGAACAACAAAAGAAAGGAAAAAAAGAATGCTCTATCTCTCTTTTTTTTAGAATAGATACGGTTTTCTTACTTTTTCAAAGTGCATTGTAAATAGTTTAACATCATTATCTCTTTCTTTCGCTAAACTTGCTATTTAAAACTGTAGTAATTCCTGTCCTATACAGGGGTGCATCTGGGGGGAGTTTCCGGGTCCTCCCCAATGTCTGCGAAATAATAACTACTTGAATCAAATTGACCAAAATTCAGAATAAATTTATTTCTCTTCAATTTTTGACAAAAGAAAAAAAAGATTAAAATTTTTGAAAAATAATGACAATTTTGATATAATAATTTAGTTTTAAATATAGCATCGTTTGCTAATTGGTTGAATTTATATTTGCAATTTTTATCAGTCTTTTCCAACCTAAAGCCCCCTATATATATATATATATATATATATATATATATATATATATCTGAAAAATAATAAGAAGCAACTTCTTTCTGAAATTTTTTTTTCACACACCTTCTATGGGTCCAAATGTATCTGGGTGCTAAAAAAATTTTCCATGTCGTTTTTGAGATCTTAGCGTTTCAAGCTTTGCAGAAATATAAGAATACAAACAAGAAGCTCGAGCTAAATAAAAGCCGCTGAAAAAAAAAACAAAGCAAAATAAGGAAACACAATATTTTAGCTGTAGTAAAATTTTTAGATAATTTGAAGCAATTTTTAATGGAACCATTGTAACATATTTATAGTCGACAAAGATTTTTTATCAAAGCATTTTTCTCTTTTTTTATTTTTTTTTTTTGTGCAAAGTAAAATCCACGTTTTATTATTTCGTTTAAGTTCGCCGGTGATACGTTTAAATTAAAAAGGAACAATAATCGAATTTTAATTTATATCAAATTAAAAGGCTTGCAGCAAATAACGGTAATTTAATTTTTTTTTTTTAAATCTCTTCTACTATTTATTAACGAGGACGTCATTCTTTTTCGGGCACCAGTGATAGTTTGTAAAATAAACCTCGCGAAAAACTGTTATAAAAACCTGCTTTAAAATAAATTGCTAAATATAATCTTTTCTAAGAATGAAGTGGTCGATCGAAATTTACTTTTTTGTCGTTATGATAGAAAACTATCGCATGGGGTTTCGGGAGGTGTTGTCCCTGCAGCAAAGTCGGAAGGATTGAATTTTTTGTATAGCTACATGTTTTTAGATAATAGTACGTTTAATTTGCTTAAAATAACGAAAATATTTTTTGATTTTCTGTAGAATTGAAGCCAAATGGATGACGCTATAGCGCGGTACATTGTGCTGAAATTGAATGAATGGAGAAAAGCTGGCATAAACTGTGACGTAACTCTGATTATTGGCCAACACGAATTTCACGCGCATAAGAACATTCTCGCAGTTGCCATTAAATCCTTCGGGAAGTTATTTACAGGTAACATCATCGAAAAGGAGAAAAACGTCATCACTTTGAAGGATGTTGATCCGGACGGATTTCGATTAATTTTGGACTACGTATATACGGGAGAAATTGAAACGGATAACGATAATTTTGTACAAGTTTTTTCGCTGGCTGCTTATTATCAAATTGAATGTTTAATAGAAAAGTTACTCGATTATGTTAAAGACAATATTAATACCGATAATGGATTTTATTATTATCATTCAGCAGATTATATTGAAATCGAGAGGTTAAAAGGATTTACAAAAAAATTTATACGAAAAAATTTTCTCGCGTGTTCGGATTCTGCCGCATTTTTCGATATAACATATCCGGTTCTGCTTGAACTTATTGACAGTCCGATGGAAGATGAAGTAGATAGATTTAAAATTATAATGAAGTGGATTCAAAGTGATCCAAAAAAACGATCCGATTATTTATCGGATCTTATTAAACATGTTTGTTTTGGATTCATCAGTAGTAATGCAATAGTTGACGATGTTTTGGATTACCAGTTGGTAATAAACAATCCGGAAATCGTTAAGGCTATAAAGGAGAGAAAAGATCCGGGACATACGATTAGGATTTATGGGATTAATGGATCAGATCTGATAAGAATGGATGCGGTCAATGCGAAATTAGAAGCAACACACGTGATAATAAAGACGGAAGAGGATTGTGATGAATTCCAACTCGTTTCTTCTGCCAACGCGATGTATGTATCTACTTTTAAAAAAGGTAGGGGCAACAAGTTGTATCGTTTTAAAGATTATCAGTGGGCATTTTTGCATAAAGATTACGATTTGGAAGGAGCAAATCGAAGTATAGTCTACGTAGAAAAATATCAAACTATTTATACAAATGATGATCTTTACATACATGTTTATGAGTTGGATACAAAGATTTCCAATTATTGCAAGTATTATCGCCTAAGCGTTCGATTGAACGTTCATTTTACTTTCATAACAAACATTTGTGGCACATTAGTTGTCTATAATGATGTTATTTATGCACATGTTTTACATTCAAATGGTCTGGATTATATATTACGATATGATCCAGTTGATGAATCTTATCTACAGATGCGATTGGAGAAACAATTACCAAAATGTTGCCCAAATGCGGTAAACGCCGTTTTGGGTGACAAAATGTTTATCATAGGCAGCGGCCTAGTACAGATGTACGATATTACGAAAGATCAATGTGAAATAATAGTAGAGAATGAAGAAAAAAGTATTTTTTATCATTCGTTGATCGGATATCAGAACCGACTTTATGCGATTAGAGAAAAATGGGATGTGATTGATGTGTTTGATCCCTTAAAGAAGGATTGGACGGAGGAAATTCATTTGAAGATGGATAACAAAAATATCTTTAATATGAAATAAAGTCATTCAGCTATATTTAAATGTAAATTAAGTTAACTACGTTGATATTCATTTTACCGATTATTATGGGTTATTATTGATTTTTTTTTATTTCTTTTTTTATTTTCATAGCTTAAATGCTATTCATACCTTATAGAAAAACCTCAGATATGCCAATCACGAACTTAAACTCGTGCATTTAAATTTACTAACTTATTATATTTTTATTATTATTGTTATTATTAAAATGGTTTTATCATTTTTAAATGTATATTTTTATCGATTCCCCTTACACCTATCTTTCTTAAACGGCCGACCGCTAAGAAACGCAATGATTAAAATTATATATAAACGGAAACGCGCAAAAACAATTAATTAAAAATATTATGAATGGTACGAAACACTCTGCTGTGGCTGCTGAGTTGTCGGTGTTCCTTCTGGCAGGCAGGCGTGCCTTCGTCTTAGATTCTCTACAGGGAGCAGGTGCGGTTATCGATATTGGCATATTTTACGAATTTTATAAAAAAACAAAAAAAAAACGATTAATTAGAAAACCGACTTTCGAGGCACAATCTCATTACTAGCACACCTTCCTGGATCGAACTTCTTTCGATTACCGTACAAACTGGTTATTTTTTTTTTTTAAAATGTCGATATTGCTCTCCACGACTTAACGAGCGCTATCTTTTTACTTCAGCGATTTTTTGTAATTCGGTTTTTCTATTTCGAGCTACCTCTGCTCCCACATCTGATGTGCCGATCCGTTTACTGACCAATCATCGCGCGCATCCATCAAAGCCATAATCGATCTGGATACAGCAACCCCTCATTTACGCATGCACTTACTTTTTCATTATTAGAGTTCGGTTTTATATGCACTAAAAAACCCCGATATATGCATGAAAGGTTAAAGTATCCATGAAAATATGCACCAAAAATTTCATAATTGCGATAGTGTATATTAAAAAAATAAAATAAAGTTTTTCCCTTCGAATGTTTATTAACGCGCTACTTTTTATTCCATTAAATTAATTCACATCAAAAGATTAAATTATAAATCTGAATTTTAAAAAACATTATTACAATCAGCATTAAGAATTTTTTCTAAATTATCTACTCGAAAATGATATCCTTGCGTGTCTGTTAACGTAGCTTACAGTGCAGAAAATGGTTTTTTAGTACATCGCAAGGCACAACTGGTTAATATTCAGATGAAGTAGAAGGGATTTCCTTTACATCTGGCATTCCATTTAAAATTTTCACTATTGCTTGTAACAAATCCCAGCTGATGAAGTACAGCATCTAACTTAGCTTTTAAACCATCCATCAGAAGATGGTTCTGAAGTATAATGGGACGACGATATCCCACGCCATAAAAAAAAAAAAAATCGTGACTGTGACAGAAAAAAATTTTGGGGGTCAAGCTAAGAATGACGTTGTTATTAATATATATATATATATATTAATGGCTATGCCATTTTTACGCCAGGAGTCATCCGGAAAAGTGTCCTGCCACGAAATTTGTCCCATATATAAGACTTTAATGCGATATTAGCGCTCCTACATCCCCCCTGGTGGTGGAAAATTAGAACTGAATGTTTTTTTTTCTGCCAAACGGCGTAGCCAATGAAAAAGTTTACTCTTTTATTTTCCTTTTGAACTTAAATTTATTTTCAATTTTTTCAATCGAGCATCATAGTTCAGCTCTGGTTTTTTTATCCCAATAAAAACAAAATGTAGGAACTGGTCCCAGTATTCTCCTTAGATTCATTAGGCTTAGTACATTGTGAACCTTAACTTCACAATCCATAATACCTTATCAAAAGTATGCAACTCACTTTACTTTTTAAGCCTTATACCAAATTTATCAGCACCACTTTAAAAAGTATTAAAATTACACAAAAATATTCCAGGATTAACCCTCTTGTCAGACTTAAAAATTCGTGATATGAAAAAAGAGTGCCAAGTTCTTTGGAAATTACACGGCCGTCTTGAGTTCATAAATTCCTTGCTATATAATTGTTATGCTTCTTACAAGGAAAGTGCACGAGTTGTCGGACGCCGATTTTGATGAAATTTCGATATGTTGTAGTGTATAAAAAAATATTAGACACGTGTTTATTTTTTATCGGCCTATATGCAGTTTTAAAGAGTGAAAACCACCAACCCTAAAGTTCATCCCGAAAATCGTTTTTCCTAAATATCATCTCGTCTTCAACTCTATATTTTTTTATGAAACAAAATCAAGATTATTTCTCGTGCAAAGGACAGTAATCCACAGTGATTTAAGCAGCGGGGTTGCATCCCCTATTTTCTAGGGGGTGAAAACACTTTTTTTTTGGTCATAATTATGGAATAAAAAATTGTAAAATAACATAAAAAAATAAGAAAATTTTTCTTTAACCCACAAATAAAAAATAGGCATTTTCAAGAATATCAGCCTTAAAGGGGGTGAAGCACTTCACAAGAAAAATCAGTAAATACACGTATTAAGTAATCCAATTTCATAAAAAAATTTGTATGTAAGGGTTTTCGAGGTGGCTGATTAAGAATCCGTTATCAGATTTTGTTAATTCAAAATGGCGGAAAAGAAAACTCAAAAAAGTTTTAATTTTAATGACAAATTTTATACGAGGATTATTTTTGAGATCGCTAATTACGAATCTGTTATTAATTTTTGAAAATTCAAATTATCCTGCGCTTTATAACGATACAGCCCCAAACCCCTAAAACCCAGACAGGCATTCAGTCTGTGTTCTTTTAAACCAACAAACCTCAAACGCCTAAACCTCAGACAGGCCAGAGGCGGCCTGTATGTTATAACTGTACAACTTCAAACCTCTCTAAACATCAGATAGGCCGATTGTCTATGACCAAGGTGAATTCCCATTTCGCCTAATTCCCAATTCGCCTAATTTCCATTTCGCCTAAAATTAGGGTCGGGTTACTCAGGTAATAAAAAAAAGGTCAGACAAACATACGAATGATTTCGTGTTGGCATCAGCGCGTCATCATTATCGAATTTTAAGCAGACTAAACGCATCAATTTTTTTTGCTATTTGATTCCACTGTTAATCTTTTCTTTCCGAAATACAACAAAAAGGTTTATATGAAAATCAGAAGTGAAAAAATACCGCTAAAAATGTTTGATGTAAATATACGCGAAACGACCACTCCGATTAATGTTTGCGAGTTATTTTATTGGATGTCCGGTGCTGTATAAATCCCACCCGCCTTATCAGTCAGTATATAAAAGCCTTATTGATATTTAGTGTGACAAGAGCATTAAGGTTCGGAGTTGCAGAAAATATAATAAAAAAGCTAAATTATAATTAGGTGTAGTTTCGAAGTGGTCGCGTTTATGTAAGAAAACAGGAATAAAAATCGAATAGAATTAACAATAATGACATGACAACATCGGTAATTTTATTATTGATTATTAAAATTACAATTATAAGTACATACAAAAAGTAAATGTTAAAATTAGGAAAACATAAATAAAGCTCCATTTAGTTCACCCTGCCTTTTTGCCTTTTCTAGGCTTTTTATCAAAATAACTTCTTCCGGCTCAACGTAGCTCGGTACGCATTTCAAACGCCTATACTGTCAGGAAGTGCTTTATTTCCGCTTCTCGGCCACGCGCAACGACACTAGTTCGCTACCCCTGCGTAGCGGTCAGATCCTTCGATTTTTTAACCGAGAATGCGTCTTTGACAAACAATGCCGCGTTTGCCCGCTGCCGAGACCTTCCGAGAAATTGAATGATTATTACCAAAATTTTAATATTTTCAAAGGTCGTACGAAATGCCAAATCCATCTCAATATGCGGAAAATCACCGCATACTGACTGTTTTGCGCTATGAGGTCAAATTTGTTCTGGGTTGAGTGTTATGTGTATCAACGTTCTGAAGGAAACTATTCTTCTATCTTGAATATTTAAATTTTCGCTTGTGAATTTAGAGTCAGGCTAATATAGCAATGGATATATCATTTATAAAAACAAATCGAGCAGGTAAATAATATATATATATATATATCTAATATTTGTATATTGAAATATTTATTGCAAATTACATTTTAAATGAAATGGTATTGAATTAGATTTTGACAACAGAGAAAAAAAAAAATTATCATCCATTAAAAAATTATTTTCGCTTGATTGCTATAAATTTTTATTTTGTACGTCAAAAGTGCATGATAAAATATTGGGTTAATTGAATAGCGTCTTTTTATATTCTCTTTCTTTTTCCTTTTTGTAATGTTAAATCGTAATCTTTTGGCAATTTATTGAATGAAGCATTTTAAATAGTAAGATAGAGGGTTTTTTTTCTTTGCCTTTTTTTGGATTTGCCAAAAAATCTGGCAGACTTAACAGATTATAAAAGAAAGAAGAAAAATATTATAATCTAATTCGATTGGACACTGGGGAAATAGAAGAAACAAGAGTAAGCAGGACATTGCCCCTTTATTCCAATCTTCTGCGCTTTGGCCTCCCCACTCCTTACAGTGCCAAAGCCATTCTTGCTTTCTCCTCTCTCAATATAGTTCCTTTGTTAGCTTTCTTTATCTCCTCAATTTTTAATCGTTTCCTTATATAATGTACAGTTCTCTGCGTTCGGTAAGTTCTACTGTTGATGTGCCCAAAAAATTGAAAAAAAAAAAATTTTTTTTTACTTTGTCAGAAACTCTAATAACAATATTTTTTGCGTTTTATTTATTTTTTTCATTCCAATTATTGAAATTACTTGAAAAACATCGTCATTATAATAAACGTGACTAATTTGAAGAGGAATTTTTCAAAGTCCAACAGCAACCATTTAGGCTCCTGGAGAAGTTATTTATACCTTAAAATTCAATTTTAGAAGTATTTTTAACAACATACGCCACGTTTTACCGTTTCATCTTGTAGAATAAGGAAAAAAATCATGACTGTATCTTCTAAAATTTTTTTTATACCGTGCGACACATCTAAAAATGTAATAACCCCTTATTACTACCAATCTTTCGCCATTTTTTAATCAATTGTCCTTATTTTCACTGCTTTCTACAACTAAAAATCTATTGTTAAAGATTATCAAATATAACAAATATACTCGAGGGGTAGATATAAGAATATTTAAAATATACATTTTTTTGATATGGTGCTTTTAAATCTATGCTCATTTATTAATCCCATAAAAGCCATGAACTGACCCCATATAACAGGGTCTTCACCTTGTTTATTCCTTACTTACTCTTCTTTTTCTGCTGTACACAGAGTTTAATAGTAAATCTAGTAAATTTTCTCGTCCTAATATCCAAATTTTGAAAAATCTCTTGTAATCGTATACGTTACTGTTGATTATTTATTCAAATCCGAAGCAGTATTTAATTTTTAAATTCTTTCGATTTGCAAATTCACTTTTTTTGAATTAAAGAAAAATGAAATTAGGTCCAGGAACTTTTGTTAAAAAAAAAAAGAAACAACTGTTTTCCTAATTGTAACATTTACTTTTTGTATGTACTTATAATTGTAATTTTAATAATCAATAATAAATTTACCGCTGTAATAATCATTCGATGTCATGTCATTATTGTTAATTCTTTTCGATTTTTATTCCTTTTTTCTTACATAAACGCGACCACTTCGAAACTACACCTAATTATAATTTAGCTTTTTTATTATATTTTCTGCAACTCCGAACCTTAATGCTCTTGTCACACTAAATATCAATAAGGCTTTTATATACTGACTGATAAGGCGGGTGGGATTTATACAGCACCGGACATCCAATAAAATAACTCGCAAACATTAATCGGAGTGGTCGTTTCGCGTATATTTACATCAAACATTTTTAGCGGTATTTTTTCACTTCTGATTTTCATATAAACCTTTTTGTTGTATTTCGCAAAAGAAAAGATTAACAGTGGAATCAAATAGCAAAAAAAATTGATGCGTTTAGTCTGCTTAAAATTCGATAATGATGACGCGCTGATGCCAACACGAAATCATTCGTATGTTTGTCTGACCTTTTTTTTATTACCTGAGTAACCCGACCCTAATTTTAGGCGAAATGGTACCAGACCATGACCAAAACCGCACGGCCACACTCGAATTGCGCACAGTTATTTACCTGCGTCGAAGGTTAAAAAAAGGTCTCTAATCTCCACACACCAATTGCGCACCGGAAGTTTGCAGGTATGAAATATAAAAAAACAAACGAAAACGACGCTCGGACCATAATCGCTGTCCGCTGGACTAAGGGTTTCCAAAACTGATGGCGCTTGATCGTACTATATTTTTAATGTTCGATAACTTTCAACATTTTTACGTATCCTATTTTTGACAATTAATTTTTAATCTACTAATGAAAAATACTCTACACCTGCTTATGTATTAAAAATCATTCCTCTATAATGACGGTTTATTAAAAAATATTTGAGAATACGCCAGATTAATTTTAAATATACGTAATTGTTTAAACTTCTAATTCCATTTTTGTTTTTAAAACAAGTAGTTCCGATAAATAACTGTGATATATTTATGTTTTTATCATTAAAAATTGATTCCGGCTTTTGCAATTTACCAGTTAGCTCAACTTTCAGTAATTTAGCTTACTCCTAATTGTCTACATTTGTGTTCTTTTATCTTTCTAGTTTCAAAAGAATTATATTTATGATTGCACGTGTATACTACCTCTTGACATAGCGGCAGCTAAAATTTTTCCTTATTTGGAAGTTATTATTTTTAATAAAATATTTCACTTTCATATATACGTTAATGTTAATTTCGTGTTACCATTAATGTTAAGAAATTATCAGTGTTAACAGTTTTATCATGGGGATAAATATTTCTAGAACAGTTTGAATTCTACAAAGCGCCTGTAAAATAACAATTTTGAAACATCATTTTATTTCTATGATTAAAAATAGAGCAATAATTGAAACAGTGTCGAATTACTGTTATGTACTTATTATAAGCCGGATGATAATTTTTGATGTTTTTTGATGAGGAAAAATTATGACCCTTACACGTTAAAATGTAAAGCTATATACAAAAATAGTATTAAATGCTCTTTCAGAAAATGCTAACGTTTGAACAACTCTTCTGACCTCTGAGCGCTAAAAGTCGCTCAACGAGTTAAGAATATGTAATATGACAAATTTAAAATTATCTAAAAATTACTTCAAAATGCATGAATCACCAACCGATATTATTCCTGAAATTTAAAATATACAATAAACAACAAAAACTTTGCATCGCAATAAACATTTCCAATAAGCACTTAATTAAAACCCCATTTGCATCTAAAAACGGCAAACGAATGTAGTTTTCGAAAATATATAAACGGATACTTTGGAAAGAAAAATATAACGATATTTTAGCTTTAAATTTAAATTACCGGAGGGTGATGGAAACTTAAAAGTTCAAAAAAAAAATTTTTCCCGGGCATGTTCTGTATTAATGGAAAACATTACACAGAAGTAATGAAATCATATTTCAGTGTTGCTTCTAAGAATTACTTTTTTATTCTCATAACCTAAATTTGAGTTTAAACTTGTGCTTCTTTAACCAACCAAATGTGCGCAAAAATATCTATTATCTAGAGTAGAAACTATTTAATTTACAATAAACTACAAATTATAAAAACTTGACGAAGGAAAATTATCTTGTTAAATCCAACTAACATTTAAAGAAAAAAGGTAGTAGTACTAACACTATTTATTTACGTAATTATCATTGTAAGTTTTATTATTAAACTGTTTTAAATAGGATTTTATTTTAATGGTAAATTTTTGCGTTGTCATTTAAAATTCAAGTAGAATACTATGTATTGTTTGATGGTACACTAAATGAAAAAATTACGATTTTTAACAAATTTGCTTTTAATTCAAATGACAATTTATAACTGAGATTGAACACACTAGTATTAATGGATAAAATAAAATCTGAACTGAAACTTTCCCGAAACTAGGTTCCCTCAAACTCGTAAGTAACTCGTATATTATAACAACATATTTAATTTGTCAAACTGGAAAATTTTACATGGTCACATTTATATTTTATGTACATTAATCAGTTGATATGAAAGTATTTTGTATTAATGTGAAATAGAAGCTTCATGAAGCATAATATGCCGTGCGCTGAAAATTCTACTGATTCAGTTAGAAATATTATGGTAATTTACGTTATTTTATATAATAATATTCGTGCAAAAATTACACTCTATTTTATGCAACATTTCTTTAAATATGTGTATGTTTCCTAGAGGTTGTTAAAAATATTTCGAATAAAAATCGTACTTCTAACGGGATAGTAGCCTATTTTTCGCAAACGTTAAAGGTTTTTTTAATCGACTGAAATGTAGTTCGGTTATTATTCCAAATAGTAAACGCGTTTCATTACGATAACACATTTTGGAAGTCACTGAAAGAGCGACTTTTACTGATTTTATTCCTTCATCGTTTTTATAAAATCCGGAGTATTTTTTTAAAGGCTGTGCGCAATTCGAGTTGTCAGCGGGTGGGCTATTTCGGGTCTGGTGCGGAATTCGAGTGTGACTTGTCACTGTGTTAGTGCTTTGTGCGGAATTCGAGTGTCCCCAACCGCACAACTCCTACACTGCAGATGGACGAAAGTGGTATACTGGAAAACCGTTCTTATAATTTACTTATTTAAAAAATTATCGATACGGTTCAACCTATGTATTTATTTATTTGTTTATCTATTTATTAATGGGAATCGCTCTCTTCTTACGAAAATAATAACAGAAATACATTTAATAAGTGGCCAAATTTTTTGCTGATTACAACTTTAGTCAAAGCAGTCTGTCTGGGGTTTATTGGTTTAAAAACACGGGCCTTCGGCCTGACTGGGGTTTAGGAGTTTAGGGTTTGTTGGTTTAAAAAAATACAGCCTGAATGCCTGTCTGGGTTTTAAGGGTTTGGGACTGTATGGTTATAAAGCACGGGATAATTTGAATTTTCAAAAATTGATAACAGATTCGTAATCAGCGACCTCAAAAATAATCCTCGTATAAAATTTGTCATTAAAATTAAAACTTTTTTGACTTTTTTGTCCGCCATTTTGAATTAACAAAATGTGATAACGGATTCGTAATCAGCCACCTCAAAAACCTTTACATACAATTTTTTTACGAAATTGTACTACTTGATGCATGTATTTATTGTTTTTTCTTGTGGAGTGCTTTACCCCCTTTAGTGATATTCATAAAAATGCCGAAACACGTCAACTTTATTTTTTAATTGTGTGTGTTAAAAAAAGTTTTTCTTATTTTTTCGTGTTATTTTATAATTGTCTATTCCATAATTATGACCAAAAAAAGGCGTTTTCACCCCCTAGAAAATAGGGGATGCAACCCCACTGCTTAAATCACTGTGGATTACTGTCCTTTGCACGAGAAATAATCTTGATTTTGTTTCATAAAAAAATATAGAGTTGAAGACGAGATGATATTTAGGAAAAACGATTTTCGGGATGAACTTTAGGGGGGTGGTTTTCACTCTTTAAAACTGCATATGGGCCGATAAAAAATAAACACGTGTCTAATATTTTTTTATACACTACAACATATCAAAATCGGCGACTGACAACTCGTGTACTTTCCTTGTTAGATACATATTGCTTCTTACACATTCATGAAATCAACAACTAATATATATATATATATATTATATATATTGAGCTGATTGCTCTTGTCCCGGTTCATGGCCGCCATTTGAGCTGAATCAGCTTTTCTCATTTCCCTGTTCCGGTGCCAGTTGAGATGTACTCATTTTTCTCGATGATGTAGAATTAATAAAAAATAATAAAAAAAAAAAAAATAAAAAACAAAATAAAGATTTCGGGCGCCAATGACACTTAACCCTCAATTCGTAGAGCTTTAGGCCTTCCTAAGGTTTAACGAAAAGAAGAAAGGTCTCCGCGGCGGAGATGTTACGAAAACGTGTCCTTATAGCGAAATAAACGAAAAATTTTTTAAGGGGAGTAAATCCAGTTATATTTTTTTTAAAGAAAAATACGTATAAACCGATCATAAGAGAAAAGAAAACGAATATTCTAAGCGGTACTGTTTGTCTCAAGCGGCCAAAGCAGTGAAAACATATAAATTTTGCCTCGAACGGCGTGTATCTGTGAAAAATATAAAAATGCCTCCTGGCCCAAGCAGTCGAGATCTGCCTGCGACGAGCAGCAAGCGAGAACTCTTGCGTGAGACTAAAATGTGTCTGGCGAAGATCGCTCGATGTCCTCTTGCCTTTCGCTAAGACGACTAATTTTACACAAAAATATTTATTATACAAAACACCGCCGAAAGATCTATTTAGAAAGTTATAAAGTCGTTAATTTTTATTTAGCGGCGATTACCCTGCCGGTATTCCTTTTCGGGTTTTTTGTCAAAAAACTTCTGCCGGCTCAACATAGCTCGGTACGCATTTCAAACGCCTATACCGCCAGCAAAGGCTCTTTCTCTGCTTTTCGGCCACCCGCATAGAAACCAGTTCGCTATCACGGCGCAGCGGTCAGAACATCTGTGCCGGGATCCTTCGATTTTTTTAGCCGAGAAAGCGTCTTTGACAACCATGCCGCTTTTGACCGCTGCCGAGACCGCCGAGAAGTTAATGATTATTGCCAAAATATTATTTTCTAGCTCGGACAGCGTTGACAAAGGCCGTAAGAAATGCCGAATCCGTCTCAATATTATTATTATTATTATTATTATTATTATTATTATTATTATTATTATTATTATTATTATTATTTGTCAGTTGATCAACCAATATTTCATAGTGTAGCCTCTTCTTGAATTGAATTCCAGATTAGGTGGTCCGTTGTTCTTCCACTATTTTTCGCCATTTCTGCCGGTCTTGGGCAATTCTAGTCCAGGTGACATTCAGTCTTCGTCTCATTTCATAGTCCCACCTCAAGTGCGGTCTTTTCCGGGATTTTTTATTCCTCGTGGGCACCAATGTAAAATTCTTGCTGTCACGGCCGTGTCCACTGGGGTGGGGTGGGGGGGGTAACCCTCCCACCGTGAGAACTGAAATAGTTATTATAAATACACAAAAATCTGAAAAAAATCACAAATTTAAAATAAATATTGATGATTTTTTAGGGTGTTCTTACCTACCTTTAAGAGAAAAAAGAAAAAATATGCTCCATATTTTTAGGTACTTCATTAATATTTTATGCAAAATTTTTAATTACCAATATAATCAATAACATATGTGTAATTTTTATTAATGCTTATATACGGGGTAATTTATTTATGTTAATTATTAATATATAAATCAAAATGATGACAATTATTAATAGTACGAATATTTTTTTTTTTTTTTTTTATTCCCCAGTCCAAAAGTATTGGTGGGGCAAATTTATTTAGTTATTTACTTGTGTACAAAGAATATTTTGTGTGCTTATTGGATAGGTTACAATGGAGAAATATAATGCTTGGGTGAATTGTGAAGTGTGTACTTAAATCTAACACAAGTATTGAAAATTAAAAGTTTCCTATTACACAGCAAAGGTGATGATAATTCATAAATAGTACGAATATTAGTGAAAAATGTATTGTTATTTATAAAATAAATATTTAAAGAAAATTTTCAAAACCCCTCCTTTAACAAAATTCTGGACACGGGCCTGCTTGTTGGGTCTGTTCTTCCCGCTGTATGTCCAGCCCATTTCCATTTTATTTTATTTATTCTTTCTTTTACATCTGTTACTCCTGTTTGATCACGAAGTCATTCTATCGTTTTTCGGCCTTTTTTAGTAATTGGTAGCATGCATCTCTCCATCGACCTTTGAAATTCTTGGTTAGTATCCATGTTTCACAGCCACCTTTCTTTTTCAGATATAATGGCATTTTTGATTTAAAAATAACTGAGTTTCGTCTAAATGCTGTCCATCCTACGAGTAGTATATTTATCTCTTGGATTAATGATCCCGTAATGCTTACTTAGTTTTATTCTATTATCTAATACTTTTGTAAATATTTTGCGCACCACCGTTAGGAGGCTAATCAGTCTATACTTTTTGTTGGTATCTTCCCTGTCCCCTTTTTTTTTATGGATTAGTATAATAGTCGCACTGTTCCAATGATCCGGAATGCTGCGTTTCCTTAAACAAGTGCTATATATACATCTGTTGGGTATTTCCATGTTCCGGGTCCCGCTAATTTTATCATTTCGATTGTTACTTCATCATTTCCTGCTGCTTTTCCATTTTTCATTCCCTTTAGCGCGTATATTATTTCCTCCTTCAAAATCTCTGGGACTGATTTTTCTGTAGTTGGATAGTCTGATAAGAAGTCTACCACAGAGTCGTATAAGCAGTTATACTACTCAGCTACATATTGCACTATTAGTCTTCTATCCGAGATTACTCTGTTTCCATCTTTTAATATTGTCTTTTAATCCTAACATTAGTTCTCTTTTTACTTTCTTATAGCCATTCTGGTTTTCAATTTACTGCTTCTACAACTTTTTCATGGTAACTTTGAATGTCACTTTTAAAATCCTTTTCCTGATTGTTTTACACAATTCGCAGTATTCTATGTTACTTTTATTCGCGTGAATTTCATTTCTCTTCTTTTCTTCAGAAGATATAACAACGTTTCTGCGGGTAAATTTCGTTATTCGTTCCTCCTATTTTTTGAGCTGTTACCTTCATGATACTACTTCTACGCTTCCTAGTTTATTCTTCAGCGCTTCCTGGTACTTTTCTTTGTTTACTGCTAGATTTTATAAGTCTAATGGTAAATTTACTGTCTTTACGAGTTTGTTTCTTTCCTTTCTTTCCTTTCTTTCCTTTCTTACGTTTATTATTTTTGCCTCTAAGCAATCTGTGGTCGCTGCCTATATTAAAATTACTAATCACGCTGACATTTTTTACCGTGTCTTTTCTATTCGTTTGGAAGAGGTCGATTTCATTTTTCACGATTCCATTTGGCACTTCCGTGTCCATTTTCTTGTTTTTCTTTGTTTGAAGAACGAATTCATTATGGACATATTTTGTTTCGAGTGTTAAAGTCGATTTTTCGTGCGTTGATTGCTGTCTTCGATTCTCTCGCGTTATCAGTTTAATCGCGACGCGACTCCGTCGTTCATCATACCAGATAACTCGGTGAGATCGTTCATTGTTCTTTTTCTCTTATCTGCCTATCGTTTATATTTCGATTTATTTCTTCTCCGCGTAATTTTACTCGACCAGTGGTCATTATTATTTTACGTTACTATTATTTATTTAGTTAGCAGTATATTTCATTTTTAAAATTTTTTTTTTTTTCTCCTCCTTTTTCTTTTGTTTTGTGTCTCCAATTCTTCTATATTACTGTAGATGAGCGTGTCCAAGGGGGGCCGCACAGCGGCCTCCTCTACTGGGCTTAAGCCCTCTAAAACGGATCTGTCGTTGAATTTAATGGAGGTTGCTGATGCTCCTGCAAAACGTAAACCGTCGAGCCCATTATCCCCTGTAGCGTCACTGCCCTCAAAAGACTTGCGATTGTCGCAGTCTAACCCTTCCGAGTCTAATAACAGTTCTTCTAGCAGCGATGAACATAATGGAAATAGGGTTAATAATAATAATGTCAATATTACTCAGAATACACTTATAAATAATAACATTGTCACTAAGAGTAGCGATCTCGTTAATGAAATTTTCGAATCTAATAACAATATCGCCAATAATAATAATAATAATAATAATAATAATAATAATAATAATAATATTTCAACAAACGTTATCAATAAGGATGGAGATAATCCCAATATTAGCGAAAGCAATAGGAGTCCTAATCCTTCTGAGACTTATCCTCAAAACCACCCGGGTGGTCCTTATTCAGTTATAGTCGAGCACACCTCGGCTGACGCTAATATAGGTAATTACCACCGCCTGGCTTTGGCCAAACTTCTTAGTTTCGTTTCTTCTTCTTTTACTGATATTACTCCGCGAGGAAAAAATCGCGTTGCTCTCGTTTTCTCTTCTTCTTCTTCTGCAGCCAACTTTTTCCATCAAAATCTTAATTTTCTTACTAAGCATAATATTAAAGCATTTATCCCTGTTACCTCATTATATAGGTTAGGCGTGATCTCAGGTATTCATCCTTCCTTCTCTGAAAATGACATTTTAGTGGGCCTAGAATCACCTGATGTCCCGATAATCTCAGCCAGAAGAATCCTGCGCATTGCCGAAGGCAAGAAGGTTCCAACGAATTCGGTTGAACTTAAGTTCTCCACAAACCGTCCTTCCTAACTTCATTTCCATCTTTAAACTTCGTTTTCCTGTCTCTCCGAGTGTTAAATCTCCAATGCAATGTGCCAAGTGTTTCCTGTTCGGACATATTGCTAGACACTGCCGGAGTTCTTCAGTTGTTTGTTACCATTGTTCCCAAAATAATTCCGTCTCAGAATGTACTGATCTTCATAACCCCCCGTTATGCCGAAACTGCAAGGGCGCGCATTGTTCCGACGACCGTAGTTGTCCGGAATGGACTAAACAAAGGGATATCAAAAAAATAATGTCCTTTGAAAACGTTTCCTTTCAGGAGGCTTCCAGCATTAGAAGCAATTCTTATTCTACACATGCTTTCTCATATGCCAACCGAGCCACTATCCCTCCTTCTAAAGCCAGTGTTGCTCTCAATATTTCTGTCCCTAATCCACAACTTCCCCTCAAGTCCCCCACTTTTCGTAAACAGAGCAAATCGAAAGCGCCTCATAAATCTCTTCCTCAATTTCCTCCTCTCCCTTCCAATCAAATTCCGTCCCCTTCCAGGGGCTGGGCTCTTACTCAACATAACTCAAGCGACAATTCCTCCTACGCTAACTTAAATATAGCCTTACCTTCCTCATCCTCGGACGGGATACCGACTAATGCGTCGGGTTCATCCCCATCCGCCGTCAATAACCTATCCGCAGCAATTTTAGAACTGCTTTCTTCTCACAATATAGCTTCCTCTCCTAACTTTGTCACATCTCTTTCTGCATTTCTCTCTAGTAACTTACATTTCTGCTAATTCTTATTTTACTTTCTTCCCTGTTGTATCCCTCTGGGTTATTGTTATGTTCTGTTATCGAGCAACCCACAGTATTATAGATATTTCTTCCGCACTTTTTCTCCGCTATGGCCCTTTGGTCGGGAGAACCGCTGTGGGATGGCCTAAACCCATCTTCGCACAGTGGAGAGCCTCTCGAGGATAGCCATTGTAAAGCTAATCGCATTCGATTATGCTTATAAGACAAGTTACCAGAAATATAGGCTCATCAAGAATAGCACTCGTTTGGAGAATTTCTCCATGGTAGCTATTAATCGCATTTATAACGATTTGCCTTTCTGGGCGGCGATTCTATTAACCAACCGAGTATGCGTTCTGCTACGTCTTCGACTGGCAACCGAAAATAAGGATCTTCATGCTGTACTGTGGATTGTCTTGTGGTGCAAACTGACAGTAACTTCCAAGATCGAGGTCAAGGCCTCTAACCTTTGGTATGTCTCTCCTGAATATACTCTTCGCTGGATTGCTGCGGATTCATTTTTCCATTATTTGTTTTGTTTCTGCCCTAGTCCTGTTGGCTGCATGGTTCGCCTTTGCCAATTGGCTTCTGCTTCTTGCGTTGACGTTCTGGTCCAGCCATTCGTCTCATCCTACGAATTCTTTTCATGTCTCATAAGTTGAATATTCTCCAATGGAATTGTCGGAGCCTGAGAGCCAACAAACAGGCCTTGGAAGGGATTCTTGACTCTTACTTCATCCATATTGCTCTGTTGTCCGAAACTTGGCTTACTGAGTCCATGAATATATACATTCGTGGATTTAAGTTAATCCGTTCTGATCGTGCGGATGGACATGGCGGCGCCGCCATATTGATAAGGAACGATATTTATTTTCACGTTCACGATCACTCCGCTTGTTTTCCTTCTGACGTTCGGTCACCAAACCTGGTGCATATCTCTGTTCCTAATATTCATCCTCAACCAGTCCATATTATCTCAACATAAGTTCCTCCGCATTTTGATCTCCACAATTTTCCTTTTACATTATTGTCCAATTTTCTTTCTTTTCCCTTTATTTTTGGTGGTGACTGGAATGCTCACTCTCCTCTATGGGGCTCGGTTGGTTATAACTGTAATGGTCGTGTTCTTGAAAATTTCATCTCTAACAATAGCTTCGTTATTCTTAATGATCATTCTCCGACGTTCTTTAGAGGCGCGCAGACTTGCAGTCCGGTTGACATTTCCTTCACTTCTCCCAACTTTGGTCTCACCTGTCATTGGAGAACCTTGCAGGGTACCTTCGGTAGTGACCATGTTCCAATTATTCTTTCCTTTCACGATCTTCGTCCTCCTCCTGATCCCAGTTGTTCCAGAGTTTCCCATGCTTCCAAGTGGTCCCCAACCAAAGTTGATTGGGATAAATTTCGGGCTGGAGTCGATTCCGCCCTCCCCAACATACATTCCCAAACAGATCCTGTTCTTCAATACAACAGGTTCATCGACTCGATTACCTCCGCGTTGTCGGCCTCTTCTCCTCCTATCCACTTCTCTAAAAAGAACCCTAATCTTCTTGCTTCTTCCTTATGGTGGAACAACGATTGTTCGATCGCTTTTAGAGACAGTTCTTTGAAGTTCAGGGCCTTCCGTTCCTGCTCTTCCTTCGATAATTTCATAGCTTATAGGGAGGCCAATGCTAAGGCCAGATTTATTCTCAAAAAGAGCAAAAAGAACGCGCGGAAGAAATTCTGTTCATCATTCTCTAGATCCACCTCCCTCTCTCATCTTTGGAAAATGGCGAAAGCCTTTCAGTCCCCACGGTCCGAACGTCCCTCCTATTACAACCTTCCTTCGGAGAAGCTCATCTCTTTTCTGGACTCAATTGCTCCCTTATATGTTCCATCCTTGGAGGAAATATGCCCTCCGGCGTTTCCACCTACATCCTCTAGGAACGTTCTGTCTTCCGATTTTAACATCAATGAACTCCATTCTTCCTTAAAGAACTCCTCCTCCTCCTCTAGTCCGGGAGTGGACGACATTTCATTCTTGGTTATTAAGAGCTTAACAATCTCCGCATTGAATACCTTCCTTTCTATCTACAACTCCTTCTTGCATACCTGTACCACGCCACCAATTTGGAACTCCTTTATTGTTATTCCTATTCAGTAGAGGGAAAAGGACAGTTCTAACTCAAAGGATGCCGCCAGCGCCCAAAGCACCCAAGAGTCGTCGCGAAGGTGAAATTTCACCTTAATACCTTGATTAATTCGGAAAATTAACCTAATTAATAGTATCAGAGGTCAAAAACTAACCCAAATAGCCCGATTATTGCAGAAAATTCACCCAATTAAGGGTCCCAAGCACCCTTATGTCCCTAATTAATTATGCAATCAATTTAATCGTTGAATTATTAATTATGCGATCAATTTAATCGTTGAATTATTAATTATGCAATCAATTTAATCGTTGAATTATTAATTATGTGTGAATATAAGCTCAAAGGATGTCGTCACCGTTGATTAAGGCCTTCCAGAGCCGTTTCCGGAGCGTCTCGGACCGCGGAACCGCATTCCATTTGATTGTCGATCCCTTAATTACCGCACACACATGTAAATGTACGTGTATATACGTCTGCACACACATGTAAAAATCACCATCATCATCACTATCGCGGTAAATTCGTACGCGTGCCATCGCAAGTGACCTTGCACCTGTCAATCATTTGGCCGATGCATACCTTTACTTGTACATAAATTACCGTTATTCGGTAGCGACTGGTTTCGGAGGATTACGCACACACACACAATGATGTATATACGGTTACGAGTGTCCATACACATATGTAAAATTAGTTATTATTATTATTGATTTTTGTTGTTATCAATGTTATCAGTGGTCAGTCTGCAGGAATCGCGGTAAAATACAGGTTTTCGCCGTTCCGGTATTTCTAGGAATCGCGAAGATTTTCGTTCGGTCAGTTGCATAAAACTTTTCTTTGTCCGATACATTATGTACGGGGGGGTAAGTCTATCTCACACATCGCAAAAGCGAAAATGCTTCTCTCATAGCGCTACACGTAAATGCTAACGCAACCGTTGAAGCCGGATCTTAACATTCTTATAATTTCTATTCCAGTCTATGTCATATTGCAGAGCCACACCCTACATGTACACACTAACACAAAAACACACACATACTCAAAGCCCATGGCTACTTTATTCAATACACATATGTAACCAACTATTCCTGACAGAATGCCATTTTTCTGACGTAATATTTCCACTGCCACAACTGATTTAAACCAAGTAAAAGCGCATGCATCGTTCCCGCACACATGTCGATCGTTAGCGATATCGTAATTTTTTTTTAAATTAACCAAAGTATAATATTTAAAGCATAAAACTACCCTGAGCTCTCCATTCCCCGCTTTATACAATTCAAATGTATTTTTTAATTTTTTTATTTTTTCCATGCCTAAGCATTATAAAAATTGGTCTAAGTATATTTCTCATTTTCTACGGTTCCAAAAATTTTTTCTTTATTCTCCGATCGTTACAAAAGCGTACTGACTAGTGATGGGAAACTTCGAAATGTTTCTTTCGAATTATTCGATTGTTCGATAACTTCGAATGCATTCGATTGTTCCACAGTTGCATTCGAAATGTTATTTCATTCGTATAATTCATTCGTATTCACATCAATCATTCGAATTAAAATCATTCGAATCAAAATCATTCGAATTAAAATCATTCGAATCAAAAATCATTCGAATCAAAATCATTCGAATTAAAATCATTCAAATTAAAATCATTTGAATCAAAATCATTCGATTGTTTTTTGTTTTTTTTTGACGATTGTTGATTGTTTCGATTGTAAAAACATTTCGAAATCGCACATCACTAGCACTGACAGATCACACGCTTATATCTACCATAGTGTTAGCCACCACGAAAGCGAACCATTCGATCCCGTGTACACTCTGCTCTCGATAGTTTCCCTATCATTCATAATAATTTTTCAAAGCCTAAGTATCATAGAATTAGTGCAAGTATATTTATTATTTTTTCTCACTTACGATTATTTTTCCGTCCGTAAGTATTATAAAATTAGTCTAAGTATATTTCTCATTTTCTACGGTTCCAAAAATTTTTCCTTATTCTCCGATCGTTACAAAAGCGCACTGACTAGTGATGGGCAACTTCGAAATGATTCATTCGAATTATTCGATTGTTCGATAACTTCGAATACATTCGATTGTTCCACAGTTACATTCGAATAATTCATTTGTATTCACAACAATCATTCGAATTAAAATCATTCGAATCAAAATCATTTGAATTAAAATCATTCAAATTAAAATCATTCGAATCAAATCATTCGAATGAAAATCATTTAATTGTTTTTTTTTTTTTTTTGATCATTGTTGATTATTTCGATTGTAAAAACATTTCGACGCACATCACTAGCACTGGCAGATCACATGCTTATATCCACAATAGCGTTAGTCACCGCGAAAGCGAACCATTCGATCCCGTGCACACTCTACTCTCAATAGTTTCCCTATCGTTCATAATAATTTTTCCAAGCCTAAGTATTATAGAATTAGTCTAAGTATATGTATTTATTATTTTTTCTCACTTACGATTACTTTTCCATCCGTAAGTATTTATGTATGTTTTCCCTGGTTCTAAAAATAAATCTATCGATGTCTCGCCTCTCAATGAATGCGCACGCATCATTCTCGCGCATGTGTCATTCATTCGTGTTACCACTTTTTTTTCAAAATTAGTCCAAGTATATTTTATTATTTTTCTCATTACGATTATTTTTAGTCCGTAAGTATTTCTGTATGTTTTCCGAGGTTTTAAAAATTAATCCAAACAGACATCCAGACTGTTGTGAAAGCATACTATCTATCCACCGCACAGATTCTACATTATACGTTACTCTATTACGAGTTCTTCAAAAAATTGATTCGAATATGTTTTTCATTTTCTTTTTTTTTCAATCCTAAAAATTCATTCTTTCTACCCCCGCCCTCTCACATCTAAAATTGCTGATCTTTCGTAATCTTTATTTATTTTATCGATTCTAAAAATTAATCAATGGTTCACTCGAAAGCATACCGTACATTCCCACACACATATCTTTTATCACGAATTTCCCTATTGATCATGAACTTTTTTCAGCGTTAGCCACAATAGCATATCACATTGGTCTCACATACACACCACATGCAGTTCTATATGTCTAATTTTTATTAACGATCTTTATTTTTTTTGTACTGCTATTACTTTTTCCTACACAGTCATGTCATCATATACACTTAACATTGTCAAAAATAATTTTAACCTTTCGAGAAAGAAAAATCTCCGATCAATAAAAAATATTTATTAACATTACAATTATTTTTAATATTATTCGTTTCACTATAAACATATTTTTTTATTTAATAAACTCATCCGCATCATCAATCGTTTCAAAACATTATTGTTTCGAACGTCAATACCTGTTTTCCAAGAATCGATAACCTCTGCAGGTATATATCTCGTCGTCGCAACAACCTTTACCTGCATGACTCACATACCTTCAAGACCACTTGTACATTGCTCGCACGCTATTTACCATTATTCGGTACAAGAATATTTTTCACACTCCTTCACATATGCGCATACACTCAAAGTCCTCGATTACTTTGTTTGTATACAAATATATTCAGCTTTCTCCGACGGAACAACATTTTTCTGATGTAACATTTCCACTGCCATAACCGATTCAAAGGTAGCTAATGAGATAGACTATCGAACGGAATTATTCAAGCGGTCAGTATTAGTTTTATGTTAAACATGTGTATTTTGTCGAATTTGTGTTCACGCATTATTAAAAAATTTACATCAACGTTAAAGAAAATAATTTCCTACGTTTTTTCTCTTTTTTTCTCTATCATTTTTTTCTGTTTTTTATCTTTCCTTTTTCTCTTTCTTTTTCTCTGTATTTTTTTTAGTGAAAAGTTTGAAATACATATTATTCAATCATGAACGCTAATATAGTTAACATAAGCAGCAACTCAAAATCAATTAAGGACGCCGAATTTATTCAGAATTTATTTGCAAGTGATAGCGACTTGCATACGTCTTCGTCACTTCAATTACCGCAATCAGATGATGGTTATTCTTCAACAGAATCAACATCTTTTACACATAAAATCGTGGCCCAGTATTATTGTCAGATCAGATGGATATAGCGGAATATTTTGTAGATTTCAGCTTCCATAAGGATTCTGATTATGGTTTTCTAGTAACCGAACTAGCGATGATTGATATGTCTGGCGGGAGTTGTTTACATACGCTATACAAGCCAAGCAGAGCATGGTCTGCATCAAAAATGCCTCATTTACAATGCTCTTCCGTGAGTCATTATTTGAAAACCCCCTCATTATTTCCCTGTCGGGAAGAAATATTCATGGCACGTGATGTATTCACAATACTGTCTGAAAAACCGAAGGTTCGCGTATATATTTTAACCACTTATGCAAAACTTATATTATGGGAACTTAACGAAAAGTCTGAATTGTTGCGTGACTTGGACTACGAACTCGTTAATATGGAGAAAGTCTTTCGAGTACCTAGTATTGATGATTTATATCAAGAATACTCTGGTATAAGCAATCTGGTAACTTGTATGCACCATTATGAGAATGATATTTTTCATTGTGCGATGAAAAATGTTATGGTGATGAATACGTGGCACGATCACGTTATCCGCCCGCTGAAGCTTATGAACAATCTCAATATAAATGATTTAAGCCAGTTACTCATTACAGCCACCAACGAAATGATAATTACATTATTTCCAAGTTGCATCGGGGACATTTATATATTTTTACCGGACAGATTAAAACAGGATGATACGATAAAATGTTTTCTACCATGCTACGATCACGAACATGATAAAGAATATTATATCGATGGTGATACATTACACAGGAGTACTCGAAATTGTGTCAAAGTAAAAGATTGCGACGACTGTCAACATTCAATTCATACGGATTAAAAATTCAATAAAAGACGTGGAATTTGAAAGCTGGAGTTGTCTAGATCCTACGAAAGTTGAATATGAACATAACAATTACCTTTCAATGTACCAAAGTCAATTGTCGCGTAGTATGTATAATATGTGAAATAAAACCATATTTTTTTCTTTTACTCGCATTTTTTATTTTTATTATTTCAAAATCTTTTACATTGTTTCACATAAATTATAATGTATGTATGTATATATGTATGGAATTTTAATATGTAATAATATACATTTCATACATTTTATTTTATTTCATGGTCATATAATTACTTTAAAATTATTTAGATACACCGCAGATATTATAGTACGGAACACATCATTTATTATTTCATTCTATTTCAATTAATATGTTGTATGGATGAAATCGAATCAATTTATTAACTGTTTATTTAAATTTAAATAATCTTTTTCTTTTTTTTTTTATCTCTCAGCATATGCATGCGTGTATATGCTTACATATACAAGTATGAAAAAAAATATTTTTTTATTTTTTCCTCGATATGAATGGTAAATCTACGACTTTATTTGAAAAACGGTCAAAACCTAATACATAGATTTCAAACTTTGATGGAAATTTCCGTAAAACGTTCAATTTACACTTATTATCTTTAAAAAAAAAAATTTTCATTATTATTATTCATATCATTTAAATAGACTGATACGACAGAGAGAGAAAATAAAAAGCTAAATTTTTACACGTGAGGGAGGGAGCTGATGAAAACGTACGAGTCTTATTATTTGGAATACAGATTATGAAGGAAATTTTTATTCAATGTTTCGTTCTAAGATTTTTCATTTTTTACATTTAAAATTTTTCAATACGAAAATATTTCGAAATCTACAGGAACGTCTATGAATAGTCTTCGTCATTATAGAACACCTGCAGATCATGTATCGACACTGCATGCGCGTAAGGGTGAGTAAATATGTGTGAACATGTGTGTGTATGTATGCTTGAAATGTGCGAAATGGCTAATAAGAAACAACCGTTGAATCGCAACGACAGGTAGAGATCCGCTTATAGAATAAGAGAATGAGAGTGAGATAAATTATGTACCTTTATTATTGCAGAACTGCACTGCAGTGGCAGACATGAAATATCCGTTAGCATCCTTTTCGAGGCAGTTTTATAAAAAAGGCCGAAAATTAGCTTTAAAACTGGATGAATGAGATAGTTGATAATAAACATACCATTAAGACCGGTATACATGTATGTGGGCATGTGTGTGAGCGCACGGTTAAATGAATGACAAAAGATTATTAACTGCATAGGCATTGTTAAATACAACTATACTGATTTATCTGTAAAACTAACAAATTTTACCGTTGTTTTCTTTCCTTTTTTTTCTTTCGCGTTTTACAAAAAATTCATGTTAGTTCTAAAAATATTGCTAAATTCAAATTAAATCGATCATGTTATTTTATTTTTTATTTTTGTTTCTTTAAACAATGTGTTACGATCGTATTTATCTTACTCAATCTTTTACCTAATATTCTAACGGTTTTAGACAACAGCAGAAATATGCAAGTTACCTTGGATGTATTATATTTTATTCGTGTATATGTGTATACACGCTTTCTATACAAGCACATGCAAACATCGGATGCCGGAAATGTATGATAATATAATTTTTAAATCAATGATTAACGTATTATTATTATTTTTTTTTTTTTCACCCTGTGATATACAAAATAACATCATACTTGCTTTTACAACAATATTTAAATTCTACAAAAATAAATGTCCCCAGGGTGGGGAGTAAAAATATCATGAAGAATCACTGTTTTTTGTTTTTTTTCTTTCTTTGCTTCACAATCTTTTTTCTTTATATTATTTTTTATTTCAGAGATTTTTTAAAATAGTTTTCTTTACACTCCAATATGGAATCTGTTAATTTATTGTACATGTCATATAATATGATAAATGCTAAAATTCGGAAAGTTTTTTTAAAGAAGTAATTGACAGAAGAGTATACTTTTGAAAACAAGAGAGTGAAGAGGCTATACATAAAAAGCAATATGATGCATTAAACATAACGAAAAAAAAAACAAAAAAAAAAACAGAAGAAATGTAAACACAAAGACTATTATGTTTTTTCATTAATCTATTCAATTACAACTTTTTTTTCATTCATCTATATTCTAAGTTCCATCATAAGTTTTAATTTTTTATATGATGCCTACTAATTTCTATGTTTACTTAATTTATTTACTTTTCCACGAATGTTTTTAGAATTAAATTTTGAAAAAATTAAACATATTTTCGCACCTGCGTCAACTATCACATTAAATACATGTAGAAATTTTCATTTCAAACACCGCCGGAAAATAACATGGGTTTTTTTTTTTTTTTTTGATATTTTTTAAAAATTTATTCATACTCTCTCTAATTATAGCTATTTTTACTCATTTTTATATTCTACATACAATGCTTGAGGTATTAGATGATGCAAATTCTAAATACACCATATTGCTATCACTCTGTTTATTATTTTTTTATTTGTTACTCGTTTTTTTATTATTTTCTTATGTATATGTATTAGAATTAGTGATGTGCGATTTCGAAATGTTTTTACAATCGAAACAACCGATAATCGTCAAAAAAAAAAAACAATTGAATGATTTTTGTGAATACGAATGAATTATTCGAATAAAAACCGAAACTATCCGAACACAAACGAATGAAGTATTCGTTAAACATCGCCTAGATTCTTTCGAGAGAAATAACATTTCGAATGATTGTTGCAAATAGGAATGAATTATTCGAATAAAAACCGAAACTATCCGAACACAAACGAATGAAGTATTCGTTAAACATCGCCTAGATTCTTTCGAGAGAAATAACATTTCGAATGATTGTTGCAAATAGGAATGAATTATTCGAATAAAAACCGAAACTATCCGAACACAAACGAATGAAGTATTCGTTAAACATCGCCTAGATTCTTTCGAGAGAAATAACATTTCGAATGATTGTTGCAAATAGGAATGAATTATTCGAATAAAAACCGAAACTATCCGAACACAAACGAATGAAGTATTCGTTAAACATTGACTAGATTCTTCCGAGAGAAATAGCATTTCGAATGATTGTTGTGAATACGAATGAATTATTCGAATGAAATAACATTTCGAATGCAACCATGGAACAATCGAATGCATTCAAAGTCATCGAACGATCAAATAATTCGAATGAATCATTTCGAAGTTGCCCATCACTAATTAGAACCCATATGATTTTACAATAAAAAAAGTGTTTATACTCATTATTGAAGCTGAATATAGATAATATTTACATTTAAAGGAAAAAGAAAAAGTTATTTTTATTATTCCATTCGCACACAAAAAAATTATGAAATGTAAAATATATATATAATTCATGTAATATATTTACAAACGATTAACAAGAATAAAAGAAAATTAATTTAAAAAATAAATAAATATCACAAAAAATTTAAAGATGGAAAAATTACAAGATTATGATTCGTACAATGCTCACAAATTGGCTCCTTTGATCGGGTTATTTTGGAATTCGAACAAACTTGCATGGTTGCATTGCGGACAATCTTTGATTAAGGTGGGATGTACTGCACTGAGTGGAAAAGAATCTGGAATATCATAGCTATGATGTTTAAAACACGGTAAGAAGCGTTTGATATGTCGATCATTCTTCAGTGCTACAGGTAATTTATTGTAAAAATCGCAAATTTTTTGAGGGCATACATTAATTAATATCTCTGCAGTAATATTTTGCATCAAGTCGTACGTAGAATATTTTACTAATGATAATATAGGTCTAACATTTACATCGTACCATTTCATCATCACATATACATTCTGCAATGAACACCTATGTATGTTTTTATCCGTGTGTGCATCACATTTTACAACTCTTGATATTCCTTTATACATATTATTTAATTTCCTTAAATTGGGTATACCAAATTCTTTTTCTAAATTAATAATCTTGAATCTTGAAAGTGATGTTTCAAATAGTTTTATCCATATAGTGGTAATTTTTTCATTTCCTTTAACATAAATATTCAATGGTTCCAAATCTTCCAACACATTTTCTATATCACCGGCAATAGATTCGTAATTGTAATCTCCTGCATTCCACGGAATGGAATGACAGTTTTGAATTATCCTCATGTTTTCTTGTTTTTTAATATTGGATAATACATCCCATTCGAATAGAGGCTTGTAAATTCTATGAAATTGAATTTCACCATCGATACTTGCGTCTGACGGGATGCTTAAAATCGAATTTAATTCACAGAAGATTGACGAATTCCGTATGAGACGAAAAGAAAAATACCCACAACTTGCTGGGGAAGCTCTGACGTTAATAGTATACCATTTGCAACATCCTACATGTGTGAATTAACGTTCTCATCAATGGTACATTTAAAAAAAAAAAAAAAAAAAAAAATGATGCGTGTATCAGTTTGTACACGCGGAGGAAGTGAAACTTCTTTGGCTTATATGTATTAAATTCTATAATAAAGTTTTATTTTAAATTAATTTTTAGCATGGAAAAGATATCAGTATAAACAAAATTTTCATTTTCAATAAATAATAAATCCAAAAAATTTTATTATATACATTTATAAAAAAGTATCATTATCATCGGTCTATTTCAGTTATGCTTATGGGTGTTTCAGTACATACCTTTGTTATCAAAGGCTTGTGGTAACTAAAATAAGGAATATAAGTTTTGCATTCAATATCATCTAAAAATCTTGAAAACACTGCATCAATCGTTGTACTTTAATTTTGTCGTTGATATTATCCCTATTATTTTGTAGAGATAAGTGTTCAAATTGTCTTTTAAAAATTCAATCAGTTGTAGATAAAACAAAATTGACATTAAAATCTCCGCTTAAAATCATATAGGTATTTTGTCATACACGTTGATTTTAGCGAGACGTCCATATGATTTAAAAACTTACCAACAGACTAAATGTATTATGTATCGTATCGTGAATATCTTTCCATAAAGAGAGATGTGTACACGTACTTATTACATGTATATCATAAACTATATACTACACAAAGTCTCATAGCATAAATACTTAACTATACATTTACTCATTTTCGTATACTACTAGACCCAGATAGACACTTATACACACTTACACATACACACAAATACATACCTACTGTGTAGTACGCTTAATGCGTAACGCGTAACGAAAATTTAACCCTACCGTGCTGTAAAAAGTTTCACTTCAATAAATATAGAAACAGAATGGAATTCGAAAAGGATTTAATCGTTTGCATATCAAAAATACAACCACGTTTTAACAAATTAGTAAAAGAAAAACAGGCACACCCACCTATCTCACGAATAATTAATTGATGATAGATAACTAAAAACATTTCATACTTCATTTTGTGTTGTTTTTAATTATTTCAAATAAATCATTCAATTTTATTCGTGTTTTTTTTTTTTCAATTTATTTGTAATCGGCGACCCCCTTATGTTTCTTTCGCGACCCACACTTTGAAAGATACTGTTCTAGACCGATCGGGCCTCCAGAGAATAAGGGCCGTTTAATCTGGTTGTTTTTCATCGAAGGATTTAGGCATGGTACTTGTCACGCTGCCTTACTGCGGATTGAAAAGTGATTTTCTGTAAGGGTTTACTCCTCTAGCCAAAAAGGTTCGGTTTTAAGGCGCCGGAGGATTGGCTACTCGCTTCAAAACCAAGCTATTTAAGATAGGATTGGTTTTGCCTGCGACTAGGATTCTGAGCGAGTTGCTGCTGGTTTGCAAGCTGTTACTGCATTAGCTAAATTTCGAAATACTTAACGGTGCGTTGCATTCAGCTTACAACGCCCCTCCTCTAATTCCACCAGCTAGGGATATATATATATATTAATTACAACGTAATTCTTATGCTACCCCCCATTCGAAAAAATGTCCCAATTTTATGTAACGCTAAATGTCCCAATTTTGTGTAACGTTTGTTATATTTTGTAGGATTTTTGTTATTGTTATTTAAAAAATGTCGCAATTTTATGTAATGAAATATGTAACGAAAAAATGTCTTAATTTTATATAACGGAAGTTAAATGTTAGAATAGGATTTTTGTGGTTATGTTATTTTTTGCGTGTGTTGATGCCAGTAAGAATTACGTTGTAAATTTTGATCATTTTATACAAAGTATAGAAGAGAAAGAGACAGAAATGAAAGCAGGAGGGGTCAAGGGGCACAGCCCCTTGCGAGGCCAAAGTGTCAGAGTTCATATATATTTATATATGAAAAAATAGTAAAAGTAGCAGACAATAGAAATATAAAAACCACTGACTCTTGTCTATGCTGATATATTTCCATCAAGCTATTGCCGTATTTATCATAAACTTGGGCGAGCGGTTCATTTTTCAAAAAGGCACGTGTTGTGGGACGGTCTTATTTCTACAGTAACTTACACTTCGCCTAAAAATGAAACAGCATGGAAAAAAGTAATAATAATAATTGGAAAAAATTAACTTGGCGTTGTTAATAGTTCATATTATTATTATTATTATTATTGTTGATTTTGTCTGAACATTACTCATACCATTATTTTACTCACTATCGTTTTCTTATTTTCTGATAATTTTATCTTTATTATTCGTACTTTTATCAATTTTAACGCTGTTCGCTGTTTACTTATTTAACTCCGAACCAAAGTCTATTACTCCACCACTGTTTTACATCTTATCTTTCCCTTAATTTTTGTTTACTACCTTGTCCATTCTTTGTTAGTTCGATCTGTGCATAGAGCGATATTTTTCATAGGCCGGCCTTTGCTGATATCCTTTTTCCGTCCGTCAGTCAAACGATTCGATTGAAGTATTTCTTATTTTTTTATAGCGCAATTATCTTATATTTCATTTCTTTCCTCCGTTAATTTTCGTTTGGTGAATCCTTAATCTTAAATAGATTCCCTTTGTTATCATAGTTGTTGGAACGCGAAGTCAAATCTGTGTTTTTTCCTTCAGTTATTCGAGTCCTCTATCTTCGTTCTATTTACAGTTTCGGTCTTCTCGGTTTTTCTCGACTTCCAGAATTTTCTGCTATGTTCGGCAGTTGAAAGCGACACTTTTCAAGCCATCTGTTGTTTCCTGGCTATCTTTAGATCCGTCTCATGGAAGACTTAGTTGTTATTATTTTATTTCGATTTAAGAATAAATAAAGAACTACAAGCTACTTTCAGATCGACGACGAATTAAACGAGCATTGACAATTATTTATTTGTTTACTAGCTGTTACCCACCGGAACGACGCCCGTGTATTATAACACCTATTTAAATCTGTACTTGGAAATTCGTTAAAAAAAATGTTTGTTTTGTCTGGAATTACTATATATTTATGTAAAGATTCTTTCTCTCTCTTTTGGGTAAAAGATGTTTATCACCGTCCAACAAAAAATAGTCTTCACGTTTCACTTTTAATTAAAGATTATCGATCTTTTTGTAACCTATCTGTCATGATCTAACAAAAAATTTTCTCTAATGCAATCTGCGATTACGCAGCAACAACAATTCCATATTTCCAAACTCTCGGTACATATATACATCGCTAACCTAACTTAAAGTACACACCTGCAAACTATTCACAATTCTCATTTTCCCTATATACATATGTACATAATATTTAAATTAAAAGAACCAGCCTATTTGGTTCGTTACAAATACCTCCGGCCCTGTTCGAAGTTATCACGCCGATAATAGGCTGACAACTTAATCGTAAAGTTATAAAATATTTCTAAATTGAATTCCGACAATTGATAATAAAAGTAAACAAATATTAATCACCGGATCGTCTCGTAGCCGATGACACAGCGATAAGAACGAAACGATTATTAATATATTATCATTCACTCTCACACACAGCCATTCGTACTATACACTTCAACAGATCGTATTAGCTGATAATTCGGTTGTTATATTTTCACGTTCAGACCAGCGATATCGATTAGCCTATTTTTTTTTGTCCATATATTTTTAACAAAACGCTATTCATTTATTTCTTGTTATTATTTCTTTTCTTTTCTTTTCTTTTCTTTTACTTAAATAATTACTTATCTCTATACGTTTATTTCATGAGGTGGTATTTTAGTCAAAATGCGATTTTAGATCTTCGTGGCACAGTGTGTCGAATGCGTCACGAGTAAATTTTTGGTCTTTCTCTGACGCCTTAGACGCCTATCTCACAGCGGTCTTGGATGCTAGGCCCTTTCGATGTGTACTCTGCCCTTTAGGGCAGACCCACGCACAGAGCTACTTACATAGGGTACGTTTTAATGCATCATGTAAGCTTTCTCCAGTCGCATTTCCAAGGATAGAACATGACAACACGTTTTTAAGGCTGCTCATACTACCAAAGCTATTTTTTCTACATACTTCTATTTTATTTTATTATTTCATTCTTTTATTATTGTAATCATCCTTTGTTTTTTAAATTATTTATCATTTTTATTATTATTATTATTTTTTATAGGTGTCACGGCCTTTTATATATATATATATATATATATATATATGTGTGTGTGTATATGTATATATACTCGTATATATATGTATATTAATTACAACGTAATTCTTAGGCTAAAAAATGTCGCAGAAAAATGTCCCAATTTTATGTAACGCTAAATGTCCAAATTTTATGTAACGTTTGTTATATTTTGTAGGATTTTTGTTATTGTTATTTAAAAAATGTCACAATTTTATGTAATGAAATATGTAACGAAAAATGTAACGAAAAAATTTGTTAATTTTATATAACGGAAGTTAAATGTTAGAATAGGATTTTTGTGGTTTTGTTATTTTTTGTGTATGTTAATGCCAGTAAGAATTACGTTGTAAATTTTGATCATTTTATACAAAGTATAGAAGAGAAAGAGACAGAAATGAAAGCAAGAGGGGTCAAGGGGCACAGCCCCTTGCGAGGCCAAAATGGCCGAGTTATATATATATAAATATCACGTGGAAGGCAATGGCAAACCACCACGTACAACATCATATGCGCGCTAGGTCAGTACACAGCAGACCCACACCGGACTGCACTTATAGCGCGATAACAAGCGGCTACAATCAGTTCCGAATGTAGTCTTGCGTATGTGTGTACACCTGCGTTGCATATTACAATTGCCTGGTACACAACCTATATCTGTACAGCTAAATGTACGAATAGGTTGCGCCAACGCGCTATGTAGCGTACGGCACCTGAGATGATGATATAAATACATAAAAATTAAAAATATACAAAAACTAATATTACAAAATTACACAATTATACAAATAAACAAATAAACCACATAATGATATGAATTAGCAAACTTCATTTAACCAGGCCTTATGTCCGCGATATTTCTCACGCCTCTTATTCTCCCGGTTTCGAGAAATTAAATATGCGTTACCCGCAACCTTTCCCACTATATTATAGGAACCGATATAGAACATTTCAAGCTTCTTCATTCTTTTTCCCGGTTTTGACGAGAGCACCTGGTTTCTTACATAAACTTTATCTCCTACCTCATATTCTGTGTTATACGTCTCTGACCTTGCTTCTTCTTTCTTCTCATATTCTCTTTAATTATCCTATATTATCTTCCTTACACCGTTACCCCTTCCTGTGGCAGTGAACAATCTCCTTCCAATATCTAATTTCTCTTGTCGTTTCCAAAATTTCTTTTTACCAATTTCTCTCTCTTCTCGTCTGTTACACATCCCCGATATTTTACATATATATTCCTACATCATTGATAACTTTGCCGATACGGTTGCTTGGACGCTTACATCCAAACCTTCGAATGTCTACATCCATTGGTAAGTTGCCCTCAATCCTCGCTTCAGAATAATTGCTTACCTTTTTTCTATTTTATCCGTCTCATTTTCTAATTCTGTAATCCTCTGATTTATGTCACTTAGGTCCTTTTCCATTTCCTTTTCTAACAAATTCATCCGTTCGTTGGATGTCTCTACATATGTACCTCTTTCGAACACTTTTCATTGTGGTCATTCATTTCACCTATGCCCCCTTATTTTTATCACCTTCTTTTCCTACATGTTCTTTCAGTTCCTCCTTTCTTAAACTGTTTCCTATTCCTCGCATCTCTTCTAGGCCTTCTTTCATTTCTTTAATCTTTCGCTCCTTCGTTTTTTGTCCATTTCTCTGATTTCTCGAAGCATAATGCACAACATGTTCTCTGTTCGGTCTTCCACACTCTTCCTTCTTTCAGATGTGTTTACTTCGCCGGACGATGTTTCCTCTACCGGTGCAACCGAGTCCTATTTTCAATGGACGCATACTCTGTCCCCTACGAGAGTTAATTCTCATCGTATCTTCTCGCTCCATCTCACTTTTCCAGTCTACTCAAATTAACTACTAAATTCTAGAAAAACGCTAAACGGTTTTATAAAGCTAGAATGCGAAACACGAAATATGAAATGAGTAATATGGACAAAAAAAAAATAAAAACAGAGTAATAACAATAATATACAAACGATACAAAAATATCGAATAATAAAATGTGAATTTCACTTATCCCCCTTTTCCCAGGGTTTCGCTATGCTGCGCACCTAGCCAGAGCTTAACCAAATCGACTTTTCCACTATCATCCACCGTCGATGATGATATTCGGGTGGATTCAATTTGATTTTCTTTCGGGTCCCTGTTCGGATTACGCCATTTGTTATGGTTATGCCTCTCTTCACAATTTCTTCAAAATTAAAAGGAAGGAACAAAACACGAAAAACAAAAAGGAGCAAAGGGGGGAGCCTTTCCTACTCACCGCAGAGCGCGGTCCACAGTGTCGTCCCTTGCTTTCAGTTATTATTTAACAGTTTACAGTAAGTAAAATTATAGTTGACTTTTGTTCTTTTATTCGTTCCATTCGGCTACAGTGGAGGAGAATAGAACATTATTTCTCTGACGCAGTTGGTGGGGTAAGCAGAAGAGGATATTCGCGTTAATCGCTGATAAAACTCGTCAAAAGTATCGTTTCATTATCATTCAATTTTTCAATCTTTATTCGTTATCGCTGTTCCTGGTAAATCGGTTGCCTCAGTTGAAAACATCCATTTCAAAAAGACACAAAGAAGCACGTGAATTTCAGTTATGTTTAATTTTCAACTCAACGTTACAATGTACACAGTTTACATATAACATTGGGTTTATCAGCCTATCAACCAAGGTATTGTTTGAATAAATATGAAACATTGGACAGCTATATTCTATGAAAATATTTTCTTCGACTTCGTTCTCTTTCTGTTTAGCCTTTTCATTGTTTATCGATGCTCCGATAAATATACGTGATTAAATCCAAATAGTATGTAATTAAAGCTGTTTCGTTTCATTCATTGGATCACCATAATATATATATATATATCTTAAAAAAAAAATAAATAATAATAAAAATATATATAAAAATATATAAAAAAAGAGCGCATCAGTAACAATTAAATTATTTTAAATTCAATGCGACTGGCTTCAAAAGCGAGAAATTTGAATTCAATTGCACCTGGAACTCCATCATTAATGGTGACTTGCTAGAAAAAACAAGAGGAAACAGAGTTCCAGAGATCCATCTCATCACGCTACAAGCGACGCTCAACTCTGCCGATGACTCCATTTACTATTTTTAATCTCATTTCTTTCGTAAATCGTCCTTTTTTATTATTCCGTTATTCTTCGCTAAATTCCGCACTAAGCGCGGTATATGTTAAAATTTCAATTTCAATTTATTTACTTAAAAAAATAAAATGACTAATTCATCGCAGGAACCGTTGTATTCATTAGACTTAAAGAATTTTCTGGCAATCGCGAACTATTATCCGATAATCTTATCGCAATGTAAACAATGCATTTCAGGTAGCACATGAACCTCAAAAAACGTCTTTCTTCTATATTTTGTTGCTGGGAAAATCTGTGATAGTGCGAAAACGTATCTCGTATAATTCTTGAGAAAAACGGAAAAATAGATTAAAAATGTTATTATACCAAGACCAAAAAAAAAAACACTATGTACAATTAACTGATGAAGAGCTAGCAAATATAACGTAGGGACACAACGAGAATATCACTTAATAATATTTCTCGAGGCTAGATAGTTTAAAGGGGGGTCCGCATTCTATAAAATTTAGAATCTCAAAATGGCGAATATTCAAAACCCGACCAAATTAAATCGATAAATGGCCGTAAACCGTTCTGTACTTCCTAGAATTTCATAATTCCCGAGTTGGGAGGGCTTTTTTAACTTTAAACGAATATTTTAACGCTGCTTTAAATGAAATTAGGGTAAAAGACATTAAATAAAATGCAAATATTTTTATTCCTATTTTAACTAACATGATCAGTTGCTCTATAAAGGAAGCGTGTACTTCAGATGGGATCAAAAAAGGTATTATTAGACCGATCTATAAAAAAGAAGTGCAAAATCAATGCGAAAATTACCGTCCTATAACAACGATATCAGTAATAGGGAAAATTTTAGAACGATACGTTGATAAACATTTAAGAAATTATTTGGAAAAAAACCAACCTACTTTATGAAAATCAACACGGGTTTAGAGGGAAAAAAGTCCACGATAACGTTATTAAGAACGATGACACAAATAAGATAAATACGGGACTGTCGATGGGGAACCAATTTATAATTACCTTCATTGATCTAACAAAAGCGTTTGACTTAGTTGATCACGATTTACTGATTAATGACTTAAAAAATCTGGGTATTCTAAATAACCAACTAATGTGGTTTACAAATTATATAACGAATAGGAAGAGTGTAGTAAAAATCGCAGGGAGTAACAGTAATGGAAAAAAAATATTCGATGTGGTGTAGGTCAGGGAACTATACTTGCTCCTATCCTCTATCTAATATACGCTAAAACTTCTTATACAGACACATTAAAAATGCAAAGGTATACGTGTTTTTACTGATGACATTGCGCTGTTAATTGAAAATAAAAATATAGAAGTGGCGGAAAAATTACTGCAAAAGGATATAGATAATTTTTGTAAATGGGCACATGCCTAAGGTTATGTGTAAATATAAATAAATCTAAATTGTTACATATCCGAAACAGTACTAAACACAAGAGTCGCGATAATCATTCTTCGTAATAACAAATGCTTACACGAACTTCATGAAACGAATAACTCACTTTCCTGTTTATGTCCACCTCTTGAAAACGTAAAATACTTTAAATATTTAGGAATATATATTGATAAATCTTGAGCTGGAAAAAACACGTACAAGTCTTAAATTCGAAAATAAGACAGACAATTCCAGCTTTATACAAACTAAAACAGGTACTTTCATATAAAACACTACGTGTATATACTACAATGCAATAATTATGGCTAGAATTCTATATGGAATCCAAATATGGGGAGAGGCTAAGAAAACGGAAATCAATAAAATAGGTAAAAATCAAAAAAGGTGTGTCTTAAACTTATACTACCCTACTGGAGGCGAAGTGACTCGAGATCAATTATGTATAGAAGGAAAATGATGAAATGTCTCCAAAGATGTACTACTTACTACTATTACAGGTTACTCGAAGAATATAATATCAATAATATAAGGTTACCAACTAGGCCAAAAACTACTCGAATAACAAGAAATCGAAGTGTAATATATATTACATATACCCTAGAGGGGCAAATTTACGAATTGATAACACAGGTGATATTCGGTCTTAATTAAATTAATGAGCATTATCCCCAATCATATTATAAAAACGAAAATAGCATATTAGCGTGTGGAAAAAGAGGTAGTAAAATGGCTGAAGGAATGGTGCAAAGAATAAAAAACAAACTACGTCCGAATTCCTCACTGCTAGATAGTTTTCAATCATGCAGCTACTGATATATTCTATGTTGTTGTTATTGTGTCTTTCCTCTTGTAACTTACTGTTCATAATTCATAAAGAAGATATTGTTTACGATATCATGATATATATGTATATATGACTTTTAGAGTTATGTATGTGTATGGTTTTTCTTTTTTCTTTTCACCTATATATAAGTTACATATATATTTACTAAAACATATATTAATTGAGGTATATATATAATTTCGATGTTATAATAAGTATGTATAAGTTTGTACCGAAATCGAATAAACGATAATAAGAGTGTCGGGCACTCACACAACGGGCATACTTGCCCAGTGAGACCCACAAACTTATTTTAAAATTTAAAAAAAAAAATAAAAAGTAAAACAAAAGCTTTAAACATGCAAGAAAATCATCGAGGCTTTTTTTAAATGTTCGTTCAAAAAATATTACAAATTTTGTAGGCTGAATAATTAGAATTCTTTAGCGGATGTTATAAGGCGAATGAAATCATTTATGCTGATAATAACAACTTTGAATAAATACGATCGTAAAATGATAAATAAACCTCCTGACAAAAGTAGTGAATATTGAAAAAATTGATGACATAATATCGAAGAATGTAGGATAAAACGAAGAACCCAACAAAATCAGTGTACTTTAAACTCTTCTTGACTTTTGATATCAAACCTGAAATATCAATAGGGTCCAAGCAATAAATGAAAATATATCTAGTATAAATAATGCAATGTTTATCGAATGTACATCAAATTTCGCAAAAAAAAAAAATTAGAATTTCAAATTTTTAATTGATACCGAAAGCGAACAGCCGTATAAAATTAAAGCTTCTAGTCTTGAAGATAGTACTAAATTTTACGACGATGAAAAAATTTTTCTAAATGGTGTATATGTGCTTATTTATCTATCGAAACTTTAATGCTATACTTTCATTCCCCTAAAATTTGGAAATATCGTATTAACGCGGTTAAATTTCATATTATTAATTGATTAATATTCCGAAAGGCGAAATAAATGGAAATGATTTAGTAATAGCAGGGATTTTAAATTTCGAAATACGTAGACACATAAATTTATTTTTAATTAAAAGCAAAATATTGATATAGCACATGAATTTAATCACGTAAAATATATTACTAATAATAAATTTATATATGAAAATAAATCAGTTTAAAATTATCCTTGATCAATATTATGTGGAACAAAATCGTACGGAATAATTATAATGACTTAACGTGCAACTATTTTCCGAATTTGAATGACAGATTCAATAATAATCTGTTTAATTCAAACTTTTATAGTGTACAATTTATTACCGGTCATGGGACTTTTAAAATACATATATTCAAGGAGATTTGGTATTGCGAAAACAGGAAATTGTATTACATGTAATTTCCCGAACGCACATGGTTTATCATATTTTGCAAGAGTGTCACATTGTAGAGGGATGGTTTTAGACTGCAATATAGAAGACTTAGTAAATAGTAAATTTAAAGTATTTAATCAATCAGCTATTGATGAAATAAAGAATATAAATAATTATAATTTATTATATGTACTAAGGAGTTTTAAGTTAATATTATTTATGTATGCCTTATCGTGTATATTAAGATTATTCAAATTATAGAAGTCAATATATTTAAGTAGTAACGACACCCCGTTTTGCGACTGAAAAAAAAAAGGTCTATTTTTGATAATTTATTGTGGGAGTATGGGAAGCGGGATGAAATTTCTTTTTAGACAGTACATTTAGTATGGGTTGAAGCGTGATTTTTTTTTATTATTATTATTATTATTATTGTTACAAAATGGCGGCGATAAAGCCAATTTTCGAAATCATGTTTTTTTGAACATCCTTGGCGGGAGAAAGGATTTCTCTCGACCTAAAAGACCTGGAACAAAAAACCAAAAATTGTCTTACTCTACGTACTATATTGCCTGCAATAAAAGTACGTAAAGATTTTTTTTTAAATTAAGTTTTGTAAAAATGATGCACTTTTGAGAAAAAACCTCGATTTTTGTCCAAAAATACGTCTTAAATTGTTTATACAAAAAAAAAAAAAAATTACATCAGATCGAAAAACGGCTACGTACTTCTATAGAGAATGTAATTGAGAAGCTACTGTCAGAATTTCAAATAAATCCATGTTATAGTATTCGAGTAATCTTTTCTCCCAGTTTGAAAAAAGTGATTTTGAGAAAATTGCTTTTGAGGTTTTACTAACACTTAAATCCTCGAAATTTGTTTTTACCTTTTAATCTGCGATACCTGCTCCGTACATTTGGTCATCTACTTCAATACACTCGCCTCCTCTTCTTCCTTCCTGAGCGATTTTATGGAAAGCCTTGGTTTTTTTAGCAGCGTTCGTAAGTGATCACTCGGAAAACTTTATGTGGCGCTCGTCTGCTTCCACACAGAAGTTATAACAGTTCGCAGCCGGATTTTCATGCCCAAATTCTGCGTGATCCTTTTAATATTTGATAAGCCGTCGTTACATATGCCTACAGCAATGTCGAGTACATGGTTACCACTAAATACCGATTTCAGAGCCATAGACCATACGGTCCAATTGAAGCTCTCATTGCTATTTTATGTAAAGCCGCCTAAACAACGAGAGTAAGCAATTCGTCTCGGCTTAATTCTTCGTAAATAGGCAAAATCGCTTTATAAACTCGTTGTCAGAGAGCTGGCTTATGTTACTGAATTTGTATCACCGGTGTGGTCTGTGTCCTTGTCTTCTCTGCGCAGAAATTTGACATGCATTTTCGACCACCTTCCAGTTTTGACTAAAATAGAAATTAATGGTAATGGAAATAGAAGGGAGAAGGAGAGTGGTGTGCGCTGGACTCCTAATAATCCAAAAATAGACTGGGATAAATATGTACAGGTTATATCCAATAATAATCACAAGATAGACGAAGATGAGTTTGTGGCCATGTCCCCCGTACAGAAATATGAAGTACTAGGCTTGGCAATACAGGACGCTCTCGACAATAGCAAAAACAATAACTTAAATAATCGTACAAGTTCCAACCAAGGATGCACTAAGACTTGGTGGAATACAGAATGATATAGGCTCGTCGCTCTTAGAAGGTCAGCTCTGCGTATATTCAACAGAGAACCTTCTGTGCAAAACTATATCAAGTATAAAAAGCCGACAGGCAAAAACAAAAAAAGCCTTAACGGAGATAAAAAGGAATGAGTGGCGAAAATACTGTAGCCAGATTGGACCTAAAATTGGTCTGCGGGAGATATGGCAACGAATTAAATGGTTTAGAAACCCGTTTATCGATATAAAATATAGTAAAAACACGAACTGGATAAACAAATTTATAGAGAGATTTGAGAGTCCAGTGGACACCAAAAAATTTATCACTAATATTAGACAATATTAACAGTAGCGATAATGAGATATTAAATAGAGATATTACGATGCAAGAATTAAATGGTAGCTTGGAACATAAAAAAAATACAAGTGTAGGTACAGGTAGTGTTCCGTATGGGGCGCTAAGGAATCTATATACGGAAGGAAAAAAATATTTATTAAATTTTTTTAATTCGGCCTTGAGCTCAGGCTCCTGAACAATGGAAGGCGCATTACATTTGCCCAATTATCAAACCGGCGAAAGATCCAGATATAAGCTACACTTACAGGTCTATTTCATTGCTTTCCTGTGTAGGGAAAACTCTGAGTGTTGGCTGATTAAAAACAACAAATTTCCGAAAATTCAATTTGGATTTAGGAAAGGCTCAGGTACCAGAGAAGCTTTGACCGTGTTTTCTTCAGATATTTATAATAATTTATCCAAAAATTAGATCACGATTTCAGTATTTATAGACATAACGGCGGCGTACGATAATATAAATTTAATTGAGTTAATGAAGCACTTAAAAAGAATAAATGTACCAGACAAAATAATATGTAGCATATATAATTATTATAATGGTAGAACGACGACAGTTCGGTGCAGGAAAAGAAATTATGGATCAGTAACGACAGGAAAAGGCATACCGCAGGGTAGTATACTTAGCCCTCTGCTATTTATTACATATATGCAGGAACTAGAGAAGGTGCAAAATAAGCAAGTACGCTTGGTTCAATATGCTGATGATTTGGTAGTTTGTGCTGCTGCAGCAACAGCAAACACCACTATCGGTAGAGCACAAAAAGCAGTAGCAGAAGTAGTAAGAAAACTAAAAAAATTAGGCCTGGAAATTAATATAGAAAAAACGTGTGGACTAGAAGATAAGAGAACCTTGGATATATTGTTAATAGAGGCTATAAAAAGGATTGCCTGTAATATCGCAATAGATTCGACTAGGAATATGGAGGTGAACGAGGGGGGAGTTTGAACGTCTCAGAATAGACGAAATCCGGCAAAGTAAAAGCCGCTCCAACCCCCAAAGCTGACTTTGAGCCATCTGTAAAAATTAAAGAATAAGAAGGAAAGAGCGAGGATAAAACATAGTTAAATTCGTTATGAGCAGCGGGAGAGGGAAGAGACTTGACATACGAAGGAAGAAAAAGTAAACTGGGTGAGTAAATAAAATCTAGGAAATTATAGGTGAAATAAGGGCATTTGGTGTAGGATAGAACGAAAGGAGAGAAGGCTCTGAGACGTGAAGAAATCAAGGAAAGGATTGGGGTTTTACGAGGAGAAAAACGCGCCAGTTGTTCAATATAAACCAGTAGAGAAATTAAGCAAGTAGGAATTGGAAATATGAAGACGATTGATCAGAAATCGTTCACCTATATAAAGTCTTCGGATGAATAAAGGACAGGAAACAGTTTTTGCCAAAATGGCTGCAATAGGAGAGGAGTTCAAGGCACCGATACAAAGGCGGAGACACATATTATGGATTTTATCAAGTTTAAGGAGAAGATATTTAGGAGCACTAGCGTAAAGGAACGAGCAATAATCGAATTTAGAAAGGATAGTGGCCTTGTATAGCATCCGAAGGATATAAGGATCCCCACCCCAATTACAGGAGTAGAGAGAGCCTTCAACCAATTAACCCTCTTGAGAGCCGACGTATAGAGAGATAATTGATGTGATCGTGAAAGGACAAGTTACTGTTAAGAATAATGCCAAGGTAGGAGACAGAACTAACTACAGGAATAGGAAGATGGCACACGGATAGATTGACTGAGGAACAACTTATAAGGACGATAAGTGAAAACCGTAGCTGCTGATTTGCCAGGAGAAGTAAAAAGGTGAAGATCGGATAACGCATTATCCAGAGAGAAAAGAGAGTTGTTAAGTTCCACGACGGCGGAAGAAAGATTAACCGAGAAAGAGTAGATGAGTATATCATCGGCAAAGAATAAGGAGGTAGATGATATCTGAAGAGTAGCTAGGCTATGAAAATAGATGTTAAAGAGAGTAGGGCTAAGACATGAGCCTTGCGAAAGACCCCGAAAGACCACTCTAGACTCTGAGAAGAAGGAAGTGGAGAGCTGAATTTGTAGAAAAGCTTGAGAATTAAGGAAGCGACCTGTAAAGGAACATTAATGGAACACATTTTACGTAGAAGAGAAGGTAAGTGAACATGATCGAATGCGGAGGTAACATCAAGGAAAGCAGAAACAGTGTATTCTTTGCGAATAAGAGATTTGTACACGTCAGATAAAAACAACGATAAACAGTGCGCCGTTCCCAGTCCCGTACGGAAACCGAACATGTTACTGGGAAGAATGTTGTTGAATTCCAGCCACCAGACTAGGCGTTTATTAATCATTTGTTCAAACAATTTTCTAAAACACGAAGCCAAGGAAATAGGACGGAAAGAATTAGGATTCTTTTTTGGAATAGGAATAACAATAAAGGAGTTCCAAATTGGTGGCGTGGTACAGGTATGCAAGAAGGAGTTGTAAATAGAAAGCAAGGTATTCAATGCGGAGATTGTTAAGCTCTTAATAACCAAGAATGAAATGTCGTCCACTCCCGGACTAGAGGAGGAGGAGGAATTATTTAAGGAAGAACGGAGTTCATTGATGTTAAAGGACAGACAAATTAGATATATCCAGATATAGACTGGCCAAAATGCGAAAGCTGGGCCAAAAAAAAAAAAACAAAAACTTAAATAAATTCCCATTTTAAATGTCATAGTTTAAATTGTAATTATTAAACAAATATATTATTTGAAACGAAAAAAAAAAAAAAAATGGAATGATTTTTTTTTATTAAAAGTAAAAACAAATAAATTACGAAAATTATTCGATTCAACTATAAACATTACCAAACATTGCGTAAAGTTGTAATTTCTGCGTTGTAATCTGTGAATTTAATTATCGTTCTTTTATCTCGTTTGTTATCAAACGGAGCTTGTGTGTACATTTAGCAGAGCAGATCCCCTCATCCCCGCAACCATCGGCTGCGGCCAGCGATCCGGACTCTGCTTCCAGCAACAATACTCACAGCATCAGCCTGCTCGCCAGGACCAGTTTATCACTTCCGATAAGTAAAACCGTCTCTAATCTTAACTAACAATAACACCGCGAGCGCTAACAATATTCAAAATCAAACTGATAACACGCCAACCGCTCGCAATATTCCCCGAATGCAAACTTCGCTAATAAATTAAAATCACCGATCTCTCCTGTTACTAACTTTCAGCATGCTACCGATGAGTAGGGAATAATTTTTCCCGCTTTGCCGCAAACTGAATTAAAGGACTATTTACCGGCTTTAAAGGAAAAGATTGGAGGTGCGCGTAATATCATCGCTGCATCGAAAATAAGTTTGAACCGCATTATGATATTCTTATCTTCTGAAAGTATAACCGTCAATTTCATGCAACCGACGGAACCATCCAGCTGAATAATCGACAGGTCAAGCCAATAAGACTTAAAAACCCTTCGCAGAAACTGCTACTTTCAAATGTCTCTCCGACAATTCCGAATGAAGTCATTCGAACGTATTTAACAGTCTGCGACTAAAAATTGTCTCTGCACTATCCTTGCTCCGAACGAATCCCGCTGACGAAGAATTCTCGCATGTCATCAGTTGGAGAAGGCGGCTATACGTACAGGATACCGTGTGTACAGATTTTCCGGAAAACTTTGTTATTTCCTTTAAGGACCGAGAATATCGTATTTTCCTCCAGCTACCGAATCATACGTGTCCACATTGTAATACACATCCAATTCCGATCCCACACTAGCCATCCCACCATCTTCTTCTTCCCACCAACTACCGGATCCCTCGAACTCCCCTTTATCACACATCGTGCACAGAGGGCATAGCACAACAGTTACCTTCAGCTGCTAAGCGACCGGCACGAAGCGTTTCCATAGCCCGCACTGCAGCACGAGGTCTCAGCGTACTGTTGTCTCCAATCTTCCTATGTGGATCGCGATACTGATGAATCCAAATTAAATGCTTGAGTAATGATAGTAAGGCCGTCCAACAGCAGCCAACTAGTATTATCCGAACAATGCTCCTGCTCAACGAACTTTTCGAACGTACCTTTCCGTGTTTCTTACTGACTCATAAGCAGTTCTCATATCCTTCATTGAAGCGGCGTTAAATTCTACGGATCCGCTACCCACTTTCAAAAAATTCGCCGCAGATCCTAATCATTTGATTGCGCCATTATCAACTCTTGCAAACCACACATCAAGGATCCCCAAGTAAAGACGAAGCTCACAAAACTAAGTCAACGAGGTCGCAAAACAGCTTCAGACCAACAGTTGAGGCGATAACCCGCACGCAAATGGTCCCTTTTAGCATTGCGAATCGAGTATAGCGTATTTTACATCTTTCGCACATTTGCAATGAAAGCATATCAATTTTTTCATAGAATAACAAGCAAACGTCAAAGTCGAATTTTAAAAGATCATTTTTTTTTTATTGTTATTTTAATGAAGTTTCATTTTTCCGTGTCAAAAATAAATCTCGTAGTTTTGAAATTTAAAAATATACGACTCTAATTGAACTATTTAAAAATGTTTTGACGACAACTTTTGATATAACTGTGTAAATAAAGCGAATAAAAAAAAATGTATTTCCTATGAAATTGCCGCATTCTTAAACAGCTTGTATTAAGTTATGTGGGGGGGGGGGGCATTGCCGCCCCAAAACAACCACTGGATTCATCCCTGAATGGTTGTTTTTACAGTTAGATGTAAAATAATCATTAGTTTTACTTATTTCAAGAAAATGTAAGTCATGAAATTGGCAGATTCCCCATAGTTCAACGTACGATATTACATGTTTAAACAATTGTGAAAAATTCGAATATACGAGTATTGTTTGTATTTAAAATTTCCATGTTGGAAGCGTATTTTGTTATTAAAAACCTGTTTAATAACAATGACTAAAATACCGAAAGGAAATGCTTTTTTTCACGTAAGCTAAAAAGTAATATAGCCAAAAATAGAATAAAGTGCATCAGTGAAAATAAAAATTTTACATCACTGTATTAAAAAAATCGGTGCTGTTCCTTTTGTACTTTCGTAAAAACAAAAAAAATTCTTATTTTATATTTCTATTGTAGTAAAATGGCATAATATAAATATGTAAATTAGTACTGGACAACTTTAAAATTCAAACTTTGCATTAGAAATATTATTTCTGCCGGAAAGTTATAGTTTGTGGTATGCCAACTTCCATATCTAGGTAGACGTCGATAAGGATAGATCATGGAGAAGAGAACGAATAGAAAGAATGATAGCATCAGTGGAAGGAGAAAGGGAAGGTGGGGAGATAGCGCTAGAAGAACACTTAAAGAATCAGAAACAATAAGGAATTTGGAAGGACTTTCAGAAGAGGAAATATAAATAATTGCTTGTAGAATGGCAACAGATTCCGCACTAAGGACAGAACAAAAGGACTGAGAATGAAAGAACTGAGGGCACAAGAATGCCGCTCCGACTCTCGATCCGTCAGTAAAAATTAAAGAGTGATCACGGAATAGAGAGTTTATTGTATTATTAAATTCCATACTGACGATATGAGAGGCAGAGGATTTAAGGAAGCATGGCATGAAGATGATATTTGGTGGCTTTAACAATTTGGAATAGACGTAAGAAAAGAATGGAAGCTTATGACGAGGAATGACAAAAGGAGAAAATTTAGAAAGGTGAAACGATATATTTGATAGTGTAGGAATTTTATTGGAGGAAAAACGCCAGTGACGAAGGATAAAAGAATAAGAGGTACTGATATTTGACGAAGAAGTGGAAAAATGTTTGATGAGAAAGCGATAATCCAAATAAGATCTTCGGATGAACAGAGAACAGATATTGGATTCAGACAGAATGGCTGGGATAGGAGATGACCCTCAGAGCTCCGAGACAAAGCCGAAGACAACTGTTTTGGAGGCGATGTAATTTGTAGAGAACGTATTTGGAAGAGCTGCCATATAAGAAACCGTAATCATCCAGTCTTGTTTGATCTCTTATCATGCCGACCAGCCATTGTCTCGTGCACACTTCGAGAATTCAACTACTAATATAACCGTTTTGCCTAACAATAATGCACGTTCCGGTTTACACTTCGTTAATTTTACATTTCTCGATTCACCTGCTTACATGTCAATTGTTTGTAATCATTTGGAAATTTCACCTAAATCACAATATATTCCATTTTAATTTTTCTGTACATTAATGCAAGTTAAAAAATGATTTTATCACATTCCTCTCCTACCCTGCTATGGCTGAAACGCCATAATATGAAATAATATTTTGGAAATAATAAATATTTTTCAAAAGAAAAAAAATGTCAATCTCATGCAAATTTGCCGCCCTTCGAATTTTGCCACTGTGAGCTGTAACCCATTTAAGTCCGTGATGTAAATCCAAAACTGATTATAAGCGTACAAAAATAAATGAAAATACTAAAAACTAAATATACTTACGTATTATATTCTTTGTCCATTTCCCGTTACTTTAATATTGTGTAAACTAAATTTACCTCCATTTCCTTTCATATACATATATATATATATATATATATATATATATATATATATATATATATATATATATATATATGTATATACTCATCCAAGTTACAACATCATTTTTATTGTACACATCATAAATGTACATAGAAATCGATAAATTCTCTGTATATGGGTTTAAAAGTCGGTAATTTCCATATTTCCTTGAATTTGGTAAAATAACCTGCTTAAATTGTTTTAAAATTTTTTTTTTTTTTTTCTTTTTTGGCCCAATAATAATACAGTAACTAGCGTTCAGTAGAAATAAAATTTTTGGCCAAAACCAAAACTGAATGTTTTTTTTTTTTTTGCTAGTTTCTACTGAAACTAAAACTTTTATTTTATCATCGCTTTAATCATTAAGATCTTTTTTTTAAATAAAGTTGGAATATGCGTATTTAAATTTACCAAATTATATACGATGTTAAAAAATAAGTTATCTTTATTTCATTTAAAAAATACATGTATGTAAAAAATAACAGGAATATATATATGTATGTATATATATATATATATATATATTAAAAAAAAAAAAAATGAGATTGTATTTAGACGCATGCACGCGAAAGGGATCATAATGTATAGGTAAGGTGTAAATAATTTAAGATTAATTATAAATAGTATGCGTGAGGCGAAATATCTAATTTTTATGTTATAATATAGTTTAATTGGACATATTGCGGGGTAACGAGTACCGAGTGCTATCTTGGAGACTAAATAAATATGGAAATATTTAGGTCACATTTGTAGAGGTGCTTAAGGGAACAGAAATGTTCATAGAATTTAAGGGGAATAATTGATACAAGTTGTTAAAAGCGAGAATAATGTTGTAAAGATGCGAGATGTCCATAAAGTTTAAGAAAATGGAGCGGAAATTACCGTCTGATTTCGATTAATAGTTCAGAAGCATTTATGTGTATAAAATTCGTTTTGCACGATTTCGTTAGAGCAGACAATGGTGAAGGGCCATATGGGTGAAAGGATCGCGTTACTCGTCGATCGGGCAATCGCCGGGTAAACAAAAAACATTCGCCGACGATTGCTATCGCAGACTGTCGCCAATGAATGTCCATGTAAAACAATAAAGCCAAATTATAGTGAGAACATCTGGAAAATTTCCTTGATCAAGAGAAAACGATGACAGACTAAAATTACATTAGGACATATCGACCATTTGTTTAAAGTCAAAATTCCGAGAAACGGTTTCCAGACAAAAATAATATTTTTAATGGTGACAGGAAATAGGCCTGAAAAATCGTGTACACGGATAAAATTACAGCGGGGAACATTCCGAGAAGTCAATTTATAGATAAAGCATTACTCGGAAATTAAACGAAAGATCAGTTTGAATTAATCATTGCTACATCTTTGTCTTTCAAAAAAAAATAAATAAATAAATTTTGTCAGTGACGAAAATATAAATTTATATGACTTATATATCTTTTATGACTTTGGTTTTTACAGTAAAAGGCGAATGAAATTAATTATTTTTACCCAGGAAAAACAAACTTAATCAAAATTTCAGCGGCGTGGATATGTAATGCATACACACACATATATATATATATATACTAGCTGTGCCCGCGGCGTTGCTCGCGTGAATTATGTTTCTAAAAAATTACTTTTTTGTTAAATTACACCCATGCGGAATTCAGTTCATGACTGTGTAAGAGTAAAAAGATTTTTTATTGGCTGTGGCAGCGCCTGAATATTGGGGAGACTAACTTTTCCAGAAGCACAGCACATACCATTAGGTTCATTGGCCCATTTTTTGGCAGAACACTTTTAAAAAATAGGTTTAATTATGAAATGAACTTTTGTTTAGTTTTAAAAATAACTTTTTTGTTGGGTTTAATTACCTACTAAGCGAATTTAAAATATTTTGAAGCCGCTGCGTAGGGAGCCGACCACGCAAATGAGCCATGAGGCACTTTATTTATTAACATTGACTCCCCTCCCATACCCCAGTGACGCCTACATTGCATATTATTTCTTGAAATTGACTCCCCTCCCGTACCCCAGTGACGCCTACATCGCATATTATGGTGCTGCCTAGCTAGCCGAGCGGGATGAGCGGCGACCACACGACTTCTTTCTAATACTTACATTTTTAAACTCGTGATATCTTTCAAAGGAAATGTCCGAATTGAATAATTCAAAAAAGTTATATAAAGGTATTGAAGCAGTCTTGAATATGAAGTAATTTATTTTGATAAGCATTAATACCCAGGTACAAATAAAGAGCCTTTTCTAGCGGCAGCATTTCAATTAAATTTTTAAAATAAAAGAACACGATATAACTATAATATATAGTTAGACATATGCTGACGCGACACTTTTTGTAGATAATGATGTGTTCTGCAAAGTCGTAGTACATTATTTTGTTCTATCATCAATAGTTTTTGCAGCGCACGCGATGTAAGGAATTGTTTAGGTCATTTTTTTACACCTTGGGTTACATTATTGGAGTTTTAGTAAGGATCCCTAATTTTTTTGAAAACATAATACAGCCTATGTCACCCGGAGATAGTGTAGCTTCCCAACGGTGAAAGAATTTTTCAAATCGGTCCAGTAGTTTCGGAGCCTATTCAATGTAAACAAACAAACAAACAAACAATCAAATCTTTCCTCTTTATAATATTAGTATAGAAGTATAGATAAAGAAATAAATGAATAGTATAAAAATTAAATACAATAAGATATCAAATAAGAAGTGCGAGTATAAATGAGTATATGTACGTATGTGATTCAGTAATCGGCCGGGGGTAATGATGGCGAAGGCATGATGATACGTCACGGGGTTACGTAACGAAAACCGCAGGTAGCGCTCGAGGAACCGTCGCTGGACGGAAGATTTAAAGTCTGAATTTCGGTATGATTTCGGAACTCGGTCGAGCAGTATATGAATTTTGAATGGTCAGTTGACGCCTGTGTCCCGTAACATGGAGCTAAGCCAATTCGGTATATCCCAGTGAACTTCGTCATAATGATTTTGAGATCACTTTTTATTAACAATTGATAAAGTACGATTTATCTATTACGAAACGAGAGAAAAACTGCAAGAAATCGAGATTTCACCGCAGAGCAAATGGATCGCCGTCTTTGTGGAGATTACATCGCCCGGCCGATTCAAGATATGTACCAATTTTATATACATACATATTTTTTTAATTGTTGTTATGTACCGATTTTTATGTATATCCATTAAAGTTACTCGGTTATAGATGAGTTATCTTAATTACTTTGATATTTTTTCTACGGTCGACCGGCTAAGTAAGATTTCTGTAAGGACTTAAAATAAAAATTTTCAAATCATAATTTCTCTTTTTGAACACCGGTAATAATTATAATAATGGTACTGGTTAAATTTAACAATTTATTTCCCCAGAAATAAATTCGCGGTGGCATTCTCGGATGAAATTAACGTCAATAAAAAAATTATTAATATTATATGCACGGTTTTTAATAGTTATTGTTACGGTAATCGTTATCTTGTTTAATTGAATTATGTTTTTTTTACTTTGCTGCAACAATTTTTTTTTATAAATAATTGACCAGTTCGTTACACTCGAGTTTATTTTTAAAAAAAGCTCATCTTTTCATACAAATTCTTCATTTATACCAATTTATTGCGTCATATTGCACATATTATGGGTATTTACAAATGTCTTCCAGTAATTACGAAATGTTTACATTTATATACAGGTATATTTGTATGTTTTGTAATTATTTTCGCAATAATGTCTAAAATCTCATTCATATTTTATCCTATTAGTTTACTTTTTATTCGTGATTGTGTAATATGTGTTAAAATATGAGAATGTGCTTTCGGATCAAAATGGTATCAAAATGGTATGCAAATTTTAGCAATTCTTCAGATAATCATAACTTTGGACGTTAAAACTTAGTTACAATAAGAATTTTAAGGGAAAACGATAACACACTTTAATATGAAAATTTAGCTACACGTTCCTTTCAACTCACCTCTACAACGAAAATGGACCCAAAAAGCGGACGCTTGCATTCGACACGTATCATTTTCAAGTATTCGTTGCAGACTAAAGCGTCATGCCGTCCAAACAAAGGCCAATACCATCGCTTAGGCCGTTTATACTACATGAAGCTTGTTGTATTCCCGGGACGGAATACTAAGTACCGATCAATTATTTCGCGTAATTTGAAATAAACCTAGTCGAAGCTAGTTATATTACGTTTATTTTAATATGACGACAATACAGATCGCGGTTATGTGTAAAAAAACCGATAGCGGCTTCCGTAAGTCTGTAACGACACGATTAGAGCAATACGATGCTAAGGGCTAATCGGACCGACCGGACTACCGAAACGGTTATTCTGGGTGTCCCAAGAATACTCGACTGACTAAAAAACAATTCATTAACATTCAACAACGACGGTTCGACAAGTCGATACGTCACTCGCGACAAACGGAGAAGTCACGGATATGCAGCGTAAACGAATAATCGGCTGCTTCGGCCGTTTATAACAATAAATGAGGATTCTGCGTACAGCGGATGTAAAAATTCGGAGAACGACGATATGACGAAAAGTTGCGACATTTGCAATGTAACTTATAATAACTGAGAAGTAGTGGATTCGCAACGTAAGCGGATAAACGATTATTTAGCCTGCAAATACAACTGGGCAAGAGAGAGGAAAAAAAAATAAAATAAAAAATAAAATAAAAAACAAATGAATAAAGTTAGTCTGAGAAATAATATGGAAGTTGGCATACAACACTCTCCTTCCCTTGTATAAAAAAAAAGAAAAGAAAAAGAAAAAAAAAGAGCTAAAGTTAGTAGTAAAAGTGAAAACATAACAATTGACAATTGGTACAGTACAGAAATTGAAAACGCATTAATTCGCTGGCACGTGATGTGGAATGCGATTAATTATTGCTGATGGCTACACCTGTGCGATGATCTGAGGAGGCTGATCTATTCGAAGTCGTTAGTTCGGTGTTAGGATCTAAAGAAGGTGTAGGTGAGTTCTTGGTTGACGGCAGACGACATTTAATCCAACAGGCGTTCCATTTTAGGAACAAAAGTATCACGATGATAGAAACAACGACCGCAACGATGATAGTTTGGCTGAGGTTGGAGGCGTTGATTTGGAAGTCCTCTGAATCTTTTGTGTTCAGCGTGTGCAGAATCGAAGCAAACTCCGCGTCAACTGAATCTAGGTTGTCGAGGGTAGCTTCATTTGATCTGGTCAGATTGATTTTTCGTACGTTTTTGGCTTCCGGGCAACATTCTGGGATTTCGAGATCTATCGTGGGGACAACGTGACTAAAGTTAGCATTGTGGTGGAGCGTCCGTCCAAAGACATCGATGGCTCGGAGGCGTGGCAGTCATCAGCTAGAGATATTATTCCGGCGCCTCTGAGACGAAATTCCTGAAGGGCTGCAGTCGAATCGCAATAAACAGTAAGTATGGTGAGATCAGGAACAACGAATAGCCATCGATTATCGGAAAGTTTCTGGAAAATATTGTTCTTGAGGGAAATGGAAGCGACCTCGCAATCATCGGGAACACTGGTAGTTCGGGACAGGTACAGGTCAGCTTCGCAGGGCATCTCTTTGTTAACTTTTCGGATGATCTGACTTTTGCACAGATGTATAATATCTCCGTCTCCAAACCTTACGGTGATACAGCTGCTAAAGTCCTTGTAAACGATATACTCCGTAGACAAGCGATCGATCAATAGGTATTTATACTTCGGTCGTATATAATGGAACAGGGAAGAAGAGATATTACTTAAGGAAACGGGATAGGGAATGATATGGAAAAGGAAAAAATCTACGTTATTCACCAGGGGGATTTCTATTTTATAAATTATTAAATTATCATAAAATACTGTATTAATTATGCAAATTTCGTAATATTTAAATACGTGACGCGGGTCGAGAGTAATAGGGAATCTTTTACCTTTTGGCAGATTAGCCAAACGTAGTTCGATTAGTAAATCCTTAGGATTAATTACTTCGGGGTGCAATACATTATTCTTACTAAATAAGATCGAATTAACAATGGAGTCGTATTCAAAGGTTAATTCATTCCCTAATTCTAACATTAGATTAATATATTCGCTAACCGACTGAACGTATAGCGAGGATTCGACCTCATCGCTTAGATTGTGAACGACTTTATTTAGCGTTTCGAAATTGGCGTTTATTATGTGCTCACGGAAAGCTAAGCTTGCGGCTGATTCATTGAAAATTCGGATTGTTTTCCTGGTGACCTGAACTTGTTCCTTCATTAATTCATTTAATTTATGATCATCATTTGTTACTTTACGAATGGACTCTGAATAAAATTCGCCATCATCAGAACTCGGCGTACCGAACAGCCATTTAAGAATGTGTGATCCTCCATTGAAGATACCACGCTTGTGGATCACGTGACCACACAAATGTTGGATCGTCTGGAGTTGATCTTTCAATTTAACTATTTTACCGTTAATTAATTTTAAAGTTTGATGACAATTCAAAGAATGTAAATTATCTTTAATGTGATGACAAAGACCATTGGCTTTGGCAGAGAGACGGATTAACACAAGTAATTTTTGTTCGGTAAAGGAAATATTAGTAGATATGATGAGAGTCCACGTGGTACTGGATATCTTAGCAAATCCAAGATGTTCGTAGAACAGGCCGGAATGTCCAGAGACTTCCGTAATGTTATTGGATGTTGGACGAGGGAGTATGAGGTTATGATAGAGCGGAATGACCGTCAGTAGGACTAGGAGAGAAGATACAATGACAAGATTGGAGTTAGACCGCTGGGCAATCGTCATCATCTGAAAAATACGGTTTAATCAAATTGGTATTAAATTTTACGTGCCTCCTACCGATTAATAATAATACCACATTTGGTCCTATTACTTTAACAATTTTATACGGACCTTTAAAATTAGGAGTTAACTTATTAAACCTAGTGGTTTTATTTATTAGCATCACCAGTTGACCAGCCTTAAATTCGCAAGCGTTAACTTTCTTATCGTAGTAATTTTTAGTTCGAGATTTAGACGCCATAATGTTTTCGCGAGCTATTTTATGTATACTATTTAACTTTAGCTTGAGGTTGTTAAAATAGTCGTCATACGTATAGCGAAATTCCGGTTCTGCAGTGAGCGAGCTTGGGATATAGGGCTTGTGGCCGAAAAGTAGTTGGAACGGAGGGAAATTGGTAGTTTTGTGTACATTAGTATTGTACGAGAAACAAGCGTGGGCGACGAAATCATCCCAATTGTTTTGGGTTTGATTTACAAAGTGTTTCAGATAATCTTTTAATGTCAGATGACTTCTCTCCAGGCTACCATTCGTTTGCGGATGATAGGGAGTCGAAAATACATGTCGGACTTTAAACAACTTGCATAATTGGTTGATTATTTCGGAAGTGAACTCGGTACCACGATCCGAGAGTAGTGACTGAGGGATACCGAAGAGACTGAAGAACTTAACTAGTTCTTCTGATATCGTGGTAGCCTCATGGTTCGGAATCGGTATAGCGTAGGAATATTTCGTCAGATCATCCTGCATCGTGAGGATAAATCTATTCCCTTTTTCCGTTATAGGGAGAGGGCCTACTACATCTATGGCTAGACGTTGAAAAGGGAAGGAACTCGTGGAAGTGATTTCCATGGCGTTCTTAACTGGTTTAAAATTGGTTTTATTGGCCTGACACGAGTGACAGTTTTTTATGAACTTACGAATATCGCTTTTCATGTTATACCAGTAATACTGATTGCGAATCTTAGCGTAAGTACGAAAAAAACCGGAATGTCCGCTGGCGGCGGAACTATGAGCTTCGTGCAAAACTTTATTTATTTCTTCCGGAGATTTTAGCTGCGTTTTTTCTTTTCTAATAATGATCGGTTTTACGTTTAAGTCTTTAAAAATATAATAGATAATAGCTTTAAATTGTTCATAATCGACAAGGGTGTGCGTATCCGGAATTTTGTTTATAAAAACGTGTTTTTCATTAAACTTTAACAGAAGATTTGATAGAGTTAGTAATACGTTAAATAGCACACCGTAGTCTACATTATCGAAACCGTTTACCTTGAAACAGCACAGGTAAATAATTTTATTATTTTGCTTAATGCGCTCAATACAGCCGACCTCCATATTATTTACGCTACTACGAATCCAACTTTCATTCATAAAATTATTTACGTTGTCATCATTTTTACAAGAAAATACAACAGTCGGATTTTTATCAAACAGTTTACAGTTAATCTCTTCTATATAAACCGGCTGACGCTGTTTTTTGAAAAATTTCAGAAATTCATTATACGTTACGTTATTTTCACTGTTACTCTGTCTATTGTTATTGTTATTCGTAAGAAATACCGAATTAGGTCCTTTACCGTTACAATTAGGAGGATTACGTGATAATGCATCAGCATTATTGTTTTTCCTACCCGCTTTATACTTTATTTCGTATTCGTACTCGGCTAGTTTGAGCCTCCAGCGCAACAGCCTAGAGCCTGGGTCCTTGCAGTTAAATAGCCACGTTAACGCTTTATGATCGGTAATTATTGTAAATTTTCGCCCATAGAGATAGGGTCTGAAGTAATTTATAGCCCAAACTATGGCGATTAGTTCTTTTTCCGTGGTACTGTAATTAACCTCGTGATCATTCAGTGTTCTACTGGCATAGGCGACGGGTCGATCTTGACCGGGAGTACCTTGCGAAAGAACAGCACCAATAGCGAAACCACTAGCATCAGTAGTGAGAAGGAATTCTTTAGAAAAATCGGGATACTGCAAAAGAGAATCATTTGTTAAAATATTTTTAAACTCGATAAAGGCATGCTGCTGGGTTGAACTCCAATCGAAAGGCTGGTCCTTTTTCAGAAGGACAGTCAAAGGCTTAGCAATTTTCGCGAAATCTTTTATGAATCGTCTATAATAGCCTACCAGACCCAGAAATGATTTAATTTCTCGAGGAGTTTTTGGTCCGGGAAATTCGACAATGGCTCGAATTTTATCGGGGTTTGGGCGAAGACCATTTTCAGAAATTACGTGGCCTAAATAGCCGACTTCTTTTCTCAGAAACTCGCATTTATCGGGCTGCAAACGGAAGTTATTATTTTTTAACCTGTCAAAGACGGACGCTAAGCGATCGAGATGTTCCCCTAGGCCAGTAGAATGCACAATGACATCATACATATATACGAAGCACTGATTACCCTGTAGACCAGCGAGAACGGAGTTCATCAACCTTTGGAAGGTGGCTGGAGCATTTTTTAATCCGAAAGGCATTCGCGTATATTCGAAATGTCCCAGATTAGTACTAAAGGCGGTCTTTTTGATATCAGAACTTTTTACTTTAATCTGGTGAAACCCAGAAGCTAAATCTAAAGTAGAGAAATATTTTGATCGCCCTAACTGATCTAAAATTTCGTCTATATTAGGAAGTGGAAATATTTCTCCAACTGTTACGTTATTTAGTTTTCTATAATCTATGACGATTCTCCACCGTTTTTTCCCTGAACTATCAGGCTTTTTAGGGACTATCCAGAGAGGAGAAGACCAAGGACTATTAGATGGCCGTATAATGCCTTGCTCTAACAAGCCGTTTATTTGGTTATTTACTTCTTCCTTTAATGCTACTGGATGTCTGTAATTTTTTGAGAAAATCGGCGGCGAATCGCCCGTATTTATTTCGTGTTCAAAATTATTATTGCATGAAAGGCTATTATTACTATCTATTTGAAAAAGTTCTTTATATTTTAAGCATAATTTAATTAATAGTTCCTTTTCCTCTTTATTCAAATGTCCAATACGTAGATTCTTTATTAAATCCCTATCTTTTATGTTACGATTAAACTGTTCCAATTTTAAGTTATTTTCATTATCTAATACGCCTATTGACTTTAATGTTACGTTAAGATTTCTTATCACGCGCTCCTCGTCAGAGGAATTTAGAATAGTAGTGATTGCCTTTCCATTGTTATTTACGCTGACAATGGATCTGGCTAAAAGCACACCTTCCTCGGGTGATGACTCGTCTATTATTCCCTCAGATATACAGGGGTTCGAAACGGGTACCTCGATGACTGTCTCGGAACGGGGGGCTAATTTAATGATGTCGCAATTATTGTTAAAAAGTTCTCTTTTCTGAGTTAACGTATATACTCGGTTATTTACTCGCATAACCGATTGAGAGAAATTAATTTCGGCATTATAAGCCTTCAAAAAATCGATGCCCAGCAGCCCATCGCAAGGGATGTTGGTAGCGTCGTTTATTATATGAAATTTTACGTTACGGATCTCGTCAAGATCCAAGAATGTATATCCAAAAGTTTCTATCGAGGAACAGGCACAAATTCCATTAATTTTAATTTTAATGTTATCATAGTAGATGGTGCCTTTCTTTAATCTCTCTTTCTTAATAATTGAAATGTCTGAGCCAGAATCGATTATAAATTTAAAGTTATTTGTTACAGATTGCTTAGAACGAAAAGTAGCATGAATAGCATTATTATTTACGCAATTAACATTATTATTATTCTTTACGTTATTTTGGACGCCTTTACGAAAATTTAGATCCTCCTTGGTTCGGCCTCGGTAACCAAGTGAGGTTTGTAGTTTAAAGAATTCCTGCCTGCGTTCCGACAATTTTCGAGGGTATGCCCTGGTTTTTTACAATACCTACAACGCTCGACGTCAGTAGGTTGCTTATTACTATAATAGTGTGACTTATTCTTATACCATGCGGGCTCCTTCAGAGGAGGGAATGACTCGCCACGATTATTGGGCTTTTGCACTTTTAAAATCTGTTCTTCCCGAAGGGCGATCGGGAGATAATCGTTTAGTGTGGGCAAATCCCGATGTCTTAGCATCTGAGATATTCCCGCGTGACAATGAATAGTGAAGCGACTTATAGAGATGTCTCTGACCATTTTTATCTGGCCTTGTACGAGTTTGTCATCAGTCTCAGGTTCTAAATTATACAGGATGCGCGCAGTTATACTGTCGATCCTGGCATAATACTGAGCGATGCTTTCACTCGGAAGCTGCTTAATAGTTACTAATTCCTCTAGTAACTGGGAATAGAGTTGCTTATCCTCATAAAGGGTTTTTAGTTTATTTTTCAGCTCTTCCCAAGAGCTGTATTTACAATGGGCTAAATGAGCTTTAGCGTTTCCGCTAATCCTACTTACTACAAAATATAGGAGTGGTAATTTTTGAGTGTCATGAGCTAAAGTGAATGCATTGTTCGCGTTGGCAATAAAATCGCTCAACTGTTCTCTGTCTCCAGAGAATTCATGAGATATCAGTTTAGATAAAAATTCTATAGAATATAGAGGACTGCCCTCGCTCTCGGATTGACCTCGCGTTTGCGGCGCCATGACGAAAAAACGATTTACGAATATTAATAAATACTAACAAATACTTCGAAAAAATATGTATAAATAACGATAATAATAAATTCGAGTAAGAAAGGAAAAGAGAGAGTGATAATGGATAAATTACCGAAAAGTATAACCGTAAATACCTCTTAGTAGGTCCTTCCAACGTATCGGGATGGATTTCAACGTACTGGTACGCTGCTGCAAATCCTAGATGAGGTGATCGCTTTTCCGGTTGGTTACGTAAGTCCTTCCTGCGTAAAGAGATGGATCTCAACGATTTCCTTGAAACGTCGCTGACCTATCCTACCGACTGCGCCAATTAATGAGTGTTGTATTCCCGGGACGGAATACTAAGTACCGATCAATTATTTCGCGTAATTTGAAATAAACCTAGTCGAAGCTAGTTATATTACGTTTATTTTAATATGACGACAATACAGATCGCGGTTATGTGTAAAAAAACCGATAGCGGCTTCCGTAAGTCTGTAACGACACGATTAGAGCAATACGATGCTAAGGGCTAATCGGACCGACCGGACTACCGAAACGGTTATTCTGGGTGTCCCAAGAATACTCGACTGACTAAAAAACAATTCATTAACATTCAACAACGACGGTTCGACAAGTCGATACGTCACTCGCGACAAACGGAGAAGTCACGGATATGCAGCGTAAACGAATAATCGGCTGCTTCGGCCGTTTATAACAATAAATGAGGATTCTGCGTACAGCGGATGTAAAAATTCGGAGAACGACGATATGACGAAAAGTTGCGACATTTGCAATGTAACTTATAATAACTGAGAAGTAGTGGATTCGCAACGTAAGCGGATAAACGATTATTTAGCCTGCAAATACAACTGGGCAAGAGAGAGGAAAAAAAAATAAAATAAAAAATAAAATAAAAAACAAATGAATAAAGTTAGTCTGAGAAATAATATGGAAGTTGGCATACAACAAGCTGTTGAGAACGTTTTTGTATATGCTGCGTTTTAGTCTTCTTTATGGTTTATCCGGCAATAATGCATTCTTCGAAGCAGTGGATTTTCACGGTCTTTTGGGTGTTTTTATGAAAATTCTGATATCTTTTATGATTGTTGCATACATTCAGATTGTGATAAATAGTTCCATTGCTCACGTAGTATAGCGCATTTTAGATAATTCGAAATACTTTCGTGTGGAATTGCCCTGGACTGTTGTTAAATTTTGCAATAGAGTCCTACGGTTCTATTCCGTACATTTACTTCGGTGCTTGGACGGGTTTGTTTAAAATTAGTTCTCCTGAGCACAAGGTACACAGTTCTAAAGCGGACATCCAGTTTTTTTTTTACGGAAGTTGGTAATATATGGGATCCTCGTGAGTTTCGTGACCCAGAAACAAGTCAAGGTATTTTGTCAAATGTAATTGAAGTATCGGATTCAATTCATAATAAACGGTGGACAGGTTCTTCAGAATGACGATTATATTTGCAGATATTTCGGAGCTTATTTTAATTCGCCATTTAGTATACACCACTTCCCACTACATCTAGCTGAGTATTGAACAAGTCGGCTGACTTTTTTAAGACATTTACCCGCGCCAAACCAACCGGGAATCTGGGAATAAGCTGGGAATTTTGTCGTGAAACCGGGAAAAAAACGGTAAAAATAGCCAAACGATATTTTTAATAAGAAAAAATTATTTGAAGCGAAAAATGAATTATTTTTTAACGTACTTCACACTCAAGAATAAATTACGAAGTTTTGTTTTATTCACATAAAATATTCTGCGACGTTTAAATATTATCAGTAGTAATAAAAAAAATTCCATTCTTCCCTTTTGTACAGTTCTAGTAATCGGGAAATCGGGAGGATTTAACTAGGAAATCCGGGATTTAATAATTATATTTGAGTGGTCACCATGTATAATCAAAGCATCATCTGCATGTGTTAGAATTGTTGGATGCTGTTCAGGGGCGGATCCAGCCAGACATTTTGTGGAGGGAAATTATATAATTACGTAATATCTTATACGGCGGACAGTAGATTTGAGAAATATCCCGTTTCATAAAGAAAATCAAACATCGACCTCTTTAGAAAATATATAATTATCACAACTTAATTTAAATTTTGTTTAATTTTTAGGTGAAAGATAAAAATATTAAAAATTGTAGCTAAAATGGTAGTTTAAAATTTGAATAGTAAATTATTAGAAAGAATAGAACCATGATAGTATTTTTATTAGCCTTTCCTTCTTTTTTGTTTTTGTTAGTAATCCAATCCAAATTCTCTTTGTTCGTGAGCTAGTAAAAAAAAAAAAAATGTGACACTCGAATTGCGCACCGTTGTTTACCTGGGCCGACGGTTAAAAAAGGTCTAGTAATCTAAACACTAGAATTGCGCACCGGAAGTTTGCCGGTATGAAATATAAAAAAACGAAAATGCACCGGGATCATAATCGCTGTTTGTTGGACTCAGTGGTTCCCAAAACGGATGGCCGCGTTTTGGCTTTAATTGGTATTTCTCAATACTGCCCTAAAAAAAAATTAATGCGATATTGCCTTCTTTTTCGGTGGATATGAGGCAACTGATTTTTTTTTTTTTTTTTTTTTTGAAAAATATGTATGATTTTTTTTACATAAAAATCTTTCGTCAAGCTAAAATGCTTGTCGACGAATTATCCTATGAACACACTTGACCATCTTACATAATCGTGTAATATTTACTAAACTGCTAGTCTTAATCTATCTTTTTACTTATCAATACTTAATAATTATTTCTATATTTTATATTCGATGTTTTTTTTCTTCAGTTTTTTTGTTGCGCCTTGTCATTTTATTTCATGTTTATTACTTTTTTTACATTTCCTTCTTCCTGGAGCCATTTTTTTATTTTCCTTTTCTTTTCCCCTATTTGTCTATTATTTCCTTGGGTATTTTATTTAACAACTGAGTTATAATATATTTGTCTGTTTGCTCCTCCATCTTTGTTCTTGTTAACGGCAGTCAGTATGAAAGTTTTTTTTTCTCAATTCCTCCAATTCAATTTTCTTTTCTGCTGATGTGTACTCCCAATTTTCAGTAATAAGTACATTCCTCTTATGCTCATTACGTTTTCTTTTTTACTTATTTCACTATCGGTTTCTCCTTTATGATTTCCTATTAATTTCAAGCATTTAATTTGCAGTTTATTTATTTTCCCCAAGTATGCTTTTTTCGCCATTCCCCATATCTGATCCTCGACTCTACTAGCTCATAATAAACTACTTTTAATGTTTCATGTGTTGCATATTTCTTTAATGTATATAAAGCTGGTAAAACTGTTTTCTGTTTAGTAGACTAATTGGTCTATAGGATGACATGCAAGCAGCATTTTTGTTTGGTTTTTGAACCATTATTATTATCGATTGTTTCCATCGGTCCGAGAAGTGGCCCAATTGAATAATAGCATTGAACACGTAGCAGATGAATGTGACAGCTTTCTTTGGGAAGTGAGACAAGATTTCTCCTGTTATTTTATCTATGCCTGGTGCCTTCCTGCGTGGAGCTTTCCCGAAGCATTGAAACACTTCTTTGGGTGAAAAAGACCTTAATGGAAGTTCTAATTGAAGAGGGACTTCCAGTTGGGATTCTTGTACTCTTTCTGCAATTTTGTTATTGATAATGGGATGAGGACTAAATATCTTTTCTAAATGCTCTCCAAACGTTCCGCTTTTTCTGTCTGATTTTGCCCAGTTGTTATCTTGTAGTCTGATATTACACTGTGTTTCTTTATCTCCAAGTAATTTTTTTGTTGCTGTCCAGACCGAATTGTCCTGGATGTTTAGTGATTCTATGTATTGCTTAAATGTGTCATTTCTAAATTTCTTAATTGCATTTTTTAGTTTGTTATTTATCTGATTATACAATATCTTACATGTTCTGTAACGGTATAGCTGCCACTTTTTCCTGGCTATTCTTGTTTCTTTTATGAGCTTACGGATTGCTATTGGAACGTAACTTTTTCTGTAGGTGAATACATCCTTTAAGTTTCCTTTAAGTTAGTGTTAGCTGATGATGGGTTATGCCCGAAAACGTTTCTAAATAGGTATTTATCTAATTTATTGTTCTATATTGTTTGTTATTAAAGTTTATTTTATTATATGTAACTTTTTCTGTTTCTAAAGACTTCATCATATTGAGTAGCCGGGCGGCACGCATTTTGAATAATTTCGGTTATGTTATCAACGGCCACATCGATATCTTGTGCACTTTTTAATTTTACTTTCAAGTTAAACGTTTTTTTTTTGTTTTTTTTTTTAAACCCCCCCTTGGGTTTGCTAGCAAAGAGCATTAGCCCAGCAAAAAGGAATAGACACATGGAATAGAATAGAAATTATATTTTTATTCTGTCGACCGTATTTTCGACAACTGTAGCAAAGGTATTCCAGTTTGTACTTCTATTTGATAGATGCTGTTCCTTCTGTTTCATTACAGGATAAATATCAAAGACAGCAACAACTGGTACATGGTCTGACGATAAATCTTTACTTGTTTCTGTCATGCTCCTGCCAGATTTTCTTTTAATTATTCTCGTATTATTATTATTATTATTCACTCTTTAATTTTTTATGTTCATGTTAAATTACTCGAATTTCTTATCGGTTTCATATTCTCTTTAAATACGATTCCTGATAACTCTATCTGTAGTTTCCGTTTTCTTGTTGATTTTTCTTATGTCGTAATAGCCTAATTATCTGTTCGACTTCGGAACGAAAACCATTTTCGCCGTTAAACTCTCTCATCTTATCTTCTTTTTTTTTTTTCCCTACCCTGGGCGCACCAGCGGCCTTGACCCAACAACATGAAAAATTAAGAGTTATAACTAAGTAGCCAAGCGGTCAGAAATGGAAAAGACAAAGGACAGCAGCAATGGAATAACTGAAGGCAATGGGAAGAAAAGAATATAGGTAGCGTTAACCCTTAAATGTCCCATGTGCATTATAATGCACATCAACTTTGAAGTGATTTTTAACTACTTCGTGTTAAATTGATAAGGAAAAAATGATGGTAATATACAATATTATATTTTGTTTTAAATATATTCAAGTTTGGGATTTCTGGGCATGCTCAAAAGTTTTCTAAATAAAATATACAAAATAATTTTCACTTTGCTTTTTCTATGTGGGGGCATTTAAGGGTTAAAGGTGGTAGGAAGACCCAAAACTAGAAGTTTGGCGTAAAGAAAGGAGCGTTCGTTAGAGAGTGCAGAACATTGGAATAGGATGTGATTTGAGTCACAAATACAAGAAGGCTCAGAAGCGTGAAGAGAGCAGAAAGGAGAAGGGGAAAAAGCGAGAAGAGGGGAGAAGAGAATGATCGATTCTAAGCCTAATTAACTTATCTCCTCTCATTAAATCCGTTAATAGTGTATTTATTCTTCATTATCTTGTAAGTATTTCCTAATGCCGTCTTTTTATATGTTGACCATTGTAACTATCTTCTGGCCATTTCGGCTTGTCTTTAAATAATTTAATTGCGACATTTCCCGCCTTATCGCCCCCGTTATTTTCATGTAGATATCGTGCTTATCGTCAATAATCCCATCTGGAACAGAGGCGAAAGCTGAACCTTTTTTCTTCGCAGAGTTAGTTAGTCGCCAGCTCTCGTCTAAGTGCTAGTTCTACTTCGCGACTCAGTCTCCGTACTCAGTCCGATTCGAGTCTCGTTCGGCTTTCTCGATTTTTTTATAAAATAGTCAGTCTTCGGAGTTTTCCGCTACGTCCGCGGTTCGAAGTCACGACGTAAAAGAACGTTTCATCTCCTGAAACACATAGTTTTTCATCACTTTATAAAACACCGTTCTTTTATTTCCTTTCCTTCCTTTTTTTTCACTTATTATTTTTCTTTTCACTCTCACATAAATAACGATAATACGACAACGAGTATGAACCGTTTTTTTCGCTACGAATTAACGTCGAAATAAATAAAAAGAGGATATTTATAGTCTTAATTTGTTATTCTCATTCGTCCCTGTTCGATCGGAAGTAGAGGGATACAACATTTCACATACTTTGTGATAAAAGTGTAAACCTCGACAAATGAAAAAATCTAGGACATCTGGATGTCTATTGAAGTGTTGGGGTCAGTATGTAGGAGAGAATGGCGATACTACTTTTTTTTTTTTTTTTTTTTTTTTTTCCATATCTTTACATCAGGACTGGCCTTAATAGGCCATTAACCGATTATTCTAACATTATCAACACAATGGCGAATACAATGCAAACGCTACTGTACACAGTATATGTAGATTATTGACCACTGCCAATATTCTATCTTATTCTAACTTAGTGATACTATATGTTAATTTAAAATGATATATTTAAATTAAGTCGGGTGGCTTTTGGCGTTTAAGTCGCCTACTGCCAGATAATGCGTCTACCAATTCCAACATCTCCAGATTCTCATGATGACGTAAGCGGTCCTGGTGTTTTAAAGCAAATCGGGCAATGGCTTCATTGATTGTTTCAATCCGCAAATCGTTGTGCAAGGTATCATTTCTTACATACCACGGTGCGTTGGCGATGGAACGTAACAATTTATTCTGCACCGTTTGGATTACCTTTCTGTTTGTCGGCTTTGTGCATCCCCATAATTGGACACCATATGTCCAGATAGGTTTGATTACTGCCACATACAGGAGCCTCTTATTTGCAAGGCTAAGCTGAGATTTAAATCCCAGCAGCCAATACAATTTATTAATACGAATTTTCATTTCTTTAGCTTTCATTTTTACATGAGGCTTCCATGTAAGTTTCGCATCAAGATGAATTCCCAAATATTTCGTTGAGCTGGAATGTAATATCGCTTGTCCGTTTACCGTCACCGGAATACAGGTCGTTCTGCGAAGTGCAAAGACTACATGAGTAGATTTGTTCTCATTTAGTTTTATTTTCCAGCGAGACGTCCAAGCAGTTAGCTTATCTATAGCCTCTTGTAGCTTATGAGTAGCCTCTATCTGAGTTTTATCTTTAAATAAGATGGCAGTGTCATCTGCAAACATTGCTACTAATGCATTTGGTACAGTTGGTACATCCGACGTATAAAGCAAGTATAATACAGGCCCTAGGACACTGCCCTGAGGAACGCCAGCATTTATAGCGTACTTATCTGATTTAGCTTCGTTATAGTACACCTGAAAAAACCTGTTTTTCAAGTATGATTTTATTAGCTCACAGTAGTTGCCAGGTAGCAGCAGGTTTAGCTTGTGCAGTAGGCCTTCATGCCAAACTTTATCAAAGGCCTGCGCTATATCTAGAAATACTGCAGGGCAAAACTGTTTTTGCTCAAAGGCACTTTCAACATAGTCGGTCACTCTATGAACCTGATCAATTGTCGAGTGACTATGCCTGAATCCAAATTGAAAATTAGGAATGATATTATTCTCATTGATTACAGAATTTAAGCGCTTCAAGAATAATTTTTCAAAAACTTTGGACATTATCGGCAATATAGATATTGGCCGATAGGATGATGACAATTCCGGCTGCTTTCCAGGTTTTAATATCATTATTATCTTCGCTATTTTCCACTGTAAAGGTACATATTGTAACCGCAATACCGCATTACATATATACGTGAGCAGAATTAATCCTTTACGCGGTAGCTCCTTAATAATTCTTGCTGTGATGCGATCAATTCCAGGGGCTTTTTGGGGATTTAAAGCCTTATCTATAACTGTAGCGACTTCTAAAGGTGAAAAATGAGTAACCGTATGTCGTTTGCTAAATATTAAATTTAGGTTAGCATCTGAGGTAATATTGTTGGGCGTAAAGACAGCGGCCAGATGTTCAGCGAAGACTTTAGCTTTGTCTTCGTTACTTTTAGCCCAGGTACCAAACTCAGTCCTAATTGGTGGTTGATAAGATACCGGCTTCTTCAGGTAACGAGTAACTTTCCAAAGTGAATAATTTGTGTCAATATTTGGTGATAAAGTTTGAACATAGTTATTAAACGATTCTGATTTGGTCCTCTGAATCAGTCTTTTCAATTTCTTACTAATGTGGTTGAAAGTATTTTTATCGTTAACATTCCGGGAAGTCTGCCAACGCTTCCTAGCTATTCTCCTTTGCCTAACCATAATTCTTACTTCAGCTGCATATGGTATTTCTTTTTCAACGGTTTTTATTTCGGGTGTGGCTTGCACTGCTGACTCCCGAATTTGTTCAGTAAGATTATTTACTGCCAAATCAATATCTCTCGAATTTTTTAACTTAACTTTTAAGTCAATCCTATTTGCAAGAAGTTCTCTAAATAGGTTCCAGTCCGTTTTCATATTGGTTAATCCATCCTTCTTTTTCCTGGCTACTAAGCTAGTTATTGCTAATTGTACTGGTACATGATCAGAACTTAAATCAGTACAGTTCCTAATTGTCATATATTTTTCGGATATACCTTTATAAATAAAAAAATCTATTACATCGGGGATTTTACATATATCTGCAGGCCAATAAGTTGGTTGTCCGGATGAGATCCAATGACAGTGAGTATTCTGCAGAGCTTTCAACAATTCTCTTCCTTTACTGGTGACTAAGCGAGAACCCCATTGGGTATGCTTAGAATTGAAGTCACCACCTAAGATAAATCGATGTCCTAGCTTTGAAATGAGATCTACAAACATCTCTTCTTTTATTTTATGCCTAGGCGGACAATAGATCGCTGCTACATTAGTTATTACATTACCAATTTTCCCAGTAATAATTGCAGTTTGAATGTGTTCTGTGCAATATTTACTATTTTCCCAATGAGTGACATTTTCTTTTATCAAAACAGCTGAACCGCCATGCGCTTTGCCGTCTGGATGATCACATCTATATATAGTATATCCTTTAACTTTAATGTAAGATTTGGGTGTTAAATGAGTTTCAGAGATCAGTGCAATATCGACATAATTTTCATGAAGGAAAAACTCCAACTCCTCTTTTTTAGGGAGCAATCCATTTGCATTCCAAGTTATGATATTAGTGTACGTATTCATTTTGCCTTTTTACGCTTGGGGCTCACAGGAGGAGATTTTGACTCAAGTTTTAGCAGCCGATTACCAATTACCTGTAGTTCATCTGTAATAGTAGCAATCATTGCTAATATGTTACCTAGCTGATTTCTAATTTTATCGTTCTCAGAGAGATCAGTTAATTTTTCCTGCGGCTTAGGCAATGCCTGAGTTTGCGCTTTAACATCAGATTCTGATTTGGCCACCTGCGAATATGATAGTTCTGGAACAGTATGACAGCTTTTGCTCGCATTGGATATATCTTTGCCAGATTTTATCCTATTAACAGCAGAGCTTTTTGCACCATTCTTTCGGTTTAATATTTCTTGATAGACTGAGCACCCTTTCCAGTTAGCTGTGTGTTCACCACCGCAGTTCGCACATACAGGTTTGCTTTTTTTAGGTTTTTTGCAGTTTTCAGTGATGTGGTTACCTGCACACTTAACACACTTAGGCTCCCTTCCGCAGAAGTTCCTTGAGTGTGAGAACTTCTGGCATCTTTTGCATTGAATCACTTCTAAAGATTTGGTACGTGGCGATTCAATTTTCACTTGACAATGAAGCATATGCGTAATTTCAAAAACATTTACATTATTTTCTTTTATTTCAAGTTCCACTCTATGTAGTGGCAGGCTAATAACAGATTTCTTGTCGTTAATCTTCTTTACAATTTTAATATTGGTGACACGTCTTACTACATGCCCCAAGTTTTGGAGCTCCTCTTTAATCTCCTCAGGATCAGTAGAATGGTGTAAGTGTCTTATTATAAATACATAGGGCTTGAGAGATTTCAGTTGGTAAGTATGAAAGCCAACATTACCAATAGTATCAACTAGGGTAGGGTCTAGCTTAATTTGGTTTAATAGGTTTATATATGTTCGGTATGTTTGCTCATCTGCACATTGTATTTTCACCTCGTCATTACTAAGATTCTTCATCACTGAACTTTCTAGGCATTTACCTTTTGAAAGATAATCCATGAATTTAGTAATTTCTTTTATGCCATTGATAAATATTGGCGGAATTTTTAATTTGTACTCAACTTTTGCAGCCAAATTTGCTGCGTTATTTAAATTAGTATTATTTGATTCAAGTCTTACGCCCGATTTCACATTAGCAGATTTAGTGCTGATAGTATTATCGGATTCACCAGTTAGATCAGAGATCCGTTGTTGCAGCGAACCGATCGTATTTTGCAACGTCTTTATTTGCTGCTGCTGTAACAAATACATCTGATTCAACTGCTCGTAGGTAGGCGTAGACTCCGAAACCGGCATTTCGCCATCGGTAGTGTCTCCGCTGCCTGAACTCATAATTCAGTACGCGAGTGTGTTTACATCATCGATGAAACGCCGCTGTAGTAAATATTACGCGAGATAACTATTTACTGATAAGAGAACAATTGGAAATAATAATCGGAACAGACTCACCGATGTATCTCCGAAGAAAACAAAAGTAAACGGAACGCACAACAAACAACTGTTACTGAGTATGAGTTTTTACGTACTACTTTGTCCAATATTTTTCCTTGTTTATTTATTTTTTGTGATCCCCATGAGTGATGTTTGCAGTTAAAGTCTCCTCCACAAATGAACTTCCTACCTAGTCTGTGGAATATGGCTATCGCCGCTACTGTTAAACGTCCCTTTCCTGTTTCAACATTTACTGCAGTTAGTTGGTAAGCATGTGTGTTGTATGTATAATGTAAATGCTGATTTATAGAATTTTTAACAATTACCATGGAGCCTCCGTGGGCTGTTCCATCTGGATGCTGAGTGGAATATATATGGAAATTGTTAGCGTGAAACAGATGAGATTCAGTAATTAAAGCTATATCAATATAGTTCTCATATAGAAAAATTTCCAATTCAGTTTTCTTTTGTCTGACACCATTTGCATTCCATGTCATTATAACTAGAGAGTGCTGTGTGATAATATTACAGTTTATCGGCATTAGGGTAAAATTTTTTCAATGACTTTGGTGGGTAATGTAATTAGTGGGTTCATTATTATTGACTTAAACTCATTGATGAATGTGTTTAATATTATCCAGACGTCATTATTATTTGTTTCCTTTTCATGTTGTATTATCCTGTGGTTGCTCATCGATTTTATCCCTTGGTGCTTTACTTTATCTGCATATGTTTGTGGTAAACTCTTGATCTGCAAATGGGTTACCTGACTAGAGGCGTGTAGTTTTCAGTTTAATACCATCCGTGTACTCTTTATTTATGAGAGGATATTGTTCACAGGGATGACAGTTACTAAGCTCTTCCGCATCATTGGTTTTAATTATGCGATTTAAATTTGGCAGTGAATTTTTCCTACCTAGAAGAAAGGGGTTGAGGCGTATTTGTTCTTCTCTTTGTATTCTAGGCAGCCCCTGTAATTCGATTTATGTGGGGGCCTCCACACAAGGCACACTTAGCTGGTTGTTCAGGTAGTTTTTTACAGATGGTTGAGTCGTGTTTATCTCCGCATTTGACGCATCGGATTGGTTAAATTACAGTAATGCTTTGTGTGCCCGCATTCTTTCTTGTTTTTTTTTCCTGCAAATTCTTGTATCATCATCATCATCATCATCATTTCCATTTCCTATTCAGGAGGTTGGTGCGGTCCCTCGTTTTACTACAGTTGTCTCTGCCTGGCCATTTGTATTCCTTCTAAGAGTGAATTTATTCCAGCTATTCCATGTATGTAATCCATCCGTCTCCTTCCTCGTGGTCTTTTTCCCTGAATTTTCCCTTGTATGGTAGTCGTGAAAAGGTCTTCTTCTCTTATTTTATGTCCAAAGTATTTCTTTTTTGCTCCTTCGATGATATTTATTAGGTTTGGCTTACCAATTTTACATTTATTCAGTACTACCGCATTTGTTACTTTTTCCTGCCATGATATTCTGTGTATTCTTCTGTAGCACCACAGCTGGAAAGCATTGATTTTCTTTTTGTTGGCCTCCGATATCGTCCAGGTTTCCGAAGCGTATCGCATTGTTGACCATACGAAGCAGTGAAGGATTCTCATTTTTAATTGTATTTTCAGTTTTCTATCTTTAAGCACTCGTTCTAAATTATTAAATGCAGTTCGACCGCAGCCTATTCTTCTTCTTATTTCATCATCGTCTTTCCCATTTTCTGTAATTAAACTCCCCAGGTATATGTACTTGGTTACTTGTTAAATTTTTTCCCCATCTATATATATTTCTACGGAAGGTCTATTTAATGTTTTGGCTATTCTCATAACTTTTGTCTTTTTAACGTTAATTTTCATTCCTAATTTTCTGCTTTCTACTGGTACTATGTTCATTATTTTTTGTAAATTTCTTCTGGGCTCTGCCACATATACTTGGTCATCGGCGTAGCTTATATGCGCTATTCTTGTTCCGTTTATATTAAATCCGAGTTTATTAATATTTCCTATTCGGACCATTTCTTCCGCGTATGCGTTGAACAGTCTCGGTGACAACGGGCATCCTTGTCGTACGCCCCTTGCTATATGGCAATATTCTTTTGATTGTTCCCGTCCTATTCGTACAGTTGCCTTCTGGTTCCAATATATATATGCTTAATTATATTTATGTCTCTTTTATCTAATCCGTATTTAATAAGTATATCCATTAGTTGCTTATGTTATACCCTATCGAAGGCTTTTTCAAAGTCCACAAAGCACAGATATACGTCCCTATTCACATCTATTGCCTTTTGGCTGAGGATTCGTGGTAGCCAAATCGCATCTCTTGTTTATAATATCGTTAAAATCTATGAACGGTGAAAATCTGTTTCGATCGTTAATCTTGATAATGCCGATAATCTATTATCTAGTATGGTTGATTTATACATATTTTATTTATTCTTTTTAATATCGAAAAAATTCTTTCGTCTCACAATTTGTAATCGGTATATTCTATATGCAATATAAATGTTTGGGAAAACATCTATTATTGCACGTTTAACCATCCACGTCGGAGGTGAGAGCTTCTTGGGGGCCCCTTAATAAGACGAGGCCCGTGGCTGCAGCTCCACTAGACACAGGCCTGAATGTATGGCTTGCAGAGTGGAAAAATAGAGCTGAAGGATATTTCTCATTAATAATTATTGATATGATAGATCGAAGTTTTATACAATTTTCTTCAACTTCTTTGTGGTATGCCGTATTTAAAGTTTCAAAAACACTTAGTCCCCTTCTATCCATGATCTTTTCAAATGTATATGAAGAAGCGAGTGCGTCACAATGCCACTTACTGGGATTTCCCGAGCAATAATGTGATCCATCGACCACGTAGATATGTCATCGATGTGCGAAACATATTCAAATAACCGCGCGATTTGAATTTGACATTAACTTAACTGATGTACCTAATATAAGTGTATAATTATATATAAATTATATTTTATTAGTTAATAGTATAGTGTGTAGATTAAGGTGGGTTAAAACAATCGACTATCCTTTTTTTTTTACATCCGATACTGGAAAATTGGTTGCTGCTAAGCACCTCTAGAAAATTCTCTCCAAGTATGAGCTCTTAATATTAATAGGAAGGTCCTCCTCATCAAAGTTTTTCATTTTTACCTCAGTCCCATACGAAAAAATTCATATCTTACCGTTAATTAAACGTACAGTAAATCTCAACACACATTATTGTAGGAAATTGAACATTTTACAAAAGAGTTACACTTTTTTCACTAATTTAACCATTTAAAAGATATTAACGGTCAAAATTTGAAGGAAAATTTTTTTTATTAATTTTATAACTTGCTAATTAGTGAAGCTCATAAAATGAACAATACATATTTTTGTAGGAAATTAACTGATCGACAAAAATGGTCTCTACAAAAATATGTATTGCTCATTTTATGAGTTTTATTAATTAGTGAGTTATAAAATAAGGAAGAAAAAAAAATGTCCACCACTTTTCAAACTTTGACTTTTAATATCTTTTAAATGGTTAGGTTAGTGGAAAAAGTGTAAGAGATCTCTTTTGTAGAGCGTTCAACTTCCTACAAAAATATCTATTGAGATTTGCTGTACGTTTAATTAATGGCAAGATATGAATTTTTTCATACGGGATTAAGGAATAAATGGAAAACTGATGAGGAGGACTTTCCTATTAATATTAACAGTTCATATTTCAAGATAATTTTCTAGAGGTGCATAGCAACCAATTTTTCGGAATCGGAAGTAAAAAAAAAAAAATAGTCGATTGTTTTGACGACGACCCCCCCCCCTCCTAGTGCAAATACAGATGCACCTCCCTGAATGTAATCCTGGCGACGCCCATGTCTATTATTCTCCCATTTACTTTTATTCCCTCATAATTCTCATTTACTGCTTTTTTGAATACATATTCTGAATATAAATTAAACAATAGGGGTGAAAGAATGCATCCCCGTCGTACTCCTTTCTTGATAGCGAATGCATCTGACAACATTACATTATCCATTCTAACTACAGATGTTTGATTCCAGTATAGCTCATTAATAATACGGGAATATCTTTGCCATCGACCTTAATGGATTTCAAAATTTCGATTATTTTGTTATGTTTTACCATATCAGATGTTTTACAATAGTCTGTAAAACAAGCATCACATCCACGTCCATGTCTCGGCATCTTTGTATAAGCATATTAATCGCGTACTGGGCTTCTCGTGTTCCAAAACCTTTTCTAAAACCAAATATATGCTCTTCACACGTTCGATAGATCCTTGGGTGAATAATTCTAAGAAACACTTTCAGAACATGTGACATTAGACTTATTGTTCTATATTCCTCACGTTGGTCCGCATTTGCCTTCTTTGGTAAGGGTATGAATATTGATCTCTTAACCAATCGCTAGAGATTATTCCTGTTCTATATATTTTTTTGAGCATTTCTGTTAGTACTTTCATATCGAATTCTTTTCTGCTATTACTTTTAAGGTTTCCGTATGTATTTGATCTGGGCCCGTTGCTTTGTCATTTCTCTGTTTTGTAATTGCATATCGACTACTTTGTCTTGAGTAGTATAAAAATGGGGGTTCTGGGCCAGTGGGTGAGGGGGGTGAGGGGGGAAGTGTGACGTCACACCCCAACTACCCCTATTCTGGTGCAAAGGTCACCCAACTACCCCTATTCTGGTGCAAAGGTCACCCAACTACCCTTATTCTGGTGCAAAGGTCACCCAACTACCCTTATTTTTAAGTAAAATTAACCCAACTACCCTTTAAAATGCCAAAAAGTCACCCAACTACCCCTATCCCAACCCAAAGGTCACCCAACTACCCCTATCTTTAAGTAGAATTTAACCCAAATACCTTTAAAAGCAGTGAAAACTAACCCAACTACCCTGCAAATGCCAACAAGCCACCCAGCTACCCCTATCCAAGCCCAAAGGTCACCCAACTGCCCCTATTTCCCACCCCCACCCCTATTCACCTGGAATAATTCAATGTCTAAGCCACCCTATACATCCCTAGACCCACCCCTCCTACCCAACCCATGCTATAACCCAACCACTCCCTTCCACCCCTTGTACTCATTAAGCTCCATCCTCTTCACCCCATAGCCTGCTCGACTATAGCACAAAATGTGATAAATGTGATAGATACTAATAATACACACACCATCACACATACATACACACACACACACACACACACATACACACACACCCACACTCACATACACATACACCAAAATTGACTAGACATTGGTACTATCTATTATCCTTTCCCTAGCAGCACACTCCTATACACGTTTCTCCTGCTTTTTGATTAATGCTTCCTCCAGTTGACTGAGTAGTTTGCTGGTGGATGAAGGTACATCTTTCTGCGCCTGCTCCAATGCATTAAGTCGACCATTGATAGATTGCAGCCCAATTTTCAGCACATTTTCCAGCTCATTGAGTCGGACATTAGTATAGTCTGTCTGCAGCTGTAGGGAATGTTTGATGTCACCAACATTGTCATCGTGCTGGCGTTTTGTAATTGTGTCTGTTGGCTCCATTGCATCCATAACATTTGTAAGACGTCGACCCATCATGTTCACAGAGCTATTCTCCAACATTAGGATAACATTAAGCATCTCGCGCATTCGTCTGCCAATAACCACTTCATCTTCATGCATCTCTGCCACTGTGGCTGCTGTACCTACATGCAGCAGCCGTTTTCCATGAAAATTTAAATTACCATCTGAATCATAGTCAAATGCTATCGGGCCTCTTGATGTTGATTTCACAAGGCTTGGGTATCCTCCACCCTCGGCCAAGTACTTTCCACTTTTATGTAATGGCATCATACACAGAGACCTGTCAAATATTGGCTATTTTATCTTTGTCTACCCAAGAATTTTCTAAAGCAGGGAATCCTAGCCACTTGACAAGGGCATTACGTCCTTTATGTTGAATAACACGTTCTACGAGATAGACGTCTGGATATGAGGTCTTCTGTAGTTCTTCTTCATAAAATGCTCCCACAATTGGGTTTCCACTATGATCGTTTAACATATATGTTATCGGCTGGGTATTACGTACACTATTTATAGTAAATAGCTCACTAGTCCAGTTGGCAGTATAGCCCTTTTGTAGGAGGGTTTTTACTTTACTGATGCGGACAATATCCCCAACCTTAAATCTTGGGCATTTAGTAGATGGTGGATTAGCCTTGACACATGATTTGGCCAAATTCTGTGCAACTTCCTTTTCCACACTAGACATTACATCTGCAGGTGCAAACCCAATAGTCCTATGTACTTTCATGTTATATTGTTGTGTAAGTTCTGGCAAAATCTGTAGCCAGCACTTACTGCGGGTAGTGGTAAACTTTTTCCACATCCAACCCTTTAATGTGCGATTAAATCGCTCCACAATGGACGCTTTGAGTGGTGTATGAGTGCTATACAAATTAATATTATAGCGATGCAGCACCTCCCGCACTTGAGGATTATAAAATTCAGTACCTTGATCAGTCTGTAGATGACGTGGTGCAGTCACCCTTGGCATGGATAAAATCCCTTGCAAAGCAGCTGCCACAATACTTCCACTTTTTGTCTTCAATGGTATGGTCCATGCGTATTTACTGAATGCATTTATCACAGCTAGAATAAATTTATGGCCACTGTTAAAACGAGCATACTGTCTCATATCAATAAGATCAGCCTGCCAGAGGTCATTCAGGCCCAGCACTTGGACACATCGTGTTTGATACCGCTTTCTCACTGATCTATGTAGTTTGTTGACTATATCACGCTGAAAGTCTCCTGTACAGGTAGAGTTGGGTATTGCATGTATAGTGCGAGGCATTCTAATACATTGGATAAATGTAGCCACCCTCTGTTAATTCTTCTTCAATGGATGATATTTCGTTATCAACACCAGTGTTTCCACTATTCCTACTAGCATGCAACAATTGTAATCGCCGCACTAGCTCATTAATGTCATCCCAATACTCTAATCGCGGTGCTGTTAATGTAATTCGACTAATGCCACGCCCTTTTTTAGTAGCGCTTCTAGTCCGCTCACTGATGGAGGTGCTTTGCTGCGGACTATCACTGCCAAATAACGGTTTTACTATTTTGTGATACTTGGGGTATTTGGTTCCTTTTAGACTACTATCACTTCGCTGATGCGCATGTGTAAACTCCAATAGTTCTTTATATAGCTGTAGATCATCCTGTGTGAGCCTTTTCATATCAATGTTCTTTTCAGTGAGTAAATGGTGAAGGCCCTCTGTAAGTGGAACTTCTTTCACTACATCATCTAGCTGAACAATTAATGTCTTACCATCTATATACAGGGGTGCACCACCGAGTGTGACTATACCACTAGATGTATCAACCTGCACTCCATATATGGGGTCAGAAGAGGAGCGAAAATATAATCGCTCAACATCAGGCGACATAGTTGGAGTCATAGGTTCCATCTTTATACTAGCTGTCTGCTGCCGTTTATCCTGCTGCTGTGGATGCTTGTGCTGCTGCATAGTAGCTTGAATATTTGTTAATGGTTTAGTCACTGGCTCCAGCAGTAAACTGGATGTCTGACTAAATACCTCATGATCATTCTTCAACTGTTGATACTTATTTGAAATATCCGATCGCAATCTATCCAGTTCAGTCTTGAGACGTATTTCACGGTTAATTCGCTCCATTTTAACTTAATCTGGAACTATGAAATCATGAAAGCCCTGCCGGAAACGTCCGCTATTTATATGTTTTTCCTTATCTAGCACAAAGAACCCATATTGATCTTTCCAACATAGACGACACATATCTTGAAATGTCCTTGGTGAACATACACCATTCACATGCTCCTGGTAAACATGCTGTGTATTGAGGTCGTCCTGAGCAAACAGGAGAATAACATTCGCATTATCCCTGATTAAGTGCTTTGGAATTTTCACATATGTCTGGCACAGATAGAAGCAGTCTATATTTTTATGACGACCCATGGAAAAGTAGCGTTTAATTATTGACTGATCACCATCCAGAGCCACATCATCAAATATCAGCACTGAGTAGGGTTTAATATCATCTGGTAGTGGAACATCCTTCTCTTCACTAAATGTAAAGTATCCAATTTCAGGCACACCTCGGTATATATTTTCCAAAAGAGCATATTTTGGTTGATACAGAGACTTGCTGTACACATAGACATTCTCATATCGTAGTCCATTTGGATGTGTTAATAAGCTAAATATTGAATTTGTCTTTCCACACCCGCTAGGCCCGACCAGCAGGCAACGTATATTATTTGGTAGCAGAGGACTATGCTTAAACACTTTCGCCTCTCCAGCAGCCCCATCATTTTCCATAATTGCAAGAGCGTTATCTACTGGTAATGCAATTGATTGTGGCACAACCTTCATTTTGTATATATACTCACTATTTATTGGTAGAGGACTTCATAAAGTATATATAGAAACTTATAGTTGAAAAAACACTATGAAGCGAAAACAAGATACTACTGCAAATAAGACTCACGGAGGAGTTATAGGAACACTTATTAATCAAACCATAGATAAGTTACCATTCGAACTACATTTACCTGGTGGATACCAGTATTGCGGCCCTGGCACAAGATTAAAAGAGCGATTAGCCCGAGGAGACCATGGAATAAACCCCCTAGACAAGGCCTGTAGGGAACACGATATTGCATATTGTATATATAAGGACAATCATCGACGTGCAGAGGCAGATAAAGTACTGGAAGATAAAGCGTGGAAACGTGTAACAGCCAGAAAAAGCAGTCTAGGTGAGAAAATTGGAAGTTGGATTGTCACAAACATGATGAAAATAAAGAGAAAACTTGGAAGTGGATGCTGTATGAGTAAAGGTGCGGGAGTAAAAAGTACCCATACTAGGCGTAGGAAGAAGACCTCAACAACTAAGAAGCTATTATTCCGTGATGTATTAGCCACAGCCCGAAAAGCAGCGCGCAAGGAGAAAACACTACATGGCAGAACTGCTAGAGCATTAGGAGCTGTGAAGAAATTACATCGCACTCACGGTACCATCATATCAGACACAACTACTCCCAGAGTAATACCAATTAATAAGACTGGCGGTGCATTACCATTAGTCCCTATATTAGCAGCTCTTGGAGGTATATCAGCCACTATTTCCACTATATCGAAAGCCGTCAAGGATGTTAATGAGGCCAGAAAAAGTTTTAAAACAGGCAATGGTGCTACAATAGATAAACACATTGGTGTAGGAGCATTCCTGCGGCCATACAGAAGTGGGTTAGGAATATATGTAAATCCACGGAGCCGCTCATCCAGGAAAAAGTTTTTTCGTCGCTAACCAGGTACCCAAGAATCGACCACTAAGTAATGTGGACATTGAAAAATATGCCCGACGTTTATGTGTGCCCTATTTTCGAGGAGTGTTTGACAGAGATAGTTTGCCAAACAAGCCAAGATATAATGAGTCCGCTGTTGTCAATTTAGACTCTATATGTGGTCGGGGAACGCACTGGACAGCATACACAAAGCGGAGGAACCTGGTTGAGTATTTCGACAGTTTCGGTAATATTCCACCACCATACGAGCTGATTGACTACTTTCAGCGCCATCAGCAAGATGTGTGTATTCGATATAATAGAAAAGCCTATCAGACATATAATACTGTCAACTGTGGAGAACTATGCCTAAGATTTTTATCCAAGACATTACCAGAAGGATCAGACTAGAAATTATATAAATACAGAGCTTAGCTAGAAGTTATACAATCAAGAAACATGTCATATCTATTTCAGGTTAGTGGCAAGTCATCTAAGCTAAGTACCACAATATTTCCCCCACTATCATTGGATGAACGGCAGACATGGAATATCGGATTAGTGTCCTTCACTAGTTACAACTCTATACATAATGTGACCTCTTCATGCAATGTATTATACTACTATGAAGCTGGGGTGCTAAAGTCCTTTACCCTACCAGAAGGATGTTATGAAATTGAAGATATTCAACAATACCTACAAGAGAAGTTAAATAGGAGTTTCCTGATACATGTGGATGAACGAACATTAAAATGCGTGATCAAGAGTGTATACACAATAGTCTTTGATCCAGAGCATAAAAATAATATTGGTGGTCTCCTAGGATATGGAAAAAGTGAGCGGTACATGCTGGAACCATACAAACAGAACTTCAGTCCATATACTGTTCAAATATCAGCTGTCAATGTAATTAATGTAGTGTGTAATATAGCAACTGGAGGCTATATAAATGGAAGTCCTACACATATCATCTACTCATTCCCCCTCAACGTTCCACCAGGCTATAAGATTGTGGAATACCCAAAAAGTATAATCTACCTACCAGTCCTTACACACAATATATCAGAATTGAGTATATATATAACTGATCAGAATGGAAATGCTATTGAGTTCGAAAACGAAGAAATTGTAGTAAATCTACATGTGACTGGATCGGTCAGTACATAGTGGACAAATGCCGTTAGTATACAATAGTCATAAGGCATACTACAACAAAAATAGTATATATAAAGGGGTGAGGACTGTGGAAAACCATAATGAGCAGAGTAAACGCAAGTTGACTGAAGAAAGTAAACATATACTACAATCACTTGGCTACAGAGTGAAATGGAGCAGGCGCTAAACATTGAAAGTGGATCACCATACAGGGATGATTCCATTACAGCCTATGAATACCACTGCCACAAACCATACTCCAGTTCCAAATGTGGACACAATGATGAGATACGGATTCCTATACAGCAGCAAGATGTCATAACCCTCCCATCAGAAAGCTACCTCTCCATTGAGGGGCGAATAACACCTGAGCTGAATTTCTGCCTTGGAGGACCATTATTCCTATTCTCAGAGCTGCGCTATGAAATCAATGGAAATGTTGTAGATTCAAGCAAACTCCCAGGGCTTACCTCAGTCATAAAGATGTTGCTAACATCAGAGAATATTCACTCAGATTATAACTATAGCAGTAGCGCATTAAACATCAGCGATTGTAAAGTATTTACACGAGTTGTGGAAAAAGTGGTGGAATTTTTCATCACTATCCCCCTTTGCTATGCCTTGGGATTCTTTGAGGACTATAGAAAAACCATTGTGCATGCTACACAAGAGTTGGTCCTGATACGATCCAGCACAGATAAGACAGCATTATACAAAGTAGATGCTACTGATGCTGAGGAGAAGGCAGCAGCAGTGACAATCACAAGCATAGCGTGGTATATGCCATTCATTAAACCAAGTGATAAAGCTAAAATCACACTGCTGAACCATATAAAGAGGAGAAGGCTCATGCCACTACAATTTAGGACGTGGGCCCTCTATACACAGCCCAGCCTCCAAGAGACTACGGATCATAGCTGGACCATCAAAACAGCATCAGCAGTGGAACGACCACGGTACATAATAATAGTATTCCAGACAGAGAAGCGGGATAGTTTGAAGACAGATGCCGCCACATTTAATCATCTAAATATTAGAGAATTATGTGCTTACATCAACTCAACAAGATACCCATATGAGCCATATATAGCAGACTTTGAGAAGAAAAGGCTTACACATCTGTATCTAGCCTATACAAAATTTAAAGCTGACTACTATGGGCAAGAGATTGTGCGCCCTGCCATCAGTGCCTCTGAATGGATCAACTCTTACCCGCTCTTTGTGATACCTTGCGTCTATGAGAATGAGTTGTTGGCAGACAATAGTCCTATTCAGATTAGAGTAGACTTTAAGGCGACCAGGAATGTTCCAGCAAATACAGCTGCACATGCCCTCATCATACATGACAAGAGTGCAAGCTACGATGTGCTAAATGTATAAAAAAGGCAATCACACTATCCAATTCATCAGTTGCATACACAACGTGGTAGGTGCAAGACGTGTTGTGCGCGTTCAAGTTATTGCTGTCTCATGTTCAAAACTCTATAATGCCGCTCTCGCCTAAAACAAAATATTCAAATAGCAGAGTGGTCATAGACATTCAATGCTTCTATAATAATGATAATCAATTTATTATTAAAGAGCTCGCTATATTGAGTCTAAATGGTGACTTTATGTTTCACACTGTGTATTACCCACCATACCAGTGGGAAATGCTGTCAGAAAAAGCTCGAAGCGCTAATATATGGGCTCGAGAGAACCACCATCATATTCCATGGAACTATGGTCAGAGAGACCACAGCAACTTATACACTGATATAGCTGGAGCTATCAAACGATTGAAACCTAAACGGATATATGTGAAAGGAGCAGAAAAGCTTAAAACACTAAATGAAATTCTGGAGCCAGAGATTCCTGCAGGATGCGCATTATATGATTTGGAGACCTGTTATAACTGTCCGAGCCTAAGTACTTTAAATAATACTATATACAAGGGTCTAGCACGAACGATTCATTGCTCTGCTCATGCTGTAGCATTCAAGAAGAGGGGTGCATGTGCACTCCGCAACACCGTGCTATTAAGCAAATGGGTGGAAAGTAACATCCTATCAATGCTGTACACTCTTTCCTGCCCAAGCAAAGCTGTAATGAGCCATCTTACACCTCGAGCGATAGTTACGGAATTTGGAAGATATGTTTATGATATATATCAGTACCTACCCGCCGACATTCAACGATCGAAAGAAGTACAGGATCATATGCCCTGTCTCGCACATCATACTTATGACATTCCTTGCAGTGTAAAACTCAGCTGGCTGAAACCTATCATGAAAAAGGATTGTCCAAAGTGTAATGAGCCTTCAAACAATCCATGCCTTCCAGCTACATTGCTGGATAGTGATGAAGAGCGTGAGAAGAGACCAAATGATGAATGTGACAGAACCTTAAGCACAGATATGTCGGCACAGATTTGGAGCTGTAAACCAGCACTGTCATCTTGACAATTAAAGAATTATAGTTTAAGATTTTTCTGTTTATGTAAATTCATTTTCAAATGTGTTTATGACAAATTATTTTACTATTGTAATTTAATGTTTACAAATTCTACTTTTCATTTTACTTTTCATTTTATTTTTTGAATGTAACAACAGTTTTAGCAATAAAGAATTTATTTTAATCATTTTGTGTCTATGTTATTTTAAGCTTTATCTATTCTTACTAATAAAAATACGAGAGGTGTGGAAATAATAAACACTAGTAGTGAATGAAAGAGTATATTTTTTGGTTTATTTACAATAAATAAATCTAGCGATATAGAAAATGATGCGTGCGCGCGTGCACACACACATATTTTACAAAGTTTATAATACATGCTAAAATATAATGGAGAATTATACAAAATAAATTAACCTATAAAACTAATCTAACTTAACACGCTTAGCTAGGGGTTCATCACCATCCTCTTTTTTCTGCAGGTCCTTATGCCCAATGGCTAAAGTTTTAATATTACTAGGTAAAATTATACGTTTATCGTCCTGACTGGATATAGCTAACTTATTAAATAATATTGTATAGAGATCATGCTTATAACTACGGATAGAGTACCCACTCCTATAGTTTGCAGAAGTTATACTACCATCACCAAAAATGCAATCTTTGTAATTTTCAAATTTTATTTCATTTTTAGTGATAGAATAAGGGATACCTTTACATTTAGTAATTACTTTACCATTACTCACTTTCACGCTATATACTTTTGAGCGCAGGGCTACAAAAGCCTCAATGGGCACTCCATTAAGTTCATCTTTGAACTTGCCCAAAACTTTTTTATTTTGAAGACTATAGCATGGATGAGTCTGCGGATAGTCTGACGTATCGAAATATTCCGAGCACTGTCGCATATCCTCATAAACATCATCCGTAACAATATTATAAATAAAGCTGTCTGTGTCCATATACAGCAATTGCAAAGTGCTTACATTATATTTAGGGAGCATTACATTATAGTGAAAATCATACATAGTAACCTTGCTAATATCAAGGATACTCATGCCGATATATAGAGGTTTATCAAAGAATAATTTTGTAGGAGTGCGCCTAATGAGACATAGGAATGGGTCCTCCTGAAAGATGGTCCGGTCTTGGAACGATGGCTTCCCAACAAGTTTCGTAAACTTTCTCTTATTGCAGACTAGCTGCACGTTTTGCCTCTTCCTAACATCCTCCATAGTCTTCCCAAAAACACTGTTATTCAACAGTTTATAGAGATTTTTATGAAACTCGTTGTTGGCCTGTTGACGTAAACGGGTATTTAAATCTATGTAGGGTTTTAGCCAGGGGGATTGCTTAAAACTAATGACACGGTGGATTTTCCTTAATACTAATCCCTGGCTGAGGGCTAATTTAAGATACTGTAAGTGAATAATATAATTAAGTTTATCCTCCAATGTTGCCACAAGCTTATTCACTTTCCCTTTCTTCGACACACACTTGGCCTGAGGACAGAAAGGGAGATCATTATGTGTCTCATGTAACATTGGAGGATATGCCAAGTCTACCTCTAAAACATAACCTATCTCCCCGTCTACGTCGAGACTACTTATATCTAAACGCGATATCTCATTAGCTGTTAACCAGTGGAATCCTCCATAGGGAAGCGGCTTCGACATCGCGTGGCCATATAAATTATTTGCATCTAAATATATGATAAAATTATTACTATTACTAAATGAAGAAGAGGATGATGTGGAGTGCAATGTGTCGGTAGAGGGAGTGGAGGAGACTAAAGGATTCCTCGCTTCGCAGTATCGCTGTACTGCCTGGGTCAATCCACCCCTTATCCCAGCCTCAAAGAAAAGAAGCATCTCATAATCAGTAAGAAGCTCCAATTCCACACCAGTCTGCCGAAGCATTGCCTGGAAACTGAGACTTGGGGCAGTATACATCCAGGCAGGATCTATCTTATAAGTTTTCAAGCAACCACTCCTGAAATTTTCAAACACGTCGGCCAGCAAGAGAACATCAGTCCGGAGGTACTCATCACTATACTCGCCGAGTGAGCTAACTCCAAGTGCCTCCCACACTTGCTGGGCATGCCTGTATTCATCTTCAGAAATGGTTGCCTTGCTTAGCGAACTGTAAAATGTGGAGCGAGGTGGTAATTTAGTCTCCTGCAAGACTGAGGGGCCTGTGCAGTATTCATAGGGAAAATAACCTTTTCTACGGAGAAGGGGGAAGAAGGAAGGATTTTGAATATGTCGGAGAGTATGGATAAATGCATCATCTGGCAAGTATGATGCCAAACTATTCAAGCTGCTAGCCATGAACTGGAACGAGTCCACAAACCTCAGATGCATCTTCCTCGGCACAATCTGCTTGCTGAAACCCTTGTATCGTTCTTCAGTTATAGCTAGCACCCCGATGTCTTGGTCATCATAAGATAGCTCCCGCATAATGATATGCGAGTCATAGCCTGTCAGATTATGGATAAATACAGGAAGGAAAGTGGGAAACTGGTACAGGATATTACAGGAATTGTGGGCAAGGCCCCTATACTTGCCTGTGATGTGGCAATGGTCCAAAACACGCTCCTCTACCGGCACTGGTCGATCGCAAATGTGGCATACAGTGGCTGCATTGAATGCTGCAGTATCTGCAGGCTCCATCTGCAATGGCTTAATGTCCTCATAGATGGCTGTGATGGCTTTGGCGTCTTCCACTAACCGTTCACAGAACTTTTTACCAGCATGTTTTCCACGATACAGGTATGGTGTCCGCATATGGTCGGGAAGAACGTCATCACCTACGTGTGACACCACCAGGTAGCAGAAGCTCATAGGTTCATGTTTATGAACTTTAATAGTACTACTAATGCCCCTCTGCTCCTGATGCACACGCCGCTCGCTTCCATTTGAACCCCCAGCTGCTAACTGGGCTGCTTCATCTTCTTCTTCCTCGGCTGCTACATGATCGTTGACAGGCTCATCCTCCATCACATTGTTGCTGCTGCTGCTGTCCTCCTCCACTGGTTCCAGGAATGCCTCAAAATCTGCATATATTACAAATGGGACCTCCTGCTGGTACTTGTATTTATCGAAGCGTAATATGTTCTTCCCAGGCTGCGGCATCTCTGCAGCGACTGGTCTATGAGTGCCGCACAACTGCCTATGTTGTTCCATCTTGTGCTCATCATGTATATAGCATAGGCAGCGGCGACAGACATGTAAACTCTGCTTGTGCAATGTTAATTGTGTAGCTACCAGTCGCTCCAAGTTCTTGATATAGCAGAAATGCCGCTCCTCGCCTTCTTTCAGCAGAAGGAGGTCCGTGTGGTCTGCCTTTTCCTGCTTACAAACCCGGAGTGGGTACACCACATCCCCCTCATCCAGTGCATACACGTTCACTGATGTTGCTGGGTTGTTGTGTTCAAATGTAGTGATGTCATCTACAGAAGCGGGGAATGTGATGTTTGTCCAGTTGTATCTTGCCCTCAACTCCGGGTTGCTTAAATAAGTGGTCACTCGTTGTGGATGATTGGGGGCAAACTTTGTAAGCATTGCATATTTGAGGCATTCCTGATCGTTATTGTTGACATTAATGATAGCCTTCTTAGCAGCAATCTTCTTTGGCAGGGGGAGGTATGATGAGGCGCGCTGGAGTACATTTCTGTAATTCAACTTCACTTCCATGTGCTCGATCATGAATAGGCTCCATCCTGACCCATCAACGTTTTCGAATTTGTCTTCATGAGCTTTAATCTGGGCACAGGCCTCCACATACCATGAATCCATTTCATCATTGGCGCATAGAAGGGCGCTTTTCGAGGAGAAGTAGCCTGGTCTTGTTTGTCTGGTTCCATCTGCTGGGCATTGTCGCTGGTATCTGCATAGCAGGGTAAGGCTACACTTCAAGCCCCTGCCAATGTTCTGCTTTACTAGTCCGATTACTGCACTGGCAATATTTGTCAAAAATTTATTGACCTCAACTTCTTTACGGTCCTTGTTGATTATGTTGTATGTTCCATACCTCTTGCGGTACTTTCGAGTCATTGGAACTATTTCAAACTTTTGCATATTGCTGAGTGGAAACACTATACCATACAATAAGAGAACTTGTATTAGAATGATGCTAGTTACTGTTGTGCATGTGTATTTATACTATTCATTGTGTTGTCAAACCCCCTCACTACTTCAGATTATAAAGAAAGAAAGATGGACTGACATAAAAAATAGTATGATTATTGTGAAAAACCTCTCACATATCTGATAGGAACACTATACCCCATTACGCTCTTGGTATTCATGATACTAGCATGGCTCAAAAACATGTACATAGCAACCTTCATAAATAATCATTTAATGTCGATATCCATCTTTTAACTTTTGAATATAAATGTAAACTATTTAGAAAAATTTGTTATACATCACTTACAAATTTTTATTAGTACCCATTTGGCTTTCAAAGATAATTGAAATTATTCTTAAAATATTATTATGATGCTAAAAAATTTAATTACTTCTTATTTGGCTTATAGCTTTCCAATAACAAATATTTAGCAAATGATTTTATACTGCTTAAAAATTTCGATTAGTTCAGATTTGGCTTTTAGCTTTCCAAAATAATTGAAACTATTCTTAAAATATTATTATGATGTGAAAAAATTGAATTACTTTTCATTTAGTTTAATACTATCGTCAATAATTTTAAAATAGCCCTAAAATGTTGTTATAATGCTAAAAAATTTAATTACTTCTTATTTGGCTTATAGCTCTTGAAAATAATTGAAACTATTTCAAATATATGTAGCGTTTTAATAAACTCAATAAAAAATATTGAATTATTTAAAGACTGTAAAATTAAATTTAAAAACAATGATTTAATATTTATTAAATGAAATATAATAATTTTCCGTTTCGATTATATTCTTTCAAAACATTTTTCTGTGACAAATATTCTTATCATCTTTGTATGTATTGTAAATATGCCGGGTGTGATAAAATTGACGAATTTTTAATTTTACGCTATATTTTAAGATTTAAAATATAAATAATGATATTCGTATATTAATTTCTGAAATATTTTAAAAGTGCGTGTACTATTTCCCCCGCGGAATAATAATGTTTGCGTAAAACATTGTATTATAAAAGTGGTGTAATAATATTTAAAATTATGTTTGGTATACTTAATAACTCGAATTATGTATTTTGCTAGTGATGTTTATAGAATTTAGTTGAATTGCGATTTATAGTTAATTTTGAATGAAAAAAGAAAATAATGTATAATTATTACAAAGAATAATGCGAGCTGAAATTAGCAAGTACGTAAATATTTATATAATACTTACTCGTCAGTATCGGGATGATTATTATGAATAATAACTTGAAAACAATACTAAAACGCACGTTGAACGTAACTTGAATCACTTTAAACAGTAAAAATTCAATTTATGATTTTTCATAGAAGCAATGGGTTTTTTATATAATTTTTAGGTAGTAAAAATATAATTGAGTCTTTGTTCTCAGTGCTATTTTTAGGAATTAATGTGAGCGTTATGGCATTTCCGGTTAGTTCCTTTTATATTTCGCTGTTAGCATTTATTTCATACGGCATTTCGCAATTTCCGGCGAATACCTTTTATATTTCATTGTTTGGCATTTATTTCATACGGTATTTCGCAATTTCGGGTGAATTCATTTTAAATTTTGCTGTTTAGCATTTATTTTATGGTATTTCGTAATTTCTTGCGAATTAATTTTTATATATCACTATTTGGCATTTATTTCATATGGTATTTCACAATTTCCGGCGAATTCATTTTATATTTTGCTGTTTAGCATTTATTTCATGTCTTATAGTATTTAACAATTTCCGGTCTATTCCTTTTAAATTTCATTGTTCAACATTTATTTTGTCATGGAACTTGAAAGTAGTATCCTGTGGTTTTGTTTTGTTTTTCCATTTCCGCTACACGCGTACGTAATTTTATAAACTGCAGAATTTGCAGTTTTTTTTTTTTTTTTTTTTTTTTTTTTTTTTTTTTTTGGGGATGATTTTATCTACGCGTATGCACAATTCTGTAAACAATAGAATTTACAGTTTTATATATTTTTGGATGATTTTCATCTGTATATATGATTCTATAAACAACGGAAGTTGCAGTTGTAAAGTACCAGATACACTACCTGGAGATATTACATCGTAATCATTTAAGAATAAATACGTAGTTGACGAAAAATCAGCGGAATTTACAGTTATAAAGTACCAGATACACTACCTGGAGATATTACACCGTAATCATTTAAGAATAAATACGTAGCAACATTTTCGGAAAGATATTACACCGTAATCATTTAAGAATAAATACACAGCAATATTTTCTGGAAGCTTACACCGTAATCATTTACAAATAAATGCATAGTGATATTTTCACGGCAAAAAAAAAGTATATATATGAGTAAAAATTCGGGGGGTCTTATTATTGTGAAAAGTTTTTGAAGTAGTTGCTGTGGTTTTGTTTTGTTTTGTTTTTATTTTTTTGTTTGCGAGAATTGTAAGTACCTATTTCGATTTTCTATTCGTTTAGCCGTATTCTTAAAATTCTTATCTCGTCTTATAATATACGAGTCAAATTTTTCATATTTGGTCTATAAAGTTTTTACAAAATTCTTTCATAATGATTTTTTAAATTTTTTAATTCTTGAGGATGTTATTTATTTTTTCTTTTTTACGAAATGCTAATTATAGAAAATGGGTTCATATGTGACTGAATTTACATTGGAAATTCTCCCCAATGGGGAGAGAATAATCGATGCGTTAACGGTAACTATACATTTTTTTTTTTTTTTTTTTTTTTTTTTTGTTTTCTCCTTATTAAGCATTTTACAGCATTATGACGCTTAATTTAATTTTTTTCTATAGCGGCACGTTGTACACATTTTTCCAATGTGTCGCGTTATGCATACGGAGGGGGGGTACCGGTTAACTAGTACCTCCTGGCTGGCGTATGCGATAATAAGGAGCCGCCTCCGTGAGCACCCATTGGGGGAATTTTTGCGGGTGGCGACGTATAGTCGCCACATCAATTTTATAATGGGTATGGGGGATGATGCGGATTGGGACCCGCTCGCACCTCCCCCATATCATTATTCCCCATCATCCCCAGCCGAAGTAAGATTTATTTGATCTTTCTTTCTTTCTCTCTCTAACACACTTATATGTGCTTTGTTTTTATTTTTCTCTATTCGGTTTGTTTATATTTTTTTCGGAATAGATCGGAAGATAATCAAAATTTGCATGTTTCATTATAAATTGAGTTTTATTTTTTCTCTATTGGTTTGTTTATATTTTTTCGGAATAGATCGGAAGATAATCAAAATTTGTATGTTATTTTTTCACTTGTAGCAGTATTCATTAGCCACCAAAATACACACACGCACACACACACACACACACACACACACACGATTAGATCGAAAATAATGAGACTAAATTCATAATAATTCTCTGTATTATTGAATATTAACAATTTTATTACAATAACAATGTTTTTCAGTAATTATTACATATTATAATTATTCTTATATTATACAGACGCTCCTTAACGGCTAATATTTCGTATAAATTATGCTTGATCTTATTTATAAAAATGATACAACAAATTTTAATATGAAAAAATTAAAAAAGATACGATAATTATGACAAAATACAATAAAAACGGGTCGGATATATTCTTATACAGTACATTAGAAATGATGACATAATATTTACAAAAAGTATACAAGCTTATTTAACTAAATAAGACATATGAAATTAAGTATATATGAGTTTCTAATATTAGATACTTTTGTGTTTCTTGTTTCAGTGAATGATGGCCGGGGAATAAATTTAATTTTTAAGTTTTAATATTTTTTAAGTTTTAATATTTTTTAAGTTTTAATATTAAATATATATATATAGCAAAATATGCGTTAGAGTTGTTTTAAATAGTATACATCTAATAATGGCATATTATGAAAAATTATGCCTTTTCAGGCGATGTAAATATTTTTGAAACATAAACATTCGAAAATAGACTTGTATTAGGGCATGTTTACATCGTTTATATGAATATTTAGTTATATATATTGTCGATATGAATAATTTAAAAATTAACACTTTTGAAATTCTGAAAAATAGAGATATGTTTACATTTTAACAATGTAAATATTTTTTGTAAGAAAAAAAAAAAAAAAAAAAAAAAAAAGCAATGAAATAAGTGTATAACAGTCATAGTTGCGAAGTTTTTATTTCTTCTGACAAATTAGGTAGTTTTTCATTTATTTCCTCTGCCGAATTAAATATTTTATAATCTTGCTCAGGGCAAGGGCTTTTTCTACCAATAAACAGGCACTTGCATTCCTCGCAATCGATATCGCACATGCAATTATTTCGCTTAATATATAAAATACATTTGTTTAAAAAAGAAATTTCTTTCTCCTCATCTTCGTCTTGATCATCTTGGTAAAAAATGCTTTTCTTGGGTATTTTCAAACATTGTAGTATACAGCAATAAATTCTTGATGAATTATTTTCTAAACATACGCAATAATTTATTTTATGATCGAGTTCGCACCAGCATATATCACAATGAAATTCGCAGAGGCAGTTGTTCTTTGCCCGAAGGTAAGTTTTACATTCACATATGCAGAAACCAACATTTTTACAATTTTCACAGGCTATGCCACAAACTTCTGTTTCAGGCTTTGTAAAACATAGCCGATTACAGCAATAGATTATTGAATTATTTTCGAACCTAAACATAATTGAATAAATTTTTTAAAAAGGGGATATGCTATATCTAAAACATTTTATTGCATTATATATATATATATATATATATATATATATATATATACTGATTTTTACTTCAACTTTATTTTTTCTTTTGATCTGAAAATTAATAGTACCGCTTCAATTATAACCAAAAATTACGCAATTTTGTACTTAATAAATTTTTACAGGGAATAAAGAAAAAATTAAAAAAAAAAAAACGATGTGATTTACAGCTGAAATAATTATGTAACATTGCACAATATGAATTGTTACTGAAAACTTAAACATTTATATTTTTTCTTATAAATTTTAAATGGATGTACGACTTCAATTATAACAAAATCAAACAATTACTAAATTTAGTTTATATTGAATGAATTTATAGAGAATAAAAACTTTCTAAATATAATTATAAATTATACATATTGTGGAATGAATCAAATTCGCACCTGAGACTTTCATCATGTTCTGATTCCATCTTCATCGGTTGCAAGCAGCTATAGCATGTAAACTTGGCTGATGGTGATTGTAGTTTTAGTAGTTTATTAAAATTTCGGATCCAGGAAAACTGAAAATTTCGATTCTCGCCCCAATACAAAATATTGGTATGCTTCCTCGGATTTTTTATCTGTGATTTTTTCCTAAATGCTGATATTACTTTTATGTTGAATGCTGGTTTGTCTCCTCTGCTATGGTCTTCATCATTTATTACAAGTTTATATAAATTAATCGTTACTTCATTGTCATTTTCAAATCGGCATATATCCTCCATAGTGCGAATAGGTAGCTGAATGTTGCTCCAGTCATAGATATTACGCAGAGTGCCATATTGCGTCATGCTAAATGGATTTTTTTGTAAATTTGGCTAATACAGCGAATAGGAAACTGTTGATATTTTCACTATCTGATGGATCCTTTACATAAATTACTGAGCGTAGTTTGACTATTTCCTGTGGCAGCTCTACTCCTATTGGGCTTCTTTCTCGATTTACTGGTGAAATCCATGTTGGCGCTGGAGGTGGTGGTGGCGGAGGCATTTTGATTCTATCATCGGCCTCTTTTCTTTCCTTTTCTACAGCTTCTGCAGCGGCTGTTGCATCGGCGTGAGCATTTTCTCCATTTTGTGTGTTGTATGTAAATATATTTTCGGCAAGAAATTGGGATGATACAGCTGGTTCTGGCGATGGTATATGCAGAAACGACATGTCCCATTTAGACTTTTTATAAAATTTTTCAATTTCCTCTTCTGCAGTCCTTGGCTGCTTCTTACTTGTTGAATACTTCAATGAGCTAGCCATTTATTATTTTAAAGTTTAACACTAGCATTAACAGCATAAACGACTTGACACTATAGTAGTACAACCACGACTATGGCCTCCATCAAGAATCTATGGTGTTTTATACTTTCTAAGAGGTTATATGGGGCTATTGTCTTTATTTGGCTCATTGTGATTGGTCATTTGAATTTGTAAAAGAACAAAAGAGTGGACATGCATGAGTGTTAAATATTATAATGAAACATAGGAGGGGGGGGGCGACTAGTTATTGCAAAATTTATTAATAGACACCTGCATCCTGTTATTGTTTGTACATCCTGTCATTGTTTATACATCCTGTTATTGTCTGTATTTTCTGTTATTGTTTGTACATCCTGTTATTGTCTGTATTTTCTGTTATTGTTTGTACATCCTGTCATTGTTTATACATCCTGTTATTGTCTGTACATCCTGTTATTGTTTGTACATCCTGTCATTGTTTATGCTTTGAGATTTGGCCTTGACTGCTAGCTTGTTAAATGTATAAAAAGATGGTTCTACCCTACAACATATGAGTCCTATGCATGACATGGCTGGGTTACAATACTAAAGATGAACTATTGAGTGGTGGTGAGGATAGTTCCAGGGATGTAAGGGGTGGCTTAGACATTGAATTATTCCAGGTGAATAGGGGTGGGGGTGGGAAATAGGGGCAGTTGGGTGACCTTTGGGCTTGGATAGGGGTAGCTGGGTGGCTTGTTGGCATTTGCAGGGTAGTTGGGTTAGTTTTCACTGCTTTTAAAGGTATTTGGGTTAAATTCTACTTAAAGATAGGGGTAGTTGGGTGACCTTTGGGTTGGGATAGGGGTAGTTGGGTGACTTTTTGGCATTTTAAAGGGTAGTTGGGTTAATTTTACTTAAAAATAAGGGTAGTTGGGTGACCTTTGCACCAGAATAAGGGTAGTTGGGTGACCTTTGCACCAGAATAGGGGTAGTTGGGTGACCTTTGCACCAGAATAGGGGTAGTTGGGGGTGTGACGTCACACTTCCCCCCTCACCCCCCTCACCCACTGGCCCAGAACCCCCATTTTTATACTACTGTCTTGAGATACTATTTTTGAAGATCCATCAACTGACATTAATTTCAAATTATTCCTACTCTGGATATACCCTTATTTATTTCACAATCCATAAATTATCGTGATTATGGATTTCTTTATTGATGTTTTTTTGGGGACACACGAATTGCGCACCAAGCACTAACACAGTGACAAGTCACACACGAATTGCGCACCAAGCACTAACACAGTGACAAGTCACACACGAATTGCGCACCAAGCACTAACACAGTGACAAGTCACACACGAATTGCGCACCAGACCCGAAATAGCCCACCCGCTGACAACTCGAATTGCGCACCGCCTTTAAAAAAAATACTCTGATTTTGTAAAATCGACGAAGGAATAAAATGAGTAAAAGTCGCTCTTTCAGTTACTTCCAAAATGTGTTATCGTAATGAAACACGTTTACTATTTGGAATAATAACCGAACTACATTTCAGTCGATTAAAAAAGCCTTTAACGTTTGCGAAAAATAGGCTACTATCCCGTTAGCAGTACGATTGTTATTCGAAATATTTTTAACAACCTCTAAGGAACGTACTCATATTTAAAGGAATGTTGCATAAAATAGAATAATTTTTGCACGAATATTATATAAAATAACGTAAATTACCATAATATTTCTAACTGAATCAGTAGAATTTTCAGCGCACGGCATATTATGTTTCATGAAGCTTCTATTTCACATTAATACAAAATACTTTCATATCAACTGATTAATGTACATAAAATATAAATGTGACCATGTAAAATTTTCCAGTTTGACAAATTAAATATGTTGTTATAATATAGAATTACTTACGAGTTTGAAGGAACCGAGTTTCGGGAAAGTTTCAGTTCAGATTTTATTTTATCCATTAATCAGTGTTCAGTCTCAGTTATAAATTGTCATTTGGATTAAAACCAAATTTGTTAAAAATCGTAATTTTTTCATTTAGTGTACCATCAAACAATACATAGTATTCTACTTAAATTTTAAATGACAACGCAAAAATTTACCATTAAAATAAAATCCTATTTAAAACAATTTAATTAAAACTTACAATGATAATAATTACGTAAATAAATAGTGTTAGTACTACTACCCTTTTTTCTTTAAATGTTAGTTGGATTTAACAAGATAATTTTCCTTCGTCAAGTTTTTATAATTTGTAGTTTATTGTAAATGAAATAGTTTCTACTCTAGATAATAGATATTTTTGCGCACATTTGGTTGGTATTAATGTATTTTGTTAGATAAATGATAAAGAAGCACAAGTTTAAACTCAAATTTAGGTTATGAGAATAAAAAAGTAATTCTTAGAAGCAACACTGAAATATGATTTCATTACTTCTGTGTAATGTTTTCCATTAATACAGAACATGCCCGCGAAAAAAATTTTTTTTGAACTTTTAAGTTTACAGCACTCTCCGGTGATTTAAATTTAAAGCTAAAATATCGTTATATTTTTCTTTCCAAAGTATCCGTTTATATATTTCCGAAAATTACATTCGTTTGCCGTTTTTAGATCCAAATGGGGTTTAAATTAAGTGCTTATTAGAAATGTTTATTGCGATGCAAAGTTTTTGTTGTTTATTGTATATTTTAAATATCAGGAATAATATCGGTTGGTGATTTATGCATTTTGAAGTAATTATTAGATAATTTTAAATTTGTCATGTTACATATTCTTAACTCGTTGCTCGACTTTTAGCGCTCAGGGGTTAGAAGAGTTGTTCAAACGTTAGCATTTTCTGAAAGAGCATTTAATACTATTTTTGTATATAGCTTTACATTTTAACGTGTAAGGGTCATAATTTTTCCTCATCAAAAAACATCAAAAATTATCATCCGGCTTATAATAAGTACATAACAGTAATTCGACACTGTTTAAATTATTGCTCTATTTTTAATCATAGAAATAAAATGATGTTTCAAAATTGTTATTTTACAGGCGCTTTGTAGAATTCAAACTGTTCTAGAAATATTTATCCCCATGATAAAACTGTTAACACTGATAATTGCTTAACACATTAATGGTAACACGAAATTAACATTAACGTATATATAAAAGTGAAATATTTTATTAAAAATAATAACTTACAAATAAGGAAAAATTTTAGCTGCCGCTGTGTCAAGAGGTAGTATACACGTTTAATCATAAATATAATTCTTTTGAAACTAGAAAGATCACAAATGTAGACAATTAGGAGTAAGCTAAATTACTGAAAGTTGAGCTAACTGGTAAATTGCAAAAGCCGGAATCAATTTTTAATGATTAAAACATAAATATATCACAGTCATTTATCGGAAGTACGTGTTTTAAAAACAAAAATGGAATTAGAAGTTTAAACAATTACGTATTTTTAAAATTAATCTGCCGTATTTTCAAATATTTTTTAATAAACCGTTATACAGGAAATGATTTTTAATACATAAGCAGATGTAGTATTTTTCATTAGTAGATTAAAAATTGTCAAAAATACGATAGGTAAAAATGTTGAAAATTATCGAACATTAAAAATATAGTACGATCAAGCGCCACCGGTTTTGGAAACCCTTAGTCCAGCGAACAGCGATTATGGTCCGAGCTTCGTTTTCGTTTGTTTTTTTATATTTCATACCTGCAAACTTCCAGTGCGCAATTCGTGTGTGGAGATTAGAGACCTTTTTTTAACCTTCGACTCAGGTAAATAACGGTGCGCAATTCGAGTGGGCCGTTTTTTTCCTAGTTCCATACTTCATACCTGACGTTCGCTGAGAAAAGGGGGGACCACCTGCGGCGCGAAAATTAGTTTTTGAGAAAAACGCGTTCAAAGTTTGGGCGAAGTAATACTACCATAATAATATGCTACTGTAACGCATGCTTGTATGTAATGTGCTACCAAATTAACCGTTATAAAAATTGAAGGCATCATTATGAATTGACTTTTGTGAGCGAAAACATGGACTAAGCGGTAAGCGAACAGAAAGTAGATCCGGGTGTTGTGTCTGTAAAGTCAATTACTCATATCGTTAAATTCATTTAAAATTTTGCTGCATTACTTCCCAGTAGAATGTCAAATTTCAGTGATAACAAAGTGGTCAAATTGCTATCCAGCAAAACGGCGCTGTTTATTGTCGTTTTGTTAAAGTATGTCTCCCAGAAGATAACATCACGGAAAAAAACCTTTTTTGAAAATATACGCGCGTTATTGTATTTCTTCGATATGACTAGCTGCTGATCTCTACGATACATGCCAACAAAATTCGAATATTATCTTCCAGAAGGCCTTGACCGAAACGAGTCCAGAAGCTAGAAAGGGAAAATTAAAAGCGGCACTTGCCCATCTTGATTGTGCAAAACGTCAACTCCAGTTCCCCGAACAGTGCTGTGAAATGAGCGAATCGGCTGCAACTGCGACATCCACTCTTGTATATAAAAAAAAAATGGAACAACCTTCGTAAATTATATAATATGGGAAACCTATTTATTACGAAGATATCATACTTTAATTATTTTTTTCAACCGCTTTTCACCTCATAAAGTTCAATTTTCAAAAAATCTTTTTCATTTAATATTTCCAGTGTATATTGTGTTCAAATGGGCTTTCTGATAACCAATGAAAATGGTTTCGACTGAGGCATAATCATTATTTTATGCTAAAGACGGGGTGAAGCCTTTGATACAATTTAAACTTTAGGGTACTTAAACAAATCGTGTACATTTTTGGTATGGTGTATAAAGAATATTAAGACAAAACTATAATTTGATAATTGATTTATACGGGAAATATAACGGTTTATATATTTTTTTGGAAAATGTTTTTTTTATCCCCTTTCACATCTCAAAGTTCAAATTTTCAAAAAAGCGTTCTTGATGACATCATCAGTATATACATTCACATTGATAATCACGATCCGTTTAGATTGCAAACTTGATTTTTGGTTTTCCAAAAATTGAATTCTGCCATTCTTTTCCCTTAAAATTTCGGAGAAGGAAAACAATTTTGCACACTTTTAGTACACCATGCACGTATGTCTTTATGCGAAGTTACAATTAAACCCATTTGCACCAAAAAAATCACAGTTTGTGTATATTTTTTGAAACAGCTTTTAACCCCTTTCGGCTCGTTAAAAGTCCGAATTTCCAAACACCGTTCTTATTCAACATCTTCAGTATATATGTATATTATATTCACATGAAATTACACGCGATAATCGCTATTCGTAAGTACTATAGAGTGATTTTCGGTTTTCTCCATAGTGGGGGTTTGCCCTTTTTTCCACCGAATATTTTGATGGTTTTATAAACCTTTTTCACACTTTTAGTGTAGATCGTATAAGGAATATTCATGCGAAATTACAATTATGGAAACCCATTTGTACCAAAAATATTACAGTTTGTGTGTTTTTTGTAAAACAGTTTTTAACTTCTTTTCACTTCTTAAAGTTTGAATGTTCAAAAAAGGGTACTTATTGTTCATCGTGAGTACATAAGTAATGTTCATGTAAAATTTCAATTATCTGGGTTAAATGGTTTCGGCTGTAGCGTGATTATTAGATTTTTCGAAAGCGATTTTCTGACTTTTCCCCCCTTCAAGTTAAAAAAATTTGAATTTTTTAGTGTATTTTTAGATGGCGGTCAGTACATAGTATCGTTGTATAAGGTACCAATTTCCCGCTTCATAAACCTAGCAGTTGCAACGATATATTACTACTAGTTACTGTGACTTTCAAATTTTACCGGATTTTAGCTTTTATATATATATTGAGACGGATTCGGCATTTCTTTACGGTCTTTGATAACGCCGTTCGAGCTAGAAAAATAATACAATTTTGGCAATAATCGTTTAAATTCTCGGGTGGTCTCGGTAGCTGCCAAATGCGGCGTTGTTTGTCAAAGACTCTTTCTCGCCTTAAGAACCGAGGGACCCCCGGGCGCAGATATTCTAACCGTTGCGCTGGGGTAGCAAACTGGTTGCTGGGCCGTGAAGCGAAGATAATAGAGCATTTGCTGGCAGTATGGGCGTTTGAAATGTGTACCGAGATACATTGAGCCAGGAGAAGTTTTTTTGATAAAAAAAAACCCGAAAAGACATACCACCGGCAGGTAATCGCCGCTAAATAATATTAACAACTTTGTAAAAAGAACTATTCGGCGGATTTTTTGATACATATTAGAGGATATGAGTTATAGGAAAAATAAAATTTATAATTTTTAAAGCAGGGGTGGCCAACCCGTGGCTCGCCTTGAACATTTTTGCGGCCTGCGAGCTGGCCAAAGTAGCACTAGTAATATAAATATTTTCTAATGATTTCATTTTTTATTATTTCATTTAAATTTATATATTTCTTATATTTCATTTTTAGTGTTATATATTTCTTTGCAGTATGCATTCTTCTTCTTCGACGTGTCGTACGCAGAGTTCTGCGCGTAGACGATCATATATTATGGCTTCTTGCCGCCTGCATCAGTTGTCCTATCGATGATTTTTTGGTCCACTGTCGGACATTTCTGGTCCATGATATTCTTCTTCGACCTCTTCCTCGTTTCCCTTCTATTTTTGCTTGAATGATCAACCGTAATAGTTCATATTTTTGTCCTCGTATAATATGACCAAAATACCTAGTTTTTCTTGCTTTTATTTCTTCAATTATTCTCCTTTCCGTTCTAGCTCGCTTTAGCACCTCTTCATTAGACATTTTCTGTACCCAAGATATCTTCAAGGCTCTTCTATATAACCACATTTCGCACGCTTCGAAATATTTGAGTGTTCTTACGGTATATGTCATTGCTTCGACCCCATACATTAGTGTATCGGATATATATATAGCATTTTATGAAGTTCTGTCTTATGCGGAGACTTAGTGATTGGTCCGTTAACAATTTTTTTTAAACTTCTCAATCGTTGTTTTGGCTTGCCCACATTTTCTTTTAACTTCAGTATTTGGATCAAGCTTCTCTGTAATATAACATCCTAGATACTTAAATTGTTTAACTTCTTCGATGTTTTTCCCATTAATCTGAATAGTTGTGTTTCGATGTTGTTTGCGACTGACTACCATAAATTTTGTTTTGTTTTCATTTATCCCTAGTCCATATTTTTTACCTGCTTCATTAACTTCGTTAATAATATTTTGTAACTGTTCACAAGAGTCAGCCAGAAGAACGGTGTCGTCTGCATAGCGGATGTTATTTATGTACTTTCCATTTATCTGAATCCCAGCTCTGAGATTCCATAACGCTTGCTCAAAGATACTGTCTGCATATAGGTTAAACAGGAGCGGTGACAGTATACATCCTTGTCTGACTCCTCTATTTATACGGACGCTTTCTGACATTTTGTTTTCTACTAAAATCTTGGCGCTCTGTTCCCAATACAATTTCTGGATGATTCGCATATCATATTGATTTATTCCTTTGTTTTTTAAAATTCTTATTAAATGGTCGTGCTTGACTCTGTCAAAAGCCTTCTCGTAATCCAAGAAACATACAAATACATCTTTTTGTTGATCGTAGCATTTCTGTAGAGCTATATTTACTGCTACCAATGCTTCCCTAGTACCGTATCCTTGTCTGAAGCCGAACTGACATTCATCCATATCTCTTTCGCATATATTTCTTATTCTGGCGTGCACTATTCGTAGTAAAATTTTCAGAAGATGACTCATTAAGCTAATCATTCTATAGTTGTTGCAAGTATTAGAGTTTGTTTTGCCTTTGGTAATGTAATAAATGTTGATTCTAACCACTCTTGTGGTATCTCGCCAGTATTGTAGATTTTATTGTAGATTTCCGTTAATTTTTCAATATTCTCATCATTTAATAATTTAATTATATCTATTGGGATACCATCGGGACCTACTGCTTTTCTTACTTTCGCTTGTTGTATAGCATATTTTACTTCGGACTCTAGTATCTCTAAATGTTCTTCATCGTTCATCGTTTCAGTTGATTGCTCCGTCCTTATATCACTAAATACTTTTTCTATGTATTGTGTCCATACCTTTATTTTATCCTCGGTATTTGTAATTAATGTGCCTTTCTCTGTGAATAACTTTGCGGTTACTTTCTTTTTGTAGATACCGGTAATTTATTTAACTTTTTTATGTAGATTAAAAGCATCGTATTTTTTCTCCAGATCTTCCACTTCCTGACAGCGCTTAAAAATACATTAATTCTTTGCTGTCCGTATTTTTCCTTTTATATTTCTCTGAATATTTCTGTATATTATTTTATTCCTTTTTTGTTTCCGTCGTTCTTCCATTAATTTTAGGATTTCATCAGTCATTCATGGACTTTTCTTCCTACCAGTAGTTCATCCTATATTTCGATTACATATTGTACCCATTTGTTCTGTGATTTCCGTAATTCTTCCTTTTATTCCATCTGTTTTTGTTTCTTCATATGCTTTTGTGAATGTTTCGTTTATCTTCAGACGCATTTTTTCTTTCGTTTTTTCATCTTGTAGCCTGGTTACATCTATTACCGTGTTGTTATTTGTTCCTCTCTTCTTCATTTTTTTCCAGCGTAGTTCAAACCTTGCCACCACTGGGTTATGATCTGATCCTACATCTGCACCTGGGTACGCTGTTACTCTTTTAATTGCGTTCCTGTATCTTTCATTAATTATAATACAATCGATCTGGTTCCTTATTACCCTATTTTCAGTACTGCTCGGCGACTCCCATGTATATAATCTCCTTTTGGGCATTTTGTACCACGTATTGCTTACTACTAAATTGTGATGCTTGCAAAATTCAAATAATCGGTCTCCCCTTTCATTGGGATGTCCCAAACCGAACGGTCCTACCCAATTTTGTCGTCTGCCTTCTCCTATTTTCGCATTAAAATCACCCACATTATTATCAAAATTTCATTTGGTTTTGTGACTGTCTTAAGCTTTTCTATATGGTTGTATTGCTCCTCCGTCTCTTCATCATATTTCGGATCGGCAGTTGGAAAATACACCTGTATAATATTCATGATGACGTTTCCGAATTTCATTCTAATTAGCATCAGTCTTTCTGAGAATGGTGTAAATCCTATTACGAAGGGGATATATTGTTTACAGATAATCATTCCGACTCCATTTATGTGTTTCAAATTATTATTTCCGGAGTAGTAGAATTTTCCTTCTCTTGTATTTATTTCTCCATTATTCCAAGTATGCCAATTTCCATTCTTTTCATTTCTTCTAACACATTCTCCAATTTTCCCGGTTGATATAAACTTCGGATGTTCCATGTGGCGATTTGTATCTGTTGTTGCGTTTTCCTAGTATTATCCTTAGCAGACGGTGGTATTCTTCGCACCCTGTGCCCCCTAAAGGGCCGCACCGGACTCAGGGCCATTTTCTTATGATTTTCTGCCATATATGATAACCTGGGAAAATTACAGCGGTGGTTTCCCTCTTGCCTTCCGCCGGATTTTTCTGTAGGGGTTGTCTCCCTTAGCACGAGGGGACCCGGTTATAAGGCGCCGGGTGCTCGCCTACTCGCCCTGAGTTGATATTCATCAACTCGACTGAGGCACATAGTCACGGGCGAGCTGCTGGTAGTCTGCTAGATATATATGCAGAAAAAGCTTAACGGTATTTAAAAGCAGGCGTATTATCGGCATCTACACCTCCTTCCGTTTTCCTACCAGCGTATAATGTGAGTTCTGATTTAGCTTTTCTGATCAATTCTAAGTCCGTCGAACAGAAAATTTCCACCCCGCACGACGTGAACGTACAGAACTCACGAGGTTGTTGTTTCGTATCTATGTCAATGGGACTAGCACTACAGCCATAGAGTGACTACTTACTGGAGAAGGATGCTCTAGTTACAACAACCTGTGCCTCGCGGGGCCAGTATGCATTAAGTATCATTATTATTATGTTATCTATGTTTACATGTAAGAATAATAGTAAACCCAATAATGGATAATAACGGTCATTATGTTTCAATTTTTCATTATAAAAAAATGTCTATAGTGGTTTTAAATCTAATATGGGGATATATGATTTTATATGCGGCCCGCGGAGTTATGATGCATTTCCAAAGTGGCCCGCAAGGTCATTTGGGTTGGCCACCCCCGTTGTAAAGGCTTAATATTTTATTAAACAAGAATAAAATCTTAATTAAAACATAATATTCGTGGCTTTCTGGCAAATTGTTCTACCATTTTATTGTTATAAAAGTCTTCCAAATTATCCATGATTACGCGTCTATGAATATTCTCATCATGGCCAGTTGATTAAAAAATTTCGCAGCTCCAGCGGAAGGGTGGTAACGACATTCTCCTGCCCCCCTTGGTGACGCTCATGCCTACAATGGTAGTATTATTTGCGTTTACATAACGGTATTTTGGGAGGGGGGTATTTTATATTATTTTTGCGCCATTATTTAATTTCACTTTGTTATTTTGTATATTATTTCGATATTAATATTCCTTTCCCTGTGACTGTTTAATTTCATTTTGTGTCACTGTGTTTTTGTATATGACAATTCCGACATTTCTTTGTAACTTCTGAATTAAAAAGTCTTCATCTCGCGCAACGTTGCATATTGTAGTCAAAACGTGTATTAATAATAATAATTAAGATTATTTGATTTCAATTGATTTCAGTTGATTTCATTTGCTTGCAATTCACAGCATTCCCATAACGGTATTAAATTGAATGGTGTTTTTTTTTCAGTGTATCTTTGTTTACTACAATACTTTTATTTACTTTCTCAGTCATTAATATCAATCTTCGCCATAGCGAAGCGTGGGCGGGTTCAGCTAGTATTGTATAAAAATCACAAGTTACCAAACGAATCAATACACATTTGTTTCGTGAACTGAAAATAGTAAAACAGCTGATGATTGATTTATTCAAATGAAAATACGCGAGACAAATTAACATGATTTTTCGTACGAACAAATAGACAAACTACAGTGAATAACGATAAAAATCATGTTATACCAATGATCGCGAATTATCACTAGCTCTATAGCGATTAAATCGAATTAGATCATGAAATCGATAAAAAGGATCGAAACAAGGAAAATTACATGAAAAAGTACAACGATAGAAAGTAAAATGAACGATAACTAACGAAGAAAAGGGTCTAACGTAAAACAACCGGAACGGATATAATTTGTAACCCACACGGCCATATATGTATATTTGTGGTCGAAACGGTTAACAACGACCGTAGTGAATAAAAAAGCCGCCGAAAAATAGCGGGCTGCTGTAATTCTAAATTAATATGGTTATTGTTTCCGAACATTGACATCACTACAAAGTGCGATAAGGTGTACGTACAACGAAAACTGCATTACGGGTCAACTACTGCGCCTACATCTAGACCAACTCATACGGTTATTATAATAGTAGTTTTTCACTCTATGTTAATTTTAAATGAAATAATATAAAAAAAATTTTAAGCCTTTATTTATTAATTCAATAAAAGGAAAATAAATTTTTACGGTTCCATCAAAAATCGGGGTATTTAAAAAAAAATAAATAAAAGTATTGGTCTAAAAAAATTACATTTCATATCATTATCGATCAACGCCTTCGTCTTATTCGTTTAAAATACCTCACTTTAGTGGACCTTGAAAATTATTTTCCTTATTTTTATTGCATTAATAAAATGAAGACCGAGTTTTTTTTATATTGTGTAATGCCTCCATTACGGAGTAAAAGAGGCGTAAAATAAAAACAAGTTCAATCAAGCATGATGTTTTACGCGCTGAGGATTGCGTCTGTTAAGTTAATGACAGTCATAATATTTATATTTACATAATGCTAAATTCAAAAAAACAAAACTATCTGATTTTTCGCGCCACAAAGAGGGAGAGACACGTCACTTTTGCGATTTTTTGAACTATTTGCAAATTTCGGAAGTTTTGTTAAAGAAATAACATATAATAATTTCATTCCTGGCAAATAACGATCTTTCAGCGCCTCAAAGGCTTCAATATAAAATTGTAATTTTTTTTCTTTTTTAAACTTTATTTATCATTGAACTGCCCGAGGGCATACACAAATATTGTTAATAGTAAAAATAAAAAATTAAAGGAAAAAAAAAAACAAAAAAAAATCACATTCTTAATTGACTGGTCATTGCCTGCCTAGGTCATTAGTTATGATAGTTTTAATAAATTGCTTAGGCATACAAGTTCGTGCGGCTTCATTCTCTCCTTCTCGTATCGTTCCTCATGTTAAGGAGATCAACGCTAGTATTTATAAACATGTGAATGAAGTGGCAAACTGTAAATATATGAGATACATCTACATTGCAAAATGATCTAATCAACCATTACGCTCAACCACTTTGCTGTATTTGCGATAAAATTATATTTTATTTATTTTTTATTCATTTATTTATTTTTTCTAAAATCTAGTTACCTGAAAAATAAATATTTTAGAGCTAGATATTTAATCATGCAAGTTATGTAACACGGATTAATTACTTGGAATCTGTTTTTCTTATTACTGTGAAATATGACCTACATAAACCATAATTCGTTTTTAAAACATGCAAAAACATTAGTAATGAAATTAACATAACTAAGTAGCAAAAATTTTCCGATATTTAAACAACTATTTGACATTCTTAAAAGTATATATTTGTTTTATAACCGTAATATGTAATTATTTTAGAAAACAGGTAAATATTGACCGCTAGTGAGTATTCCTAAAAAATACAACAGCACTAAAAACATATATATGCGAAAAATAATTTTATGGATATATTGTAAACTGCTCATATTTCTCAAACGGGCGTCAATTTTTTTTTGTCGGTTCGGTTCTCACCATGGGAGATTTCCTGCAAGTGACTGAAAAGAGGTAATGAATAGGACCTCCAATATTTTACAATATGCGAATCCGTAGGAATAAAAGAAAAAGCAAAAGTGATAAAATCGTCATGGAAAAAATCGTATATATTTCTTGGAATTGACTATAGCAGTTGTTATTATTTCGGCGGAAGAAGAATTACTAGAATATTTTTCGAATAGACTATTCTTAATAATGACCGTAGTACGGAGAATTAACGAATGAAACTGTTTCCTGTAAATAAGTGTAGTGCTTTAGTTTGTTTATTTCACCAAATCCTGAATAGCTTCATAAGAGGTGAAATTTATTTACCTGCATTGTTCATAACCCGTACGATTGGCTATTCGGTTTTAGATTTCTAAGAAAATGGTTAATTTTCCTAACAGAAGAACATAACGAAATGTGCAATAAATGCGTGTAAAACATGCCGTTATTGTTATTTTTACTTTTCTGTTCCGAAAAAAAAAAAAAAAATGCCGCAAAGGATGCTGACGTATAATGGTTTCTGTCATTCGTCTACGAACGTGATATAATATCAACAAAATAAAGAAAACATAGTCTTACTGATAAAAGTAACGAAGTAAAAAAAAAAAATATATGTCAATTGCGACAAATGTTTGTTGAAAGTCGAAACAAATTATAATCAGCTTCAGCTTGAAGATTATCTTCGTGGTGTACCACATAATGTAATTAGTTAACTTTAGTGTTTGCATGTATTATCGGTACTATTATTATTACTTCTATGTAAGATTTCGAAATCGTTTATTTCTATATTTGTGTAATTAATGCTATTATTATTATATTACAATTGCAAACTCTTATTTTGTTGGGAAAACCTGAAAGAGGAAAAACATAATTTCTAATTCGACTAGCTGTATGAACACTCGTTGTACTTTGTAGGTATATGTAGTTTGAGAAATTATCATTCCTGTGAAAGGAGGGATAATTTTTTTGCGACAGTTTCATCGCAATACATACTATAGGTTTTAAATTGTTGATAACTTAAATATTGTTTATGCTTGTTACAGAAAATACCTATTTATTAAATAAAACTGTATCCATTTCATATAAGAAAGATTGATTCCTTATCGAAGAGTAATGAGGATATTGTTCCAATTTTTGTGGTTTTTGAAAATTTCATTTATTACCAAACGACCAAACATTGTAATTTGTGTAGTATGCTGTAAGATAATTTAACAGGCTCAACTTGATATTCGCACATTTGTGTTTAAGCCGTATGTGAAAAAAAGAAACAAAAAAAAAACAACGGACTAGAATATTATTTTTCTTATAAATATGTTCAAAATTTATCTTCTTCTCTCTTTCATACCTACTTCATGTAACATTTTATATGTTTTCGTTTACTACGAAACATGCACGCAGGAGTTTTCATAAATATTAAACATTTTTTTCTTTTTGTGCGTTTTACTTTTATGCCAATAAGGTTAAATCTAAAAAAGCACCCTAAAGGAATTGAACAAAAATAAAATCAAACATACAAAGGCTAACTGACGAATCATTCTGAATAAATTAATGAAATAACTATATAAAAACGAATAGACGATCGTACATATTTTAACAATTACTCATTTATTGTTTGATCACATTTTACCTTAATGGGACTTTTCTGTTCAGCGAATACAAAAAGAAAACAAGCAAGCGTACGGATAATTTCGTATTTGCAACAACACATCATAAGTATCGAAATGCAAACCGGGTAAAGGTCCTTGATTGACGTGCCCAAATAAATAAATAAGACTGAGGTCGGAAAAGGTAATTCTCATTTAGGTTTTGCAGTCACTACCAATAAGCAGGTATAGAGAACTAAATATAGCTTCTTTTATATTATTCACTACCGTCACTAAAGAATTTTTTTTTTCCCTGAAATAAAACCAAAAAACCTTTAGTAAAGAAAGCCGATATGATGAGGAACAAAAGTCAAAAAAGTTACTATAATAAATATTTAATGGAAATTGAAAGAACGATGATTCGAATAACAAATATCTGCAAATTATTCCTTTTAAAGCTTTGTGTTTCTCAAATCCAACCCACCTGAACCGACAATATTTAGAAAGTATTATTGCAATTTAGTGTGATAAGTTAGTAAAAAAAAACGAAATTTTAGAAAGAAAAAGTTCGATTAAAATGCGTTTTGTAACTAACAAACGTGTAAATTACAAAGTGGTAGTAGCCATTGACGGTTCTTTTCCTTTTTTTATTAAACACTATTTCACAGTGGAAAATTACTTAATCGCTTCTGTTTCTCTCTCTCTCAACTTACTTCTTTACTTTTTTCTTTTTCCCTACAAAACACGCATCAAGTATTGCCGAGTCGATTTTTCTAATTATTATTATTTTTTTATGAGCCGCTCGTTTCATTATTAGACAAAACAAGAAAAGCTTCTTGCTTATTGACTTTATTAAAATTTTTACGAAAATAATATTAGTCCAGTGTTTTGAAGATTGAAAATTTTTCTAAACTAAAAAAAAAAAAAAAATTAGTTAGTCGGACAGGATGTTTTATGTACTAAACATTCTGTGAGTTAATGTAAAGATTACCATAATTTACATTTACATAATATTAAATTTAAAACAAAAATATTTAATTTTTAATTTGTAATATCGTATATATTTCTCGCCAACTATTAACATAAATGTGTTTATGTTTAAAAAATTTTGCGCCTTTGTTTGTCATTTTCGATATTTTTTTGAAACCAGGGTTGATTCGTCAAGGAATTAGATATATAATTAAAATCGTAGATAACAGAAAAAACTTCTTCAATAAACGTTCCTCAAATAAATTTGTTAGATACGAATAAACAAGAAAGATAATATAAGGAATATGTATCAGAAGCAAATTCAATCCAGTTATGTTACACTTTAAATGACTTAGAGTTGATAGTTTGTAATTTTTTAAATACGGTTGACTATTCGTTAGCAAAAAAAAAAAAAAAGAAAAAAACCAATAATGCATTTGACCGATTATTAATATCAATAATTTTCGTCTGTTTCGTATCACCATTGCTAATAGAATTCTTAAATTTACATCGCGAAAGTCTGTTTATGAGTATTTCACGCTGAAGTCGTTATTTCAAAAAAAAAAAAAATAGAAATTATTTTAAAAAAGCAAATAACCTGTTTCTTCCGGAAATTTCTATCTATCTCTTGTTCCTGACCGTAGTTCCCAGACATTGCTTCCAATTATCCGCCGTGTTATTTGTCCCGGCTCCAACATCCGTTCTGACGAATGGAAAGGGTATACACCCCTTTCCAGTGATCCTAATTACTTCCATCGGACTATAAATTACTCGGTCACATATGTTAATCCGGATACCGGGGGGTTCACACCAATAACATTGAACGTTTATGGCGTGAAGCTCGGAGTAAAATTCCGAAATATGGTACTAGGCAAGATTTCTTTCCCTATTATATCGGGGAATTTTACTTTTTGCAAAGAGTACCACAACGCTAACGTATACATATACATTTTTTAACACCGCCGCCGAGATGTAGCCCGCTTATTAAGGTATGTTAACTTAGTATATTAAATATCCCGCCTTTTTTAAAATTTAACATTATTTTTAAAATATCATCTTTCCCGTATTTCACTTTTCGCGCTATTTTTCATATGACGTTACCTACTTGGCTTTTTTCCGGTCGTGTTTATTTTTAGTCGTAATTTTAGTTCGCTCATTTTCGCTGTTCATAACTCACTATGAATAACAGCAAAAATGAACGAACTAAAATTACCACCAAAAATGAACTGGTGTACATCGTATAACGGCTTACCGAAAAATCGAAGAATGAGAAGTTTCGCAGGAGTTCTGTATAGAAATTACGATAAATAACCTACAAGTGGGGGAGTCCATTTTCTGGATGAAAAAGAATTTGAAGAAATGTTCAACTTTCCATGATTTAAAAAAAAAAATTATAGGAGACATTTTGGAGCATGGAAGAACAAAACTGTATAAAAGAGAATTTTTCTCGATGAAAAAATATTTAGAACCACTAAAAAATTTAGAAAAATTTATTTTAACATGGGTTCATAAATTAAATTTTCCTGACAATTTAATCGTTCAAAAATAATTTATAATTATAATAAGAAATAGTCTTCCGCGAGAATTGAAATGGGCGGTAAAATGCCGCAGTGTCCTAACAGGTTATCAACTAGGCCAAAAACTTGAATAGCAAGAAATCAAAGTATAATATATATTACATATACCCTAGAGGGGTAAATCTACGAATTGATAACATACGATGATTCGGTTTTAATTAAATTAATGAGAATTATCCCCGATCATTCTATAGCTGGAACTCGTATCCGAGTAGCCCCAGATGCACATGTATTAAGATGTGCATCTTGCAGTGCGTGTAATTATCGGAAGTGTAGTTGCACGCCTACACCTACGCCCGCTAGGAAACCGACACCTAAATCAATGGCACACACTTAAGTGAGACGATTGAAGTAGGAGCGCAACCTAGCTTTCGTACTGCCGACAACGTGAGAAAGGTACCAATGGCAAGGCGAACCAAGACGACTGGCCTTTACTCACGTTGATGCGATTGTTCGCCGGCTGAATATTTCTATGCGACGCTAATACACACGACTACATTCGGAACTGACTATAGTCGCTTGTTATCGCGCTACAGATGCAGACCAAATGTGTCTATACTGCTGTGTACGAAACTACGATCATATTATAAACGAAAATAGCATATTAGCGTGTGGAAAAGGAGGTGGTGAAATTGCTGAAAGAATGGTGCAAAGAATAAAAAACAAACTGCGTCCGAATTCCTCACTCCTAGATAGTTTTCAATCATGCAGCTACTGATATAACATGTATTCTATGTTGTTGTTTTTGTGTCTCTCCTCTTATAACTTACTGTTCGTAATTCATAAAGAAGATATTGTTTACGATATCATGATATATATGTATATATCACTTTTAGAGTGAATGTAGATATGTGTATGGTTTTTATTTTTTCTTTACACCTATATATAAGTTATATATATATATATATATATATATGTATATGTATATTCACTAAGACATATATTAATTCAGGTTTATACAGTTTCGATGTTATAATAAGTATGTATAAATTTGTAACGTGTTCAACCTGAATAAACGATAATAAGAGTGTCGGGCACTCACACAACGGGCATACTTGCCCAGTAAGACCCACAAACTTATTTTAAAATTTAAAAAAAAAAAAAAAAAAAAAAACTAGATGTGTTGGTAGACGAAATAAAGGAAGATAAATTATGCGATACAAATAAAGGATATGAAAAATTGGAGAGGAGGAGCCATCCACCCGGGTAATGCAACGAAACGAGAATATATTTCAGGTTATCGGAAAAATATATATTAAAGAAATATAAACACGAAAAAAAAACCTAAATAAAAGGGATACCAACTCCCCGGGTTTAGCAATTTGTTAGATTCGAGAACGAACGACTTTGAATATATCCCCGAAATTTATCAATAACGTCTGTACTACCGGTTCCTGCGTGGAAGGACAAACGATAAAACAATTGAAGAGTTCCATCGAAAATAATAATTACATTTTAATAAACAAAGTGATTATAATAATCACTTTGTTTGTTAAAACGTATAATCGGAACAAAAGATCGACGACTAGGCGATGGGCTGGAAATAATGAAGAGTGATTTGGAAGAACTACTTAATTGTCTAAAAAAAATAAAATAATTCTACTGACCCTATACCTCCCATATATATGTAAGTATGAAAACGATAAAAAAACATTAAGAGGCACACCGGAAATATAATAGTTATATAAAATCTCTGCGGAAAGAAAACGTCGAAATTATTGATTTTAGTATCAATCTGATTTAGGGCAATAATGGCGGATGGTGAATCCCATCCGAAAATCAGAGGAGAATATTACGAAGAATTCATAGGAAAGGATAGAAATATTGACAAACTGCATTTGAACCGAGAAGGCTTTGTCGTTCTAGATAATACCATTTTCGGGACTGCCACGAGCAAATACGTTCTATTTCCTCGATAGCGACGAGGTGGGGGGAGTAACAGGTAATACAAAACGTATAAGCTCCCCGAAATAGAAGTGTACTTGTTGAGAGAGGAAGAGCGGGAGAATGACCCGGAAGAAATTCTAATCCTAATTATTGGAATAAGCCTACTAGGTCAGACGTTTATAATGCATCGGTAGATTCAGGATCAGACATTACGGCTATCTCTCAACAAACCATGCAAGAGATAGCTCGAGAATATAAAAAATTAATACCACAATCGATTTAAGATAATAACAGCATGTAATAAAACTAATAAAGTCAAATACCCAAATTAATTTACCGATCCAACGTAAAAATAAATAAAATCTTTCAATACATGCATATGTATTAAATAAATTAAACATTCCGTTCGTTGTAGCAATGATTTCCTACATAAATTTAAAATCAAACTGTGTTTTGATGATGACATAATGAGACAGGTAGGGAGAATCAAGTAAGTTAATATAGTTGGGGTTTAACCGAAAACCGGAAATTACGTCGAAAATAAATGTCATAAAAAAGATTGAACAGTTAAATTCTTTCGATATCAGTGAGGTATGGGCGGGCCAGAATGAGGAAGAGTCATTAGAAAATGAACTTAAATTAAGGACGAGTGTATTACGTGAAGAAGGTCAAAATGAAATGAAAAAAATGTTAATGGAACATAAAAAGGTTTTTAATGAAAATTTGGATTGTTGCAATCAATACCAGTATGAAATTAAATTAAAGTCTAATTAACCGGTAGTTTTTAATGGATCATATCCGGTTCTTCGAAAGTAAGAGAATGTTGCAAAAGGGGATTCGAAGTGTGTTCGATCGTTATATTATCACCGTATCTACTTCGTCCTATCGAAAACCTATCGTAGCGGTTACGAAGATGAACGGCTATACCAGAATTTATCTAGATGCCCCATTGTCTAAATAAGGTTCTACCAAAGAAATATGAAGCGCCGTTACCGACAGACCAATTATTGTTCCGCTTCACGGAAGCTAATTTTATTACAGCTATAGACTTGGTATCACGCTTTTTACAAATACCATTAAAGGAGGGATCAGGGAAATATACTGCATTTACTTTTGAGGGGAAATGCAACGAATTCACGAAAGAGTGCCTGTTGGGTTAATAAATTCGGAAGCAGCTTTCATGCATACCATGAGAAATTATGGCAACGATTGCGAAGAATATCTCTTATCGTATGTCGATGATTTATTGGTGTTCTCAAAAACTGATCAGGAACATACTACTCGATTAAACCAAATATTAAAGAATTTATAACAGACAAGTTTGACTGTAAGTATAAACATGGGTGTCGCCAAAGGGATTAAGGTAGGGCCCCCTGAAGCTTTGAAACTTTTTAATCAACTGGCCATGCTGAGTATTCATAGGCGGGTAATCACGGACAGTTTGGAAGACTTATAATGAAATAGTAGAAAAATTTGCCAGAAACTTACGAAAATTATGTTTTATTTAAGATTTTATTTTCTTCTTTAATAAAATATCATAAACCTTTACAAATTATAAATTTTATGTTTCCTGTAATTCATATTCTCTTTCTATCTTCTTGCTCCCCACTGGCTCACCGGCTGGTGACGCCCTTGATTATAAATACAGGGAGCGGATCCAGAAGGACATTTGGAGGGGAAAAATTGTATAATTACGTAAAATCTTCTGCGGTAGGCCGTAGATTTGAGAAATACCCCTTGTTTCATAAAGAAAATCATTAAAAATACGTAATTATTACAATTTTTAATTTAAATTTAGTTTTATTTTTAGATGAAAAATGACACGAAATTATAAAATTTTAGCTAAAATGGTAGTTTAGAAATAGTATAATATCCTTTGTCAATCTCCCTTATTTCACTTTTAATTTCACCGACCTCCAAATATGTTTGCTGTTCCTACGCTCTCTAAGTTTCTTCTATACGCCCTAATCAGACAGGAGTTCCACAGTTTTATTAATTCTTCAATTTCCTTCGCACGCAACCGTTTTTACAGATGGTTCGAAGAGGCCTGATGACGTCGGTGCCTCTTATCCTACCAGATTTTGGCTTTTCAGAATCTTTTCGCCTGCCTCCTTTCAGTTCCATATCCATAAACGTATTAATGACTATCCTACGTTTCATTATTTTCATTTCCTCCAATCACCTTTCCTCTAAATTCTTGATTATATCTGACCCCATGAACGCCCTTCAATTCATTCTCCCCTACTTAACCATTCCTGTGATTTTATCATACTCCGCATACGCTCACTTATCCACGTTCTTTTTTCCCTTCATTCCATTCAAATTGGTTTGCTATGGGCTCCTAGTCATTCGAGCATTTTCGGTAATGAAGCGGCGGACTCCTTGGCTCGGGTTGCTGCCTCTTCTCACTTCCTCTTTAAAAAAATCCCATCGGCCGATCTCCTTTCCCTGTGTAAAGGTTTTCGTCTTAGGTTTTGATCGGATATGTACGTTTTCTCTTTTTCAAACACTTGTTCTTTTTATCTGTCTGTCCAACCTAGTGTCTTTCTGCCAATCCGTGGTTCTCTTTGTTTTTTTCACTTCGCCGTTCTGTTGTTGTCTCCGTTATTCGCTTACGCTCTTAAGCCGTACTTTATTATCTTCCTCCCGTTTTCGTTTTTCGTTGGTTTCCTCTACATATTGTCCTCTCCATTCAAACGAAGAGCATGTTTGCTATACTGATCATGTGTTTATTAAGCGTTCATTTCTTTCTGCTGAGCGCTTTGCTTTCTACTTCAGTTTGCTGAGATTTGGTCTTCCTACTCCATATTGCGCCTCTTATGTCCTATCTTTTCCCTCCCTACAGATTGTTCTTATTATTTATTCCTTTCTCCTAACAATATCTGACTGTATCGAGATGAAATTGACTCCTTCCTATTCTAATTGTTTCTGGGTAAAGGTCGTCCCTGGTTGATAAGCCCCCCCCCCCCAAAAAAAAAGGAAAAAAGAAAGATATTATTTATTAGACTCTACTTCTTTTTTATTTTTGTTAGTAATCCGATCCGAATTTTTTGTCATGAACAAGTAAAAGAAATATATCTTATTGAACTATTTTCATTTACATTACAAAATAAATAAAAATGGCCCAAGATCGGCGACAGTTGTGTCTAAAATAGAATAAAAAAGGAATATTAATAGTTTTACTAGAAAATATTAAATATTATTTACGATTAATTCCGTAAGGAAAATTCATACGAATATTTTATAGCATAAATTAAGTTTCTCTGTTATAACAAATTTTTTCATAGAGGCTTTGGTTCTTTGGGGTGGGGGATGTCCCCTATTCCCCCCGTCCGTGGATCCGCTACTGATAAATAAGACAGAGATAGCGAAAGAAGAAGTAACCTTCGTTGAGTACAAACCGGCTGGGGGAGGCATTCCGATGGTCCCCGAAAAAATAGAAAAGAAATTTCAACCTTAAGTCCTAAAGAAATTCGAATGTTTTTTATAGGTTTAGCGAACTTTTCAGAAAATTTATTCAAAATTACGCTTACCTATTAGAACCTGTGAGTAGGTTAGTTAAAAGTTCAGAAAATTTCATTTTGAATAAAGAAACAGAAAAATCATTTGCAGAATTCAAAGAAAGATTCATCAAGAGTTGTTAAAGGTGACTTCCTATTTTTCCCAATTCCCGTTTCTCCTAAATTTAGGATTTCACTTACTCAGCGCATCATCATTGTCAAATTTTAAACAGACTAAACGCATCATTTTTTTTGCTATTTGATTCCGCTGTTAATTTTTTCTTTCCGAAAAACAACAAAAACGTTTATATGGAAATCAGAAGTGAAAAAATACCGCTAAAAATGTTTAATGTAAATGCACGCGAAACGACGACTCCGATGAATATTTGCGAGTTATTCTATTCGAAGTTCAGTGCTCTATAAATCCCACCCGCCTTATCAGTCAGTATATAGGAAGCCCCTTATTGATATTTAGTGTGACATGAACATTAAAGTTCGGAGTTCCAAAAAAATGAAGGGAGAATATTTTTTTTTCTTCTTTTTCTTAATCTTTTTGAGCTTAGGAAAGGAAGCAGAAAGTGTATCTAAAAAGTTAATAACCGAAAAGTAAAGTTAATACAGATTTATTAAGTATAAATAACTTTTATTAATCATAGTATACTTAAAATTTTTTATAAGTTAATAAACTTATCTTTAATTTTTAATTTTTATTGTTTTTATTAAAAGTAAAAGAACTGCTGTTTTAAGCTCATTTACAACAATTTTTATGAAATAATTGAAGATTACATTGTTTATTACAGTGTTCATTTATGTAAAAGGAACTTATGGTGATGTAAAGGTAAATTAAGATTGAAAACATCGGAAGGAAACAATGATTTGAGTAACGTTTAAAAGGAACTAAGTAAAACTAGCATAGTGTTAAAGGCAGTGAATAAAATTAAAAATAAATCTGGAAGATATAAACAAAACGATCACGTGTATAGCAGAAACTATGAAATGAACAAAAATGAAGATAGAATTAAAAGCATTATATAAAAATATATACATTTTGAATATTCTCATATATCCATGTCTCGAGTCGTATATATGTTATATATGATAATCTTTAGCAATAGATTTTTAGTTGCAGAAAATTAAAAAAACATGTAAAAAAGCTCAGCCTGAAAGGTTCTATATTTGTTTTCGCTTTACTTTTGTTTGGTTTCAGTTACATTTTAGCTAAGAAAAGGTCAGTTAAAATGCTCACGATAAGTTTCTCGAACAAACATACTACAATTTTCTATGCAAATTTTATTTATTTCGTCTTCTCGCAATTCTCGTATCTGACTCTAAAAGTGTTCTCTTAGCCGTCTGCTCCTTTCTCTTTCCTACTTATGTGATATTCCTTCAGTATCCAAATTCGATCTACTAATTTCTGATCTCCTTTCTAAATATTCTATCTAAATCGATTTTACATGGGTACTAATATTTTAACTAATAAATATCAGGTATATATTTACTTGCTCGATTTGTTTTTTTGAAATGATACATTCCTTATTATACTAGACTGAGTCAGAATTTCCGTTTTTTATACTCAAGTGACAGCTTATAATATTCGCGATAGAATTACACTTTTCTTCAGTACGATAATGTGCACAAGAAGACCCAAACCACAAAAGATTGCGGTTTCATGGTGTAAAATAGTCAACTAGTGATGATTTGCCGTATCTCAAAAAAGGGACAATGAGATTTCGAAGTAAAAATGGAGTTATTTTTGCGATAAATGCAACATTTGAATTCATTTTTTTCATTCGCCTCGCAAAAAGCGATACTTAATTCAGTCGGTGTGCAGGTCTATTTATCTATGATGAAATTCGAAATACATATCGAATTACAATTTACCGGAGAAATAAAAAAATATCCGGAAATTTACTGTACTAATCTATCCGTACCTATTTTTACCGGGGTACCCGAATTGCGCACCAACACTTCACATAGTGACAAGTCGGACTTGAATTGCGCACCGACCCAAAATAGACCACCTGCTGAGAACTCGAATTGCGCACCGCTTTAAAAAAAAAAAATACTCCGGATTTTATAAAATCGACGAAGGAATTAAAAAACCAATAAAAGTGTGTCGTTTTTTCAGTGACTTCTAAAATGTCTTCTCATATCTCGATGGGGGGGGGGGAACGTTTGCTATTTGGAATAACATTTCGGTTGCTTAGAAAAAACCTCTTTAATAGTTTGTGAACAATAGGTTATCATTCCGTTGCAGTACGGTTCTTATTCTAAATATTTTTAACAACCTCTAGGGAACATACACATATTTAAAGAAATGTTGCATAAAATAATTCAATTTGTTGCGCGAATATTATATAAAGTAAGGTAGATTAAAATAATTTCTAACTGAATATGTAGAATTTTCAGTGCACGGCGTATTATATTTCATGAAGCTTGTGCTTCACATTAATACAAAAAAAGATTAATATCACAGCTACTTAATTTACATAAAATACAAATGTGATGACCGTATGAAATTTTCGAGTTCGACAAATTAGAGACATCTTTTATTATAGTATGGAGTTATTTAGAGGGCGCATCGGTTTTGCGAGCCAAATTCCTTATTTCGACATGATTGATGACTTCAAATGACGAAAATGATTTCACAAACTAGAAGTAAATTTTTCTATGGCAACAACGCATCCTATCGCGGTATAGCGAATTGTAGATGAAATAGGAAACTGGCGAGCAATTTTAGGAAATGATTATTCAGCACATTGCGAAAAGGAGTTCGAGTTTCGCTCCGAACAAACGGCATACCACACATAAACATAAACTTTTCTATCCGACTCGAAGCAAAATTATTATCGCTTCGTAAATACGTAATAATAATAATAATAATAATAATAAACCTTTATTGAGGAAATTCTTAAACTATATAACAAACATGAATAGTATAAATTTGATGTAGAAAAAACTAAATATTAAATTTCCTCGGCCCATGATGAGCAAAGGTTTCCTGTAATCTCTCCCATTCAATTCTATCTATGGCTACTCTGAAAGTTTTTGTTCAATAAAAAATTACTAAAATCGTCTCTCCACCTTGTCAACTGAGATGCCCCCTTCTTCTTTTATAATGTGCAAGAAACCAGAAAGTGGCTCTATACGTCCATCTGTCATCCTTCATTCTTGCTACATGACCAGCCCAAGCCCATTTTTGTCTTCTAACATATCTGATTGCATCTATATTATTTTTTAATTTTTGTTTTATCAGTTTGAGTGGTACTTTATCGTTTTTCTTGATATTTAAAATAGACCGTTCAATTGTATTTTGTGTTACCTTTATTTTATTAATAATTTTTGAAGTCAGACACCAGGTTTGACTGCCGTATGTTAAACTAGGTATAATAGTCGCGTTGAAAATTATACTTTTGTGGTAATTGTTAAAAGGGCCTTTAAAAATATATTTTAGTGCCCAATACTTGTTCCAAGCTTTCGTTATTCTAGTATTTACTTCCGTTTTAGTACGATTTTCAAAAGATAATTGCTGACCTAGGTACGTTACTTGATTTACTATTTCTATAACCATTCCATTAACTTGTACTATTTTAGCGTTTCGGTTTTCTGTAAATATTTTCGTTTTTCCGATATTTATGGAAAGCCCAGCTTTTTTCCCCACATTGTCTAATTCTGTTATCATAGTTTTTAGTTCTTCCAAGGAATTTGACAAGAGAACCACGTCATCCGCAAATCTTAAATTGGAAATTCTTTTTCCATTTATGTTTAAACCTTTGTTATCCCAGTGCAAATTCCTAAAAATATCTTCCAAAGCACGATTAAACAAAACCGGTGATAATGGGTCACCCTGTCTAACCCCTTTCTTAATATCAAAGTACCGACCCTCTACATCTGTTAATATTCTGGCTCTAAGGTCTTTATACATATTTTTTATTAATATTATGTAATTTTCTGGAACTCCTCGACTTTTAAGTGATGCAAATAAGTACTGATGTTTTAAAGAGTCGAAAGCTTTATTATAGTCAATTAGAGCCATATATATTTCGACTTGATATTCTATACATTTCTCAATGACACTTGGTCATGACATGTAGGTGATCTATTATAGCGAACGACCTTCTGAAACCAGCTTGTTCTACAGGTTGTTCGACTCTTATAATAGGCTGTATTCTATTTTCTAATAACTTTGAAAAAATTTTTGAAATAGTCAAACTTAAAAATATTGAACGATAGTTTTCAATTTTGTGTCGATCCCCCTTTTTAAACAACAATATTATATCAGAGTACTTCCATTTACAGGGAATAATGTCTGTTTTTAAAATTCTATTAAATAGGATCGTTAAGATTTTTATTAATTGTAAACCTCCCAATTTTATGTGTTCGTTCATTATTTTGTCACTGCCTGGGCTCTTGTTGCGTCTCAATCTTTTTACTATCTCCTCTACTTCTTCATTCAGAAATTCTGGTTCTACTGTAGAACTAGTTTCAACAGAATTGCTTATACCGTGATCGTTATCTATGTCATTATAAAAATTTTTATAATATTCAGTTATGAAGTTATTTATTTCTTTTCTGTCGCCTATTTTCTCCCCTTTCAAGTTCATAAAATGAGTTGCCCATTGTGTACTTATACTGAGTTTCTTTTTTAGCAGTTTTATATTTTTACTCCCTTTTAAAATGTTATTAATAATTTCATTTTTTTGAGCTCGGTCCCTTTCTCTTATTTTATTTCTTATAGCTCTTGACACTAAATTTAATTCAATCTTTTCTTTTGGAGACCGGTTAGCGATTTTTTAAATTTCCATTCTTCTTTTACGTAATTGGTAAATGTCCGTCTACTTCGCTTATCTGTGGGATATTTCCACTTCTTTTCTTGGATGTGTTTGTGAATGTTGACGTTATTGTTTGAGATATGGCGTTATATAGTTCGTCAATCTCTTGATCTCTATTTAAGTTTATCTTTCCTAACTCTTCACTAATTATGTTTTCGTACTTTTCATAGTCTAATTCTGTATTCAAATTTTTTATGACTCTCTTATAGTATTTTTCTTTATCAATTGCAATTGTTATAATTAGCAGTCTATGATCTGTATAGAAGCTGAATTTGTTCAAACCTTTTATTTCGAAATTTATAATTGACACTGATTCATGCTAGGTACACTAGTATATAGTCTATTAATGATATTTATACAGTTGATTTGGAGATATCCATGACCATCTATTTCCTATTATTTTTTTTTTAAACAGACTATTTACTATTTTTTTAGATTGAATTCTTGACAGAATCTTATGAGCATCCAACCCCTTTCGTTGCGTTTCCCATAACCGTATAAACCCATTGTTTGTTTTTCACTTTTCTCTCTTTGCCCTATCTGGCTATTCCAGTCTCCCATAATTATTAAGTTGTTCTTTATTTTAATTGAATTTAAAATGTTTCTTAAATTTTCGTAGAAATTTTCTATTTCCCAATCTTCTGCAGCTGTAGTCGGAGCATAAACTTGAATACATGTTAGTATAACTTTATTAATTTTTATTTTTAAGATTGCTATTCTGTCGTTAATCCCCTTTGTCTCTACTACATTACATTCATTTTTAATAATAAAACCGACTCCTTTTTGTCCTGAGTTATTACCTATATAATAAAAAAGGTTCCCCTTTTGTGTGCGTATAATTTTCTCTCCAGGTCTTCTTACTTCGGACAATCCTAAAATTTTAATATTAGATTTCTGAAATGCCTCTTCTAATTCAATTAAGCTTTCTGGACTTTTAAGTGACCTTACATTCAGAGTAGCTATATGAACTTTGTGTTTTATTTTATTTTTATTACTTTTTATATTATTGATTTGATTTAAATTGCGCTTATCTAAATTTTTTGTAGTAATTTTAAATGGCGGGAGTGATGGAGGAAAAAAGGTATACTCACCCTCGCTTACCGGCGTTTCTGGGTGAGGACAGTTCACGCTCATAACAGGCCGAGAAACGTTTCATTTATTTATAATATTTTGTTTATTTTTTGCACGTGTGGTTGGAGGTGATTGTGTTATTGTTTGTGTGTGTGTGTTGCTGGGTATGCTGGTGTTGGAGACTGTGTGTATGATGTGGACGCTGTCAATATGAACTTATCGATAGAACTCTGCTTTTGGCCACCTTTGTGTTTTTCACTATGTTTTACTGCCGAATCTACTGCACTAATCTTGTCTATCTGCTTGGTTACATGGCTAATGTTCCGCATAGTGGTACTCTCCTGCGTGGAATCGTCGGTCAGCTGTTCGAGATCTGATTCGCTGGTTATTATTTTCGCTTTACTTAAGTCTGTTTTCCGTACATAAACTTTACCGTCTCTGCACCATGCTTGGCTTATTTTATCTTCTTGACGCGCTAGCCTAGCAACTGCATAGAGTTTCCTAACGTGGCGAATCAGATCTTGATCTATATAAATCGGTACTGATTGGGGTAAGTCAACATCGTTACTGTTTATCTTCAACTTCTTTGCATTACTTAGTAGTTGTGCTTTTTTTTCCTCTATCGTGAAGTTTCACGATTATCGGCGCCGGTGCGGAATCGTTGACCTTTTTAGGTAGACGATGTGCTGCTTCGATATCCCACTGCGCCAATTGCACTCCTAGTTTTATTCCTATCTTATTTATTAGTGACTTTACATTCTCCCCTTTTACGAACGGTACCCCGCGAACGATCACACATTGTCCACTCTGGAGTACTGACTCAATTTTTTCAGCTCCTGTTTTAGAGGTTCGTTTTCTTTTTTGACGTATCCGATCTCACTTCTCAAATCTTCATTTTCTTTTCTTAATTTGTTAATTTCTTCCATTGCCTTATCAATTTTCGTATTTGTGTCGTTGCATGTAATCCCTATACCTTTTATTTCCTCGTGCATTTGATTAAGCTTATCAAAAAATTGATTTTCCATTTTTAGATTTCTAAATTCGAACGAAATGATAAAGTTATTTTAAATTTTTTGCCGAGTCTCGTATTTCTGACGACGTAGGTCGTGTTACATATAACGAAAGCGGAAACGGTATACAGTCAGTTGCTTGTGTTAGTAAATAAATAAATGGGACGTGCTTACTTCGCTGGTTGAAAATACTTCACGTCAAGAATCGTGAGAACGCACTATTAGAATTCACCGAATTTAACGCGAAAACAAACTACATTTCTAAATAAACCACACCGCGTGAATTCCGTAAATACGTACATAGATACTTTTTTTTGAATTCACGGTGAAATCTCTCGCGATATCCAGATAAAGGGATCTATTTATTCTATTTAGTGTTGTACGTATGCGTTGATGTACCATGCCCTTTTTACACTGTTAATGTTATTGATTAATATTAGATTAATTGAATAAGTTAAGTGGATTTAAATATTATTTTAAGCAGTAGAGGGAATTTGAATTTAGTCTACATAGAGTGTAATTACAAATAAACAAAAATCGTGATAACGAAAATAACGTAACAGTTAAGAATTAAACATGTACCGCGAGTAATTATGATGCGAGTTTGGGAACAAACGTAGTGGCACCCAACATGTTTTTTTTTTTTTTTTGTTATTCATTTCATTTATTTCGTCTTCTTTATCTTATTTCCAATACTTGATGTGTAGTACATTGGTGCATAGTGTACCGTTGATTTTGCTCGTTTCAATCTTAATTTGTTTTTTGTTAATTTCATTTACATTTTTTAATTATTTCTTTTCTATTATATAACTTTTTTTTATTTAGTCCCGTTTTAATTTTTTTGTCACTTTCACGATTTCCCGATCAGCTGAACTTTTTGTTACAAATAACTCTTTTCAAGGCTACTTTTGGGTTTCTTTACTGAAATATTTTTCGTTGTATTTTATTAAATACTTTGTTCCGCTCGTCGTACAAATATACCCCCATTAAAAGCATGTACAAAAAAGTAAACACATCTAACATTAATTTTTTGCAGTCATCATCGAATTCAAATTGCAACACTAATTTGAGTACATATTGTAGTATAATCATTCACTTTTTTATAAGCTGAGTAATGCACATTTACTCCACTTTGACTTGTTGCCGGTTTTGAAAAGTTAATGTTGTTGAAGAATAATCCATAAGATTGTTAAGTATATTACCCTGAAATGTACTACCTTTTATCTAATTACTTTTTACTTTCAGCGCATTTGCCTTTTTTAACTTTTACAACAAACTTTGAGGACGGTATAACTTTTTTACCGGTGCTACATTTCTGCATGAACGAAGAATCATTGAAATCAGTCTGCATAGTTATACGTAACCAAATACAAGATAAATAAATAAATAAATCAAACAAGTTCAGTCAAGCATGATGTTTCATGCGCTCAGGGTTACTCCGTATGTTAATTTATAGGTAACTATAATATTTATGTTTACATAATGCTAAATTCGTAGGAATTTGATTTTTCCGCTGCCAAGAGGAAGAGGAACGTAATTTTTTGCGATTTTTTGAAATTATTGCCATCTCGAAAATTTCGTTAAGGAAATGAAATACGGTTTCGTTCCCGACAAATAGTAGTAACCTCTCAACTGATATATCACATGAACGGTAACAAAATTTTTATTCAAAATTTTGGGGATTCTACGCCCCTTGGAGTCTAATTTTGGCGATGGAAACTCGGATGCTGGAAACTAGAAAAATATGCGGGAATGTACTTGTTTTTAACCTTGTTCAAAATTTTTAACTATGATACTCGCGTCGCCCAAAAAGTGACAATACTTCATCTTTTGTGAACTTTTCATCAATTTCAAAAGTTTCGTTAAGGAAACGACTTATGGGTTCGTTCCCGTCAAATAACGATCATTCCAACAATATATCACATTGCCGGGAAAAAAAATATTTTTTTTTCAAAATTTCGAGCTTTTAGCACCCCAATGGTATAATTAAGCTGTATACCCGGATGTTCCAAACTACACAAATATACGCGGAAGGCCATATTTTTAACGATAATACTCGCGGCGCTAAAACACGCCATTTTTTGCGCTTTCTTGAACTTTTTGGCAACTTTGAAAGTTTCGTTAAGGAAATCAAATATGGTTTTGTTTCCAACAAATTGCGATCTTTTCAACAATATATCATATGCCGGGGGGGAAAATATTTTTTTCAAACTTTTTAAGCTTTCGGCGCCCCAAAGGTTTGAATATGAAGTTGGAAGCTTAGCTATATTTTTCCTATGAAGCGGTCCTGTATGCATATGTCTAAAATACGTTTTGGTTTCTCCAACGTTTCTAATCGGGCTAATATTTCCGTGAACTTCCTTTTTTTGCTGTTTTTGGCCCAAAAGGGGAGATTTAATTAATTTTTTTACTGTATTTTTTTGATTTTATGAAAGGAATCCTGCATTTTATTTTATATTTAGAATTTCACCTTTAAAAGGTTTATCTACTAATGAGTTATGATTTTTTAAGTGATTTTTGAGGTAGTTTTAAATACCATATTTTGACGGTTTTTTTTGGTTTTTTGCCGTCCAGGGTAATCGGTCATCTTGAAATTATAGATCGTTTTAAGGGGAATTTTAATTGTAATTTATATTCCAAATTTGAAGTTTATAAGTCAAACCGTTCGTAAGTTATTGTGATTTTTATTTGATATTTTTGTCATTTCTGAACCTTATTAGGATTCCGTACGTTATATGTGTGTACGGGGAATTCTAAAAAGCTTATGTGCACGTATATTCTTTATAAATGAGACCGAATTGTATAAATTTTAAAAATTATCGCCGAAGTGGAATGTCGATCGCTGTGTTCGTAAAACGCGTCTTGCTCGGTTGCCGATGTGAACAGATCATTTTACTTGGCTCGCAAAACCGTAGTTTTGTCGGCTGTCAAAAATTTCCTTTGGCTCGCTAATCATGTGATTGATCACATCACTTCTGTTACATTTTTTGGTAGTGCAAATTCTAAAATGGCCCCCCATAACTAAGACATATTCATGTCAAAAAATAAATCAATAATAAATATTCGGAAGCAGAGTTGCGGAAATACTGGAATAACTATGGATCTGGGATGTTTGTAGAGGGCTGTTAGATAAGTAGTGTTTGGAATTAATAATTAAAGAAAAGCTTAAGCGAAATGCGATATTGCTTAATGGATAATTTCGCTTCCTTATCAATATCAACGATCTGTGGCAATAAAATTTTAAGTCGTAGCAGAGTAATATTATATATGTCGGTGTTTTGTTTTTCGCTGTTTTCTTTCGCTTCATTGTTTTTGATTTCTACTCGTTATCGTTTACTTCATTTTTATTGATTTTCTTTTTTTTATTTTTCTTCTATTCAAATTCATCCGGTTCTTATTTTCGTTATTTCCGCTTATTGATTCGTTTTAACTCCTTCCTCCTTATTCGCTTTTACTTATTTGAAATAGCCCTTTTCAGAGCTTCTTCCGTTCGATTATATTGCGTAATCGCGTATTAAATTGTCTAAATAACTCCTTTTGGGAATCGCTAAATTTAGTTAACTGCATTTTTCAGATTTATTGTTACTTGTGTAATCGAAGCGGTAAAAATCTAGTTTTTTGTATCGCTTATTTTCGGCTTTCGTTTGTTCGTTTTGTCGAATAAACACAACTTTATTCAACGAAGTTATATTCTCGTATTCAGTTTTAACAAGAACAAATAGGATGTGTAAGGCGAGAAGATTATCAGGAAAGAGATTTTGAATAACTTAAAACGCTAAAAGAAACACATAAAATGGGAAAAATATTTGGCGAAGTTATGGGAACAAATATATGGAGTAGTTGAAAAGGTATATGGTGCAGTGGTTGTGTATGCACAGAAATTTTAATTTACATTGATTCATTATTCTCAGTCTTGTGTTTTGTTATAAATGTTCTTCATGACTTCATTGACATAAGATTTGAATGTAAGTAAAATTAAATTTTTTTTTTATTATTATTAATGCCATGATTATGATGGAGTACGCGACTCCGAAACATGTCGGTAATTTGTAATTTTTAATATTTTAAATATATTTTCTGTGATAAAAGTGACTTTTTATATAATATAATATATTGAAAATTAAAATATTTGTTAAAACACGGAAGAATTATTTATAAAGTTTAAGGTGATATATTCTGATTATATTGTAACGGCACTTACCGTTGCTAACTTAACAATTTTGTTTTGTCCAGAAATGCCACCGCGAAATTAAATTTAAAAAAAATGAAATACGGTTTCGTTCCCGACGAATAGCGATATTTCTAATGATATATCACAAACCTAAACAAAAAAATTTTTTTTTTCAAAATTTTGAATTTTCGGTGCCCCACAGGTCTCAGTCTAAAGTTGGGGTCCGATTGTCTTAAATCAGAGAAATATACGTAGAGTCGCGTGTTTTCTACCATGTTCCAAATTTATAGATGTAATACTCGCGTCGCAAGAAGGGGGCCGCTAATTGGAGCTGACGCTTTTTTAAACTTTACGTTAACTTTGAAAGTTTGGTTAAGAAAATGAAATTTGGTTTCGTTCCCGACTACTAGAGATCTTTCTAATGATATATCACAGGCCCAAGAAAAAAAAAAATTTTTTTCCAAGATCTCGAGCTTTCGGTGCCCCGAGGGTCCAATTTTAAAGCTGGAAACTCGGATGTTCCAAACTAGAGAAATATACGTGGAAGCGCATATTTTTAACCGTGTTCAAAATTTTTATCGGTAATATTCGCGGCGCTAGGGGGGGGGGCACGTCATTTTTCGCGCTTTTTTGAACTTTACGGCAACTTTGAAATTTTCGTTAAGGAAATGAAATTCGGTTTTGTTCCCGACAAATAGCGATCTTTCCATCGATATATCGCATGCCTGTAAAAAAAAATATTTTTTTACAAAATTTTGAGCTTTCGTCGCCCCGAGGGTCCAGTTTTAAATTTGGAAATCCGGATGTTCCAAACTAGAGAAATATACGGGTATGTGCGTATTTTTAGCCCAATTCAAAATTTTTAACTACAATACTCGCTTCGCTAAGGGGGGGACACGCCATTTTTTGCGGTTTTTTGAACTTTTGGGCAACTTTACACAACTTTTGCGCCAACATTTTTGGATTTTATGAAAGTACTCCTGCATTGTAGTTTATATTTTGAATTTCAGCGTTATAAGTTTATCTAGTGACAAGTTATCATTTTTTAAGTGATTTTTGAGGTCGTTTTATGTACCATATTATATATTCTTGACGGTTTTTTGGGTTTTTTGCCGCCCAGGTTAATCGGTCAACTTCAAGTTATAGATCGTTTTAAAGATAATTTTAATTGTAATTTATGTTCCAAATTTGAAGTTTATAAGTCAAGCCGTTCGTGAATTATTGATTTTTATTTGATATTTTTGTCATTTGTGTACCATCTTATAAGGATTCCGTACATTATATGTATACGGTATCCTAAAAATGAGTCCATCTCAACTGGCACCGGAACAGGGAAATGAGAAAAGCTGATTCAGCTCAAATGTCGCCAATGAACAGGGACAAGAGCAATCAGCTCAATGTATATATATATATATAAATGAATGTATGTTGTTCTGTACGTCCTCCATAGACTCCAAAACTATCCATCTGATTTTTATGAAATTTGAACAGTTCACTTATGGAGCTACTAGAAACAATTTGGCTATCAAAAAACAACAAATACAAAATCAATAAGTAGGTTGGATTCCTATGTTCTGGGACACAGTTCCAATTATTGCCACCAGGGGATGTAGGAGAGCTTGCGTTGCATTAGTGTTGTGACAGTACAAGGAACTACACCCCATACAATGAAACTTCTAATGTACTAAAGTATGCAAAAGTGTTAATGTTGCATTAGTGTTGGGTCGGTACAAGGAACTACATCCTTACAATGAAGTCTTTAGGACATAAAGGTATGCAAGAGCACTAGTGAGTAGCTAATAAATACCACACCTAGAGACTCTCGCTAATCTGAACTCCAATTTGTGTCCAGCTGCTCAAAAGTCACCCTAATTCATGTCCAGGTGCTCAAATTTAACCTGCGTTTCCCCAGTTCCCCAATTTTCTCAGACAGTTCTGCTAATCTGAACCTTGAAACTGTGTCCGGTGGTCGAAAACTACCCCATCTAATTTATCAGGGGGCGCAAACTAACTTCAATTAATGTCCAGGTGGTCAAATTTAACCAAAGTACCCCAGATTCTCCTGTCCCATTCTCAGCGGTCCCGATAATCCGAATACGATCTTTGGCAACCCTCAACCTTTGGACTATTATGCTCCAGTAATCCAATCATCCAATAGTCCTGGAGAAGGACCCCAACCCCAATTCTTATGTCATAGCCATAAAGTAACCTATATTTTAATATTTTCTTGTATATAATTAAATTATAACCCAATTTCCCATCAGGGGATCCAGAGTTCACCTAAGTATACCCCCAAACAGTACAACCTGCTAATCCAAACACCCGCCTGGAGAAAGGGGACCCAGCTCAAGTTCTCCTAGGCTTTTACAGACCAATAATCCGAATGCTGATTGACTGGAAAGGGCCCCCACATATATTTCCATATTTACTTGTATATATTTAAATTATAACCCCAATTTTTTTTTTTTTTTTTTTTTTTTTTGTTTGAAATAAGTTGTGGGTCTCACAGGGCAAATATGCCCGTTGTGTGAGTGCCCGACACTATTCAAAAAAAAATATACAATATAAAAATTATAATTTATCTTAACTTATTCTATAATCATAATATTAGTACTCTAGCGTTAAGATTAAGTATAAATATATATACGCATGCAACTACGTAACACGCCCCGTAATACGTATCTGTACATTATTACATGCCGACAGCTCAATATTTAAAATAGGAAACATAATCTTCTTTACGACTTAATGTCCGGTAAAGACACTAGGAAGTCAAAAACAAAAACGTAAAAAGAAAGGAGCATTAAAAGGTAGAGAGATTCAGAACGTAGCTTGTTGTTTAATCTTTGCACCATTCCTTTAACCAATTTTCCACCTCCTTTTTCCACACACCAATTCTTTTTTCCTCTAATATATGATTCGGGATTGTACTTATTAATTTAATTAAAACCGAATTATCCGTATTATCAATTCGCAGATTTACCCCACGAGGATAGATGTAGTATGTATTACTTTGGTTTCTTGTCAATCTAGTTTTTTGCCTAGATGGTAATTTTATATTATTGACGTTAAATTCTAGTAGTCTGTAATAATAATAGTACATCTTGGGGGACATTTCATTGTTTTCCTTCCACCATGTTGATCCAGGGACGTTTTGCTTCCAATGGGGGAGTATGAGTTTCAAACACCTCTTTTGTATTTTACTTATTTTATTTATTTCAGTTTTCTTAGCCTCGCCCCACATTTGGATTCCATATAAAATTCTAGACATTATAATTGAGTTATAGTATATACGTAGTGTTTGATATGATAGTACCTGCTTTATTTTATATAAAGCTGGAATTGTCTGTCCTATTTTTGAGTTTAAACTTAAAATGTGTTTTTTCCAAATCAGGGATTTATCTATATATACACCTAAATATTTAAAGTCATTTACGTTTTCTAACAGTGTACAAGGACATAAATGGGTGTTGATATTTACATGAAGCTCATGAATGCAATTGTTACTGAGGAGGATAATTCGCGGATCGCGTATTTTATATTTAGAACTATTCCGAATGTGTAATACTTTTGATTTATTTATGTTTATACATAACTTTCTATCATGTGCCCATTTACTAAAATTATCTACATCATCTTGTAGTAATTTTTCCGCCATCTCAAAATTGTTGTGCTCGATTAACAAAGCAATATCATGAGCAAAAACATACCTTTGCATTTTTAATATGTTTGTGTAACGAGTTGGTATAAATAAGAAAAAGAATCGGGGCCAATATGGTACCCTGACCTACTCCATAATGAATATTTTTTTCATTACTTATATTCCCTGCAATTTTGACCATACTTTTCCTATTTGTTATATAATTCTTAAACCACTCAAGTTGATTGTTTTTAATGCCTAGATTTTCTAAATCCTTGATCAGTAATTCATGATCAACTAAATCAAACGCTTTGGATAGGTCAATAAATGAAATTAACCTAGCCTCCCCCAGAGTTTCTATAATCCGAACATCAACCTTGCCAGGAACGATCTCCGTCATATTATAATATATAATTTACTTGCTTATCCACACATGTCTTATTTTTTACAATTATTATTTTTCACGTAATAACCCAACCTCTGCTCCGTTGTCTAAACATATCCGGTTATTCAAAACATTTACAAATGAACCAATAATTTATATTGTAACGGTTCTAAACGTTAGCTTGGTCCTCAGGGATGCCAACCAAGAGGTTTTATCCTCGTGGATTTTATTTTCTTTTTAGTTTTTAACAAAATTTTAAAATATGAGGTTTTGAACAGATTACTTTCAGAACTTTTTATAACGAACAATATATTATTAAAAAGTACACCTATCTTTCTTTGCCGGTCGACCGCTGAAGAACAATATTAATTTATGAATACGGCAACAATAATATATATAATGAATTAACGATAAAATAAAATGGTATGTAACACTGTTGCCGGCAGTGGTCCGTGGTCCGTGAGTTTGCGGTGCGTTGACTGGCTGATGAATTCCAATAGTCGCGATTCGTTTGTTTTTTCCCGAATTTAAGTTTCCGTTATTAACGATTTTTTGTCACCTTTACCGGTACGATCGAACACATTTCAACGATAGGTAAAAAACTTCTTATAATACGAACTCTTCGGAGGTACGAGACATAACTCAGTGGCGGTAGAAAAAGAACTAACTGACTGACTGTAAAACTGCGACTCTCGCTAAAATCTTCATCTCGATTTTCCAAAATTTCGACCGCCTACTCGACCGTGACCGCTGGACTTGGCCGAATCAGGTAGATCCTTTTTGTTTCCTGCGGGATGCTGATTGGCTGGTCCCACCGACAACAGTTCCAGGCACGCGCACACTCGCACCCGCACCACACATTCCAAATTATTTTTATTTTTATTTATTTTTGTTTATTATTATTTTTTAGAAATATATATGAGTTCCATGTAATGGGCATATTACAATATCTATAGCCTACAACTAACCTTAGTCCCCTCTGCCCCTTCCACCATCTTTCCCCGATCGACTATAATGTACATTTATTTATTTTTTCTTATCCTCCGATCATCCTACCTGCTGTCGATCTCTAACACCCAATCATGTGCATTTATCTAACATAACGTTAATGCCCATGAAAGAGCCCATGCCGATCACGTGCACCGACCATTCCCGGGCACACTAGCTGCTAGTGTCACTACTGGTCATAATAATTTTTCATGTCTAAATATTATAGAATTAGTCTAGGTATATTTTTTTACACTTTCGATAATTTCTTCCGATCGTTCATAATTTTTTTTCTCCGGTTCTAAAAATAATTCCATCTACGTTATGACCACAATGAATGCGCACCGCATGTTCCCCCGCACACATCTGCTGTTACTAGTTTCCCTACTGAACCATAATAATTTATTCCAAGTCCAAGTATCATAAAATTTTTTAAGTACATTTTTCTTTTTCACGCTTACAATCATTTCTTCCCAGTGTTCATAATTTTTTTATATATTTTTAGCGTTTCTAAAAATTCGTTCATCCCTCCCTGTCCATCCATGCCAAATCTTTCATAATTTATTTTCCAGAACCCGGTAAACCATCAACTATTGCAGAAACACCCTGTCTCAAACACTTATATTACTATCAATTATTATGTATTATTGACAGATTATTTTTTCCAAAAGCCTTTCGAAAATTTTTCCCGTTCATACATATTTTTCATTTGCATAATATCCATTTCCATGCACGCATGTTTCCATAGCAAATTATAATATGTTTTATTTATTTTTTCAACTCCACTCAGACTTCATACACGCTCCACTGGCACACTCACCAATAGTTTCCTTATTGAATGTGTACATTTTTTCTGCATTTACCGCAGGAGTGTAGCACGCACATCAGTCCTGCACACACACAATGCGTTGTCATATATTTAATTTTTAATTACCCATCTTCAATTATTTTTACTGGTATTATTTTTTCATACCTAATCACTCCATCAAACATACTTTACATTATGAAAATAATTTTAACCTTTCGATAGAGAAAATTTCCAATCACTAAATAATTTTTATCACCATCATAATTATTTTTGATATTAATCATATCACTACAAATATAATTTTTTATTTAATAACTCATATGCATACCAGAACGCTTCGCGATATTGTTGTTGCAAACTCCAGTCTTTCTTTTCTAGGAATCGGGAACCTCTGCAGCTATACATCTAGTTGTTACACCAGCCTTTGTATGCAAGGGTCGTGTATCTTCAAGGTCACTTGTGGGCCACATGCTATTTACTGTTATTGGGCAGAAGAATATTTTTTAGACTTGTACCCACCTGTGCATACACATGCACACGCACATAAAAATTAACATTATTGTCGTGGCCATGGATCTCTACATTTCTAAGAAAAACAATCGCTGCTCCGTAGTCTATGATGTCCCCCTCTACCCTGTCTCTCCATTTGTCCACAACATTATTGAAGCTTCTATCATGTACCAGCATTTACGACCTTTTACAACAGGATAATTTACGACGTCCATACACCTTTTCTAGGCATCTTAGTGAAAGCGGTCAATCTCTCCCGCTGAACCCAGTTTTTCATACACGTTACACAACGATATAATACATAGTTCAGGGCTTCGGCTTCCACTGCACGTTTCTGGAGGTCCCGTTTGATAGTGTTAACATGAATATCATACTGCCGTTTGGTAAGAGCATCCTGCAGAACGATCGCGTCCGAAACATTTACTAGCATGCTTATGTAACTGATCTATACACTAAAGACATCTTTAAACATCTCTTTAACTGTTCCTGTTAAGCTGGTGGTGAGTAATGGCCTCACACAACCATTTGCCAATAACCACATTGTCATCAATCGCATCAGCTTCAATCACTTCTGTACAGCCATGTAGTAAATGTTATCTTCCTTATTATAATCTTATGTTTTAACACTGTTACACTATTTTTCTCATTTTTAACTAATTATAGCCAGTTTTCTACTATTTCACCCCATTTTCATACATTTTAGCACTTTTACACTGTTTTTGTCAATTTTTCATGATCTTTGTTATTTTTTTTTTCTTCCAGCTCTTTACTATACCAATTTTCAGCCGCGATAACCTTCTCTAGGCTTCCTTTTAGCCCCTCCGCCTCCGTCAGGCACATCCGCACTTAGCGACCACCACCGTAGTAGAATGTTTTAGGTATTACATGGAGGTCTCCACTTGCATATGGAGGTGTACTGGTTGAATCGATCACATCTTTGAGCGGGTGGTCTGATGCATCAAATCGGTAGTTGTCTTCGGTCATTCTACTGCTAGAGAATCCGTTCAACATCTTCAACGTGATTATTATGCTGATGTGTGGTAAAAGTGTCCAGTTCAAACGTGTCCTAGATGTTGACCAGACATCTGCCCAGAACATTCACACAGCTACTCAGTACAGTAAGGATATCTTTAAGCGTCCCTTCCCACCATAACCGTTCCTATTAGGCTGGTGAGAGCAAGGGCATCCTGCAACCATTTACCAATTACCATGTTCTTATCAATCACCGCTGCACAGGCATGTAGGAAATGTTTTCCTCCATATAATATTCTCACGTTTTAACACTGTTATGCCAATTCCATCGTCTTTAGGTAATTATAGACAATTTTACCCTATTTCTCATCATTTTTCTTTACATTTTAGCACTTTTACATTGTTTTCATCAATTTTTGATATTTCTCACCATTTTCCTTTGTTTTAGCACCTTTCACACAACTTTCCTCAGTTTTTCACTGTCTGTGTAAGGTTTTTTGTTTTTTCCAATTCTTAACTACGTTATTCTTTGTCTGCAAATGCTTCAGGAATATTTTCTACTATATCTATAACCAATCAATGCTAATATAACTTGCTAACCTATGATACAATGTGGTGTGTATATGTATGTGTGAGCGAGGACGGGTGATTTTATATGTGTGTGCTTTTGCGCGTGAATGTGTGAGTCCATGCTAGTATGTGCAGGTGCGACATGCACGTGATTATTACATCGTTGTAGTCATTTGTTATCGTCGTTGTAGACATAATCAAAATTATAAAAATTATAAAAACATATTTGTCAACATAATAACCTGAAATTAACATTAGTACATTCCATCAGGTGCACCACCACTGATAAAATATACTTTAAAGGCAGAGTTAAAATGTGTGGCGGCCAGTGGGGAAATAGCCGTGACTGAAATGTCCACTAGATATACGGTTTTCCGTATCAATTTTAAGAAGATGTATATTTTTCTGTAAATTGGGAATAGTAGTCTTGAATAGTATGCAAGGTGACAGAGCGTCGATTATAATATGCAGGTCCATAAGCCCGCTCGTTTTAAGCCGATGAGAGCAAGGGACTCATGCAACTATTTCCCAATCACATCCATCACATAAGCCTCAATCGCATGCACGGTCATGCAGGAATTGTTTCCCTCATCATATTCTTATGCTTTAAACACCATTTTCCTCAATTTAAATAATTATAGCTAATTTTCCACCAGTTCACTTCATTTTTTTAAATTTTACTACTTTTAAATTGTTTTAGTCAATTTCTGCTATTTCTCACCATTTTCAAGTGTTTTTTTTTAGCACCTTTCACACAACTTTTCTCAATTTTCACAATCTTTGTAAGGGTTTTTTTTTTTTCTTCCAAATCTTTACTATGTCGATAGTCGTCAGTGATAACCATCCCTAATTTTTCTTTCGGGCTCTATACTTCGTCTGTGCTCATCTCAAGCTTAGCAATTGACGCGGCCGTTGAACGTTGTTGCGCAGCAACCGCGATCTCCATTTGATTATTGGGTTTACCAGTCGCATCTTTGAGTGCATGGTCTGTTATATCCAGTCAGACTGTGTCTTCGCTCGCCCGATGCTGGAGATTCCGTTTGATATCTTCAACAGACTATCGTGTTTACGTTTAATAAGAGCATTCATACGGTCTGAGACGTATACTGCACGTTTACCCAGCACATTCACAGAGATACTCCATACACTAGGTTGTTTTGGATGGAAATGGGGGTGGGGTAGTGATACGGATTCGGTACTTTTGGCGCTATTTTTTGTTCGACGTTCGAGCTAGAAATTATTCTTCGATTTATTCATTAATTCTCGGCTTCTCGAACGTCGATATATTTTACATCGCCGCTTTGTCGTGTCTTGGTTGCTTATTTGGCCGATGCCAAAAATCCCCGAGGTCAGTGGCGTGATCGTCGAGTACACGGTCGCGCTGGGGTAGAGACTTTATAGTGTCTGGGTGGTAGTGGTCAGCAGCTAAGACAATGATATGCGCGTGCGGCAAGAAGCGCTAAATAAGATGTGCCGAGTAATGTCGAGCCGAGAGAATATTGTAAAAGGCAGGGTAATTTACGCGGTATTATTATAAGAAATGTTCTAGAAAATTCGGCTGTTATAATATTAATTGATAAGGTACCGGGTAATTTCAGCGATTGACTATGTCGTTCGGTAAAAGCCCATCGTGTACCAAAATCTTCGTTCGTGCATCTTGCACTGTAATCCGATCGACAGTTAATTGGTTGCTCGAGTCAATAACGGTCGTTCGTTAATTTTGTCGTGAGACTACGCTGTCGCGTGCGCGATTTTACCCTAGTCATTGTTAATTTCTGCGTATATTCATCATAATTAATCGAAATTTCGTTTTTGTGTAATTTTTTACTAATCAACACCGCATTTCTTTTTCTCTTACGGATTTATTACGCGGTCGCGTCGTTTTGTCTGTGATTTTTTTGAATACATACGTTTTTTTTACAAAAGGTTTCATTTGGACACGTGGTGGGCTCGTGACATCTCCACCGGGGAGACATTACCGCCTTCGACCGGCGGATTTCGCGAATTCTTTATATATTTCTTTTTTACCTTAAAAGCCTAGAGCTCTGCTCGGCAGAGTTAATCCGGTTGTGGTAGCCGTTACCTGCCACTGGCGCTCGTTATTTTTTGTTTATATTTTTTTTTATAGTTTCTAGTTTTTCTTGTAAAAGTCAATTAAAATAAGAAAAAGAAAGAAAAATCCAGAAGGAAAACCTAAGAAGTAGTAATTGATATCAAATATCCATAACAAATAGAAGATATTCGTATTAATATATCACGGGTTCGATCCAGAGCGACGACGAACTTATTACAAGAATAAATAAATAAATAAAATAATCGCTAATAGTCACGTGGAAGGCAATGGCAAGCCGCCACGTTCAACATCATGTGCGCGCTAGGTCAGTACACAGCAGACAGACCCACACGGGACTGCACTGGTAGCGCGATAACAAGCGGTTACTATCAGTTCCGAATGTAGTCTTGCGTGTGTACACCTGCGTTGCATATAACAATTGCCTAGTACACTACCTATGTCTGTACAGCTGAGATGTACGAATAGGTAGTCGCCGACGCTCAGAAGCTGAGTACGGTACTATAAAGAAAATATATATATATATATATATATTTATATGAATATGTATGTATGATTAGATATATATATTGTAACAGTATTAGCGGTTCCCTTACGTCACAGGGATGCCAACTACGAGATTTTATGCTCATGGATTTTATTTATTTAGATTTTTAATTAAATTATTTAAGATAGTGATTATTAATATAGATTTTTTTTTTTTTTTTTTTTTTTTTTACCCCCCCCCCCCTTGGGTTTGCTAGCAAAGAGCATTAGCCCAGCAAAAAGGAATAGACACATGGAATAGAATAGAAATTATATTTTTATTCTGTCGGCAATGGAATCAAGGAACACCCCTAGGACAGGAACAACAGAGATAGTAGGTAGAGAAAGAACATAAGAGGCGTTGAAAGGAGCAGGAAGACCAATCTTTAAAAGATGACAATAAAGTAACTCACGCTCGCGAGATAAACCGAAGCACTCGAAGAGCACGTGATTCGCATCGCAAACATACTGGGAACCTTCAGGATCCAATGGACAAAAAGGAGAATCAGCCAAAGAGAAGCGATTTAGTGAAGAAGGAAGGAGACTATGCGAGAAACGGAGGCGAGATAATTTAGTAATTATGGACCGATGCAAACTGGGAAACTCATAGAAGCAAGGACGAGGGGGAGGAACAGGATTAATCAAGAGATAAAAGGAATTAGGATTAGTGAAAAGAGATACATAAACAGAATGCCAAAGTCTAAGATGGCAGGATTTAGTTGGAAGAAGAATATTGTGTGCTGGAACCCTACTAATAAAATTCCCATTGGAAACAGCAGCTTTAGCAAGGAGGTCGACGGCTACATTTCCATCAATGCCTGCATGTCCTGGAATCCAAAGAAAGTCAATCTGGGTACACGTCGATGAGGATAGATCATGAAGAAGAGAACGAATAGAAAGGATAATAGCATCAGTGGAAGGAGAAAGGGAAGGTGGAGATAGCGCTAGAAGAACACTTAAAGAATCAGAAACAATAAGGAATTTGGAAGAACTTGCAGAAGAGGAAATATAAATAATGGCTTGTAGAATGGCAACAGATTCTGCAGTAAAGACAGAACAAAAGGACGGAAGTCTAAAAGACCGAGAATGAAAGAACTGAGGGCACAAGAATGCCGCCCCAACTCCGATCGGGCTCTTCGATCCGTCAGTAAAAATTAAAGAGTGATCACGGAATAGAGAGTTTATTGTATTAATAAATTCCATACTGACGATATGAGAGGGAGAGGATTTAAGGAAGCATGGCATGAAGATGATATTTGGTGGCTTTAACAATTTGGAATAGACGTAAGAAAAAAATGGAAGCTTGTGATGAGGAATGACAAAAGGGGAAAATTTAGAAAGGCGAAACGATATATGAAATAGTATAGGAATTTTATTGGAGGAAAAACGCCAGTGACGAAGGATAAAAGAATAAGAGGTACTGATATTTGACGAGGAAGTGGAAAAACGTTTAATGAGAAAGCGATAACCCAAATAAGATCTTCGGATGAACAGAGGACAGATATTGGATTCAGATAGAATGGCTGGGATAGGAGATGACCTCAGAGCTCCGAGACAAAGCCGAAGGCAACTGTTTTGGAGACGATCTAATTTGTAGAGAACGGATTTGGAAGCGTTGCCATATAAGAAACTGCAATAATCCAATCTAGAGCGTATGAGAGATTTATACAACATTATTAACACAGAAGGATCGCCTCCCCATCTCGTAGGGGAGAGAGCTTTAAGAAGGTTAAAGACTTTAAGCGAGGAAGCATATAAATGGCTGATATGATCATGGAAAGACAGACGAGGGGATAAAGTGATACCCAGATAACGAAAAGAACTGACTATTGGAATGGAATGATTTTTTAGATTTATTTCAAATGAGCCCGGGTTGTAAGGTCGAAGGGTGAAGACTACAGCTGCTGATTTTGGGGCGGAAATGAAGAGATGAATGTTAGAAAGGGCCTCTTCTAGAGTACTTAAGGAGCTGTTTAGTTCCTCATTGGCAACTAGAAGATTACGGGAAGAAGAGTAAACAAGGATATCATCTACAAAAAATAAAGTTTTGGATTTTAAGGAGAGAAAACCAATTTTGGAAACATATAAATTAAATAAAGTAGGGCTAAGGCAAGAACCTTGCGGAAGGCCCTGGAAGACCTTCCTTGAGGCGAAAAAGGAAGGAGCAGAAAGGAGGAGAGTTCTACTTTGAAAAAGATTTATAATTAGGAAGGATATGGATGCAGGGATATTTAAAGACATCATAACGTTTTTGAGCGTGGGAAGATGGACGCTTTCGTATGCACTGGCTACATCAATAAAAGCTGCAATTGTGAATTCTTTGGAAATAAATGATTTGTAAATGTCAGCAAGGAAAAGACTGATACAATCTGGAGGGCCTAAGCCAGGACGAAAACCAAACTGGTTGTCTGGAAGCAAGTTATTGTGTTCCAGCCACCAGACCAGCCGTTTGTTAAGCATGCTCTCAAAGAGTTTTCTCAGGCAAGAAGCTAAAGAAATGGGCCGAAAGGCAGAGGAATTATTCTTGGGAATTGGAATAACAACGAAGATGTTCCATGAATCAGGAATAGAACCAGATTGCAGGAAGGAATTTAAAATTATTAAAAGAATTTGGAGAGACTTTACAGATAGGTTTTTGAGAATGGAGTAAGAAATTTTATCATGGCCCGGACAAGAGTTGGAGGAGTTTTTCAAGGAAGAAAGAAGTTCAGAGAGGGAAAAGTTAGAGGAAAGGAAATGAGGTGTTAATTGGTAAGGAGGAATTAAAGAATCCACTTCATCATAGTTAGGGACATAATCAGGAGCTATGGAGTCAAAGAAAGAAGAAAGAGTATCCTTAGGAAGACTGGAGCTAGACGGGCGTTCGGAAATAGAATTTCTAAAAGCTTTAGCCAACTTCCACACTTTGGAAATAGGAGTGAATCGAGAAAAGGAAGAGCAAAAGGATTTCCAAGCATTTTTCTTGGCGTTTTTGAGAATATATCTGGCTCTAGCGTTCGAACTCTTGTAAGTCAAGAAATTATTAAAAGTAGGTTGAGTGCGGAATGATTTAAAGTTAGACAAACTTTGATTGACAGCAGCTGTGCAGTCCCCATTCCACCACAGTGATGAAGCCCTTAATGAATGACTTTTCCGGGCTTGAGGATAGAGTGGGGAAGACAGTGTTAGAGCAGAGGAGATAGAATTAGTAAAGGATGAATATTGTGAAATAGCATCGTTTTCTACTTGTATTGCAGGAAGGTCTGAGTCCACAATAAACCGAAATCTATTCCAATCAGTTTTATGCAGGTTCCAATCAGCATAATGCAAAGGCGTAAATGAAGATGAAAGAGAAGGGAGATGGAAGTCATTAAGAACAATGAGGATCGGAACGTGGTCACTGCCGAAAGTACCATCTAGAGTTTTCCACGAGGATTTAAGAGCTGTGTCGGAGGAAACAAAAGATAGATCGATAGAACTAGAAGTAGACGATGATTTGAAGAAGGTGTGAGAACCATCATTTAGGAGAACTAAATTATAATTGAAAATTACTTCCTCTATAATTGTGCCATTCCTGTTATAACTGGAACAACCCCATAGAGGCGAGTGGGAGTTCCAGTCGCCGCCGACCATGAAAGGGGGAGGAATAGAATTCAAGAACAAGTCAAATGGGAAATCGCGTAAGTTATAGGACGGTTGGATGTAGGAGGAGACAAGATTAAAACTTTTACCGTGACACAATGGGATTGAGACGTGAACTAAATTCGGATTAAGAGGACTGGAAGAAAGGAAGGAAAAACTATCATGATGGATGAAATGTACATCTTTTCTTATAAGAATAGCAGCTCCGCCATAGCCGTCGTCCCGATTCGAACTGACTAAGGAGTATCCTCGAATTCGAATATTGGAAGATTGTTTGAGCCAAGTTTCTGACAGGAGAGCAACCTGAATGTTATATTGATCCAACAAACCTTCGAGAGAGCATTTATTGGCATTAAGACTTCTACAGTTCCATTGAAGAATATTTAGCCTGTTTGACATCATTTAAAGTACAGAAAAATAGTTGGAGGGGAAGGAACCATGTAAGTGTAGAAGAGGAAGGGAAATAATACCTTACAGCCTGCAGATTTGGAAGAGAGAGGAAAATCGGAGAAGGAATGAGTGTAGGCTCGGGTAGTCCACGCAAAGCCAGTTGAAAGTATTGAATAAAGACAAGGAAAGATACGGCAGAAGAAAGGATGCAAAAAAAGACAATGGAGAGACATCTGTTTTCCCAGATAACTTACGAATGAGGAATATGAAAACTTATTGCGATGCTCACTGAGGAAAAACCACTTCCTCTCTCGCTTGCTTACCAACTTAATTAGGTATGGAATGATGAGGAAAGGGCTGCGGGTCAAAGTGAAGAAATTAAGATTAAGCAAGAAATAATTAGAGATTAAATTCGCTTTAAAAAGGGTCATAACTGGAACGAAAAGGACTTTGAAAATGATTAAATTGAAACAGACTAACCGTCTTTCTTTACCGTAGCCCAGCGTGTTTGAAAGAAGACCGAAGGAAAGATGAAAAAAGGAAAAAGTCAGATATTTGAGGATGAGAATCATGCATCTAATAATTAGTATTGATTTGCACGGTTTAAAACCGAAGAAAAAAGAAGTTTTATACAATTGTGCATTGCAATCAACCATACACCGTCCTCGACTACTGTCGAACCCAATCGAAGTTCGCAGAAAGAGGCAATGGTCATAAAAATAATGCAAAGCATATAGATCAGAACAGTAACATCTGTTAACCTTTCTCGCTTTTAACAGTATAGCTGAGAAAAGAAAATTGATCCAAACAAAAATTATGAACAATTCTCCACCGTTCTCATCACCCGCAGGTTTCAAGTTGCGAGACGAGACAATGGTGATAACAGGAATAGGAAACATATATTTTTGGAATAAGGCGTATGATGTCTGTATTCTCAGTAATGCAATCCGGGAGAAACATAAGATTACAGAAGGAAATGTGATAGGAATTAACGGCCTGAGCTCCGGAATGCTGGTTAGCCTAGATAAAGGAATATGGCAAGAGAACGACAGAGTAGAAATTTGGGAAAAAACATAAAATTCAATGACAAGAACCATAGCGAATTTTACACATATGCAAGAGAAGAAATTAGAATGGAATTTCACAATCATAAGGACCATTAACGGAAATACAGGAAGTTGACCAGTTACGTAGCCGTAGAATTCGGAGGACAGTGAGCAAATAACAATTGGAAAAGCTTGAGCGATGCCAAGCGAAATTCAGGACTTTGACGTAGGTTAGGAGGGGTATTTTGAAGGTTTAAGCTGAAGTCTAGCTTATCGACAGCTTCTTCTGCTGACATGGGAACGGAGGAGTTGGGATTAGGAAAAATTAGAGTAGTTGGTACCTGTTGTTGCAAGCAAGAGTTAGGTGAGTTGGGAAGAGAATAAGAAGGAACGTTATGAGACGATGCACTGTGCGTTGATTCGGGGAAGAAGAGGCCGTTACGATAATTACGATTGTTTGACGGAAGAGGAGGGAAATGCTGATTAGGAACGGGAAGAGATTTGGGAGATCGTGACCGATTGGGTCGGCGAGAAAACTTGGAAGGAGAAGAATGCAGGTTTTTTTGAGCTATATCGGAAAAAGAAAAAGCTGAGTTGGTAAGATTGGATTTTTTAATTATACTAGCTTCATTATAGGACACGTTTTCGTAAGCCATGATTTTACGAAGGTGAAGCTGGTCTTGAAAAACAGGACACTGTCTATCGGTGGCTAAATGATTACCCTTGCAGTTGAGGCATTTAGAATCTGACGGCTGCGGAGCTGAACAAGAATCCAAGGAATGCAACTCATTACATTTAGGACAACGTGGTTTACTGCGACAAAACTTGTCGGTGTGGCCAAAACGAAAACAAGCTCGGCATTGGATAGGAGGTCTTACGCTGGGTTCCACTGCACAACGAAGATGAAAAAAATGAACATAACTGGGAAGGAAAGGTGATTTGAATTTAATTTCGATTAGGGGAATTGGACGAAATTTATCGCCATCTCTTTTCTTGAGTCGTCGAATTGAAGCTACCGGCACTTCCGCTGAAATATCTTCCAATAATTCTTCTTCGGTAATATCTACAGGTACATTACGAATAATGCCAAAAGAGAACAATAGATTATTAGGAATAAAGGCCTTAAAGTCATTTTTATTAAGGAAGTCAGAATCAAGAAGAAAATTATTTGCTGAGCTAATATTCCTAAAAAATAGTCTAAGTCTGTTACTGCCCGCTCGGAGGATTTCTGTGATTGATTTAGTTCTATTAAAGAGAATTTTAGCAGCAGCAAAGGGATGTAAATTTCCTATATTAAGCTCAGAGAGCGATTGCAGTATAATGTGTATAGAACCATTATACTCTACAGGGAAAAGAATTACCTCATTTTTATTATTAATTTTTGTACTATTATCGATAATGTCGTGGGAAGTTTTTATATTGAAATTTTTAATAGCTTCGATAGCATTATCATTAGAATTATTTTTACTAAGATTATTATTATTACTACTGCTACTATTATTATTACTGCCGGAAAGTTTTGATAAATCAGATTCTGATAGTCGCAGATCTTTGCTAGGGATCGACGCGACCGGTGAAAGGGGACCGGTTGGTTTACGCTTGGTTGAAGCGTCCATGTCCATTTGAAGGGTTAAATTCGTTTTTGCCGGTTTAGTATCTTTGGCGGAGGCCGCAGGGCGGCCCCCACTAGACGTACTCATCAATTAATCCAAAAAAAAAGGGGAGGAGAAAAAAGGAAATAAATAAATGATAGTAAAAGAAAGACAAATTAAAAAATAATAAAATAGAATAAAATAAATAAATAAAAATAAATACTGTTCGAAATAATACGTATTACTCTTCGAAATAAAATCAAATCTATGTATGAATAGAGAAGATTTAGCGTATTATAAATAAACAAAAGAAACGATCTCACCGATATGCCGTTAACAATGCGAGCTGATAAGCCGGACAAGAACGCGAGCAAACAAGAGATAACGCACGACGTTTTACATAAAATCGTATTAATATAGATGAAAATATTTAGTTGAAATTTGTATAAGCCAATGTATTAGAAAAAAATCTCACATCCATCTTTTGGGACCTGTCGACCGCAGCAGCTTCCTTGGCAAACAGATTGACATCATTTCACTCTATTTCACAGTGAATTTCAGAATCCAAAAAAATTTCTATTCATTCCTTTATTAATTATCTTCAGGTATTTATTTCCTATTTCATATACCAGCGGGTGTAATTTATAGTTAAGTATATCACATTTTATCGCTGACGATGAACTTAAGCTGTTACTGATAATTAGGTGTATTTTTGGTCGACATCAAGTGTGACTATCAAAAACTTCATAGCCTTATCTATAGCCAATAGTTCGGCAATATAGACCGTCGCAACAGGCAGCAACTTAAACTTTTGTAACGTTATTCCTTTCATAAAAAAAGCTGCACCTACTGCGCTACCGTGTTCTTCGATTTTAGAACCACCAGTAAATGTTATAACAGAATTGTGATAATGGTTATTAATTAGATAATTAAATCTCAAATTAATCAAATGAGGCGGAAGGGTTTGGGTTTTCAGATCTTCTTCGGGTGTCCTGTCCTTATCATTAGGTCTCCCTACTCCCTATAACTCTTCCTTTATTCTCTCCTTTCCTTCATCTTTTGTGGTGTATGCACTGCTGTCGATTCCCGTTCCTCTATACCCATTCTTTACCAATTTTATTATTGTAAAACTTGACTCTTATTTACATTATTAAATTACTCTACTCGACGTAGCAAAGTATACATGCTTAATTTCTGATGGATATTTACCAATTTACATTCTATCTTTACTACCGAAATTCTAGTAATTCATATTCGGTTCAAATTACAACTATTTATACTAATTATTCCCTTTTTTTTATTTACAACTTTATCGCAATTAGTCGAATTCCCTTTAAATTTTATTAACATTCAACTTTTTATTTTCTCTTAACATTGGTAGCTGTTTTAGCCACTCTCTTCCTATTACATTTACTTATTAATTTAATTTCTATTTTGGAATATTGAAATTTTCCTCTTTCACATTTCTCATCTTCCTTGATTTCTTTCTCATAGCGGACGAAAATGGTTTAAAATTAATCCACCCTAATTCAGATATTCAGCCACCATGTCACGAATTCTACCTCGTAACTCTCAAAGCTTAGTTCCTCTTGTATCATAGGTAGAAAATAAAAATATTTATGCGCAATTAATTCTTTCGAATTTTCGTGATGTATTTGCAAATTATAAATGTGTAAATATTTGCCTTTAGATCGTATCTTCATAAATCAACATGAATTTTGGAGCTTATATATAACTGGGAATTAACACAGTATTTTCAGAGAAAATATACATTAAATAAACTGCGCCTCTGCGGCTGGCACATTCAGCTTACCGCAAACCTTCTATTTTGAGAAATATGTAAAATTTAGATCATTTTATTAGAAAATGAGTTAAAACACATAATAAAATTTTCAATGCTTTATTGATTTTTCAGATTGTCATCGTAAATGTGTATTTTAAAACGAATATCGTAATTCGAAATTTAAACTCCGTTTCCAAAGAAAAACATTAAATAGATTTCGCCTGACCGCTATCAACCAGAATTTAGATTTGTTAATTTTTCCTCGAGAATTACGTTTGGGATTTTCTTTATAAAATTTAGAATCTGCCGCCAGTAAAGGCATGTACTAAATTATATATACTGATCATTTCGTTCAATATGTGATACCTAATTGCTCACATTAAAAAATTGCCAAGTAGTCTCGTCCGGCGTGAACTTTAAATATAATTTTCTTTCATTGTCTTACGGTCCCACCATTGAACCCTTTAATTATTCTACCGCGATTCGAAACAGTCTAACGGCCTCTTACTTTCGGTTTCCCCTTCTACAGGTACTATTTCCGAAATATAATATTATTTTTTTTTGGAAGGTACTCTTTATATCCGGTTACTCTGTCAATCGGTAGTAATTTCCCGAAATATAAAATTATTTACTTTTCCTATTGTTTTAGTAAATTAATACTCTGATAGCCTCCTGGCACATTTCTTTTCTATTTCCTAAATTTCCTAACTTTATTTTCTAATACAACGCGCATTTCAACCGCAGCGCTTGCTTAATTTCTCCGGACGTCCATTCTTTTGGTCTTGGAAACATCTATCATACCGTTTATTTTCTCTTATTTCTTTTGTAGATCATTAGTCTCTTTACCCATCTATCTTTAATTTTTTCGAAAATTATTTACAATATCTACTTATTTACTGCCTCTCGGACGTAATTGGACTTATGAATTATTATTTAATTTTTATATTTTTTACGATTATCCGAGCTTTTCGATAACCAAACTTTGGATTACAATACTTTCCCCATTTCCTCGCTGCGAAACTAAACTATTTACAATATTTACAATTAAATTTAATGCTAGCTAATATTTTATTTATATTCTTTTATTTCGCTACTTCACGTGATCACTCAGGCAGCCAGGTTTTCCAGGGCTGTATATTCTTCTTATTTTCGTATTTTTCTACGAACTGTACGTAAATCACCTTTCCATTTTCTACATAAATTCTTTTGATAATATTTAATAAGTTCTCGTCTTTCAGCGATTTCTTCCTCTCTAATTTCCTTTTTATTATCTTCCCGGTACCTACTACTCTCAGCCATTTACTATCCGTGGCCAGTCTATTCGCGGCTATTTCTTTCTTATTTATTAAATTATCTTTAGTTTGACCTTTGGCTAATATATCTACGTCGTCCTTTGGTTGCCTCGGGTATCGTTTTCTATTATTTAGTTTTTTCTTTAATTCTATTTCAGACTTCAATTCCTTCCGACCCCTTTTGTAGTTTATTTCATCCCCTTCAGTCGCTAAATTTTCGTCGTCTCGCGTATGAGGATTTTTTAATTATTTTTTTCTTCCAGAATGACCTCTAAACTTGTTTCTATCATTTACGGTAGGTTTAGTGTTTAATTTTAATTTTAATTTAAATTTAAATTTAAATTTAAATTTAAATTTTGCCTTACCGCTCTTCTTTGTGAAACAATAAAATCTCACTAAACAAAACTGAATTTATGGTATGCTCTAGATCCAATAATAGTAAAAACACTATGGGAAATATTCAAAAACAATTTTGCAGAAGACTTTATACACGCAGCCCAACGGAATGAACAGCCTATTGAAAATGCAATTAATCGCGCTTACAGGATTATTGCTCATAAATTAAACACAGAAGCAACAGAAGGCAGAAATTTCCAATACTGGGTAAAAACTTTTGGTTTTGAAGACGTTGAAGATTACGATGATGAAGTTAATCAAAATATTCTGAACACAGATGAATCAGCAGTCTTAGGAGAGCAAATGTATCAACTACTAAGAGGAAAACAGATAGAAATCGTTAATGCCATTCTTCAAGCTGTAAATACAAATGGTGAAACAAAATGCTTTTTCATTGATGGTCCAGGGGGTACTGGAAAGACCTTCATCTATAAAACTCTATACTACCTACTTACTGGAAAACGGTGCAAAGTAAAATGTATGGCTTTTACTGGTATTGCTTCCATATTGTTGCCTAATGGTCGTACTACTCATAAAACTTTTGGACTAAAAGTACCTCTAACATCAGACTCAGTCTCAAGTATCAAACCTAACTCTTCGAAAGCCAGAAAATTAGCAGAAATAGATATTTTTCTTATGGATGAGGCTCCGATGCTTCCAAAATATGGATTACAAAACATTGATCAACTTTTGCGATCTATTGGAAATGAAAATCGTCCTTTCGGTGGTAAAGTGATCGTACTTGGAGGAGATTTTCGTCAATGTCTGCCTGTACAGCCGCGAGCTAATAAATCTGAATTATTAGATCTTTCTATTAAGCGATGTTCCTTATGGTCTCTTTTTAAGACTTTTAAACTAGAAGAAAATATGCGTGTTGATATAGAGCAACGGGAATTTGCTGATTATTTACTAAAGTTGGGCAGCGGCGAACTGTCATTAAATACGATGGAAGAAATTGAATTGCCACAAAATATTATTTCAAACAACAATCTAATTGATGAGGTGTTTGGTAACTGTTTTGCCAGTGAAAATTATGAGGGAATGAAAGACAGAGCAATACTCGCACCACTCAATAAAGATGTTGACAAAATTAACGAAGATATAGTTGCCAAGCTTCCCGGTGAATACAAAATCTATCACAGTCATGATACGGTAAAAGACCAACCTGAAGGAGCACTTGAATTTACAACAGAATTTCTTAACGCTGTCAACATTTCAGACTTACCACCGCACGAACTGAAATTAAAAAACAAATCATTAATAATGCTGTTGCGTAATTTGGATGTATCAGAAGGACTATGTAACGGTGTAAGACTCAGTGTGACAAATCTGTGTAATAACATAATAAAGGCAAAAATCGTGACTGGTGAACAATCTGGCAAAGAGGTACATATACCAAGAATAACTCTTGATTCATCAAAAGGTCAACTGGGATGTACCATGCAGCGACACCAATTTCCAGTAAGATCTGCATTTGCCATGACAGTACATAAATCTCAAGGCCAAACATTCGAATTTGTCGGCGTGGACTTAAGATCGTCAGTTTTCATGCATGGTATGTTATATGTAGCATTTTCCAGAGTTAAGCGGCCAACTACGTTAAAAGTACTTCTTCCAAATGAAAATCCTCAACATACCCGCAACATAGTATGGAAGGAAGCATTAGGTTAAGACCCGATTTCGTCATGGAAAAGTTCATATGTAGGTAAGTCGAAAAATATTAATATTTAATCAGTATGTGATTCGTATCTAACAATAAGTATATTTTCAAAAAAAACGCGATTTTACCAAAAAAAAGTACCGAGCAAAGCTCGGTCACCCAGGTACTATACATATATACGATTAAGTCAACGTAAATTGGACGACTGATGATCGAGCAATAAATAAAACTTTCTTTGATTTGTTAAAGCATCACCCACAGACATCCTTGAAGGGACTTACTTGTACTGTAAGCTAATTTGCAGGTGTTATTATACGATATTGAACACTATTCTTTATATGAAATATGCCATTCTCGCTGAATATTAGTCGTAAACAGTCTGAGCAGAAAATAAAACAAAGAGAATCACTGCAAGTCAGTACAGACGGTGTTGCCAGTCACTACAACGAGCCAGATGGATACATTCATTTAAAAAAAGAGGATTTCCCGGTTTCGTCACAGAATAAATAATAAAAAGTTGTTCCCTATGCTCATTTTAATCGGTCCGACAAAAATATGAAATGAAATGGTTCAAATTTTTTTTTTTTTTTTTTTTTTTTTTTTTTGGGCGCGCCAGCGGCATTGACCCAACAACAGTAGAAATTAAGGAAGGGGTTAAATAAAAAGACGATTAGAAATAGAGCTTAGGAAAGATTGGAGTACCGGGATTATATCTGGGGATGGAAAGGAAAGGACAAAAGAAGAAGAATACGGAGCAGGAAGTCCCAGTGTCAAGATTTTCGAGTACAAAACAGAGCGCTCGGAATCAAGGGCAGGGCATTCAAAGAAGATGTGGTTTGCATCACATATGAGAGGAGAGATGGAATTATGAAGGGGACAATCGGGAGAAGGGGACAGGGAAAAACGAAAACGTGAAGAGGGTAGAAGTGAGTGATTAATACGCAGTCTGATTAAGGAAATGATCGCGGAGCGATGATAAGAATAGGATTGAAACCATGGCTGGGAAGAGGGAACCGGTTGAATTTGAAGATAATGAGAGGCGGGATTAGAAAATAGGGAAGGATAGATGTCCGACCATAGTCGGGAATGATTAGCTGAGGAAAGAAGGAGGATGTCCGAGGTAGGAATTTTGCAGAATAAAGGACCATCGCGGGCGGCCGAACGGGCTAAAAAGTCAGCTAACTCGTTGCCCTCGATCAATTTTACAACAAAATATTATTATGTATTGTGTAATTTTGCCGGTCCCACTACGCTACGTTATTGGTCGGAATATATTGTGTTTGTAATTCACAGATTTCAGAATTTTTAAATGATTTAATAATTATGATAAATAAGCTGAATAACTTTGTTATCATTATTCGTGACTTAAACATTAATTTATTGGTAAAAATCGGTAGTACAGATTATCTAAACTTGTTGGCTGCAAATGGTTTTGATAGTATTATAAATAAACTTACTTTTATCCGATTTCAAAGAAATTACTCCTCTTGTCTAGACCTTGTTTTTGTTCGTGGTTTTGATAATTGTCGCATAAATTTAAATGTTACAACTACGGTTGCTACTTCGTGGCTGTCTAGATCTGAGAGAAGAAAAAAAAAAAAGTCGATTTTCATAACATTTTATTTTATTTTGGACTTGTATTTTACATTTGAACGTACAGATTTCAAAATATCTTTGAAAAATTCTTTGCAGTCAATTTTAAAATTAAAAAAAAACGTTTGGATTTCTGCCTATTTGAACGATTTCTTTCCTTTGTCCACATATCGAATACTATACTAAAAACATGCTCGCAGGCGGCGTTTCATACAGGTACAGAAAAACGAATGAAACCATTTTCTTCAACATGTGGTGACATGTTTCAACTGTTAAGAAAAATTTGACCCACCTCAAATCTACTCTTTCACTGGATTTAACAGTGCTGTCTTGAACCTCCTTCAAAATGCAGAAATCTTCGTAAAGTTTATTTTCATCAAAAGTGATCTTTAAATCAATGGGCAAATCATTCAAACCATCCAATGTAATCGGGTTTTTCATTGAAAATACGTTCAATTTATTGTACTCTGGATTTTCGAAATCATACCATTTATTCGGGTAATCTAAACATCTCTCAAAGAAAACGTCTGCCTCTTTGTAAAACATAGCCTTGTCCATTCCATTTAATTTGTTTAAAAGATCTTTGACGGAACTACTAAAAAAAATTTGTCCTTTCTTCTGTTTGTTATTTTTCGGCGGATTTCAAGCATAACATTGTGCAATCGTATGATTTTCCCGCTTTCAGCAATTTGAGCCGCGCGCATCGGTATTTTGAGCAACTTGAAATACCGGGAGAATTTTGTATATTTTAAATTCCTTCCAGGAGCCGGGAGATTTTAATTTTCTCAATTCCCGGAGTCGCCCGGAATTCCGGGAGAGATGGGAACCCTGGTTACAACTGATACTTCACCAGTTGCGTTTACTGATCAACCACAAATTTCCAAATTAATTTTAAACGTAAACTAAATGTCCATAGCTTTGACTATTTTATTGGTAAGTTAATCTTCTAAAGTAACTTATGCTCCTGCAATTTCAATGATCTATTTAGTGACGTTACAACTGTTGACGACAAAGTCGATATATTCTTCTATGAAATAAAAGGTATTTTAAATCGTTCTGAAAGATTGAAAATTATTAACAGATCCTTACGAAAAAGAAGTGAATGGGTAGCAGATGAAATAATATCTTAGTCACGGCAGAAAAAAACACTAAATATTCTCACTAAAAAATATCCTGCTGATAAAAACCTGTTACTTCGTTTTAAAAATATTTCGAAGGAAATACAAAAATAAATCACTACTCCAATTTATTATCAAACTGTCACAATGATCAAAACAGATATGCTCGCGGTGGTTAAAAATATTCTCGGAAAGAACAGATCAGTTCTAAAAGAAATAGAAATAAATTTTTTTTTTACCCCCCTTGGGTTTGCTACCAAAGAGCATTAGCCCAGCAAAAAGGAATAGATACACGGAATAGAATAGAAATTATATTTTTATTCTGTCGACAATGGAATCAAGGAACACCCCTAGCATAGGAACAACAGAGAGAATAGGTAGAGAAAGAACATAAGAGGCGTTGAAAGGAGCAGGAAGATCAAGCTTTAAAAGATGATAATAAAGTAACTCACGCTCGCGAGATAAACCGGAGCACTCGAAGAGCACGTGATTCGCATCACAAACATACTGGGAACCTTCAGGATCCAATGGACAACAAGGAGATGCAGCCAAAGAAAAGCGATTTTGTGGAGAAGGAAGGAGACTATGCGAGAAACGGAGGCGAGATAATTTAGTAATTATGGACCGACGCAAACTGAGAAACTCATAGAACCAAGGACGAGGAGGAGGAACAGGATTAGTCAAGAGATAAAAGGAATTAGGATTAGCGAAAAGAGATACATAAACGGAATGCCAAAGTCTAAGATGGCAGGATTTAGTTGGAAGAAGAATATTGCGTGCTGGAACCCTACTAATAAAATTCCCAGTGGAAACAGCAGCTTTAGCAAGGAGGTCGACGGCTACATTTCCATCAATGCCTGAATGTCCCGGAATTCAAAGAAAGTCAATCATAAAAATAATAACATTGTGTCGGTAAAGGAAAATGAGTATCTTGTTTCAAACTATTCTAATAATTACTTCCTAAATGTCATAGGGGAAATAAAACAAGAACTAAATACCGAGTTGTCTCCCTTTAAATTGACTAACCAACCAAATTCTTTTGGATTTTTGGAATTTTCAAATGAAGATATAAAAACCTGCAAACTGACATTGCGTAACAAATATTCATGCAGTTCCGAAGAATTGTCCATCATTCTAATAAAAGAAAATATAAATTATTTTGTTAATCCGCTGACTCGTCTGTTTAATGAATCCATTAAATCAGGAACTTTTCCAAACGTTCTTAAACTTGATATTATTATTCCAGTGTTTAAAAATGACAATGCTACAGACGTATGCAATTACAGACCTACTATATGCATCTTATCCTTTTGCTGAAGTTTCGCTATGTCTCCTATTCAGGACTTCACGTACACGTCAACCGAATTTTGAACGAATCAATTCATGAATAACACAACTGTAATTTGACTTACTACTTTACTGATACTTCCATCACAATCGGGAGAAACTAAAACAGTAATTACAGAAAAATGTAGAACAGTGAATGACTCAACTTACCGCTCTCACGAGGCCATATCTTTTTCGATCATTTCTTTCTTGCGAAACCGCGTGGTAACATCTTCATCCCCGACCGACAACAGGATCTTATACACACTCGCATTCTCGCTCTCACCACTTTTCCCCTAATTTTATATGCATTTTATTTATTTTAATTAATTACATTCTGTACAATGTTTAGTAATGTAAACATTACAATACCTACGTTCAAGCATGTCTGATACAGCAAACTATATATCAACTGACCATGTAATTAAAATGTTCACTGAGAATAAGTTGAGAAAAAAATATAATATGAACGAAAGAAAATGTGATGTAAATATGTATGTTGTAATATGTAAGTTCTCTTGGAATAAAACTTTGTTGTATAATATATAACTCCAACAGGCGTTTTCATATTATTATTATTATTTTTTTTTACTACCTATCTTTAACTTTCTAAGGAATATAGCGTACACTGATTTAGTTTAGCCTAAAACGGCAAATTTATACATCTGACTACCATGTAATTAAATACGTGCATGAATTGTAAAAAGAATAATTACGATGTAGTACCACACAAATCAAGTCACAGGCAACAGATATTTTTAACATAAAGGAAAACTTATAAAACATGAATCAAAAGAAATTTACTAGTAAAATAACAAAATTAAATTCATTAGTTTGTTATTTGTTACTTTTTTTTATAATTTTTTGATTTATAATTGTTCCGATGTTTACCTCAAATTAAAATATTTACATTTTCGGAAATAATTTCTTCTGAATAATGTATCTTGTTTCATTTTATAACAGTTTTCGTTCAACAACAATAAAGTAATTATAGTGAATACTTAAAATAAAGGTCGTGCCCACGAGGCTGGTTAAACCCCCCCCCCCCATATATTAGAACTCAAATAATTATTATAAATACACAAAAATCTGAAAAAAATCAAAAATTTAAAATTAATATTTCTTACATTAAAAAGAAAAAAGAAAAAATACGCTTCGTATTTTATTTTTTATTACGAGTATAATCAATAACATATTTAATTTTTATTAATGTGTTTATATGGTAATTAATTTATGTAATTAGTGTTAGGCGACTTTGACTTAAAACTTTTCGCTTATTCGGTAGTTGCATTAGAAATGTTAGTTCTCCCTGAAAACTATAGTCGATCGATATAAACTTTTCAGTCGTAAATACCCCAATGCAAGGCCGTGTGCGCCCCCGGGGGGGGGGGGGTTAACCCCCCTATGAGAACTGAAATAGTTATTATAAACACACAAAAATCTGAAAAAAATCACAAATTTAAAATAAATATTGATGATTTCTTTAGGATGTTCTTACCTACTTTTAAAAGAAAAAAGAAAAAATATGCTCCATATTTTAGGTACTTCATTAATATGTTATGCAAAATTTTTTATTACGAGTATAATTACTAACGTATGTAATTTTTATAATTGTTCATATACGGGGTAATTCATTTATGTGAATTATTAATATATAAATCAAAATGATGGAAATGATTAATAGTACGAATATTAGTGAAAAATGTATTGTTATTTATAGAATAAATATACAAAGAAAAATTTCAACCCCCCCACCCCACCCCCTTCCAAAATTCTGGGCACGGGCCTGCTCCAATGGGTTCTCTTCAAATAGCAAATTTCTATTATTCGTAGCAATCATTCAAAGTTAATTATTCACTGTGCTATTTTATACGTTTCTTTACTCTATTTCCAATTTCAATTTATGAAAAAATCGGTAATTTCAAACTGAATCTTTTTATGGTTTCCTCAGTCTTTTTCAATATTTCAATTAAGTTCGGGCGCCATTGAAGAAAAACTTCTTCAAAATGAAAATATACGTATAGAAATAAAAAAAAAACACGGAAACAAAAAAAGGGGTGAGGAGAGCCCTTCCTACCCACCGCAGAGCAGTCTACAGTGTCCCTTGCTCAATCCCATACTACCCGAGAGCGCTAATCACGACGATCGGACTACAAAGAAGTAAAATCAGAACAAAAAATACAGATTTAAAATAAAACGAAAAAACACATATTGCTCTATTTCGATTGCACTACACTCGACTAGCTCTATTCGTATGAGACTAGCCACAAAAACGATAACCGATCGATCACGACGTTGATCGGACGGCGAGAAAACAGAAGAAGCCCATCGGTTCGAAAACCGCGTGTATTTATATTAATAATTTGCGTAGCCGAGCAATTGCTTAGACATCGCTTCTAATGCGAAATTTCCCATTTTTAATATTTGATCGCAAGCCTCAACAAATACCGCGACGTCATTCACACTCGCTTCTATTACTAACGCAAACACACACACCCACACACACACACCAGCTTACATATTAGCGAGTTCGCTAGACTAGACTATTCAGAATTTTCTCTAACGTAAACCGATTTCGTCGCAACCAAAATTCCACATTTCCGAACCATCATACATACATCGCACATGCAAACTATTCACAATTCTTTATTATTTCTACTTTTATACAAATAATATCTAAATTAAGAAATTAGCTCTTTGATTAGTTACAATCTTGAACTTTGCAAATGAAACGGTTCAAAAATATTCATAATTTAATGGTTGTAATCAATTTTCAGCTACAAATGATTATTTCGAATAAGTCATTTAATTGTTTTTTAGCGACCTTAAAAGCATTTTGCATCACTAATACACATGTTCGTAGGCGGGTAGGGTGTGGTGGGGCGTTTATGGGGTCCACCCCCACGAAATGTTTTGGATCTTATTTTTTCTTTTCCTTTTGATTATAAATAACAGAAAATACAGAGCAGAGCGTTTTACCAATCGGTTATTTTTCTGTACTTTTCTTAACGTTCCTGTTTCAACCCATTTTCTCATTTATTAATTCTGTTTACGCAAAGATAGGAGGAGTATTTTTTGTTTGATTATTTTATTAATATAGTTGTTAATAGTATTTCGAGTATTACGGTTTCCGTTTTTAACCCGTCAGAGGTCGCGCTGGTCTTTTTGACCGGGTTTTATAAAAACGTTATTAAAAACTACATTTTTATGTTTTTGAAAGAAATATTAAAAATTCCAGAAAGAAGTATAGATAATAATATAATACGGTAGATGTAATCAAACTGTTAACACTACTAGACTTTTCTTTATTTTCATTTGCGCATTTAAAACATGTTAGAACTGGTGCGCTCTTTGCATACGAACACTTGCAACTTTTACGCTGTGTTTTAGTTTTTTTATATTTTTGCGCCAATCACAAAAGTGACATCGCCTAAGAACATTTCGTTGATTTTTTGCAAATTGTTTTCTTCAACATTAATATTTAGCTTTTCTTTATTCTGCCTTTCGTGTAAAATACTACGAATCCGAACTTTGAGTTCCCTGGATAACTTTTCCTTGAGACACTAAGTATGTATTTTGCAACTTATCTACAGTACTTAAGTTACAAAATGTTAGCATCTCTGGTTTATTAGCTGCACCTAATTCTTCGGCAATTTTCATGAAGTAATGATAACAAGAGAACCACAATCTATATTCTTTAGGAACATAAGGCAAAAGAGAATCAAACTGAAATAAATCGAAACGATATCGATCGCGCCGGTTGAATGGGCCGTGTGTGTAAACTAATAGTCTATCCTGGTTAAGTACAATGGTTTTTATTCTAGTTAAAACTGATTAGTCTCCAAGCTTATCTGTTATTCTAGGAATAGCCAAGTTATTTTCTTTGGGGTAACAGCACATTTAAAATAACAAAAAAAAATTTAAAAACCCGGTCTCTTAGACTGGACATGACCTCTTACGGGTTAAAGCAGTTTTCAAATGCATTGTTTATCTTGAATTTACTTCGTACTTGTTTAAATGCTAAATATTCTAAATTTTAATTTCCCATCCTTTGCAGTTATCATTGTTTGTTACTTTGAATCTTTTAAGGTACGTATGAAAATCTCCATGACCGGTTAAGAACTGTGTTAGAAAATATTTTGTATCTTATTATTATATTTATAGAAATTATTAAATAAAAAATATAAAAAATGTAATATCATGCTATTTAATGTTACGTATTGCGTATTTTTCGGAATGACCCCCTTCCCCCCGAAATGAATTCCTGGTAATGGTTCTGTTAATATAACTTATAATACTGTTCCATAGATCGACTTCTTGCCGTTACATGAAATCGCTTCTTCCTTTAAATTTGATCTATCTGAGTAAATGCAGTTGATATTTTAGCCATTAGATGCGCTACAGTCGGGAAGCTGGTCTTGTTCGCATAGCCACGGCTGGTTGTCGGTTAGGTTATTCATCGTCGTTAGATTTTGTTTATCGAAAGTATTTCGTGTGGTTTTTGCTTACGTTGATTGTGGCGTTTTCGAAAACGTGGGTGTTTTATAGTTTTAATAGTTTTAATACTTTTGTTTTTTTCAAATATTTGCCTAGTTCTCTTACAGGTGTGTAGTATTGTACAACGTGCTAGGATTGTTCTGAAAATAAAATACAGGTAATTATTTCCATTAATCAATCAGTTGATAGTATTTTGGGCCATACTCGAATTGCGCACCGTTATTTACCTGAGTCGACGGTTAAAAAAAGGTCAGTAATCTCGACACACGAATTGCGCACCGGAAGTTTGCAGGTATGAAATATAAAAAAACAAACGAAAACCACGCTCGGACCATAATCGCCGTTCGCTGGACTAAGGGTTTCCAAAACTGATGGCGCTTGATCGTACTATATTTTTAATGTTCCATAACTTTCAACATTTTTACGTATCGTATTTTTGAAATTAATTTTTAATCTACTAATGAAAAATACTCTACACCTGCTTATGTATTAAAAATCATTCCTCTATAATGACGGTTTATTAAAAAATATTTGAGAATACGCCAGATTAATTTTAAATATACGTAATTGTTTAAACTTCTAATTCCATTTTTGTTTTTAAAACACGTACTTCCGATAAATGACTGTGATATATTTATGTTTTAATCATTAAAAATTGATTCCGGCTTTTGCAATTTACCAGTTAGCTCAACTTTCAGTAATTTAGCTTACTCCTAATTGTCTACATTTGTATTCTTTTATCTTCCTAGTTTCAAAAGAATTATATTTATGATTAAACGTGTATACTACCTCTTGACATAGCGGCAGCTAAAATTTTTCCTTATTTGTAAGTTATTATTTTTAATAAAATATTTCACTTTCATATATACGTTAATGTTAATTTCGTGTTACCATTAATGTTAAGCAATTATCAACAGTTTTATTATGGGGATGAATATTTCTAGAACAGTTTGAATTCTACAAAGCCCCTGTAAAATAACAATTTTGAAACATCATTTTATTTCTATGATTAAAATAGAGCAGTAATTTAAACAGTGTCGAATTACTGTTATGTACTTATAAGCCAGATGATAATTTTTAATGTTTTTTTATGAGGAAATATGACGTTTACACGTTAAAATGTAAAGCTATATACAAAAATAGTATTAATGCTCTTTCAGAAAATGCTAACGTGCGAACAACTCTTCTAACCTCTGAGCGCTAAAAGTCGCGCAACGATTTAGGAATATGTAATATGACAAATTTAAAATTATCTAAAAATTACTTCAAAATGCATAAATCACCAACCGATATTATTCCTGAAATTTAAAATATACAATAAACAATAAAAACTTTGCATCGCAATAAACATTTCCAATAAGCACTTAATTTAAACCCCATTTGCATCTAAAAACGGCAAACGAATGTAGTTTTCGGAAATATATAAACGGATACTTTGGAAAGAAAAATATTACGATATTTTAGCTTTAAATTTAAATTGGCGGGGGTGCTGGAAACTTAAAAGTTCAAAAAAAAATTTTTTTTTCCCGGGCGTATTCTGTATTAATGGAAAACATTACACGGAAGTAATGAAATCACATTTCAGTGTTGCTTCTAAGAATTACTTTTTTATTCTCATAACCTAAATTTGAGTTTAAACTTGTGCTTCTTTATCATTTATTTAACAAAACACATTAATACCAATCAAATGTGCGCAAAAATATCTATTATCTAGAGTAGAAACTATTTAATTTACAATAAACTACAAATTATAAAAACTTGACGAAGGAAAATTATCTTGTTAAATCCAACTAACATTTAAAGAAAAAAGGTAGTAGTACTGACACTATTTATTTGCGTAATTATTATCATTGTAAGTTTTAATTAAATTGTTTTAAATAGGATTTTATTTTAATGGTAAATTTTTGCGTTGTCATTTAAAATTTAAGTAGAATACTATGTATTGTTTGATGGTACACTAAATGAAAAAATTACGATTTTTAACAAATTTGGTTTTAATTCAAATAACATTTTATAACTGAGATTGAACACACTAGTATTAATGGATAAAATAAAATCTGAACTGAAACTTTCCCGAAACTCGGTTCCCTCAAACTCGTAAGTAACTCGTATATTATAACAACATATTTAATTTGTCAAACTCGAAAATTTTACATGGTCACATTTATATTTTATGTACATTAATCAGTTGATATGAAAGTATTTTGTATTAATGTGAAATAGAAGCTTCATGAAGCATAATATGCCGTGCGCTGAAAATTCTACTGATTCAGTTAGAAATATTATGGTAATTTACGTTATTTTATATCATATTCGTGCAAAAATTATTCTATTTTATGCAACATTTCTTTAAATATGAGTACGTTCCTTAGAGGTTGTTAAAAATATTTCGAATAACAATCGTACTGCTAACGGGATAGTAGCCTATTTTTCGCAAACGTTAAAGTCTTTTTTAATCGACTGAAATGTAGTTCGCTTATTATTCCAAATAGTAAACGCGTTTCATTACGATAACACATTTTGGAAGTCACTGAAAGAGCGACTTTTACTGATTTTATTCCTTCATCGTTTTTATAAAATCCGGAGTATTTTTTTTAAAGGCTGTGCGCAATTCGAGTTGTCAGCGGGTGGGCTATTTCGGGTCTGGTGCGCAATTCGTGTGTGACTTGTCACTGCGTTAGTGGTTGGTGCGCAATTCGTGTGTCCCCGTATTTTGTTCCGCGCATGTTCTACCATGGAATTGTAATGTAAGGAATAAAATCTTATATGTCTAAAAAAACCTTTTTCTTCAAATTGCTAAAATATTTCTTTAATGTTATCTTCAACTTGTTTATATACTTTGTTGCAGAAAATAATGTAAAACGAATTTTTTTTATTGAATTGAATTTTTTGTTTAGCGCACAATGTTTTGACAAGGACTTTTATTTTAAATTGGTTCTTACAAAAGATGCCTTTAAACAACCTTTTAAAGGCGTTTTAATGATATCCACGGTGTTAGCATATAAAAAAAAAACGAACATATATTGACAAGTTGGCCACCACCCAACTGGGGAAACCAGGAAAAAAAGTAAAAATAGCCAAACAATAGTTCTGATAACGAAAAGTAATTTAAAGCGAAAAATTAATGCATTTTTAATGTACTTTACTCGATAATAAATTACCAAGTTCTTTTCGATTTGCATAAAATATGCTGCGGTGGTCAAACATTATCGATAGTAACAAAAAAATCATTCTTTTTCTTCTTTTTTTTACTACTTGCCTCCAGTTTTTAATTAAAAGATTCTCTATAATGGAAGGTCTATTTTCACGATGAGTAATACTTACATTTAATGGCAGTACATTTTAGTTACAATTTTAATAAAGCGCGTTAAAAAATTTTTAGTATGTGTTCCAGTTTTTTTAGGAGGGTTGAATCCTTTCAGTAAAACTTTTGGATGGGCTTGAGCTCTGTAAATCTCTTACCGCCTATGATAACAAATGTAAATATATTAGACATTAAAACTATTTAAATGGGCAAGGACCTGTTATAAACTTAATCAACTTTTGTAGTAATAAAGTGAACATATATCGCTGGAGTTAGTACAACGGTGAAGTATTTCAAATGCGAATATAACAATTTCGAAGAATTAAAAAATTAATTTGCTATTTTTTTTGTTTCTACTGATATTTGCTTTTGCTTTGATTAGTTGGGTTTATTAGTATAAGCGGAAGAAGCTTCGCATAAGCTCTGGTATTAACCACGGCGTATTCGTTTATTATAAAAAGATAATAAACTCGTTAGAATGTTTTTACAATGTGCTCTTTAATGCTACAACTAGAATTAATAATTTTAAAACCAGTTGAGAAAACATTGTTGTTTATAATCGGTTATTTTACTTGAAATTTATTTGTTCACACTTGCTTTTTCATTATTTTAAATTACGTAATAAATCATATTTTACATATTTGGTTTTATTCAGGAGTATCCTAAAAAAAATTTCTCAGTAAAAATATTAAAAAAATCCCGGTAAACTGTTATATTCAGGACACCAGTTCGTTTTGAGCTGTTAATAGTTCATATGGATACGTACGTCGTCACTGCCTTTTAGTTCTTTTCAACTTATTTCATATTTCATTGCAGATTAAAGAAAAATATTAATTTATTTCAAAATAATTCAAATTAATTGTTTTTACAATAGTTAAAAATTTTTGAAATATTTTTCCCACTTCATTGTTCTTAAAATGTTTCAAAATGTGTAAACTATTTCAAATTTACTAACAGCCATGAATGGCTAAAAATCCAAAAGCTGAAAGCGGACAGCCTATAAATCCAAAAGCTAAATTCTGACTACATTTGTAATTTAATTATTGGATACAAAATGAAAAAAAACTTTTTTTTTTTTTTTAACTTTACTATTTCTAAGATATTCACAAAATTCTAGCCGCTAAAAAATTTTTAAGTTAATTTTATTTTAATTATAAATTTTAGAACAACGTGATTTTGTCCGTTGTAGTTATTGTTCCCACGCTCATTGGCGCACTCATGGTGGGTGCTACGGGGCCATTGCTCCCCCCAAAAATCTTCGAAATCTTAATTTCGTTTTGTAATGTTTTGTTTTACCTAATTTTTTTTTTTAAAAACATACATATTTACTTTTTGCTTATATTACAAGTGTAATGTTATATACTTTTAACTAATTTTTTAAAAATAAAATTCGTATGCTTACCTAATTTGTGCTCATTACAAACAAAAGGTTATGTTTCTATTATTATTATTTTTTTTTTAATTAAATTCGTCAGTTTTGTAATTGTTGTAAAAATAATATTTGTTAATTTTGTATTTTTTTTTTAATTTTAATTGACAGACTACAGAAAAATAGATAGTTACTTTGTGGAGATTCCGAGTTACCACTCCCTAACCTTCTAAATTCTAGCCCCGACCAAAAAAAAATTCTCAGTGCGCCTTTGCCCACGCTCGCTATAATATTGTTCTTAGGCCTGCTATAGATCGCGTGGTTTATTGTCACATTTATTACATCATGTCATCGACCGCTCATTTGCATGTGAATGTCCCATCGCGCCGTGTTATCTATGTTATCGGTGTTGTCGCGCCGGTTGTTATCCTTCCGTGTTTTGAAATTTGTGTTATTCAATTGGTTTTTTATTTGTTTTTTTTCTTTTTTTATTAATTTTTAAGTATGCCCGCCGAAATTGAATTGTGCGACGCGTTATGTGAGCCCACGTTTTACCAGTTAATGCGGTATACGGAAGGAGAGATAGTCCAATATTACATCAAACATCGGGTTCTTCCGTATTTCAGGTTAAATTAATTCAAACAAATTTTTTTTCCTTTTTTTTTTTTATACTTCATTTCTTTCTACCTACTTCTGCGCTATTTTTTTTTTACGAAGTTTTCGTTTCTTATATACTTTAGGGTTTGCTCGGCGTGTCAGAATTAGTTTATTAACTTTAGCACCGCCGCTGAGACGTATCCAGCCTATTAATGTATGCAACTTTATATATTAAGGTATATATCACCTTTTTTACGAATACTACAATATTCATTCTATATAGTATTTTAACGTAATTTTTAATATTTCCTTTTTACGGCTTGTTTTTACATCACTATTTACGGTGTATTGTTCGTTATTTTTAAAATATTCCCTCCTCTCTTTAAAGTATTTCGCTTTTTCCGCGCCATTTTAAATATGTCCGTTACTAACTGATTATTTTTCCGGCAAGTTTCACTTTTCGAGCTATTTTTCGTACTTACGTTACTTCGCCGTCATGTTGATTTTTGGTCGTAATTTTAGTTCGTTCATTTTCGTTGTTATTCATGATGTGTGTTAGTTCACACACCATGAATAACAGCGAAAATGAACGAACTAAAATTACGACCAAAAATGAACTAATGCCCTGAATATAACAGCTTACCGTTAACTATTTTCTTTATCTTTTAAATTTTTTCTTGGTTATCAGTATGCATTTAGAAATGTTGGAATGTCATGTTCTTATTTTTTTTTTTTTTTTGGCGAAATTTGTGTCAACTTTTAACTGCTTCATAATCTAATCAGCGAACACACGGCGTTGTCTATGGTTGTTTACCTTAAGCTCTTGATTAGTTTGATTTTATACGGATGCAGATCCAAGTCTGGATGCAAAATTAGCTAAATTGGAGCTGTAGTAAGGTCAAGTTCTTTTGAACTACGAGAAATTGACTGCCTTGGGAGCGGCAATATTTTCAGCCTGATTATTTATCGAACCGGTTGACTCGAATTTGGCTACCAAATGTTGAATAGTCAGTTGTGGTGAGGATTCGAACGTTTTTTTGAACGGAGCACTGATTTTGAAAATAAAAAATTAATGATTCGCAATATAAACTTCCGGGGTGCTTTGCCATGCACTGCTGAACAATTCACAACCAATTTGACAGATGTTGCTTTTATAACTGTAATGTATGCTGTAATGTGACCATTACACGGCTCGATAAAATTAAATAAATAAAAAAAGAAAGGTAAAATAAATAATACAAAAAATAAAATATAAAATTTAAATAATTATCGAAAACGTGGTGCGAGTGAGAATGTGAGTGTGATTGAAATCCTGTTTGTCGGTCAGGGGGTGGATACACGATCACGCGATTCGTCTGGAGAAAGGCCTATACCGATAAATGATGTCGATTGGGTTACGGGGAGGACAAGAGAAAGTAACGAAATGGCTAAGACATCGAAACCGAAAAAGGAGGAGTCAGTCGCAGCAGAGATCGATCAGTGGTAATTGTTCCGTTAGCAAGTGTCTGCTTCCAAAAATCGTACCGTTACCTGAAGAAGAGAATTTGAGAAGTCTTCGTAAACCTGCCGCGCGAAAAGGTCATTAGTATTAAGACCATTTTCGCAGTCGAAGTAAAAAAGTTATTCGGAAGTCCGGTTTGTGTCGGTGTTAAAGTAATAAATATTCGGTTGTCGTAACCCGTGACCAAGCGGATACCTGTAATTTATCGCCGCATCCTGGATCATCGCTGACAAATAGGATATGTACAAATTATGTTATTATTAATTCCGTTATTATTTTGCGTCATATTCGTGTTTATTATAATTGTGTCTTTTTAGCGGTCGGCCGTCAAAGAAATATCAGTGTAGGACATTGTCAATATATCTCGATTTATAATTGGACAAATTATTTTAAAATTGTAACACAGAAAAAAGGATAACAAGGAAAAAGAAAAATATAAATAAAAAGATTTATATATATGTCCACGGAAGTTAATTCTGCGGTGCCATCCCTGCGGGCATAGAAAAAACAGTAATAACCGTTACATTCGGTATCCTTCGTGGGGAATAATCTTAGAAAATTGCTCACAAAATAAAATAAATTAACTCATTCTTTTAATTTCGTTTTTAATTCTCAAATAAATAAATTGTAATGTGTCCATTACATGGAACTAATAAAAGACAGAGAAAATACAATAATACAACAATAACCACGATTTAGAGTAAATGATGCGAGAGCGGATGTGCGCGTGCCTGGAACTGTTGTCGGTGGGACCAGCCAATCATCATCCCGCAGGAAACAAAAAGGATCTACCTGATTCGGCCAAGTCCAGCGGTCACGGTCGGGAAGGCGGTCGACATTTTGGAAAATCCAGGAGAAGATTTTAGCGAGAAAGGCAGTAGCAGCCTTACAGGCAGTTGGTTGGTTTTCTACCGTCACTAAGTTGTGTCTTTTACCTCCGAGGAGTTCGCGTTATACGTCTGCTAGAATAACAGAAATTGTTTACCTATCGTTCGTTAAAGTGTTCGGTCGAACCTGTAACAGTGACCGGAAATCGTTAATAACGAAAATTGTCAAATTCGGGAAAAACAGAAACGAATCGCGGAATCCAAACATCAAGGCCCGACTATTCGAATTCATCAGCCAATCAACGAACCGCCGATTCACGGACCACGGACCACCGCCGGCAACAGTGTTACGTACAATTTTATATTATATTTAATTAACAGTGTATATTATTCCATTGTCGTATTCGTAAATTAATATTGTGTTTTTCAGCTTTCGACCGGTAAAGAAAGATAGGTGTCCCTTTTATATAATATAGTGTTTATTTCAACAATTCAGAAAGTTAAGTTATTCAAATCGTCATATTTTAAAATTTTGATAAAAACAAAAATTAAATCAAATCCACGAGTATAAAACCTCGTGGTTGGCATCCCTGAGGACCAAGTGAACGACTAGGACCGTTACAAAATAAAATGGACCCTAGTGTTATAGAATTTTTAAAATCGTAGTTCGAAAATATAAACAAAAAAATTCGACGAACAAAGTAAATTTAACGATAAATGAACGAAAAACTTGAAATCCTAAATAATAATTATATCAATTTGAAGTCTGATAATTTTAAAAAAGAAATAACGCAAATGCGGAAATGGTTGATGAACGTATAAACGGACTTGATGAGCGTATTGAAGAAGAGAAAAGGATTGTTGAGAAGGAAAGGAAGGCTGACCGCGTCGAAATGAAGAAGGTCATGAAAGAGATAGAGAAAGAGCGAAAGGAACGGAAAAAGGATAATATTTCCCGAAAGAAAGAGAAAACTGAGGAAATTAAGCGGTTTAAGGAGGTTGATAGTGGAATTAGTTAAACCGAGGGAATTTGTAACAGGAAATGGAGGAGAGCCTAGATGCGGTGAAGTCGAAATTGGAAGAAAGGCTCGACTGCCTTGAAAGTAAATTAACTAATGAAGACGAGACTAAACAGAGGTTGGCGGCATTAGAATTAATCCAAGAGAGTCTACAGAATGAGGTCGCGGGTCTGGCTGAAGTTGATGTAAGTCGTCCGAAAGAGAGTAATAACGAAATGGACGGAATAAAATTATTAGAACATTTCGGTATTCACGCTTTTAAGCAGATAAGAAAATTTAATGGGAATAATCAGGACTTACATACCATAGAGTTTATTCATGAATTGGAATTAAAATTTGGCGAATACCTACCTGATGGGCGAGGATATAAAGGTAGAGGTTGCTTTGGGGCACTTAGAAGGAAGGCAGACGACATGGATAAAAAATTCGCAAACAGATTGCAAGAGTCGGGGCGATTTAAAACAGCGATTGAAAAGTAGATTCTGGAGTGCGGACGAACAGGAATGCTTGAAGAGTAAATTCTTTTCTATATCGGTGGTCACGGATCGGAATAAGTGTGAAGAGGTTATTGATAGGTGGAGATTTTTTCAGAACAGAAGACTGGCCAAGTGGTAGTCCCGACTTAAATTACTCTCTCTGACAAAAGATAGAAGCGGTAGCATGCGCGAAAGTGATCGAAATGTCGACGCACTCGAGAAATCTATCAGGAAAACTGTAAAGAATTTTCCATTGGACACGATTATTCGTAATTCCCCATAGACGAATGGCCACGACGTCTTCGTAAATGTGTCGCTGCTGAAGGCGGACATTTCGAATAATTTCTATGTAGTTTTGTAGCCTTTTTTCATCTAATTTTCGTAAATGTAATTTTTATCGGGTTTCCGTTTATGTCGTAATTCGCGTTTAAAGTACTGACGGTACTTTTAACCGTACTATTTATTGATTAATCTCGTCGAAGAACAGGGAAGAGATCCTGCATGGGGGAAGGTACCGTGACTCATTGCTTAAATCTGGTAAATTAGAAAATTTATATAAAATCTCTAAGAATAAACTATTCATTAGAATAAGATCCGAAAGTATTCGGAGGCTATGTCTATAAAGGAGGTTGTTGATTCCAATTATATAGGAAATACATACATACTTTGGACACCCGTGGGTAAAGAGTACAATAGCTGTAATAGCAAAGTATTGCATGTGTAAATATCTGAGTAGAGAAGTACGAAGCCAATTAAAAACTTGCGATACATGCGGAAAGGTTAAATTAATGAACGAGTTGAAAAAAATCAAAATCAAAAGTATCATAACACAGAATACATTAGAGATCATATCGATCGACATTAAAGGAGCCATTACCAAAGGTGGGAAAGGTCAATAAATTATTCGTAATGTACGACATATTTATGAAGTATGTGAAGTTATATCCAATCGGAAAAGCTACATCGGCGGCCGTTATTAGAAAATTGAAGGAATGCGTAAAGAATATTGGACGGCCCAAAACATTAATTTGTGATAATGCTATTATATTTAGAAGTAAGTAATGCGAAGAGAATTGTAGGCTGGAAAATATAGAGTTGCGACATACATGGATTTATTCGCCAAAATGTAATCTGGTCAAGCGAAGCAATCGAAAAATCACAAAATTACTGCGCCTAGATGCGCATAACAATCATAAATCGTGACTAAAATATGTGAGTAAGATTAAAGAAATTATAAATCATCTACCTAATACCATTATAACCGGCTTTAGTCTATATTACATGTTGGTGAAAAAGGCGCCGTATCGAGCTATTTATAGTAACATTGAATTCTCGGAACGTCGAGTTTATAATTATGAAGAAATAATAAAGACTCGAGAAAATAGCATGAAGGCGATAAAGACGCGAAAAAGGAAAAATGACAAATTTAAACATCGCTCGTATGAAGTAGGAGAGTTCGCATATGTAAAGAAACATACGTTATCTAATAAGTCGAAAAACCAATGCAAAAAATTAGATTTACTATATGAAGGGCCATATATCATTAAACAAAAAATCTTCGACAATGCTTACGAATTATGGGATGAGAATAAAAACATTAATAAAGGCATACACAACCATGATAATCTCCGGCCGGCGAAATAGAAATTGAAGAGAGATGTAAGCTAAGCAAGTGCACGGTGATTTAAATTTTTTTTTCAAGCTCTTTTAATCTCTTTCAATATTAATTAATAATGAGGTCATTCTTTCAGAGTCAGGGTAGTACATAAAATAAACATTGTGAAAAACTGTTATAAATACCAGCTTTGAAATAAATTACGAAACATTTTATTTTTTAAATTACGTCAATTGGAATTTATTTTTTTATTAGTATTATAAAACTATCATCTGGGTTCCAGGAGTGTCATCCCCGTAGCGAGGTCCGAAGGATTGAATTTTGCATACGTGCATGTTTATGAAATACCAAATTAGATAATAGTACGTTTAATTTGCTTAAAATAACGAAAATATTTTTTGATTTTCTGTACAATTGAAGCCAAATGGATAACGTTACAGCACGAAACATTTATGTAAAGCGGTGGCATTTTTACATTAAAAATAATAAATAAATAGTGGTGATTTAAATTTTTTTTCAAACCCTTACAATCTCATCTAATATTTATTAATCAGAACGCCATTCGCCCGGGGCGCCAAGAAGGATAGTATGTAAAGTTATAGTAGCATGCTTTGAAATAAATTGCCAAATATTTTTCTAAAGGATTATGTGTCGACAATTGAAGTTTACTTTTTTATGGGTATTATAGAACTTCCATCTAGGGATTTGAGGATGTTGTCCTTATAACGAGGTCTGAAGGATTGAATTTTGTATGTTTAATGTACGTGTTTATAAAATTTCGAACTAGATAATGGCACGTTTAATTTGTTTAAAATAACGAAAACATTTTCTGATTTGTTATAGAATTGAAACAGAATGGATGACGTTACAGCCCAAAACATTATGCTAAAGTTAAATGAATGGAGAAAAGCCGGTATAAAGTGCGACGTTATTCTTATTATTGACGAGCAAGAGTTTCATGCGCATAAGAACATTCTCGCAGCTACCATTAAATTCTTCGAGAAGTTATTTACAGGTGACTTTGCTGAAAAGGAGAAAAACCCCATCACTTTGAAAGATATTGACCCGAATGGATTTAGATTGATTTTGGACTACATCTATACGAAAGAAATTGAAATAGATGACGACAATTTTGAACAAGTTCTATCTGTAGCTGATTATTATCAAATTGAATGTTTGATGAAAAAATTATTCGATTATGTTAAAGACGATATTAATACTGGTAATGGATTTTATTATTACCATTTAGCAGATTGTGTTGGAAATGAGAGGATAAAACAATTTACAAAAGAATTTATACGAGAAGATTTTATTTCGTGTTCAAATTCTGCTGCGTTTCTTGATGTAACATATGCAGTTCTGCTTGAATTTATCGACAGTTCGATACAAATAGAACTAGATAGATTTAAAATTATAATGAACTGGATTCAGTACGATTCGAATAAACGATCTGATTATTTATCACATCTTATTGAACATGTTCGTTTCGAGTACATCAGTAATGAAGAAGTAGTTGTCGAAATTTTGGATTACCAATTAATAATTAATAGTCCAGAAATTATTCAAACTATAAATAAAAGAAAAAAGGCGGAACGCCCAACATGGATTTACGGTATGGATGGATCATATCTAATAAAATTGGGTATAGTTAATGCTGAGGTAATAACAATACATTTGATGGCAAAGGCAGAAGTAAATTATGATAAATTCAAAATTGCTTATTGTGCCGACGCGATATATATATGTACCTACATATCGCAAAGCGGCAATATTTTATATCGTTTTAAAGATTCTCAATGGAATCATTTAGCTAATGCTGATAAGAGGTATGAGGCTTATCAAAGTATAGTATATTCAGAAGAATATGAAACTCTTTACCTCGCTAATGAATATGACATATTATGTTATAAATATGATAAGTTGGGTGCAAGTTGTAATAAAAATTACACTAAGGACGAGGACAAAAGGATAGGAAGAATTTGTGGCTCATTAGTTTGCTATAATAATTTTATTTATACAGCTGCTTCTAGCCGCGATGGTCTATACTACATAATAAGATATGATCCACTTAATGAAAGTGTACATTTCATGAGGCAGTTATTAAAACCTTGCCCAAAAGCGGTAAGCGCCGCTTTAGAAGACAAAATGTTTATCATAAGCGGCGGCTTTACACAGATGTACGATATTACGAAAGATCAGTGTACACTAATAGAACAGAATAAATATAAAGATATTTCCTATCATTCGTTGATCGGATATCAAAACCGACTGTATGCAATTAGAGAAAAATGGGATGTGATCGATGTTTATGATCTCTTAAAACAGAATTGGGCCGAGGAAATTGATTTAAAGAGGAGTAATAGACCCATTTTTAATATTAAATAAAAAATTAGAAATATATTAATATTAAGTAAATTAAATGAACTTTTGTATTCATTTTTTCGTAGTTATAGGGTATTATATATTTTTTTTACTTTTACAACTATTATTGATCTTTAGTTATGTATTAAATTTTACAGAATATACACAGCACATGCGCACTCATGGATAATTTTTTTTATTATTTATAAGTTCTATACTCTGATTATGTACTTTTTAAAAATTCCTTGGAAAACAGAACGACATTTCGTTTTTAAATATTGATTAAGAATTTATACTTAGATGTAATGATAAATTTTGAAGTTAATATTTTCATTTCGCTTTTTTCTCTTTTTTAACGACTTTAAATAATCCCCGAATAAATATTTTTTAATATCTTTTTGCCTGTTTTTCTTGTATAGCGTAATGCGTACATTACATTAAAACATGGGCGTACCGCTGTTGAGAGTCCAAATTCTTTACTTCGAAATGACTTTAAAAGATGAAAAAGAGTGACATCTGATGTTACCAAATGAAATTAAATTGTTCTTTAGCGACAACGCATCTTTTTTATGAAGTGGCTATTCAGTATATTTGAAAATCGAAAGCAGTTGTATGTACATTAGTGATGGGTGCTTGCGAGATGTTTTAACAATCGAGATAGTCGTAATCGGATAAAAAACCAATCCAGTCAGCCGTGGAATCGAGTTAAGCTTTAACAATCTTGTTGATGGGGCGCGCATTTCATATTGCGGAATCAGTTATCAAAGTATCAATGCTAGTCATCGTAGTGACGGGCGATTGTAATGTATTTTTAGAATCAAAAAAAAATTTCACACTGTAAAATACAAATTGAGGCAACTATCGAATCACAATTATAGTTACTAATGAAAATGTTAAATTTTATTTGACCCCGGAAATTTTTTTTTTTTATGGGTATGCCAACGAAGAGCAACAGCCCAATCAGCCAAGGAATCTAAGTAATAGTTCAAAAGGAGAATAACATATTAGATTTCAATCTGGTGCGAGACTGAATGAATGAGAGAAGCTAGAATAGGAACAACTGACAAGGAAGGAAATGAGAGAACATAAGAGTCATTGTATGGAGTAGGAAGACGAAGATCCAAAAGCCGAGAATAGAAGAGAGAACGTTCTGAAGAGAGTGAGGAACATTCGAAGAAGACGTGATTGATATCACACAGAAAAAAGGAATCCTCTGGGTGAAGAGTGCACCGCGTAGAAGAGACGAGGGAAAAACGATAAAGTGGCAAAGGGAGAAAGGTATGACCGAAACGAAGACTACATATAGCGGTGATCAGGGGACGACAAAGGGAAGGAAATATGTCGAACCATCTGGTCAAAGAAGGTAAGGGCTGAGCGGAAAGATAAAAGGAATTCGGATTTGAGAAAAGAGAAAAATAAATATCCTTCCATAATGTAATATGGAACTGTGTGGATATATGATCAATATTGTGAGCGGAAAATTTATGAAGAGGATATCCATTGGAAGCAACTGAGCGAGCCAAGGAATCAGCCACCTCATTACCCTCAATTCCAGCATGGCTAGGAATCCACAATAAATCTATTTGAATCGAACAGAACAGAAATAATTCGTGAATTAGATTGCGAATAAGGAGAATGAAAGGATCAAAAGAGGACAACGGTAGGGGAGAAGAAACCGCCTGCAAGACACTTCCAGAGTCAGCTATTAAAATAAATTTATCCGAGAGGATAGAAGAGGAAGAGATAAAAAGAATTGCATGAAGTATGGCAGCAGATTCAGCGGTAAATATAGAGCAGCAGGAAGGAAGTTTAAAGGATTCCGGAGTAGTTGTGAGAAGGAAAAACAAAGGCGGCACCAACCCCATCAGCCCTCTTAGAACCATCAGTAAAAATAACGGAATGATTGGGATATAAAGAGCTTAAAACCATGTGATATTCAGATCTAACTATAGAGTGAGGAAGGAATTTGGCAGAACTTGACAAATGAAATACGTGAGGAGGATGTAAGAGACTGAAATAATTAAGAGAAAAGTACGAAGATTTATAATAGGAAAAAATATAGGGAGAAAAATTGGCAAGACGAACAGAAATGAAAGATAAAATTGGAATTCTGTTGGGAGTAAAACGCCAGTTGTGAAAAATAGAGCAATAGGCAGCTATAATCCTAGAGGAAAAAGAGGGAAGGCGTTTGATTAGGAAATGATAGCCTAGATACTGCGGATGAACAAAGGGAGTGATTTTGACTCGGGGGGGGGGGGGGATTGGAATAGATTTACGTGCACCCAGACAAAGACGAAGACAGGAATTTAGAATGTGGTCAAGCTTTAACAGAAGGGATTTAGAAGCGTTGCTGTATATACTTAGAAAGAATGAAAGAGACTTATACAATAAGGAAAGAATGTAAGGATCACCACCCCACCTGTACGATGAGAGTGATTTTAAAAGATTAATCCTTTTAAGACAAGAAATATTCAGGCGACTAATATGTTCCTGAAAGGAGAGACGGCCGTTAGAAGCACGCTCAAATAACATAAGCTCCCCACAAGAGGGACAGGATAATGACTTAAGGTTAGATTGATTGAGGAAGGATTATATGAACGAAAAGTAAAAACCATGGCCGCGGATTTATGAGGAGAGACAAAAAGATGAATATTGAAAAGAGCATTTTCTGTAGTGGCTAATGACCTATTTAGTTCTGAAACAGCATCCGTTAAGTTTCGAGAAGCTCGGAAAATAAAAAAACATTAAATTTTTAAAAAGTGTTGGTAAAAAGAACAGGTTCTGATATCTAAATAATAATATTTATTAATCGAGTTAAAGAATAGTATATTACGTACAATCTTGCGTTTTTTTTTGGTTTTTTTGTTTTTTTAAAATGTTAACACGTATTTCCTAATGTATTATAGTAGTTTTTGTCTTAAAAGTAGATAATACATATTTTCACTACTATAGACTGAATGTTCTTTTTGATGCATCTTGACTGGGCAAAAAAAATTAAAAATTTATCTATCTAAATTTTTTAAAGCAACCAATTTTTCTTATAAAATTTGAACCTGAGAACATGTTGCACTATTTTTTAAATGTATGTACATAATAGCCTGGAACATCTATGAATCCACGGACATTCAGGCATTGATGGAAATGTAGCCGTCGACCTGCTTGCTAAAGTTGCGGCTTCCAATGGAAATTTTATTAATAGGTTTTCAGCACGCAATATTCTTCTTCCCATTAAATCCTGCCACCTTAGACTTTGACACTTTGTTTATGTTTCTCTTTTCGCTAATCCTATTTCCTTTTATCTCTTGATTAACCCCCTGTTCAACTATCTCGCCTCCATTTCTCGCATAGTCTCCTTTTTTTTAGGATTCCGTATACATATAATGTACGGAATCCTTATAAGATGGTACACAAATGACAAAAATATCAAATAAAAATCAATAATTCACGAACGGCTTGACTTATAAACTTCAAATTTGGAACATAAATTACAATTAAAATTATCTTTAAAACGATCTATAACTTGAAGATGACCGATTACCCTAGGCGGCAAAAAACCCAAAAAACCGTCAAGAATATATAATATGGTACTTAAAACGACCTCAAAAATCATTAAAAAATCATAACTCGCCACTAGATAAACTTATAACGCTGAAATTCAAAATATAAACTACAATGCAGGAGTACTTTCATAAAATAAATAAATTTGGTTACAAAAGTTATGTAAAGTTGCCCAAAAGTTCAAAAAAGCGCGAAAAATGACGTGTAGCCCTCCCCTAGCGCCGCGAATATTACCGATAAAAATTTTGAACACGGTTAAAAATATGCGCTTCCACGTATATTTCTCTAGTTTGGAGCATCCGAGTTTCCAGCTTTAAAATTGGACCCTCGGGGCACCGAAAGCTCGAGATTTTGGAAAAAAATATTTTTTTTCTTGGGCTTGTTATATATCATTAGATAGATCTCTAGTAGTCGGGAACGAAACCGAATTTCATTTTTTTAACCAAACTATCAAAGTTGCGGTAAAGCTCAAAAAAGCTCGAAAAAATGCGCGTCCTCTAGCGCGGCGAGTATTATAGCTAAAAATTTAAAACATGGTTAAAAGTATGCGCTTCCACGTATATTTCTGTAATTTGGTACGTCCGGGTCTCCAGCTTTAAAAATAAAACTCCGGAGCTTCGAAAGCTCAAAATTTTAATAAAAATATAATAGTTTCTGTTCTGTTTCATGCATCTTTTCCATTTTGCTGGGCTAATGCTGTCTGGTAGCAAACCCGAGGGGATAAAAAAAACAAACAAAAAAACTATAAATCCAGAGTTTTAAGCTTTTAAGCTTTAATTACAATTTTTTTGTTTCTTTAGATATGTTTCATTACTGAAAGACATTAATTTCGAATTCTACATATTGAAGTTAAAACAATCTGAATTTATTAATTGTTAACTGATATTATGGTTTTATATTCTTATAAATATTTGATTTTTATATAAAATTTTTACTTTTAAAAAGTACAATTTATTCTAAATACAAACAATATAGATTCCCTGAAACCATTTTCGGAATTAAAACGATCGAAAATAAAAATGTAGACATTTTCATAAATTTCTTTAAGTACTACATTAGCGGAGCAAAACAACTGTTTAAATTCTTTATTTATGATTTCATAAACAAATAATTTTTGTTTTTTCCATCTGTAAGTCACTTTTACTTCACACGAAGTATAATGTATGAATTCTCGATATAATATTTGTACAAATATCGCAAACTTCATCGAAACATATAAAAAATCACTATTATTAGTTTAAAATTATACAAATATTATGAATTACATTTACATTTTTGCAATTGTGATTATAAAATTTTCCCTACAGAAGTGTTTTAAGCTGTAATAAATCCCGCAGAATAATTTACTTGTGATTAGTATGAGCCTAGTTTTCAGTTCCACTGGTCAGTAATTTCATTTTTTTTAAGGGATCAATCATTCATAAAATAATCAGGAGAGTTTACATTCGAAAGTTTGATTTTGGTCAAGGATCTCAGCAAAAACAAAAAAGAAAACCAGGTTCACACCCAAACGCCGATTCAGGAGGAGACAATTTGTCCTTTATGTTTCGAATCCCACGATGAGGACTGGATTCAATGTGGAAACTGTAAGTCGGTGGTCCATGAAGCTAGTGCGAACATTTCGGAAATCTCAAATCAGTATATTTGTGATTATTGTATAATACAACAGTTCTAGTTTCAGCTGGCCGGTACTGGAGGACAATTTTTTTAAACTTAATTTTTCATTGTTTGGAATTTTACGAATAAAGTTGATTAGTTCTAAATTTATTGGCATTCTATTGTCTACTATTTATAGCTAATGAGTGTCCCTAAATATGTCAGCAGCAAGTAAACATGTAACATGATAAACTTTAATTTTATCGTAATCAAACCTTAAGGTGTCGGTATTGCCGGATTCTCCCCTACTATTAGATTAATAAGTCATTTTTGCTTAATATTAACTGTACTTTTCGTTTATTAACTTTTTAAATACACCTTCTTTTTGATGAGTAATCGTCTGCTGCTGACAAATCCAACGCAATATAGAAAAAACAAATGAATACACTTTCAGCCTCTTTCTTAAGATTTAAAAAGAAAATATTAGGAACAAATTTCTGTCCAAAAAATAAAAATTAAGAAAAAGAAAAAAATTATCCTGTTTGTTTTTTAACGAGGAACTTGGATAAAACTAGCATAAATGTGCATTGTTTTCAATTTGTAATAAAAGCATTTGTTCGTTTACAACTCTTTATCTAGATCATTTTTCTTTCTTTCTTTCTGGAACAACTCCGAACTTTAATGTTCATGTCACATTAAATATCAATAAGGCTTCCTATATACTGACTGATAAAGGCTGGTGTGATTTATACAGCGCTGATCATTATCGGGAGTCGTCGTTTCCTGTATATTTACATTAAACATTTTTAGCGGTATTTTTTTACTTCTGATTTTCATATGAACGTTTTTTGTTGTTTTTCGGAAAGAAAAGATTAACAGCAGAATAAAATAGCAAAAATAATGATGCGTTTAGTCTGTTTAAAATTCGACAATGATGACGCGCTGTTGCCAACACGAAATCATTCGTATGTTTGTCTGATTTGTTTTTTATTACCTGAGTAACCGAAAGCTTAATTTTAGGCAAAATGGGATGTCATCTTGGTTAGGTGGGTGCGTATGCTATCGCGGCGGCAACCGAAGCGTTTGCGGCATCAGTCCGCGCACATTTGTGTGGCTAAAGCTATGGTGAATATATACAATTTTTTAAAATTCACGGCTAAAAATCTCACGATATCAACATAGAGGTCCATTCCGTTCGGTTGCGTGTACGCGTCTTTGACTTTGACTTCTATATGCTATTCATTTTATCGAGAAAGATACCATATGTTATTAGTTTAATTCAATAAGTTAAATCGATTTAAATATTATTTTGAGCAATAGAGGAAGTGTTGTAAACATATTTCCTACAATCTCGAATGTACGTGAATCTGCATTTATCAAACAATAATGCAAAGCTGAAGCAGATCAAGTCCCGTACTTAATTCTCCTTATTTGCCCCTCTTAAAGTCACAGATATAATATGTAAAAGAAGAAAGAAAAATAAACTAAAACGTAAGAAATTCGAAATACTCGTGTAAAACCGTTATACCGGAAAAGCAAAAGAAAATTAATATCATTCTTTGTAGCGAACGAAATGCATATAAAGTCGTATATATCCCGAAATCGGCGAACTCAGAATCGCTGAAAATGACTTATTACTACCACACTGCCGTCGCAATCAACTGTGATCCGGCCGTTTAAGAAAAAGACTATCGGAGCGACACTGGCGGCCCTATTACACTTGTACGATACACACTCGACACGACACAACTGCGAATAATAATCGAATTTTAAGAAAATATTAATTCTGCATACGGCTAGTAGTAACGTTATTTCTAACAGTAGATAATATGCTGAATTGTTATTTAATTTTAAACAAAACGATTCGTAAATTTGATGCATTCAACACCATTACGCGATTTAAGACCAATATAAGCATCACTACAAGGTATTACGGGGGTTGCGCATTAAATTGCAATTTATTTAAACCTTCGAAAAGTTCAAAAAGTTTTGCAATTAACGCTATAAAATTTATAAGAGAAAATTGTTAATTTTTAAGAAATGTGCGTATAAAAATAGTGAAAATTTTATTGGTTTTCTGTCATTAATTACAGTTAGTATAGCGCGAATTATCATCCACTTCATTCTGTGCTATTTCGATGCGTTTAATTTGAATATCTTCCGGATCAAATTTAAATAATTCGCGTTAATTGAAGGGGAAAGTTAAGTGTCTTTTTTTAATAAAATATTCCAACGGTACCGTCGATTCTAACATTATTTCTTTTAAAACGCGATGCAGTGCCATAAGATGGTATTATCGTCATTACTCGACTGACGTGATTCTGTTATTTTAAACTTTGGCAACACAGAATCTGTAATTAAATCTAAAGCAAATGAGCATCAGGAAAATGAACATTAATGTAGCTTATGGTGAAAAGTGGTTGAAAGTTGTTTTCAGAAAATAACTAAAGCGATATCTTCATAATAAATAAGTTTACCATATAATATGTACGAAGGTTGTCTCATTTTTTTTTATATATTTTCGGAATTTTAAGAGTGAAGAACGGTTATAGTCTATTTTTAGGAAAACTTAATATCACACAACATGCAGAAAGGAGTGTGATTTACGTATTGAAGCGTTATATCTTATTTGGATTTTTATTCTTATATCAGGGATGCCACGGCGAGTTTTATTCCCGCGGATCTATTTTATTGCACTGTTATTATGATGATTATCGCCTTTCATATGATATTTATTATTATTTTTAATAATTAATATAATTTCTAATAATAATAATAATTATTATTATTATTTTAATTAATTAATTTTTTTTTTTTAATCCACGCACACAAGAACGTTAATTATGTTATTTATTACCAAACTCGTACATGTAGATCTTTCGAGAACGGTCGACTGTAAGAAAAATGAATACTCTTATTTAAAATCAAAATGATAAAAATACTGTAATTTAAATAATAAATTGCCACCGAAATGGTGATTAATATAGACTTAAATAAATTGTATACATATCTCGAACTCCCTGGGGGGGGGGGGGTCAATGCCGATGATATGATGACGGTAATTCGTTGATCCTGTTCATCTATTGTCACTTCTGGTATGAGAATCTTCTCTTTTCGTTTTATTTTAACCAAATTAATTCATTGATATTTTTTCGAATAAACGCGATAAAATGATCATGATTTTATACGGCCGAATACAATAACGGAAAGCGTCTGGGGACTCCCGCTCAGCCTTTTTCTACTGCCTTTTTCCGACTCCAAAATCTGACTGATTACTCGTGAACATATTTCCGACCTCTAAACCAAATCAAAGTCCTCTCCACCGTCGGATGGCGTTTTCTTCAGCATTATTTCCGTTACGTCAGACGTGACGTAACATCACTCCTGGCATCATCATCTCCGACCATTCGCCGAACTACACACCCATTTACCTTCACACTCGCCTTAAATTCTATGTTAATTACTAATTTATTTATTTTATTTATTATACATGTAATGTATACATTACAGTATTTAACTTGGTTTCGGATTAAAGTGGTTTAGAAACTGCAATTGTCTAAAATTCAAATAGCCAATTATTAGGAGGAGACAGAAATATTTCTGTCGAACAGTTTTTATCGTATCCAAAGAAGGTAAGAAAACTTATACTATTGTCATAGTGTTGAGTTGTGTTGTGATCATTTTTTTATATCAAGGGAAGAGAATGGTGAATTCATCTGATTCCGATGTTTTTTTCCCTTGAGCGATTCAACATGTTCTCTTTCCGATTTAGTTTCTTTTTTTTCGGTTATTTTAGTGTTTAATAACAGCGTAAACAATATGGTGTTTATTCTGAACAGGGACAGCATATATTGCTAGGGAAAATTAAATTGTTTTTAGTATACCAATTAATTCTTTTCTGTATTGTCCGCGTTCGTTTCAAATATGTTTCGATCTGCATATTATTTTCGTATCGTTTCTTCTTCTTGTATACGCTTCTCCGTTACTGAAGGTTATCTGGCAGTCTGTTCCCTTAATATAGCCCCTCGAAATAGATCCACCGTCCCGCTTCCAAGTCTTCTTCGAAAGTCCTTTATCCATGAATTATATGGTCTTTCTACCGATCTTTCTCCATCAATTCTTCTTTCTACAATAATCCGTAATAATTCGTACTTAGCTCCACGCATCACGTGTCCAAAATATAGCACTTTCCTTCTTTTAATGGTTGATAAAAGTTCGGCATTCTTCTCATCTTATGTAGCACTTTTTCGTTCTTCATTTTTTTTATCCGCGGCATTCGCCACATTCTCCTATATAAATATATTTCAAACGCCTGAATCGTCTTTTCTGTGCTAGGATCTAGAGTCCAGCACTCACATTCGTATAATAATACTGAGAATAGGTAACAGCGCAACATTCTCATTCGAGTGTTTATAGTTAAGCTTGTAAACAATGTTTTCATTTGCAAAATGACCTGTCTAGCTTTCTTGATCCTTCCGCAGATTTCTTCCTTATTACCTGGTACGATCGTTTAATAATGTGCCCAAATATCTGACCGAGCTGACTTGTTCAATTTCATGGTCGTCAATTACCAATCGCAAATTTTTTTGTATTTTTGAAAAAAGAAATGTATTCGTTTTCTTATTATTCACAGATAACCCCCGTAATCGTGACTGTATCTAATTTATCCACCATACGCTCTAACTCTATTTGACTGCTTTCTATTAGTACGGTATCATCGGCATATCGTAAATTATTTATAATTCTCCCATTTACCTGTATTCCCCCATAATCGACATTTACAGCTTTTCTGAATACATATTCTGAATATAAATTAAACAATAGGGGTGAAAGAATGCATCCCCGTCGAACTCCTTTCTTGATAGAATAATATATGTACTACTGTAACGTATGCTTCTATGTAATGTGCTACCAAATTAACCGTTATAAAAATTTAAGGGACCGTTATGAATTGACTTTTGTGAGCGAAAACATGGACTAAGTGGTAAGCGAACAGAAGGTACATCGGGTGCAGTCAAAGAGTCATGTCCTTGGATTCATTTAAAATTTTGCGCATAATTTTGCTGCATCACTTCCCAGTAGAATGCCGAATTTCAGAAATTACAAAGTGATCAAATCGCTATCCAGCAAAACGGCGCTGTTTATGTTCGTTTTGTTAAAGTATGTCTCCTAGAAGATAACATCACACAAAAACCTTTTTTGAAAATATACGCGCGTTATTGTATTTCTTCGATATGACTAGCTGATGATCTCTGCGATACATCATAACAAAATTCGATTATTATCCTCCAGAAGGCCTCGACAGAAACGAATCCAGAAGCTAGAAAGGGAAAATTAAAAGCGGCACTTGCCCATGTTGATTGTGCAAAACGTCAACTCAAGTTCCCCGAACAGTGCTGTAAAATGACCGAATCGGCTGCAGCTGCGACTTCGTAAATATATGAGATACATCTACATTGCAAAATGATTTAATCAACCCAAAATAACACTCCTACTGCATAGCATGAACTCATCAAATTAAATAATGAATTAAAATCACGGTTTTTATAATTTTTTTGTATTTACCTGAAATTGCATACATGCAAAAATATATAAATTGACATATTTCCCGTTTTTAGAATCAACTTAAAAATATTAATGACTTAGTAATTATATATGAACATTAACGTCCCAAGTGCGAGTAAATCGGTCAATGAAAGTTTTTATACATATTATAATTGAAAGTTTTTAGAATATTTATAAATTAATAAACTAGCGTACCTTGGCGGATAGTTTTTACAAAATTAAAAATTCAGTATCGCGATTTTTTTTTTTATTTTCTAGCTACTAATGCTTAATTGGTAAACTACATGTTTATGCCGGGTGTAGGAGTAATCACATTTTTTTATAATCTTTTTATACCCACCTGAGGAGTCGCATAGTTTCGGCCGCAGCACGATTCGCCTCGTTACATTTCGACTTCGTCCTTTTTCCAAGTAAACCTAGTTTAGCCAGAGTGAGTTTTTAATTTTTTCTTCTTCTATAATTATCATAATTAAGGCGTAATGAATCAAAAAACACCCGTGAAATTAGTAATTAATTTGTTTAGAAAATAAACCAGCTGTTTTCAATGTTTCTTTTGCGTTCGTATATCCCAAAAAAAAATTATTTTCACTTAAAAAGACTTGAAGTGCTAATTATGTATTTGTTTAGCGGGTTGTTTCAATAAAAAATTTCAGAAAGAATTAGTAGATCATAGGAATAATTTCCCTCTGTGACAGATTTTCTGCTTTCAAAGGAAATCTATGTGCTTTATAATAAATTTTTACATTCACAAAAAATTTAAATTTTAATGATTATGAAAAACTACTAAAAAGAATTATTTATTACTTTTAAGAAATTCTTCTATTTATATGTTAATTTTTAACGGAACCCATTCGTTTGAGCCAAATCGACTGGCCCTGTTTTTAATTTAGTATTATGTAAATTGAAATAACGGAAATTTATACTTATTATATTAAATCCTTGGCAGTTGACACATTATGCTCAACTACTTTGCTGTGTTTGCAATAAAATTATATATTTTTTTTTTTATTTTTTTTTCTAAAATCTAGTTACCTGAAAAATAAATATTTTAGAGCTAGATATTTAATCCTGCACGTTATGTAACACGGATTAATTACTTGGAATCTGTTTTTTTTATTACTGTGAAATATGATCTACATAAACCAGAATTCATTTTTAAAAAACATCAATAAAGCTGCTCATATTAACATAATTAACAAAAATTTTCCGATTTTTAAACAACTATTTGACATTCTTAATAGTATATATTTGTTTTATAACCGTTATATGTAACTATTTTAGAAAACAAGTAAATATTGATCGCCAGTGAATATTCCTAAAGAATACAACAGCACTAAAAGCATATATGTGGAAAATAATTTTATGGATATATTATAAACTGCTCATGTTTCTAAAACGGGCGTCAATTATTTTTTTGTCGGTTCGGTTCTTACCATGGGATATTTCCTGCGAGTGACTGAAAAGAGGTAATGAATAAGACCTCGAATATTTTACAATATGCGAATCCGTAGGAATAAGAAAAGAAGCAAAAGTGATAAAATCGTCATGGAAAAAATCGTATATTTTTCTTGTTATTGACTATAGGTTTATTGCAAAGCAGTTATTATTTCGGCGGAAGAAGAATTACTAGAATATTTTTCGAATAGACTATTCTTAATAATGACCGTAGTACGGAGAATTAACGAATGAAACTGTTTTCTGTAAATAAGTGTACTGCTTTAGTTTGTTTATTTTACCAATCCTGAATAGCTTCATAAGAGGTGAAATTTATTTACCTGCTTGTTCATAACCCGTACGATTGGCTATTCGGTTTTAAATTTCTAAGAAAATGATTAATTTTCCTAATAGAAGAACATAACAAAATGTGCAATGAATGCGTATAACATAAAACATGTCATTATTGTTATTTTCACTTTTCTGTTCCGAAAAAAAAAAAAGAATGCCGTAAAGGATGTTGACATATAATGGTTTCTGTCATTCGTCTATGAACGTGATAATATCAACAAAATAACGAAAACATAGTCTTATTGATAAAAGTAACTGAGCAAAAAAAAGAAATATGTCGATTGCGACAAACGTTTGTTGAAAGTCGCAACAAATTATAATCAGCTCGGCTTGAAGATTATCTTCGTGGTGTAGCACGCATGGGTATCAGGGTGGGAGGGGGGCAGCTGCCCCCTGGAGCCTTGAAACTTTTTAATCAACTGGCTTTGATGAATATTCATAGGCGCCTAATCATAGACAATTTGGAAAACTTATGTATTAATTAAGATTTTATTCTTGTTTAATAAAATATATTAAGCCTTTACAACTTATAAATTTTATTTTTCCTATAACTCATATTATCTTTATCATCTCTCCCCCCCCCCGGTGGATGGCAACTCATTTTGCCCGTCCCTGGCTCATCGGTTGGTGACGCCCTTGGTAGCATAATGTAATTAGTTAACTTTAGTGTTTGCATGTATTATAGGTATTATTATTATTACTTAATGTGAGAATAAGTTGTCCACCAACCGAATGGTTGAGGATATAATGATGATGATTATTACTTATACGTAAGATTTCGAAATCGTTTATTTCTATATTTGTAATTAATGCTATTATTATTATATTATAATTGCAAGCTCTTATTTTGTTGGGAAAATCTGAAAGAGGAAAAACATAATTTCTAATTCGACTAGCTGTATGAACACTCGTTGTACCTTGTATGTATATATGGTTTGAGAAATTACCATTCCTGTGGAAGGGGCGGGGATAATTTTTTTGCGACAGTTTTATCGCAATACATATTATAGGTTTCAAATTGTTGGTAATTTAAATATTGTTTATGCGTGTTACAAAAAATACTTATTTATTAAATAAAACTGTATCCATTTCATATAAGAAAGATTGATTCCTTATCGAAGAATAATGAGGATATTGTTCCAATTTTTGTGGTTTTTGAAAATTTCAGTTATTACTAAACGACCAAACATTGTAATTTGTGTAGTATGCTGTAAGCTAATTTAACAGACTCGGCTTGATATCCACACAGTTGTGTTTAAGCCGTATGTGAAAAAAAGAAACAAAAAAAAACGACGGACTAGAATATTATTCTTTTTATAAATATGTTCAAAATTTATTCTCTTCTGTTTTTCGTGCCTACTTCATGCGACATTATATGTTTTCGTTTACTACAAAACATGCACGCAGGAGCAAGTTCATTTTTTCATAAATATTAAACATTTTTTTCTTTCTGTGCGTTTTACTTTCAGGCCAAATGTGGTTAAATCTGAAAAAATAACCTAAAAGAATCGAACAAAAATAAAAACAAACATACTAAGGCTAACTGACAAATCATTCTGAATAAATTATTGAAATAATTATATAAAAACAAATGGACGATCGTACATATTTTAACAATTACTCATTTATTGTTTGATCACATTTTACCTTAATGGGACTTTTCTGTTCAGCGAATACAAAAAGAAAACAAGCAAGCGTACGGATAATTTCGTATTTGCAACAACACATCATAAGTATCGAAATGCAAACCGGGTAAAGGTCCTTGATTGACGTGCCCAAATAAATAAATAAGACTGAGGTCGGAAAAGGTAATTCTCATTTAGGTTTTGCAGTCACTACCAATAAGCAGGTATAGAGAACTAAATATAGCTTCTTTTATATTATTCACTACCGTCACTAAAGAATTTTTTTTTTCCCTGAAATAAAACCAAAAAACCTTTAGTAAAGAAAGCCGATATGATGAGGAACAAAAGTCAAAAAAGTTACTATAATAAATATTTAATGGAAATTGAAAGAACGATGATTCGAATAACAAATATCTGCAAATTATTCCTTTTAAAGCTTTGTGTTACTCAAATCCAACCCACCTGAACTGACGATATTTAGAAAGTATTATTGCAATTTAGTGTGATAAGTTAGTAAAAAAACGAAATTCTAGAAAAAAAAATTCGGTTAAAACGCGTTTTGTAACTAACAAACGTGTTAATTACAAAGTAGTTGTAGCCATTGACGGTTTTTTTCCTTTTTTTATTAAACACTATTTCACAGTAGAAAATTACTTAATCGCTTTTGTTTCTCAACTTACTTCTTTACTTTTTCTTTTAAGTATTGCCGAGTCGATTTTTCTAATTATTATTATTTTTTTATGAGCCGCTCACTTCATTATTAGACGGAACAAAAAAAAGCTTCTTCCTTATTGGCTTTATTAAAATGTTTATGAAAATAATATTAATCCAGTGTTTTGAAGATTAAAAATTTTTCTAAACGAACAGAAAAAAAATAAAGTTAGCCAGGCAAGATGTTTCATGTAGTAAACATTCTGTGAGTTAATTTAAAGATTACCATAATTTACATTTACATATTATTAAATTCAAAACAAAGATATTTAATTTTTAATTTGTAATATCGTATATATTTCTCGCCCAGTATTAACATAAATGTGCTTATGTTTAAAAAAATTTGCGCCTTTGTTCGTCTTTTTCGTTATTTCTTTGAAACCAGAGTTGATTCGTCAAGGAATTAAAAATATATAATTAAAATCGTAGATAACAGAAAAAACTTCAATAAATGCATCCTCAAATAAATTTGTTAGATACGAATAAAAAAGAAAGATTATGTAAGGAATATGTATCAGAAGCAAATTCAATCCAGTTATGTTGCACTTTAAATGACGTAGAGTTGATAGTTTGTAATTTTTTAAAAACGGTTGACTATACGTTAGCAAAAAAAAAAAAAAATTAAAAAAAGGCGACAATGCATTTGACCGATAATTAATATTAATAATTTTCGCCCGTATCGTATTACTATTGCTAATAGAACTCTTAAACATCGCGAAAGTCTGTTTATCAGTATTTCACGCTGAAGTCGTTATTTCAAAAAAAAATAGAAAATATTTTAAAAAATCGAATAACGAAATAAAATCATGTAAAATATGTATTTTGTGATTATATACGCATATAAAACATGCTATACGCGCGGAAAAACTAAATCGTTAACGAAGAACGGTATTTTTTGAACGGAATTTCTGATAGCTGTATTTGGTAACTCGTGTTTCTCACCAACATAGATGATAACGTTTAACAGATGACACCTGAAAATCACCGTAGGTGGTCTGTAAAAAGGTTTGAGTTTGCCTGCGCCCGAAAGAGCGGCCCTCCTCGAAGTAATTGAGAGAAGGGCTGAAGAAAGCTGCACCAACACCATTGGGTCCCTCGGAGCCATCTGTGAAGATCAAAAAATGTTTGAGGAAAAAGGAGCTAAGATTCTGTCGAAATTCTGATCTAACAACGTGATGAAGAAGAGGTTTGGGAGGAGCAGGTGAATAAAAGCAGTTAATAGGATGAAACAAAGAGGAAAAATTAAAGGAGAAATAGATATACGGAGAAAACTGGATAAGACGGCCAGCGATAAGAGATAGAGTAAGGGTCTTGTTAGCAGAAAAGCACTAGGAACGCAATATGAAGGAATAAGAAAGAATGAGAGAGCGTGAGGAAATAGACAACCGTTTGATGAGGAAACGATAACCCAGGAAGGAGCGTCGAAGGAAAAGGGGAGGAATGCGACACTCTGCGTGCAGAGCTGGGATAAGAGTAGACTTTCGGGCTCCAAGGCAGAGGCGGAGACGGGTATTTTGGACCCGGTCGAGCTTAGACAGAAGCGATCTAGAAGAGTTACCATAAATATAGGAATAGTAATCAAGAGCAGAGCGAATTCGAGTCTTCTTTCCTTTTGTTTAGTCTTTTATGCTGAGTCTTCTGCTATTCTGCGTGCCCTTCTTTTTATCAAAACTACCGGCTTCTCGCAATCTACTTATCCTGTCGGATGCTCAAAGTGTGCTGCTGACTATCGCATCTCCTCTCCCTTCTCACTCAGCCGACAACGTCATTCTTCTTATTCGTCCCTTGATTCTTGATCTCTTCCTTTTCCACTTAATACAAACGGATTTCCTTTGGATTCCTGGCCATGCCGGAATCCGGGGAAATGAGTTGGCTGATTCATTCGCTCGATTATCTCCCTCTTCTGGTAGGTTTCTTCCTGCTTTCTTAGCTTCTAATATTACCCTTCTGTCTGCTTCTGCTCATTCCAAAATGTGGTCTGACTCCTACATCTCCGCTTTCTCCAACCCGAACTCCTTTTTCTTGTCAATTCAACCTTCCCTTCTACGCTTTCCATGGTTTATTAACTTTCCTTCTATGCGTCGTTCCAATCTCTCTGCGATTTACCGCCTGCGTTTTGGGCATAGTTTGCTCCCTTCCTCATTGTTCCGTTATTCTCTCGTGCCTTCTCCTTATTGTCCATTATACCCTCCCAGCAATCAATGTATTTCTGATCCCGATCATATAATGTTCAGTTGTTCGTAATTATCAACTGAACAAGCTTCTTTTTATTCTTTTCTCTTACAAACCGGTATTCTCGCTCCATACTGAGCTTCATTTATTCTCTCCCTTCCTTCTCCTTCGGTTATTCTAGCTCTTGATTCCTTTCTGTCGGCTATCTCTGATCGTGTAAGGATCAGAGTCTCTCTTTCCTCTCTGTTCCGCTGTTCCTGTGCCAATGTCCATCTTGACAAACCCTTTTAAAAAAAAAAAAAATTAATGTGTCTTCACCGTTTGTTCTAAATTTTTTTTTAATTTTTCATTGACCATTTCTGTTTTCCTCTATTTCTGTTCTCCTACTTGTCCGGGTAATTTTGTTTCTGCCGCTGGGCACACCTTCGATTTCATGTTCGCGGTTATATACTTTATAATTCCGTCGGTTCGTTTGTATTTTTTATTTTTTCGCCACAATGATGGTATAGTTCGCAGTCCTCCTTTTTCCATTTCTATTTTCTTTTGATAATCAGTATATTTAGATGAGGCGTTTTTCCGTGATTACTTCGTTTTGCTTTCCTTTTTTTTTTTTCTTGTCCTTTTCTTTTTGTGTCCGAAAACGTTTCTGGGATCAGCAGTATTTTATACGGTATATTTCGGTTTGCTACAGATTAATTAATACGCTTTTATTTAATGTTTTCAAAGATTCACCTATAAAAATAGTGAAAAAAATTATTAATGCTTATTTATCATTAATTACAGTTATTATAGTTCGAAATTATCACCGGCTCCATCCTTGCTGTTGCGATGCGTTCGTTTTGAATATTTTCCAGATCAAATTTAAATGATTCGCTTTCATTAAAGGTGAGTCAAGCGTCTTTTCTTAATAAAATGTTCCAACGATACCGTCGACCCGTAACATCATTTCCTTTCAAACGCGATAGAGTATTATAAATGTTGGCACCACCAATTCTGTAACTAAATCTCAAGCAAAACAGCAATGAAATACTGAACATTGATCGATGTAGCCTCTATAAAGATGGCGAATTCGAAGAGCTTTGCCTATGAAATCATGACTGCTAAAACTGATCGTTTTGAAAGTTCGTGCGAGCGTAAAAGCTTGAGAATTCGTGTCATGTATACCTTTATTTTCTGTAATGCGAAATGGGCGAAACTTTTGATCTTTGTCTTCAATTTTTTTTTATAAATGATTCCTTTAATGATGCAGCTATAAACTACTGCCAGGAGCAGTCATGGATTTATACCACGGACTTAAATGGGCTACAGCCCACAGCGGCAAAATTCGAAAGGCGGCAAATTTGCATGAGATTGAAAAGTTTTTTCTTTTGAAAAATACTTCAAATTTCCAAAATATTGTTACATATTATGGCGTTTTAATAGCAGCAGGGTAAGAGAGTAATGTGATAAAATCATTTATGACTTGCATTAATGTACAGAAAAGTTAAAATGGGAATATATTGTGATTTAGGTAAAATTTCCAAGAAATGAATTTAAAATTAACGAAGTGTAAACCGGAACGTGCATTATTATTAGGCAAAATGGTTATATTAGCATTTAAAGGAAATTCTCGAAGTGTGCACGAGACAATGGCTGGTCGGCATGATAAGAGGTCAAACAAGACTGGAAGAAAAACTGAAAATTTACAAGTGTAGTAGCGCTATTTCACTGATACGACAAAAGTTGGAAGATTTTTCGAAGAATTATTTATATTATTTCTTACCGTACCGGCATTGCGGGAAGCGCGCTGGGCCCATAACCTGTTGAAACTATTCTGAATACTGAATCTGATGAATAAAGACGCAAACGGAGAAAATAATATATTAAAAAGGAAGCCATCGAGTTTCTATTGTTATCAGTCTGTTCATTGTTGCGCGTTAACTGTATAATAATACGAGTATATTAAAGTAAACTTCGCGTATCGTCGGTCCTGTTAGCATTATGTCGCTAGCAGCCGACAAAAATCTATCAACATCATTACTATCATCTACGTTAGTACCAACATCCTTATCAGCCGAAACAGCAACAACAATGACACCTGCATCAACTACCGGTATAATTAATCCGTTATTACATAATACTAACAATAATATTAATTTAAACTCTAATACTAAAAATAGTCCGTTAAATTTGTCGCTACCGTTTTCTGAGCAAAATATTACCAACAATACAACATACGCTAATATGGTTAAACAAAGAATAACGCCGATAAAAGATTTTAAATACCCCACTGAATCTGAAGGAATCATATTTAATCATTACGATGGTTTGAAAATAAGAGACTATCTAATGGCACTTAAAGATCGTATCGGAGGACCAAAATATATCACTGCAGCCTCTAGGGTTAGTAATAACCGAGTAATCATCTTTTTGTCAAATGAAGAAATAGCAAAAAATTTTCTAACCAAATATGGAGGAATTAAAATCGGAAATAACTTCATTAAGGCTAAACCGCTTACAAAACCGTCAACAAAAATTATTCTTTCAAACGTTTCTCCCGTAATACCAAATAGTGTTTTAGAAGATTACCTTAAAAATGAACTTTTACTTGATGTAGCGTCATCGATATCTATATTAAGAGTCAATCCAAGTGACAGTTTATTTTCACATGTTGTTAGCTGGCGTCGACAAATTTACGTCCGAAATAATATGTCTGATATAAAGCTCCCAAACTCTTTTAATATTACACATAACGAGAGAACGTACAGAATTTTTCTAACTTTCGATCAGTTAGCATGCTTCAAATGTCATAAAATGGGACATAAAATCGAAGATTGCCCATATTTGGACGACACTCCATTTTCTGATGTAGAAGATCAGCTAGCAACTAGAGATGACAATAAAGAACACCGAATCATAATAAATGAATCAATACATCATGTACTGCACAGGGAAGATATTATGGATACCCCTGTAAATATAAGCAACGACAATTCACAAATACCTTCCAATACTAATTATTCGTCAGCGTCTAAAGATCAATCATACACAACCTCGGATATGATGGCACCCAAAAAGACAATTAACAACCATAAGCGACCACTATCCCACGCATCATCGACTCCAAGTGAGGCCAGCAGACCGATAATGCAAGAAGTCGGAGCCAACAAAAAACCGGTAAAGAAAAAACTGAAAAATACCAGCAAAAACCCTTCTCTCCAAAAACAAGAGGAAAGTGATTCATCAAACGACGAGAAGGAACTTCAACACCAACCAACAGTACTATCGATAAAAGACGCCTTACAACCCATTCAAGAAAATTTCGAAACAAAGAAACGTATGTACCCTATACCAGCTTATTCAAATTTTTTACTGTTTATTGATATGTGCAGAAACAACGGACAAATTCCTACTACGGCTGCTGAGTTTACATCGGATCTCGCAGGATTGATCAACATGATTGAAGAAAACCAACCTTTTCTCCAAGATCGTAGAATGAAAATATGGTTTACGAAAATCAAAAAAACCCTCATTGAACACCTCAATCAGCAAAGAAACGAGACAAACTCCCAACATGATTCACAACAAAATAAGAATACGGATAGTGAATTCGATGGAGAACTAAAGTACACTATCTCACAGATGTTTCATGAATCGCCTCAAGTTATCCCTGCAGGAAGTACGGAAAACGATATATTTCGAACTCCTTATGGAGATATTAAAAACCAAAACAAAAATGGCTGATAGAGTCATTGCCAATTACTATCAAAACCCGGAAGAAATCTTTCCTTTCATCGTTCAGCTGCGGCCTAATGTGAAGCATCGCGGCCTCAAAAACCGATTGACTAGAATTTTAAGTCACCATGATACACCAACGTCTGACGCGACACAAGAATTGGACTCAAATGAATCAAACTTGTCAACTTAAGCGGTCATCTAATTTTAATATTACTTAATATAAGTACTAACATATATAGTGTAATTATATATAAGTTAAACTAATGACAGTCTGTCTACAGTGGAATGTAAACGGCTACTTTCAAAGAGTAGCTGAACTCAAACAATTAATCTACAAACATAAACCATACATAATTGCAATCCAAGAGACACACCTTAAACCACAATCCCAAGTAAACCTACCAAACTATACCGTTTTTAGACACGATAATCCTACCAGTTCCTATGCTAAGGGCGGAACTGCGTTATTTACATCAAATTCATTCCAAGCGACTAGCATACAAACACCAACAGAAATCCAAAACATTGCTGTCTCTATCTCTATCCCACAGATATCCCAAAAACCAATTACAGTTTGCTCGGTTTACATTCCACCAACTCAAAATATATCTACTAGGTCTCTAACAGAACTTCTAGCCTACCTCCCAAAACCGCTCATTCTGTGTGGTGATTTCAATGCCCACAATTCACTTTGGGACAGTAAATTCTCTAACACTAAAGGCAATATAGTTGAGCATGTGCTGGCTAATTATTCGAAACTAATCCTCTTAAATAACAAACACTCCCCAACCCACATAAATTCAAGTTACGGATGTTTCTCATCTATTGATCTAACAATATGCTCAAACTATCTAGCACCTAAACTCCAATGGGCCGCATACACAGATCCTTGTGATAGTGACCATTATCCCATAGTGGTCTCTTTAGAACACCACAAACCATGTCAAGTAGGATCTATACCAAAATGGAACATTCCCAAAGCAAATTGGTCTTCGTTTTATGATTTTACAGCCAACATAGATCAACTTCCTTGTCCTACAATCATTGCAGATTCGGTTGATGCTTTCACTAATCTATTGATTCGTGCAGCTGAGAACTCCATACCCAGATCTTTTAACTCAATTAAATCTCGAAAAGTACCTTGGTGGTCCGAAGAAATAAAATTGGCCATAAAAAATCGCAACAAAGCCCTGCGTAAATTTCGAAATAGCATGTGTCAACAAGACTTTATACAATACAAAAAACTTAGAGCAAAAGCCAGAATACTCATCCGATACTCCAAAAAGCAGAGTTGGATAAACTTTGTATCTAGTATAAACCAACCTGTATCTTCTGCAGCCATGTGGAATAGTATAAAAAGATTAACAGGCAATAAAACAACTTTTGCTATCACCCAACTCCAACACAACAACCAAATCTATGTAGACCCCCTTAATATTGCTAATTCTCTAGCGAATCATTTTTCATCTTATGACAAATCGTTTATCACTATTAAAGAGAAAGCTGAATTAATACCCATAAATTTCCACTATCACTCTGGTAATTATTACTACAACCAACCTATATCAAGCCAAGAAGTAAATTACATTATCCATAAATTCAAAAATACGGCTCCAAGCCCAGATCAAATTCATCCTGCTATGCTAAAAAATCTTCACCCTAAAGCTATATCATATCTCACTCAAGTGTTTAACGAAATTTTTACAACAGGCCAGTTTCCACTTCAATGGAAAACAGCTACTGTCATCCCAATTTTAAAACCCAACTCAAACCCATCTAACCCACAATCATATCGCCCTATATCTTTAACCAGCGTTATTGGGAAAACTCTTGAAAAAATAGTCAACAAACGCTTAGTATGGTACCTTGAATCTAATAATATTATCACTAACTATCAATATGGCTTCAGGAAAAATCGATCTCCAATTCAAGCGGTTTGTGACCTCGAAAGTGAAATACAAAAGGCCTTCACCAATAAATCCTGTTTATATGGACTATTTTTTGATATTGAAAAAGCATATGATCGGATATGGAGATATTACCTATGTCAACTATTACACCAATGTGGCCTTCGTGGTCACCTTCCTATTCTACTCCAAAGTTTTTTAAATAACCGTTCCCTTACTGTCAGGATAAATGGTGTTTTATCTACACCATATGAAGTCCAAAACGGAGTCCCCCAAGGCTCAGTTTTAAGTGTAACACTTTTTCTACTTGCCATAAACAATATTGTGACTAATGTTCACTTCCCACTTACACAACGGTTATTTGCTGATGACTATAGTATTAGTATCATAAGTCCAAACCCTCAAAGAGCGCATAGACTATTACAAGAAACCCTAAACCGCCTATCTCAGTGGACACATAATCTTGGATTCCGATTTTCTAGCACAAAAACACATTTAGTAATCTTTCGAAAAAGAAAGCCAGCGCCCAAGTTCCATACCCTTCTTTTATATGGAAAACCGATATTAATTCAAGATAATACAAAATTTTTAGGTATACACTTTGATCAGAAATTAACCTGGCTCCCACACATAAAAAATCTGAAAGCAAAATGCCAACGGGCAATTAATGTGATGAAATATTTAGCTAACCCAATAACTGGCTGCAATAGAGGTAGACTACTACAACTATATAAATCCCTTGTGCTAGCCAGAATTGATTATGGAGCACCTATATATGGCCAAGCTAATAAGTCAGCATTAAAACTTTTAGACACAATCCAGACAACAGCTCTCCGAATCGCTACAGCAGCTTTCTGCACTACGCCAATAGACAGTCTATGTGCGGAAATAGCTATTCCCCCACTCCATTATCGTCGATTACTCTCTACATCTAATTTTGTTATCTCAGCTGCCCAAAACCCCAGTATACCTATATATGACTATCTCTTTAACCCAAACAATTCACCAAACCATATAATGATCAGGCACCAAAAATTGACTTGTCAAAAGTACAACACCCACCCTCTCTTAACCATATTTTCTGAACCTCCACCGTGGGTCTCTCAAATCCCTGAGATCCGATTGGATTTATCAAAACTTCTTAGACCAGCTGATAAAAATATAATCTTGGGAAAATTACAACTAATCCTCCAAGAATACCCTAACCACATCCAATGCTACACCGATGGCTCTAAAACCCAAAAAAGAGTGGCCTGTGCATACTCTGTAAATAAAAAAATATTCTCACATCGCTTAAGCAACCGTCTATCTATCCTATCTGCAGAACTAACAGCTATCTTACTATGTCTCCAATATTTCTTACGCCACTTTCAACAAAACCTGATAATCCTGTCTGATTCTCTTGCGTCACTCCAACTACTACAAGATCCATTTCCATCAAACCCAATTGCTCAGTGCATTAAAGTGATTCTAAACACTATGCATCTACAGTCTATTTCAACAAAATTTATCTGGATCCCAGGCCATGTAGGAATTCCTGGACATGATATGGTGGATTTGGCTGCCAGATCTGCCAAACTCAACAGTACAATTTCTATGCTTATTCGTCCTACTGCTGAAGACCTCAAACAACATTATAAAGAGCTAATACTTTCTATGTGGAAGCAGCATTGGCATAACATAGAAAGCAATAAGCTTCGAGACCTCAAAGAAAAGCCGATACCGTGGAACTCCTCAAACCGAAAGTCACGTCAAGAAGAGATAGTGATTATTCGGCTACATATTGGACACACCCGACTTACTCACTCCCATCTCTTATCAAATCTTTTCCCTCCCGACTGTCCTCATTGTGGCAGAGAGGGCTTAACGGTGGATCATATTTTCACATGCTTAAAGACAGCTCCTCTCCGACTCTCTCTCCATGTTCCTTCAAGCCGTGTTCTAGCTCTTAATGATTCCTCCAACTCCATAGATAAAACAATAAATTTCATTAAACAAGTCAAACTTTTCCATCTCATTTAACCTCATTCCCTTCCTAATTGAGCCGTGAAGCCCTCTGTGTAGCTATGCGGCTCATTAATTGAATAATAAAAAAAAAAAAATATATATATTAAAAATAAATGTAGACTTTATTTAATTTTTGTGATCGAGTTTCAATCGTTAAGTTAATAAGACGAAGTTGTGTAATATCGCGTTCGAATTTTATTTCGGCTTCTTCTGGTAAACTTAGAGTTTAATTTATCTCTAACGTTACCGCTATCGTTTTACTTCATAACTGCGCGCGTCACTATCATCATGCAGTGGACCCCCCCGCCGAACCGGAAACAATTAATGATGCCCGGTGAAGCGAGAGATCATCTACCGATGGAATGTACGAGCGCTGGCGGCGGCACTAACAGACCACCGGATCCGGACATAACAGGTATAGCGAAGCAAGCAGAGGTAAGCGCTATTCAAATTAATACTGCCACTAACGCAGAACGACAGGCCGAACGAGACAATAATTTAGCTGATAAGCCAAGCAACACACACTGCTATTATCGCGCTGATATTCATCTTGGCCCCTTCGTTGTAATAATACAATCTGTTGGTAATCTACATCCATTCTCGATTTGTAAAATGTTTTTCAGTGTTCCTGGCTTAATTTTTTTCCAACGTAATGGACTAAACAAAATAAAAGCTACTTTTAACAACGCAAAAGACGCCAATAATTTAATCTCGCAAATAAATAATAGAGAAGACCTAAAGGCCTTTGCTCCGAATACTATATTATACAGCTATGGAATAATTCGACATGTACCGAATGATATATCCGATGAAGAAATTATGGCCGAAATTGAAAGTGACATCGAAGTCGCTGGCATCAGACGGATTCAGCGCCGTGAGAAGGATAAGTTAGTACCTACTACAACTGTGGAAATAAAGTTCATCGGTAAAACACGAGCAAAATACATCAGTATTTACAAATTACGCTTTCCGGTAGACATTAGTTATCGCCCGCCGAGACTATGTCTAAACTGTTGTAGATATGGACATATAGCTGCTCAATGCCGTTCCAAACCGAGATGTCATTTGTGTTATCAGGATCACCAGTCTACTTCTTGTACTTCCGCTCCTGCTATCCATACCCGGTGTCTTAACTGCAACGAAAATCATATGACAACGGACAAATCGTGTCCATATTATATCCGCAAATTAAATATTGAAAAAATCAAGGCTACAGAAAATGTATCAACCTCAGAAGCCGCACAAATAATAAACTCAAAAACAGTCAACAGTGCTTTTACATATGCTGATGTTACGAATTCAAAAATGCCGGCCACTAGCACACCAAGGCGATACATTCGAAAACCAAACTAAAAAAAATTACGCTTTTCACACTCCAATTATTCCAAAATACGATTCCCTATTATCCTTTCCTAATGGCAGAATTCCTTCTGTATCCATAATAAAAGAGGTTCTTCATCAGGACTCAGATAATAATACAAATCTCCTTCCTGGCTCATCTATTGAAAACCATACATTAATTACCTCTCAACCTAATAGTCTCTTATTTCCGCCAAATCACTATTCTTCTAACTCCAATAATAACACAATTTCACTGCCACCTACAAGAGAGCCTGAAGATACAACAATCTTTTCGTCAAAATCCCTCGCCTCTTCTGTTTCAGCTTCCTCTAGCTCCTCGTCCTTTGTAATTCCAAATAAAATTTAAAAAAATTATTAATTCTAACTACATGTCATATGTCACCGAATTACATTAAATTTTATAGAAACTATTTTTTACTCGATATTCTATCTTGTCATATTGTACCCCCTATATAATTGATAAGTAGTATATATATTCGCTATATATTGTAATAATGTAAGTGCGATTCATTGGTATAGTTATATTTTTAACTACCTCACTCGTGCTATTTAAGTTTCATCGTTGCGGCGTATTTAAATTCGATACTTGTTCCTTCCACTCATTTTCTCTTTTTTCTCCTACCTGATTTCCCTTCTACCTGCTCTTTCATATAAATTTAAACTTATTACTCATGACCCCTAATAACCTGAAAATACTTCAATGGAACTGCCGAAGTCTAAGAGCCAATAAGGCTTCTTTAGAAAGTCTATTAGCTCAGTACAAAATATCGGTAGCGCTTATATCAGAGACTTGGCTAAAAAGCACATCTAAATTTTCCATTAAAGGTTTTAACATAGTCAGGTCGGATCGTGATGACGGCTATGGAGGTGCAGCAATCATTCTACGGGAAGACATTCCTTTCACTCTCTATAATACCGTTCCCTCCCCGTCCCCCGCTCCTGATCCCAATTTAGTTCACATATCTATTCCAACTAATAATCACTCACAGGCTTTTCACTTTGTCTCTATATACGTCCCGCCTAATTATAATCTTAATAACTTTTCCTTTTCTACTATCCTAGATTCTGTAACTCAACCTTTTATTATTGGGGGAGATTGGAATGCTCATTCTCCATCTTAACAGAAATGGCGCTACAATAGTGGATGCAATACATGAAAACAATATCATTCTTCTCAACGATCAGTCCCCTACTCTTTTTAAAAAATTTTCAACCCCCAGTTCCGTAGACCTTACCTTTTCTTCACCTAACATTAGTCTTCAATGCTTATGGAACACTTTAGGAAGCACTTTTGGGAGTGATCATATACCTATTACCATCACTGTTAATCTTACTGCCACCTCATCTACTAGCCAATTTAGACCATTACAGTCTCCCGAATGGAACCTTAAAAAAACTGACTGGGCCAAATTCTGATCCTCCCTCGATGAATCCCTTTCCTTGATACATCCTAACCTAGATCCTGTATCCAAATATAACAGTCTCACCCAATCAATTTATTCCAGTCTGTCCTCATCCTCTCCTCCACTCATTCCTTCAACCAACTCTAAAGCTCGCACGTCTTCTTCTTTATGGTGGAATAACAATTGCAAGCTAGCATTTGAAGAAAGTCTGCGTACATTTAGAATCTTCAGATCATCTCCTTCCATGACAAATTTTTTGTTACACAAAAAAGCTAATGCAAAAGCCAGATATATCTACAAAACGGCCAAGAGAAACTCTTGGAAAAAGTTCTGCTCTGCTTTCTCACACGATACTCCTCTCTCCGACATTTGGAAAATGGCTAGGGCTTTTAAAACTCCTTTATCAAATCGTCCTTCCCACTATAATATTCCTAAGCAAAAGCTCATTTCCTTCATCGATTCCATAGCTCCCCCCTAAGTAGTGAATAAATAGCGACTCTAGGAAGTCTGACGTCACAACCCCAATTCCTGTCCCGGAGGCGAAAAGTCACCTAAGTATTTTATTCGGGAGGCAAAAATTCACCCAATTTTTTATTCCGACGCTGAAAATTCACCCAAGTTTCCCCCAATTTCCCCCAATTTTTCTCAAATTTTTCCACATTTTTTGCAAATTTCCTCCAAATTTCACCCTACAGGTCCCGCTCGTTTCCGATAAACCGAACCGATTATAAATTAACCCAAGTATAATGTTTAAAGCCCGAAACTAACCCAAGTCCCCACTCTTCCCTCCCGCCCACAGCGATACCGCGATTTTTCAAAATTCTACGTGTAAGTATAAAAATTCCGAAATTAACCCAAGTGTAATATTTAAAGCTGAAAACTAACCAAACCCCTGCTCGCCCTCCTGGCATATCTCTAAAGCGCACGCGCCGTTCCCCCGCATTTCCGATAATTCGATGCGTTTAAAAATTAACCTCAATATAATATTTAAAGCAGGAAAGTAACCTAAGCCCCGCTCGCCCTCCTAGCATACTTAGAAGGCGCACGCGCCGTTCCCGCGCACTTGTCGATCGTTCGCGATACCGCGATTTTTCAAAATTCTACGTGTAAGTATAAAAATTCCGAAATTAACCCAAGTGTAATATTTAAAGCCAGAAACTAACCTAAACCCCCCTTCTTCCTCTTTTTCCATTCGTACATATTTTTTATTTTTCAGGGCGTAAGTATTATAAAATTAGCCTAAGATTTTTTTTTATTTTTTTATTTCTACACACTCGCTTCAACCATCACTATATGTGACGTTGCATGCAAACACTTTCAAAACTGTTGAAACAGGATCTTAATATTCTTATAATTTGTATTCCAGTCGATACATTATTACGGAACCACGCCCCACATGTACACACTAACATAAACACACTTATACCCATATCCTTGACTATTTTGTTCGTATACACATATGTAACCGACTTTCTCCGATGGAACGACATTTTTCTGACGCAACATTTCCACTGCCACACCCGATTCAAAGGTAGTTAATGAGGTAGACCATTGAACGGATTCATTCGATCGTTCACTATTAATTTCTCGTCAAACACATACACGTTCTCTAAGCAGTGTTCATCACGAGTTTTTAAGATTTTAATAACTTTTTTAATTTTTCGTTTTCATAAAAATTATTTCATTACAATCATCATGAATACCGATACTGTTGCCGCGAACAATTCGAAACCAGAAAATACCGCAGAATTTATTCAACATTTTTTCGAATATGATAATGACGATGTTGCGCTGAGCGGTTTTCCAGATACACATATGCCACCACCGCCACCACCACCATCAATATCGCAAAATCCAACAAATTCACAAGAGGCAGATAATTCATCACAGACTCAGTTCGCACAATATTTACATTCGCCACCGTTAACGCAAATTCCGCTACCACCTCCATCTGAAGATATCAGTCCGTCAAAGGTTGAACTTCCGAAAGAAATAATCAATCGACGCGCTGTAATCTATGTAAAAGATCTGAACGACGCTGAGAATAAAAATAGTTTTCTGTTTGCCGTTTTGGCAAAGTTTACGAAAAATCCGTTTTCGATGTGGCAGTATAATTTATTACAGAATGTGTACGATTTCAACTTCATACGATTACCGGTACGTTCATTAGCAGATATTGAAACCTTCGAACGAACGAATGGTGTATCTATTAACTTATACAAATTAATAGAAACCGATGGTGCCGATGCTGAAACGTGCAAGTATAAAATTAAAGTCGTTTATGCATTCCGAAAAAACCATAGTATTTTAAATCATCGTAATCATACAAATATGTTGTACTGGGGTTCGAATGGTAATTTCCAGTTTGCCTGGATTAAAAAATTTAGTCAACTCATACGAATTCAATCGCCGAATGCTAAATTCTCATGCTGGGGATGTCTGGATTCAATGAAAGACGAATTCGAACATAACAACAATCATCGTTGCGACGCGATCAGTTGGCGTAACATGCATTTTATGTAAACTATTAAAAAAATAAAGAAGTACATTTTTTTTCTTTTTCACATATTTTTTTATTTTTCAAAAAACTTTTACAATGTTTTCTTTTGAAATATATAACGCATGTAAACTTTATTACAATATAATATATAATAATAAATAGTTTCATATATTTACATTTCTTATTTCATAAACTTAAAATTATTTTAAAATTTTCGATTTTACTATAGTTGATAATATATTCCCAACTCCAGTCTGTATTAAAGCCTCTTGATCCTTACGTTGAATAGTTGAGTTAATATCATGTAACTGTTCAGTTAAATTATCAGTTTTTACAGCTAATTGAACCGTATCTACGGCACGATGTACTTTTTCCCTTTTAATTTCTTCACGAACTTTATCAATCATCTCCATAAAATGCTTTTCAATTTCTTCACGTTGTTTATCAATTATTTCTTTAAAACGTTTTTCTATTTCTTCTTTTTGTTTATCCATTATTTCCTTAGTAATATATTTATCCAACAATACGGTTACTTTCCCATTTAACTCATTTATTAAACCTCCAAATATTTGAATTGTACTTTTCACATCATTTTCATGTTTTGAAACTCGCGTAGATAACGATGAAGAATCACTCGAAACCGCATTTAATTTATCCATTAGTTTTTTAATTTGTTCTTCGTACATTGAAAACTTAAATATTGTATCATCCTTAAATTTTAACACATCTTCACTCAACATATCAATACTGATCTTATGAATCCCGATTTTCGAAATATTATCGCTAATTTTATCATCTAAATCTTTATGCAAAAACATAATTCGAGCGTGTAATGCAACATTTTGTTCCATAACAAACGAATTCAATTGCTCAACTTTTTCGTGTATTTCATGTATTTCCGCAGCTGTGAGAGTTTTTATCTGTTTGTAAGATACAACTTCAGACTCTGAAGGTTCTCGATAGATCGTACTAACGTTTAATAATCGTTTTCCTTTAAAGTTATAATTTCCGCTAGAATCTAATTCAATCGTTGTTGGTGCTCCAGAACCACCTTCTGGCATATATTTACCACTCTTATGAAGTGGCATTATGTAGTCTGCTAAATATTTACTAAAACTTTATTATCGATCCAGGAATTTTCCGAACTCGGGAATCCTAACCACTTAACTAATGATTTTCCACCTCGTCGTTGAATAACACGTTCAATTAAATATACGTCAGGATAGGATGTTTTTTGTAATTCTTCAGCATAAAAAGTACCAACTAACAATTTACCAGTTCTATCTTTTAACGTATATGTCGTAGGGAAAGTAGAATTCACCGTATTTATAGTAAATAATTCACCGGTCCAGTTAGGAGTATAACCTTTTTCCAATAATGTTTTAACTTTACTAATACGAACTATATCACCAACTTTAAATTTTTTCGATCCGCTCGGGGTAGAGAAGCGATCGGTTGCTTTACTACATTCCCTCGCTATATTTTCAACAACTTGTCTTTCAACATTCTTATTTACATCGGTAGGTGCAAACTTTATTGTGCGATGTATTTTTGTATTATATTTTCGGGTAAGTTCAGGTAAAACTTGTAACCAGCGTTTATTACGATTAGCGGTAAATTCTTTCCATATCCAATTCTTTATTGTTCGATTAAAACGTTCTACAATACTCGCTTTAAGCGGCGAATGAGTACTATATAAATTAATATTATATCGATTTAAAACAGCTCGTACTTGTGGATTATAAAATTCAGTACCCTGATCTGTTTGCAAATGTTTAGGAGGTTCAATACCTCTTTCAGTTAAAATTTTTTCGAATGCTTTAGCAATTATTGGACCGCTTTTTTTCTTTATAGGTATGGTCCATGCAAATTTAGAAAATGTATTTATTACGGCTAATATAAATTTATTTCCTCGATTGAATCGTGTGTATTGTGTCATATCGATCAAGTCAGCTTGCCATAAATCGTTCAATCCGAAAATCTGTACACATCGTGTCTGATAACGTTTTCGCGCAGGTTTATGAAGTTCATCAGCTATACCACGTTGTAATGATTTCAATGCAGATGTTTGTTTTGTAGACATATTTTTTTTTTAAATCAGTACGGTAGTTGAATGTATCCTTCTTCAGCTAACTCTTCCTCGATCGCTAAAATTTCGTTGTCTACACCAGTATTACCACTTTGCTTAGATGCGTGTAGTAATTGCAATCGTTCAACTAATTCATTCGGATCATTCCAGTATTCGATACGTTGATTTCCGAGACTTACTCTAGCATTGACATTATTATATATACGTTTCCTCTTTACATTCAAATGATTTTTGTAATAGCCTTCTCCACGGTGCTGACTAGTTCGAAACATTGGTCGAATTATATTCTTATATTTCGTAGTGGGAAGACCTTTCAATTTACCATCGGAACGTAAATGAGCTCCCGTAAATTCCAGTAATTGTTTATATATTTCCAAATCATCGCTAGTATATTCATTCTTATCTACATTCGTCTCCAATAATAAATGCATTAGACCCTCAGTGTACGGGAATTTCATACGACTATTCCCTTTTCCTAAATATATTTCTCCGCGATTTTTATTCCATGAAATTGTTGTTGTACCCAACATATACTCATCGGTAGCAGGATTATACTTTATTCCGTAAAATAAATCTCTAGGCATAGGATCATCTCCGTCAATACGAAAAGAACCCATTTCACTTAGATTAAATGAATCATATTTTATTTCTTCATCTACATCAGTAATTCTATCTTTCCTGGGAGTACTATGCATCAATTTTTGTTTTACAACTGGAGAATCAGTTATTGTATCAACATCCTTTATCTTTCTTTTCGGTTTTTGTAATGCTTCACGAATCTCCGACAATGGTTTTGTAATCGGTTCAAGCACTGCGGCTGAAGTATTTGTAATAGATTTACTCTCTGACTTTAATGAATTATATTTATTCATTACATCAGCACGTATTTTTTCCAATTCCGTTTTAAGTTGTAATTCATCTTCGATATTTCTTTTAACGCTATTCTTCGCCATCTTTTTCATCTTCAATCACTATAAACTCATCGAAACCACGACGAAACCGTCCTTTATATAGTTCACTCTCCTTATCAATCACCAAGAAACCGTGTTTATTCTTCCAACATGTTTTACAAATTTTTTTAAAAGTCTTAAACGGACACATACCATTAACATGTTCATCGTATATGTGACGTATATTTATATCATCTTGAGCAAATACAAGTATGAAATTAGCATTATCTCGTATCATATGTTTAGGAATCATTACATACGTTTGACACAAATAGAAGCAATCTACGTTTTTATGTCGACCCATCGAAAAATATTGTTGCACAACAGGTTGAACTCTGCACGTCGGTATATCATCAAATATAAATATCGAATTTGGATTAATCGTGTCAGGTGTTATTAAATTTAGATCATCGGAAAATGTTTGATAACCAATGTTAGGCGTAGACTTGTATATCGTATCTAACAATTTATATTTCGGTTGATATAAAGAAGTACTGTAAATGTAGACATTTTCATAACGCAATCCATTCGAATGTGTTAATAATGTGAATAATGAATTTGTTTTTCCACACCCGCTCGGACCGATAATTAAACATCTTATATTATTCGGAAACAATGAACCGTGTTTATTACGCACTGATGTGTCACTAGGTTCTACCAATGACAACGCATTATTTATAGGCAATATAGTTGACTGCTTTTCAATTTTCATTATAACTTATTTATTCACGTAATAAACAACAACTAAAAGATATAAATACACGTTTATACACATGTAAACCTCGAAAAAATTTAGTGAAAAAAAGTATATATATAGAAAAATAATTTTGAAATGGCGAGAAAACAAAGAAAACAGCGAAACGTTAAAGCGTTAAAAAAGAGTAAAAAGTGTGGTCGCGGTATCGGTACTGTATTAAATAGAGTTATAGATAAGCTTCCGTTGCAATTACATTATCCGGGCTATAATTATTTAGGACCCGGTACAAAGTTAGATCGTCAACTAAGTCGCGGTATAACCGGTATAAACCCACTGGATGAGGCTGCTAAAGAACACGATATAGCATATAGTAAATATTCGGATAATAAAAATCGCGCTGAAGCGGATAGAATATTAGAAAATAAAGCTTGGGAACGTGTTAAAGCATCGGATAGCAGTTTCGGTGAGAAAGCGGCTGCTTGGATAACGACGAACGCTATGAAAGTAAAACGTAAATTAGGCGGTAGATATCATCGTCGCGGTAAAAAGCAAGCGGGGAAACGAAAAACCAAATCAAAATCCTCGAAAGGAAAAAATGTATATTTCAGAGATGTGTTAAATGTGGCGCGGAAGGCTGTTCGTAAAGAAAAACCCCTCCGAGGACGAATGAAAAGAGCGATTAAAGCAGTTAAAAAATTAAACCCTACGGTAGCTGATAGTGAAAATGTTCGAATTATTCCGATTAACAAAACTGGAGGGGCTCTCCCTCTTATTCCGTTATTGGCTAGTATTGCTACATTAGGAGGAATTTCATCATCTGTATCATCAATAGCAAAAGCGGTGAAAGATGTAAATGAAGCTAGAAAAAGTTTTAAATCGGGTAAAGGTTTACAAATTGATAAAAAGATCGGGAAAGGTCTTTATTTACGACCATACAGGAGCGGTCTTGGTTTATATTTAGCTCCATATAGCGGCAACGAGAGACGTAATCAGTTTTTTCGAGGTTAATTCTATACCTAGCAATAGAGCGTTAACAAATTTCGATATTTTATTTTACACGAAAAAATTAAGAGTTCCAAATTTTAGAGGAGTTTACGATCGTGATGGATTGCCTACCAAACCTAAGAAAAATGAGTGTGCGATTGTTAATATGGATTCGCAAAAAGGTCCAGGAACTCATTGGACCGCCTACAGAAAATACGGTAGTCGTGCAGAATATTTCGATAGTTATGGAAATTTATCTCCCTCCGCAGAGTTAGTTAAATATTTACGCAAATACGATCCAAAGATTGAAATTCTATACAACAGACGCGCCTATCAACGTTATAATTCGGTTAATTGCGGAGAACTATGTTTACGATTTCTAACAAATACGTTACCTACCCCATTTGGTGTTCAATGATGTCTTCATTAGTATATAAGCACGTGTGATTGTAATTTTTTTCGATTATTGTAGATATTAGTTTTAATTTTGAATATAATATTTTTAAAAAATAGTTCGCGTTATTATTATTTTTGTTTATTTCAATTTGTGTAAAACCGATACGGTCATGTCATACTTATTTCAGTTAAGCGGTAAAAAAGGTAATTTAACCAGTAATGTGTATCCACCGCTATTATTATCGAATAATCGTCAATGGAGTATCGGGTTAGTATCGTTAACAACATACCATTCTATACATAATATCACGTCGGAATGCAATACATTGTATTATTACGATTCTGCATTGGCAGTTGAAAGAAACGAATCCCCGAAATCTATTACATTACCTAGTGGATGTTACGAAGTGGAAGATATTGAAGAATACTTACGAGAGCATTTAGATGATGGTATTATTATAAAAGGTGATGAAAGAACGTTAAAGTGTGTTATACAGAGTAAATATTACATACAATTTACCGGACCGCGGAGTATTGGTCCACTATTAGGGTTTGATGGTATGACAAATGTTTTACCCCCACAAATGAATCATACAAGTCATAACACTGTACAGATTACACCAATAAATATATTAAATGTTTATTGTAATATAGCAACAGGTGGATATACAAATGTAGCATCATCTCATCTCATTTATAGTTTTCCTTTAAATATAGCACCTGGATATAAAATTTCTGAAAATCCAAAAACGATCATTTATTTACCCGTAAGTACGGACTACATATCGGAGTTAAATGTATATATAAAGGATCAAAACGGGAATATCGTTGATTTTGCTAGTGAAGATTTAATTATAAATTTACATCTAACTAGTTCTTCGTCTTAATAAAAATATATTAATATCAATTTTAAAATGCCGTTCATATACACTAATAGAAGTATATATAAACGTGTTCAAACGCCGTTTCGAGCTGAAAAAAAAAATATAAATAGAGGAAAAAAGAAGAAATTGTTGAGTAGAAAAAGTATTAGTGTACTAAAGTCGTTGGGTTACAACGTGTTGATTAAGTAAGAAAAAATATTAGTTTGATATAGTTTGCAATGGAACATATATTACAAATTGATTCTGCAAATGCAGTTATTGACGAAACAATAGCGGCTTACGAAATACATACACATAAACCATACGCAAGTTCAAGATTTGGTGCTGGTGATGAAATACGTATACCTGTTCAGCAAAAAGATGTTATTACTTTACCATCGGAAAGTTATTTACTTCTACAAGGCACAGTTTCACCGTCAGTAGATTTTTCAATGAATGGACCTTTATTTCTATTCACAGAGCTACGCTACGAAATTAATGGAACTATTATAGAATGTGTACGGCAACCGGGAATTACAACTCTTGCACGTAGATTATTATGTTCGGAGAATATCAAATCAGATTACAACTACAGTACATGCGCTCTAAATACAGAAGAATTGAAAGTATTTACACGAGAAATTACTGATACATCAAGTCCCTCAACATCATTAGGTGCCGGAGCTAAATTATTGTTGGAATTTCAGTTTATTATTCCTTTACGCTACATATTCAGTTTTGCAGAAGATTATAGACGTGCAATCGTACATGCAACACAAGAAATTATTCTCATCCGTGCAAACAATGATAAAAATGGATTTACTGCAACAGCTGATAAGACAATTAATATAACATTTCAAACTATTGCCTGACCTTTTGTTAAACTGAGTGATCGAGCAAAAATATCTTTACTTAATCGAATAAAGAAAACAAAACAAGCACCTATACAATTTAGAGCATGGTCTCTTTCACATCAACCATCTTTGCCCACCATTTCCGAGCATAGCTGGGTAATCAAATCAACTTCCACTGTAGAACGTCCTCGCTTCATCATTATTGGATTCCAGACGAATAAACAAAATGATTTAACCAAGGATGCCTCTACATTTGATCATATTAATGTAACTGAGATTTGTGCGTATATAAATTCAACAAGATATCCTTACGAAGTGATGAATTTAGATTTTGAACGGAAAAGATTTGGTAATCTGTACTTGTTATATGCGAATTTTCAAACAATGTATTACGGAAAGGACCCACCACATCCTGCAGTTAGTGTAGATTCATTTCTCAGTAAATATCCACTGTTTATTATACCGTGTAATTTTCAAAATGAACTCTTAAATGACGGTAGTCCGTTACAGATTAGAGTGGATTTTAAGACTCGTGATAACGTACCTGCAAACACTTCATGCTACGCGCTTATAATACATGATAAAACAACCAGTTATAACGTGCTCGAATTGTAAATAGAAAAATTATAAAAGAATGCTGTTCGATATTTTGCTTTTAGTATTATGTTGAATGTGTTTCAGTAATGTTCTTTAAAGTTGTAAGTTAAATTTTTGTTTTTACACGATTGTATTTATTTTTAATTAATAAAGTTTTTATTTCGTTAAGTTTTCTCTTTCTGTTTTCCACTACAGTAAGTAATATGCATGAAGTAATAATTGATTTCCAGTGTTTTAAAAATAATGATAACGCATACATTATTAAAGAGCTTGTGATATTAGCTTTAAATGGAGAAATAAAATTTCATCGAGTTTACAAACCACCGATCGATTGGAATATATTAACCACTAGTAAAAGACGTACAAATTTATGGCTCACACGAAATTATCATTCAATCCCATGGAACGCTGGAGATTCCAATTATAGAAATATATCTATAGATTTGGAAAATGTTTTAATTAGTTTACAACCTTTAAAAATTTATGTTAAAGGAGATTCCAAAATTGAAACTATATGGGAAAAACTAATGATAACATCGCTTACGGATTATAAAATAATTAACTTAGAAACACGTTACGGTATGCCGAATTTGAGAAATTTAAATAATAAGTACAATGCTATAGCGAGTACTGTAAAATGTGACGCACACACTGATGGACGACTTAATGTATGCTCATTAAAAAACGCATTTATAATGATGAAATGGTATGATATGAATGTTAGACCTAAACAACAAGCGATACAGAAGGCTGCTGCAGAAACATTAGTTTCCTTGTGCCCAGATAAAATTTGTGATTTTTATGATAAATTACCTGAATCATTAAGGAAAAACGAAGATATTAAAAAATGTTTGCCGTGTTTTAAGCATCATAGATTTGATATACCAGATTCATTACCACTCAGTGCAGCTCATCCTACCTTAATTAAAGATTGTAAACAGTGTAGACGTAAAAATGTAACAGATTTTTTGCGAGATATGTGCCCAGAAACTTTAGGAAAAGATTTTAATAATGAAGATCAAACAATTTTAGAAGAAAATATAGTTTACGATTGTGATGATTCTGAATCTACAACAATTCCAATTTCAGCTCATAAATTATATTTATCTTTTTAATTGTAATTTTTTCATATTTTAGTTGTAAATTTTTGATTTTCAAAACTTTTTACTTATATTTTTTTCGTATTTTAGTTGTAAATTTTTGAATAAATGTGTATATAATTTTCAAGATGTGTACTTTTTCTTTTTCTTCTTCCGCGCTAACATACATAGTTTATGTTTAATATTGAAATGGAACACAAATTATTATACTTATAAATAATATTAGTAAATTGTATGAATGAAAATATAACACGTTACATGCTAATAACTTAAAATAACTCGTTTAAGACATAGAGAAAGTTTATCGCTTCGAGATATTCTAAATGAGGAATAAACCTTGTCTAATTAGCGTAATGTGTTCAAAATAGTAACAAATTATTGACATGTTGAAAATCTAATGAGTTTTAAATGATTCGTTCGACATATTTATATTCCCCGAAAAAGGGGAAATCGCTAACAACGGTTGTTAAATAATGAGTATATGATGGTGACTTGTTTTAATTTTTGCTTCAAAGTTAAAGTCTATATAACTAACAGCATTAAACCGTTTTCAATCAGTTTAAGTTTTACTCAAAACGTTACATTAAGTTACTGTGTTTGATACGATTGTTTGTGTTGTCTTTAAGTCACAAAATGTCTGCTAATTTTTATACATTGAACGTAACTCATGGTTTTTTCTTGGACGTTGAACGATTTACGTTACAAAATGAACATTATGAAGTTACCGAATTAGCAATGCTCGCCATCGATGGCAAGCAAAATTTACACACTTTATATAAACCTTCGCAACGGGCATTTGCAGAGCTTGAACACTACTTTCAAGGAGATAAAGTGAAGGCCTATTGGCAGTATCGCAACAATCCGTGGAATTATAAAGTCAGAGATATCACTCATCTCGGAAGTGATTTAGGAATGATGAATGAAAAGAATAAAAAAACACAAATCTACATGCATGGGGATTGTAAAAATATACCATGGATGTTACATTTAATCAAATCTCAGAATTTACCGTTCGAAATTATTAACTTAACAAGTGATTACGGGATGCCATCTCTAGCAGAGTTACATAAGCAGTTCAAGAATAGTATGGAAATTATTCAATGTGATTTTCATAATAATGGAAGTGAGGAGAGCTTGTGTGTATTAAACAAAATGATGTTAATGAAGAAGTGGTTCGATCATATTGTCAAACCGTTTATGGAAGAAACAACGCGGGATATAGTATTATTCAACTTTTGCAACAGACACCACCAGAAGTAGTGTTAGCGAGATTTGGTGAAAAAATTGTAGATTATTATGAATATTTACCACCTGCCACACTCATGAATAATAAAGTACGGCCCCATTTACCATGTAACCAACATTTTCATCAAAGCTCAGATAAATATGTATTGGGTAAAGATTGTTCCATATGTCGTTATGAAATGCCAAAAATTTTTAAAATATGATTTTTTTCTTGTTTCAAAAACAGTTTTTTAAATTTGTTTCATATTTAATTTTCAATTTTTAAATCTTTTTAATTATAATTTTTTATATTTTAGTTGTAAATTTTTTTTGAATAAATGTATATATAATTTACAAAATGAAATGAGTTTTCATTTTTCTTCTTCTTCTTCATTGCAACTTTATTCCTTTTCTTTATCAACCTGTTTAGTTCATGTTTAATTTTGAAACAGAACACATATTATACATATGAATAATAATGTTAATTTGAAATAAACACATGAATAAACCAAAAAATAGGAAAAATGTATTTGAAATAATATACATTCGGTACACACACACACATGTTAAAGAAAAACAAGTACGTGTAAAAATGTATACAGAAAAAAGACATATAAAAAATATATATACATGAAAAAATATTTTTAAAAAATTTACGAAGACGATACATCTGAAATAAAAAAAAATTTTAAACACAAGATAACCTGAAATCGGTAAAACTATATGCAAAAAGAAAAAAACAAGTACACATAAAAACGTATACAAAAAATATTTAAAAAAGAAATTACGAAAACGGCATATCTATAGAATGAAAAAAAATTTTAAACACAATAATAACCTGAAATCGGTAAAAATATATACAAAAAGGAAAACAGGTACACATAAAAATATATACAAAAAAAAAAAAGAAATTACAAATTTTAATTTACTTTAATACGTTTCACCGAGGGTTCAGATTCATCAGCATTCTGTGAATCATTATTATCACCAGAATTATTATTATTATTATTCCTTAAACTTATATGACCTAAAGCCAGTGTATGTATGTTATTTTGTAACACCACACGTTTATCATCTAGCCCATTGATAGCTAGCTTGGTTGAACGTATTGTGTATAATTTATGATCATAACTCCTTATCATGTACGCGGTCCGATAATTACTACTATTTATAACATTATTATTAAAGATACAGTTCTTGTAATCATTAAAAGTTATCTCATTTTTTGTTATGTTGTACGGTATTCCTTTGCATTTTGTTATAGTTTTATGGCTGAGTTTAAGGCTGTACACCTTAGACCTCAAACCAACAAAAGCCTCAACAGGTACACCGCACATTTCATCTTTAAATTTCCCCACCACCTTTCGGTTAATTACAGAATAACATTGGTGATGGGGATCATAATCCGAAGTATCAAAAAAACTTAAATTATGCGAGATATCGAGATATAAATCGTCAGTATATATGTTATACACCAAACTATCGGTGTCTGTGTATAATAAACGTAACTTTTCATACGAATACATTCTTTGCATTACATTGTAATGAAAGTTGTACATGGTAACTTTGCTTAAATCTAATATCGACATACCAATAAAAATAGGTTTATCGAATAAAATTTTTTTAGGATTACGATGAACCGCGCACAACAAAGGAGACTCATTAAAAATACTTCGATCCTTAAATCTAGGGTTTGCGACCATTTTTGTAAATTTAACCTTATCACTAACGAGTTTAATATCTAATATATTCCGGGATGACTGAATCGATTTCCCATATATACAGTTATTAAAAAGTTTGTAAATAAACTTTTCAAATTCGTTATGAGCATTTTGACGGTGAGTAGTGTTTAAATCGATGTATGATTTTAAAAATGGAGCTTGTGTGAATTTAATCCCTCTGTGGATTTTTGTTAATTTCAATCCGGAACTTATTGCTAGTTTGAGATATTTTATATGAATTACATAATTATATTTATTTTCGAGTGTAGCAACTAATTTTTTAACGTTCCCCTTTTGTGAAACCTTATTTTGTTCCAGACAAAAAGGGAGATCATTATGAAGATCATGTAGTGAAGTTGAATATTCGAGATCCACCTCCAACACACTTCCTTCAGGTTCTTTTTCATCATAATTTAAGATATCCAGTTGCGAAATTTCATTTTCGGTCAACCAATGGAAGCCTCCTATAGGAAGAGGTTCACTCATGGAATGACCGTACAAGTTATTTGCATCCAAATAAATTATATAATTATTTTCCACAGAGGGAGAATTATTATTATTGTTATTGTTATTATTATTATTATTACTGTTATTATTATTTTTTACATAAGGGTTATTGGCTTCGCAATACCGTTGCACGCATTGTGTAAGCCCACCACGAATACCTCTTTCGAAAAAGAGGTACATACCGTAATCGGTCAAAAGTTCTATTTCGATCCCGGTTAGTTTTAACATCGCATTAAAACTAAAACCGGGAGCTGTAAACGACCACGCTGCATCCATACCATAAATTTTAAAGCAAACAGATCGAAAGTTTTCGAAAACATCGGCCAGCAACAAAACATCGGTTCGTAAATATTCATCGGAATACTCTCCCAAATTCCGCACACCAAGACAATTCCACACAATTTGAGCATGTTTGTATGCTTCCTCTCCGATCGTAGACTTTGTGAGAGAGCTGTAAAATGCCGAGCGGGGAGGCAGCGTTTCTTCATCCAATTTGGAGTCATTAGAACAATATTCATACGGAAAATAGCCTTTTCTGCGGAAAAGGGAGAGTAAGCCCGGGTCACGGATGTTTGCGGTTGTGTGTTTGAATGCTTCGATCGGTAAATTATTCGCAAGTTTCTCTAAGCTGCTGGCCATAAAGTGGAAAGAATCCACAAATCGTAACTGAAACTTTCCAGGCACCACAGACTTAGAGAATCCTTTATAAGATTCGATCGTGTTCGCAAGCACATGAATGTCTTTATTGTCGTACCCCAATTCCATTACGATCGGGTGACTATCGTATCCCGTTAGATTATGAAGGAAAACTGGAACGAAATGAGGTAGACGCATTTCCAGGTTACACTTGTTGTGCGCAGCTCCGCGAAATTTTCCAGTTAGATGGTCGTGATCTTTCACCTTGTTTCCTTCGTTTAACTCTTTCAAACAAATATAACACAAAGTCGCGTTATTATAGGCGATTAAATCTTCCGGCGTCATTTCGATGTTTTTACTTTTTTTGTAAAAATCATATATTATTTTCGCGTCTTGCACTAAACTCTCGACGAAATGTTTAGCAGCATTTTTACCATGAAACAATCTCTGCGCTCGTAAAGAATCTGGCAAATCGACACCATCTACACGCGACACACAAATATACGAATAACTCATCGGTATATGTTCATGAATTTTTACAGTGTTTTTCCGTGAATGTTCACTTTGAACACGTCGACTCATAATATTTTCTGTTTCTGTTTCTTCTTCTTCTTCTTCGTCATTCACACTCGGATTGCTCTCTGATGAGGAAGGAGTAGAGGAGACATCTGATTCATCATTATTTGCCACGGGTTTCAGTATACACTCGAAATCCCCATATATAACTATGGGAACCCACTGTTGGAAGCGTACGTTTTTATATTTTAGAATATTTTTAGCCGCTTTCGGCATTTCAATCGCAACTGGTGCGTGTGTGCGACAATCTTCTGTATGTTCCTGAAGCTTTTGAGGCGAATCGACGTGCCACAGGCATCTTCGACAGATATGTAATCGATGTTGATATTTTGTAATTTGGCTCCTCACAAGTCTTTCCAAATTTTTAATGAAACAGAAATGTTTCTTCTCTCCACTTTGAATAAGAAGGAGATCTGTATGATCTTCCTTATCTTCTTTACATATACGAACTGGATAAACGAAGTTTTTGTTATCCAATCCGTATACATTAATCGAAGTGTTTGAGTTAATTTTCTCGAAACGATTTACGTCATCGAGACTAGATGGAAACGAAATTCCCGTCCAGTCATATTTCGACTCAAGCTCGGGCTTGTTTATATACCGAAAAACTTGTTCAGGATGAATATTTACAAATTTTGCCAACATGGCGTATTTGAAACATTTAGAGTCTTTATTTTTTACGTTTATTACCGCTTTTCGCGCACTGATAACGTTCGGAAGCGCTATATAGGAAGAGGCGCACGCGACAACATTTACTTTATTTAAACGAAGTTCAAGATAATTAATTTTTTCGATCGAATAAGCCGAGCCTTCAGTACTTTCCATTTTGTCAGCGCGTTCTTTAATTTCGCGAACCGAATCAAAATAGAATTCATCGAAATCATCCCCTGCTACTAATAATTTGCATTGCGAGGTGAAATAGGCAGGAATTGAAATTTTATCACCGCTTACATCGGTTGCAGGTTTATACGTGCAATGTAGCACCAAACTACATTTCACTCCTACACCGATATTATCACGTATTAATTCGAAAATACAAATTTTAATTTCGTTTAAGAATTCGTCGATGTTTATTATCCTAGAACTATCATTTATTATTCTAAATGTTCCCATCCTCTTCTTATAATGCTTCGTCATTTTCTTCACATGAAAATGTATCGGTAGCGAAGATGATACATTTGAAGACGAAACGGATTGTGAAGACATTTTTTTTAAACACTGAGAATCTAAACCAAACAATATCAAAAAATTATTCTTTATATTATGAATGACTACTGCAGAGCATATTTATACTTTTTTTTGTTTTAAAAAGTAAGCAAAATATTTACGTTTTAATTTTATTATGGAATAAACTACTATGATTGGAATAGAATAGAATAGAAAGAAGCTTTACATATTTCTCTGTTTAAAATTTATTTCCGAGAAATGATTGTTTTTTTTTCAAATTAGCGAGGTTTTTAACAGATTGCTTTTTTTCATTTAAGTGTAAATAAGATCGTGAAGGTACATATATACATAAAAAATTTTAAAAAAATACAGAACATAGGTCTCTATATAGTAAAAACATATATGAAATAACATTGTACACGATAACACAAAATAATATCAAATATATATATTCATCAATCGTGAATTAAGAAAATATCTTCATTGTTTTTAATTTTTGAAAAATCGAACAAATTTACATAATTTTAACGAAACAACGTATTTCGAAAATATGTTTTAGATTAAAAAAATGTTTTCAATGAAAAGTAGTCGAAAATATATACTGTTCACATGTAGGTATATAAAAAAAAAGTATAGAAATCATTTGAGAAAATTTAAAAAAGAAAAAAATAGCTCACTCTAACGAAAATATAAAATTTTATCCTGACGGTGAAAAATGTGTCTCAAAAAAATATGATTTTGAATAAATAATAATAAATAATAATTTTGGTTAAATGATGAAGTATCATGAAATGTTAGCAAACTATTTGCAAAAATGTTGAGAATAAATAATATTTCAACGTACATCAAATTAGAATTCGATTTCGTAAATGTATATGCATATATAGCAAAAAGAACACAACACAGTTTTCGTTTATCTAAATACATTCAACAAAATAAATAAAAAATATACCACATTTGAAAATTCATATAATGAATCGTAAGGAGATTCTTCAGTATGAATAGTGATAATCAAAAATGAGCCATAAAAGATTGTTTTTGAATGAAATGAAAAAAAAACAAAAGATTAAATTATCGAATCATGTATGAAAATTAAGGCACGTGTGCGGTATAAAAAAATATTAAAAATTTGAAAATCTAAAATGAAATGATTGGTAAATATATTTATTTTTGTAAGATAGAAATGAACGTATAGTAATAAAATTTGAAAATAAATTAAAATCGATTTTTTTTTTTAATGGATTTCAAATGTAGTATATTAAAATATAAGTGGAATAATTTCAAGTACTTACTGATCTGTATAATCGTTAAAATGTGAATTTTCGGAATGAGGGCCTTCTAGCTGATGCCTCTTACCTTTCGGATTCTTGGTATTTAAGATACCTCACTACTCGTGGGCTCTATCAGCGAATATATGAAAAAATATTTTTCGGAAAAGACCGCTCCTTGTCTAAACAACAAACGTGCTAAAGAAACAAAATATAAAATGAGATTAGTATAATGCGAATAATTAAGAAAAAAGTAATAAATTATAAATATATAAATTTCCAACAGTTTCAAAAATAAATAATTTCACGTATGAGAATTGAATAAAAAATTTCTAATAGTTTCAAAAATAAATAAATAAATTCATGCATAAGCGGTAAATTAAAAATTTCTAATAGTTTCCAAAATAATCACGCATGTGAGGGGTAATAATTTTCGTAACGTGTAAAAATAATTTCTTTTCTAAATTTCAATAATACTATACAAAAAATAATTTCTTTTTCAAGGAATTCGTATTGTAAATCATATATAGACAAACATGGGTATATAATTTAATAAAATGATACATAAATAATAAATAATACACAAATAATAAAAATAGTAATAAATTATGAAATGTAGTTTCGTTTGAGTATATAATCAGGAGAAGAGGACGATGAGTACAAATTAATGAAATTATTGAGAAAAGGAGAAATTTACTAACAAATAGTGAGAAATGTGAATACAAACGATAAAAGTAAGAAATTCTCGAATATTGTTTTTTAAATCGTTTAAATTAATACTATAGAAAAGCATCTTTTCGGAATATGCGAGAATCCTTGAATAATAGATAAAGAAAATCGAAACGTTTACTTACCGCTATATATTTATCTTTGAATGAAAAATTCTCCCAAAATTCTCGACACTCTGCTTACGCCACAAAATTCCGGATACGCTACAGAAAATGTATTGCATTGAGAATTAGTATAGCGTGAAATAAATGTGTGCAATTAAAATATTCGTTCATATCACGTAAATAATGGTAATAATAAATAAAGAAGCATAATTTGTATTATATATAGAAGATATAGACTACTTTGAAAAAAAAAAAATGTTGGGTGTATCCTTATATAATTTGAATTATTAAACTTGTATTGTAAAAATTTTCAAAATATGTACTATGAAATTTTGTTATATAAATATCCTGAGATGTCTATTATTACTATTACTGAAAAAAATTGAAAATAATTAAACTGAATTTTGACGTATGAAATTAAATATTTAAAAAATAAATCTCTGAATTTGTATATTATATGAATAAGAGAATTTTCAATAATAATTTTTATCTTCGGTAAATATATTTTAATTCCTTTATTTTTTAAAAGGAAAATTCACTTCATTGTATAATAAAATCAATCAACTATTGCAAATGAAATTAATAATACTAATATATTAAAATTGACACCATACTCGTTTTTGCGAAATTCTTTGATATATACATATGTAAAAATCTATCGAGAAAAATTATAATACTGAAAATAAAATTGAGTGTGTCTAAGAAAAAGAAAATTTATTTGCATTGAATGAAATAAAATGAATAGAATGGAAAAGAAACTGGATTAAAAAAAATTTTTTATTTAGGATTTAAACAAAAAATTGAGCAGTATACTACATTAAACAAAGAATAATATAACGCATGAGAAATCATTGAAATATTTAGGAAATAAAGCAGTAAATAAAAAATAATTTTCATAACGTGTAATAAAACTATCGAAATCATATTTAAAAATAAATTTTGAAAAATTTAGTGGCGAAACGAATAAACAAAATAATTACGAGCATATGTAAAAACAAAATATTAAAAAGAATAATTAAATAAAAATATAAATGTATTATATTACTTACCGAAATAAATGTGATGATTGAAGAAAAGATTGTGAAAATTTAAACTTTATTAAAACAAACAAAACTCTAAAGAGTAAAATCTTCAGGAGAGCAAACGATGAACACTCGAAGACTTTTGAGTTTCAACTGATCGTACTCCTCAAATTCACAAATGCTCTATAACTAAAAAGTTCGCGATTTTATTATTATTATTATCTTTAACTAAAGCGGTTTTCCATAGTAGATTTGGAAATAGCATTAAAATATCATTTATTCAAACCATTTTTTCGGGTATTCAAGCATCAAGCACGTTCCAATATTTCTATTGTTGACTGCGTGCATTTAACGGCAGTGTTTCAGCAACCTCATTAAGGATGTTTTACCGTTTTTATGGTTCAACACAATATTACAGTTGCAGTTGCTAAATTAGTTATCCATCGCGATATTTAAAAGGTTGAATTTAAACGGTGATTTTCACGAATTATCACTTACACACGTTGATCATTAGCCGAACAGCATTTTTGTCATCCGTTTTACCACACGCATCGAATGTGTAAATACATATTCTGGTATCTATCTATATTATTCAGACCGCTTTAAACTAATTTTTCGTAATGTTAATGGTTACTTAATGGATATTAGTGGATATTAGTGGATTTTCTCGACTGTCTCTGATGGAAAAGTCCTGCTATAACGGAATACTTACACGCCATCCGGACATGTACCGGTTATCGCGGTACAAAGGTTGTTTTGTATTAACGCTTCGTATAATTCACATGAACAAACACTTACAAATACACTCTTACAATACCATTCCGATACTTTCTAGACCTTTTCCCTATAATGACAAAGCCTGATCATAGATGGCTCTACATATTTCGAAAAATATTCACGCGAAAAAAAAATATACACTTGGACTAATTTTATAATATTTAGACTCGGAAAAATTATTAGGACTAATATGGAAACTTACGAGAGCGGAGTATGTTCTATTGTCTCGACCATAACGTACTCGGAAAAATTTTTAGAACTGTAGAAAATGAAAAAATATACTTAGACTAATTTTATAATACTTACGCTCGGAAAAATAAAAAATAAAAAATATGTACGAATGGAAAAAGAGGAAGAAGGGGGGTTTAGGTTAGTTTCTGGCTTTAAATATTACACTTGGGTTAATTTCGGAATTTTTATACTTACACGTAGAATTTTGAAAAATCGCGGTATCGCGAACGATCGACAAGTGCGCGGGAACGGCGCGTGCGCCTTCTAAGTATGCTAGGAGGGCGAGCGGGGCTTAGGTTACTTTCCTGCTTTAAATATTATATTGAGGTTAATTTTTAAACGCATCGAATTATCGGAAATGCGGGGGAACGGCGCGTGCGCTTTAGAGATATGCCAGGAGGGCGAGCAGGGGTTTGGTTAGTTTTCAGCTTTAAATATTACACTTGGGTTAATTTCGGAATTTTTATACTTACACGTAGAATTTTGAAAAATCGCGGTATCGCTGTGGGCGGGAGGGAAGAGTGGGGACTTGGGTTAGTTTCGGGCTTTAAACATTATACTTGGGTTAATTTATAATCGGTTCGGTTTATCGGAAACGAGCGGGACCTGTAGGGTGAAATTTGGAGGAAATTTGCAAAAAATGTGGAAAAATTTGAGAAAAATTGGGGGAAATTGGGGGAAACTTGGGTGAATTTTCAGCGTCGGAATAAAAAATTGGGTGAATTTTTGCCTCCCGAATAAAATACTTAGGTGACTTTTCGCCTCCGGGACAGGAATTGGGGTTGTGACGTCAGACTTCCTAGAGTCGCTATTTATTCACTACTCCCCTATGTTCCTAATATAGATGAAACTACTCCTATAACATCGTCTCCTAATTACTCCTCACCACACCATTTTCCATTTACGAATTATGCTCTTCTTTACAGGATAAGAAAAATACCTCCCCAGGGTTGGACTGTATCCCATATCTAGTTATAAAAAATTTCTCTGACCAATCTTTCGAATTCCTTCTTAATATATACAATCTTTTTTTATCCTCTGGCTTTCTCCCTCCTTCTTGGAACTCCTTCATCATCATTCCTATTCCTAAAAAAAATTCATCTTCGCTTCGTTCTATAGCACTTGCTTCCTGCTTAAGAAAACTGTTTGAAAGTTTATTAAATTGGCGGCTCATTTGGTGGTTAGAAAATAGGGACCTACTGCCCAATAACTTGTTTGGTTTCCGCCCTGGCAGAAGTTCTTGTGACTGCCTATGCTCACTCATATCCGATATATATAAAAATTTTTTAGATAAAAAATATACCCTTGCTGCCTTTATAGATGTAACTTCGGCTTTTGATAACGTACATCTCCCTTTATTACAAAGTAAGATGTCGTCCATCAATATTCCCTCGCAGTTCATTTGTATCATCCTCCATCTTTTAAAAAATCGCTTAATTCATCTATCTTTTCCCTCCTACGATACTAAAAGAAGAATTTACCGGGGATTACCACAGGGATCTTGTTTGAGCCCCACCCTTTTCAATATCTATACACTCGAAATAGCTTCCCTTTCTACCAGTTCTTCTTCCTTGTTTTTTGCTGATGACATTGTATTGTACTCATTCTCGCTTGATATTACTATAGCAAATGAAAGACTTAATAACTCACTACAACAGCTAGAAAGCTCTCTTTCCAACATATATCTTTCAGTTTCTCCTACCAAATCTGCCTGCCTAGTCTTTACTTACCGTCCATATAATTTATCCTCAGTCAATATATCCTTGAATAACTGCCTAGTTCCCTTAGTTAATTCCTTCCGTTATCTTGGAATGTTTCTTAACAGTCGACTCACATATCTCGAGCATATCAACTACTTACATAATACTACACTTAAAAGACTGAACTTACTTAAATCCCTTGCCCCTACTGAATGGGGTGGCGATCCAAGCATTTTAATTATTCTTTATAAAAATATAATTCGTTCTAAATTGGACTACGGCTCTTTTATTTATGGGAGCGCTTCCAAAAGTCGACTTATTAAACTGGATCGCATTCAAAATTCGTGCCTACGCCTTTGCTTGGGGGCTCTGAGGTCTACCCCCATTACAGCTATGCACGCGGAGGCCCATATTCTACCCCTATCTCTACGCAGATCCTTTCTTGGATATAGATTCCTAACAAAACGACTTTCCTTTTCCTCTCCCAATCTCCTACATTCCTATAGATATATATTGTATAGATGGCGCTTTTCCCCAAATAGAATTCCACTGTTGTCCTATATTTCTAGAAGGTTACTCACTTTCTCTCAAAATATCATTCCTCTTAATAAACCTCTTTATTTTTCACTTAATCTTTTCGACATGCTAACACCACCGAAACTTTTTTTATTACCTGTACAGGCCAAATCGTGCTCGAATAATATTGTTAATATTGAATTCCAAAACACAAAGCAACTCCTCTTCCTTTCACACTTGGCTTTTTTTACCGACGGATCCAAAGGCGCCCATGGAGTAGGAGCTTCCTTCTTAATTCCTTCACAAAACTATTTCGAATCCTTTAGACTTGATCCCCACTGTTCCATCTTTTATGCCGAATCCTATGCAATTCTCCGTGCTCTACTTTATATTTCCTCCACGTCCGAAATCAATAATCTTCTATTAATCTCTGACGCCAGAAGTGTTCTAGAATCTATCTGCTCCGTACATCCTACTCCATCATTTGAATCAACCATTCTCCACATCCGCGCAATCATTGCTAGTCTATCCAGAACCAACTCCATACAGGTTGATTTTCTATGGATCCCCGGACACTCCGGCATACAAGGTAATGAGGATGTTGATCTATTGGCTCGCAATGCTGCACAAAACGGCAATGTTATTAACACTTTTCCGGCAGATAACATCATCTCCGTCTCCAAAGAGCTCCATTTGAGGCTTTGGGCGGACACTTATGCCCCTTCCTCCTCCAATCGAAGCTCATCCTACTCGACTATCCAACCTGTCCTCCCCCAAAAATCATGGTTCTCTTCGTTTCCTTCGCTCCGCCGATCCATAATAGTCTCTTTGTGCAGATTGCGCTTCGGACATAGCCTACTACCCTCCTCCCGTTATCGTTTTTCTCTATCACCTACCCCCTTTTGCCCGCTTCACCCCCCAAACGACAACTTTTACTGTGATGCTAACCATGTTTTTTTCGAGTGCTCCTCCTTATACCATGAACGATATATCTTATACACAAATCTACTTAGAATTAATATTCCACCCCCCTACAGTGTTCCTTTTTACTAACATTTCCTCATCCTTCGGTTATTCCAATAATTGCCTCTTTCTTGTCCGCAGTATCTAACCGTATTCGATTGTAACTTAAATATATTAATTTATTATTTTGGAATGGGTTATGCCTATATTAAGGGCGAGCCCAAAAAAAAAAAAAAAAAAAAAAAAAAATTGTGATCGTTTAACAAATCAAGGTAAAAACTCGATGTAACTGGAAAAACCAGCTCTAACAACACTACAAAAAACACAATTACAATAACGTGATAACATGATGAAAAAAAATACAAAGAAAGATTAGCACTGAATAAAATTTGCTCAGCAGGACGCTTCTTTCCTACAATGAAAAGATCAACAATGTCTCACCGGATGCTAGGCAATCGTTAATTCGAAGTGGTTGTGTTTTTCGTGTTAACGTAATCGAACTAGTAATAAAGCGTTATCACTAAACGTTACGTACTAATCGTTGTATTAGATGGAAGAGGACAGTTCGGGGGAGCCTCCCCCCGAAAACGATGGATCGACGGCATCAACGCGTGTTAATCAGCATCATCATCCCGAACAGATAAGTTCTACTAATAACATATCTTTTAATAATAATAATACAATGTCTAACAATAGTTTAATCACCAATGATAATAACGTACAAATTATTTCGAATAATAATAATTTATATCGTATTAATTATCATAATGGCCCATTCATAGCAATAATAGAATCAACCAACAAAAACTTGGCTAACTTACATCCTTTATCAATTTGCAAAATGCTGTCAAAACATGAAGGTCTAACTTTTTTCCAAAGAAATGGAGTAAATCGGGTTAAGGCGAATTTTGACACTGCAGTAAATGCAAACAAATTTGTAACCAGTGTTAACAATAGCAGCGATAATTTAAAGGCAACAATCCCGAATAGTCTCCTTTTCAGATTCGGCATTATTCGTCAGGTTCCCACAGATATCACTGACGAAGAAATTTTCAATTACATAGAATCAGACATAGAAGTTGTTTCGGTCAGAAGAATTTGTAAACGTTCAGAATCTAAACTTGTGCCAACAACGGCAGTAGAAATTAAGTTTTTAGGTAATAAACTCCCCTCGCATGTGTCTATCTATAAGTTACGACTTCCAGTTAATTATAGTTATCGAGTTCCGCGATTATGTTTGAATTGTAATCGATACGGGCATATAGCAGATCAATGTAGATCGCGACCAAGATGTCCGATTTGTCACGAGGAGCACTCAGCCTCTGATTGTATTGCAACACTGTCTGATCCTTCAACTTTAAAGTGTTTAAACTGCTCCGGTAATCACCTGCCTAGCGATAAAACCTGTCCACATTACATGGAGAGATTAAAGATCGAAAAAATCAAAGCCGCCGATAATGTCTCAACTTTTGAAGCAATTCAAATTATAAAAAGCAATAAAGTGAGTCAAGCCTTTACATTTTCAGAAATATCGTCTACGGTTCCTGCAAATATCAATTCAGTAAACACGAGTCGGTTTATTCGTAAATCGCGGCCAAACATTAATCCCCTTATCAAGAGTACTAGAACAAACTTTCCTAATTACAATCATTTACTTTCCTTCCCATCAGGCAAGTCTCCTGCGAAGGCATATTTTACGAACAATAGTAGTATACACGGTCTATCAAACAATCTTATTTCTCTTTCACAATCGGAATCTTCTCATCCTACGATCAATGAATTTAATCGTTCAGACTTCTCATCCAATCAAACCAATAAAGTAGAATCACCTAATGTCGAAACTACAGACCCTATTCACACCTCATCAACTAATGGCAACAAAACTAAACAGCAACAAAATCCATCAGCTTCCAGACGTGATATTAAAGCAACTAAATCTTCAGCTTCAACTTCAACAAAATCATCTTCATCGGCAGAAATACCCAAAAAAATACAACGTACTAATAGCGCTAACAAATAATTACAATAACTCATCTTCTTGTTCTGTACATTGTTTATAACTTAATAATTATCACATAACTATTGTATATAATATGCTATATCTTTATATGTTTTATATTGTAATTTAGTATATTCGATATTCGACTTACGTAAAAGCAACAAGTCTTACGTATCCATAGATAAACAGTAATGTTAATTCAAAAATATGCTTGTGTTTTCTCCACAGATCCATTCCTATAAACCCGATTTAATTGTCACTATGCTTTAACCTTAAGTCTCTCCCATTTTGTTTTTTAAGTAATTAACTTTAAAATGAAAATTCTACAATGGAACTGCCGAAGTCTAAGAGCAAATAGGAATGCTTTAGAAAGCCTACTATATCAATTGAAAATAGATATTGTTTTACTCTCTGAAACGTGGCTCAAAGAGACAACCCAAATTAACATTAGAGGTTATAAAATAGTCAGATCTGATCGAGAAGACGGGTATGGAGGTGCAGCAATTTTAATACGTAACGAAATCTCCTTTACTGTTCACAATTCTTTAATACCTTTTCTCAAACATCTCATCCAAACTTTGTACACATTTCAACACCAATTAATAATCATGTTTCTCAAACACTTCATTTAATTTCCGCTTACATTCCCCCCAATTTTAATTTATTTCGCACATCTCTGGACTCCTTTATTGACTCCCTTCCGCAACCTTACATCATCGGGGGCGACTGGAATGCACAGTCTCCTCTGTGGGGTTGCGTTTCATATAATAATAACGGGTATTTTATAGAAGATTTAATTTATAAGACTAATGTGGTACTTCTAAATGACCATCGACCAACCTATTTCAAAAATCCTTCAATTTACAGCAGTATCGACCTCACTTTTTCTTCACCCAATATTAGTTTTAACTGCTCCTGGAAAACTCTTGACGGTCTGTTTGGTAGTGACCATACTCCTATCATTCTCTCATTTAATGACCACTCTTACCCTCGTCCTACAAATTTTAGACCCCTGCAGTCTCCAGAATGGAACCTAAAAAAAACAGATTGGAATAAATTTCGTACATGTCTGGATTGTTCTCTCCCCTCTAACCCTTCGGTAATGAATCCCATCGAACAATATGATATATTCATGAACTCAGTTCGCACTAGTCTCGCTTCGTCTTCCCCTACATCTTTTTTATCATTCCATAATAAGTATCGTTCTGCTAAACCACTATGGTGGAACGATGATTGTAAAATTGCATTACAAAAGGGTCTAAACACATTTAAGGCTTTTCGATCTTATTCGTCAATCTCTAATTTTCTTAACCATAAAAAGGCCAATGCAAAAGCTAGGTATATTTTAAAAAAATCTAAAAAAGAATCTTGGAAAAAATTATGTTCTTCCTTTTCGCGGACTACGCCCTATTCTCAAATCTGGGAACTGGCTAGAGCATTCCGATCTCCCTCAAAATCACGCCCCTCAATTTATAACTTGACGAAAGAAAAGCTGGAGTCATTTATTGATTCTATTGCTCCTTGCTACGTACCGAGTCGTGAAGAAATAGACGCTCCGCCAATCCCGAACAGTTCGCCTCCACATTTCCTAACTTCTCCAATTAATATCCATGAACTCCGATCCTCGCTTCACAGAGCAAAAAATTCCGCCCCTGGGGCAGATTGTCTTCCTTACCTGGTCCTCAAGAATTTCTCGGACCATGCCCTTAATAGCCTTCTCCAACTCTTTAACTCTTTTTTATCATCCGGTTTATTTCCTACGTCCTGGAAAAAGTTTATTATTGTTCCTATCCCCAAAAAAACTTCATCTTCTTTTCGTCCGATATCGTTGGCTTCATGCATAAGAAAACTTTTCGAGAACATTCTAAACAGACGACTCTCATGGTGGTTAGAAAACAATAACTTAATCCCTGATAACATGTTTGGTTTTCGTTCGGGAGTTGGTCCTTCTGATTGTGTTAGTGTTCTTACTTCAGATATATACAAAAATTTTATACAAAAATATTACGCGATAGCGGCATTTATTGACGTAAATAACGCTTTCAACAACGTACATCTTCCCTTACTATATGAAAAAATGCTATTGATTAATGTACCTCCCCATTTTGCTTCTGTAATTTTACGTCTATTCCTTAACCGCTCTATTCTTCTTTCTACTCCCTCCTATTTTGGTAAAAGAAAAGTTTTTTGGGGGCTACCGCAGGGATCGTGTCTCAGCCCCACTTTGTTCAATATTTATACTTTGGATACAGGTATTTCCTCTATTTTTTTCGCAGACGACATTCTTATATATGTTTCTTCACGCAATATTTCAATAGCTAACGATAGATTAAACAACTCTTTGACCATACTAGAAAATTCTCTCTCTTCCATCCATCTTTCTATTTCACCATCTAAATCACGTCGCATGGTTTTTTCCTATCGCCCTTACAACCATTCCGCAATCAGTAACTCGACACAAAATGTTTATCCTCTGGTTAAAAGCTTCTGCTATTTGGGAATTATTCTTAATAATCGTCTAACATTTTCGGAACATATAAACTACTTACACGCCTCTGCTTGTAAAAGAATAAACCTACTTAAAGTTCTCTCATCAACCAATTGGCGTGGTGATCCGGTCACGCTTATTATGCTTTACAAAGCAATTATAAGATCCAAACTTGACTACTGTGCCTTTCTATATGGAAGTGCTGCGAAATCTCGGCTTATCAGGCTAGATCGTGTGCAAAACTGTTGCCTAAGACTTTGTCTTGGTGCACTAAAATCCACTCCTATCGTTGCGATTTACGCTGAGTCTAATGTCCCACCCCTATCAATCCGAAGGTCATATCTTGGATATAGATTTGTAATAAAACGCCTGTCTGTACAACCTTACAAACTCATTAATTCTTATACCACTATAATTCATGATTGGCGATTTTCTTCTAGGAAGATCCCCATCCTATCACATATTTGTTGCAGAATGGAAAAGTTTAGCTCCTACGTTATTTCTTACAATAAACTTCCATATTTTTCTTTAGATTTTCACGATTTCTCCCAACCAGTCAAATTAACTTCTCTCCCTCCACACATAAAATATCTCTCACGAACTTTCGTTAATCACGAATTCATCAATATCATCAATAGCTTATTTCCCCAACACATTCTTATCTACACGGATGGATCTAAGGGACCGCAGGGAGTCAGAGCTGCATTTTTCGTTCCTAGTAGACATTATGCTGAATCGTTTAAACTACCTGTCATATCTTCAATATACTACGCGGAGTCAGTTGCAATTCTGCAAGCATTGATGTATATATCCTCGACTCAAAATAATAGTAAATTTCTAATAGTTTCCGATTCCCTAAGTGTTCTGACAGCTATATCTTCCGCCTACTGCCCCACATATTTTGATTCCATAATTCTTCGCATTCGGTCTATGGTATCTAATCTAACTTTACGTACACCTTGTCAAATAGAATTTTTATATATACCAGGACATATTGGAATTGAGGGAAATGAAAGAGTCGACAAGTTAGCATACATAGCCAGCACGAATGGTAATTACGTCAATCTTTATCCAGCCAACAATATTCTTTCTTTCTCAAAAAAATTACACTCAAAATTTTGGTCCGACATGTATGCCCGATCGTTTTCTAATCCGCATTCCTTCTATCTTTCTATTCAACCTTCCATTCCTCGTAAACCATGGTTCCATAGCTGTCAAGTTCTTCAACGTAACTCCATTGTATCCATATGTCGTCTTCGATTTAACCATTCACTCCTTCCCGATTCACGACACCGGTTTTTTCCGTCTTTATCTCCTCTTTGTCCTCTTCACCTACCAGCGAATAATTACATCTGTGACGCTAATCATGTGTTTTTTGAGTGCTCGGCATTATTCAATGAACAATCCGTACTATACTCTAATTTACTACAACTCAATGCTCCCGCACCTTACAATATTTCGTCGATACTGTCGTTCCCAAACCAGGCCATTTTTCCAATAATTGCATCCTTCCTTTACTCAATAGCGAATAGCATTAAAATTTAGGTTATTTAGAGAAAAAAAAATATATATATATATGTAGACATGGGTCAATGCTCTTGGTTAGCGAGCCAAAAAAAAAAAAAAAAACCAAAAGTTCAATGATTTGTCTGTTTTTTTTTTATTTTCTTTTTTTTTTTTTGGGCACGTCAACAATAGAACTTACCCAACGCAAAGAATTGTACATTATATAAGGAAAAGATTAGAAATTGAGGAGATAAAGAAGGCCAACAAAGGAACTATATTGAGAGAGGAGAATTGTTTTATTTATTTAAGAACAGTTAGTAAAGAAATGTAGGTGAATACATACTTGTTTGTTAAACCTGTATAATAGTGTGTTTTAAGTTTCCACTAAGTTAGTTTTAGCTGATGATGGGTTATGCCCGAAAACGTTTCTAATTAAGGTATTTATCTAATTTATTGTTATAAATTATTTTACCCTTATTGTTTGTTATTAAAGTTTGTTTTATTATAGTTAGTAAAGATTTTAAACTTTGATGATATAATAAATGAATTTGCATCTTTAAAATTGCGTCGTAAAAAATGTAAACTTTAATTGACACATGAAAGAATAATGTATGTATAGAATTATGATAAAATTTAGATATGTTTTAAAAATGTGTGAAATTTTTTTAATTTTTAACTTTTATGTCCTTTCTTACTTCAGTTACTAGATAATAATTTTTATTACTTAATTTATAAATTATTCCAAGGGCGGCAGAAATTACTGAGCCCACAGCGGCTTTTGGCTATAATCCGGCCCTGGCCAGGAGGGTTTCTGATCACGAACAACACTGCATTACTGGTGGACTACGTAGACCAACTCATACTATTACCGTGTTTTTTTACTCTACATTAATTTTAAATAAAATAATGTAAAGAAATTTAAAGAATAGCTTTCATTTGTTAGTGCAATGAAACAAGCAATACGAATTTTACAAGTTTATCAAAAATTAGAGTATTTTGAAACAGTGAGATAAAAGCGTTGGTTAATATGTTGTAAACGGTTAAATAGATGGTTATGAATTTAGATCTTCGTGAAGGATGCCAAATGAAATGGCGGTACTATTTAGGATTTTGCCCTCAGGGATGCCAACCACGAGATCTTTTTTGAAACCCGTAGGTTTAAAATTATTAAATTTTTTATTAGATTAAAGTTGTTTTGTTTTTTTATAATTTAATTATTCATCTACACCTATTTTTCGTGAATGACCGACCGCTGAAACTTTTGCGGAAGATTAGAGAACAATCCTTGCCCAAAGCTGTATGATGGGGGTCAAACGTTTTTTGATTGTTTTTTTTTTTTTTTTTTTTTTTTAACAATTTCATTAAATATTAACCGCGACTTTGATCTTGTTTAGCGGAAACAAAATTTTACCACTACCCTTGGATAACTGTCATTGACTCGTTGAAGGGAGACCAAATTAAACGATTCTTTTCGAACGGCAAAAAGCGACCTAAAGATAAGTAATTTTACTGAAACCGAAGGTAAAACGTAACTAACTAAAACTAAAAATCTTCATTCGATCTTTAGCCATTTCCTCTTTGTTTCTGCTCCTCGACCGCTGGCTTTTATCGAATCAGGTACACACTTCTTCTTGCGGTAGTCGATGATTGGTTACACCGACCGATTACAAGATTTCATACACACGAACATTTTCTCTGTTACCACATTTTCTGAAAAAATTTTATTTTATTATTTATATTCTGTAAATGTAACGCATTACAATATAAAATGCTCTTTTTTAAGCCAACGCTTTTATTTCATTAATTTAAAACCCCATTTTATGGACCTACCAAAATTATTTTCCTTACTGCATTAATACGAAAACAAAACTTTCTTTAAACCGTTTTAATATCGTTTGATTTTATAATTTTTTGATTACGTTTGTAGACAAATTAAAATTTTAAAGAAAAACGAAAAAATGCAATCTGAATGATACACAAATTTTATACGAATATGGAAAAAGAATAAAATTTTTTGTATAACAATTTTAGTTTTAAATAATGTAATTTGCTACATTGACGGCTAGAAATAATCGGTTCGATTTTTATTTGCACTTCTTCTCTGACTTTTTCAGTTTAAAGCCCTCTTATACATCTGCAATAAAATAATCAGAAGCAACTTATTCCTGAATAATTGTTCTTGCCGTTTTCGAGATCCAAAATTTGCAAGAATTCAGGAATATATACAAGAAGGTCTAGTTTAAAAAAGTCTTTAAGAAAAAAATACAAAATTTAGTTGCAATAAAATTTTTAAATAGTTTCAGGCAGACATCATCGCGTAATATACTTTTAATTGACAAAGATTTTTTATGGAATTTTTTTTTTTTGGACAAAGTAAAGACACATTTATTTTTACATTAAAAAAAAAAAATAATCAATTTTTAATTTACATTAAATTGAAAGGCTTGTAGATTTGTATTTTTTTTAAATTGTCATACTCCTGCCATATTTTCTTTTAATTATTATTATTATTCACTCTTTAATTTTTATGTTCATGTTAAATTACTTAAATTTCTTATCGGTTCCATATTCTTCTTTAAATACGATTCCCGATAACTCTATCTGTAGTTTCCGTTTTCTTGTTGATTTTTCTTATGTCGTAATAGCCTAATTATCTGTTCGACTTCGGACCGAAAACCATTTTCGCCGCTAAACTCTCTCATCTTATCCTCTCATTAAATCCTTTTAATAGTGTATTTATTCTTCATTATCTTGTAAGTATTTCCTAACGCCGTCTTTTTTATATGTTGACCATTGCAACTAACTCCTGGCCATTTCGGCTTGTCTTTAAATAATTTAATTGCGACATTTCCTGCCTTATCGCCCCCCTTATTTTCATGTAGATATCGTGCTTATCGCAAGCGGCCCCTTTCGTCGATAATTCCATCTGGAACAGAGGCGAAAGCTGAACCTTTTTTCCTCGCAGAATTAGTTAGTCGCCAGCTCTCGTCCAAGTGCTAGTTCTACTTCGAGACTCAGTCCGATTCGAGTCTCGTTCGGTTTTCTCGATTTTCTTTATAAAATAGTCAGTCTTCGGAGTTTTCCGCTAAGTCCGCGGTTCGAAGTCACAACGTAAAAGAACGGTTTAAGCCGATAGAAATCTCGTCTCGTGAACACATAGTTTTTCATCACTTTAGAAAACACCGTTTTTTTATTTCCTTTCCTTCTTTCTTCACTTATTGTTTTTTCTTTTCACTCTCACGTAAATAACGATAATACGACAACGAGTACGAACCGTTTTTCTCGCTACGAATTAACGTCAAAATAAACAAAAAAAGAGGATATTTATAGTCTTAATTCGTTATTCTCATTCGTCCCTGTTCGATCGGGAGTCGAGGAATACAACATTAGGAGATTTTTCTGACGTAGTCGGTAGGATCCTCTTTCCTTTCGTTTTGTTTCGTTAATTTTCCGACCGGGAAATACGCGTAATCTATCGTATCTCTGGTCGTTTTCTCTCGTTCCGAAGTAACGAGACCTTTCGACGCGAATCGATCCGCATCTGATTCACCACCTACGATCATCGTCGACTACATTCATCATTCGTCGAGGACACAGGAGTCAGCGACACCCAGGATCAATTTAACGGAGAGACCCAGATCCGGTAAGTCTGCTCACTATCAGGTTCCTTTTATGCGAATTCTATCCTTTTATTACTTTCCTTTTTCTGCTATCTCTATTTAGCGGTATCGATTTTATAAATTCACGCTCGTGTATATACGTTCAATAATTATGGCTAACTCGTCAGAAGAAGTACCGTACTCCTTAGAGATTTCTTAACAAAATTAATACCCAGAGAATTTTCGGGTAATCGAGAGCACCTATGCGATTTTATATCTAACGTAAATAACGCATTTCAGCTAGCTCACGACACACAAAAATTACCACCCTTGCTATACGTAGTTGCTAGTAAAATTTCTAGAAATGCTGAGGCACAGCTAATTAATTACTCCTACAATTCGTGGGAGAATTTAAAGGATAAATTATAAATTTTGTATCAGGACAAGAAACACTATGCGCAATTAATCAAAGAATTGGCTAATATCAAACAAGGAACTAACGAGAATATTACTCGATATTATACCAAATTAGACAATTTAAGTAGTTAATAAATCTGCGTTCTGGCAGCTCTGACGTCACAACCCCTAAACGCGTGCAGAGGGCTGAAAGTAACGTAAGTATTTCATCAGGGAGGCAAAAACTAACCCAATTTTTTATTCCGACGCCGAAAATTCACCCAAGTTTCCCCCAATTTCCCCAAAATTCCCCCCGTGCGTTCCCCTGCACATTTCCGATAAACTGATCCGATTATTAATTAACATAAGTATATTAATTAATGTCTGAAAGTAACCCAAGTCTCCGACCCCCCCCCCCCCGCCCACTGCGTTACCGCGGTTTTTCAAAATTCCGGGCTTAAGTATGAAAATTCCAAAATGTAACCCAAGTATGGTATTTAAAGCTAAAATTTAACCCAACACCCCCGTTCGCCCCTCACACATGTATATTACGATCCCGCGCACGCTCCGGTCGCCACCGCGAAAGCGCACGCGCCGTTCCCACGCATATTCCGATCTCCGCCGCGATATCACATCCGCACAAGCGTGTTCCGTTCACGATACCACAATTTTTTTATAAAATTAACTTAACTATATTTTTTTATTTACCGGATTCCCCGATCGTACAGACAAATGCGAAAGCACACGCACTGTTCCCGCGCATATATCTAACATAACGTTCTCCACTGCAAAAGCGCACACGCCGTTCCTCCGCATGCCTCCCACGTTCACGATACCGAGATTATTTTTAATATTTCAAAGTCTAAGTATGGAAATTTCAAAATTAGCCTAAATATGTTTTTTATTTTTCCGATTCCCTGATCTTACTGTCATATGCCATGGCGCACGTCCCGATCCCGCGCATATATCTAACATACCGTTAGCCTCCGCGAAAGCGCACGCGCCGATCCCGCGCACTCATTGTTTGCTTGCGGATACCGCATTTTTAAAAATATTTCAAAGCCTAAGTATATATTATTATTCATACACTGATCAATTTTTTAAGGATCTTTCGTATTTTTACAAGTATAGACGCACCCGCGACGAAAAATTCTCCGATCATAGCATTGCATGCAATCATCACCGCGTTATAGTATTTTTTTTAATTATTATTTTTTTTTTCACATAACAACCCAATCCCTGCTCTGTTGGCTAAACCTACAAGGTTATCCAAAACATTTACAAATTAACAAATCAATTATTTCTATACTCAAAAACTATCCTTAGTCTCCTTTACCCTTTCCACCCTCTTTTCCAATCGATTATAATATACATTATTTATTTTTTCTTATCCTTCCATCATCTTACACACTATGGTAGCTTAACATCCAATCCTGCAGATACCGCTGCCGCTGTTTTAATATCTAATATATAGCATTCTATTTACTTTTACTACGACCATTGATCGACGCTCCCGACGCTTCCGTCATTTCATATTGAGAGGTAATTATTTTTTTATGTGACCGCTATGAATGCCCACCGTCCATTCCCACACACTCATCTGTTGTCGTTAGTTCCCATATCGTTCATAATAACTTTTTTCAATTCCAAATATTATGGAATTATTCCAATTATATTTTTTTTATGCTTCCGATCATTTCTTCCGACTGTTGATAAATTTTTATTTTTTCTCCGATTCTAAAAATAAATCTCTCGATACCTTCACTGCCATGAATGTGCACACACCCTCTGCAGTTAGTTTCCATATCGATCATAATAATTTTTTTTCAAATCTAACTATTATAGAATTAACCAAAGTATATTTTCTTTACTTCAGATCATTTCTTCCGACTGTCCATAATTTTTTTATATTTTTTTCTACGGTTCAAAAAATAAATCCGACGAAGTCTTCATCAATATGATTGTACACAACATATTCCCTCGCACTCAAATGCTACCGTTAGTTCTCACATCATTCATAATAATTTTTCATGTCTAAGTATTACTGAATTATTCTGAGTATATTTTTTCACCTCCAAAAATTTTTTCCAAACATGGGTAATAAAATTAATTCAAGTATATTTTTTTATTTAACACAGTTTCAAAATTTCTCCCTCCCCTATCCATCCTACACAAATTACAAATCTTTCGTATTATTTTTCATGACTACATCCATCCGAAGCTACAGTGAAACCTAACCAATCATTCCCACGTTCACATATGCTAGAGCTGGTTTCCATATCATTCATATTAATTTTTTTCCGAGTCTATTAGTTTAAGAATATTTTTATTTATTTCAATCTCTAAATATTTTTTTTCTGAGTATTTTGTATTATACATATTTTTTCCCCTCTCTATTATGTCTGCACACAGTCGTAACGAAAAAATGCGCTGCTCATATCCTTACATGCATGTTGTCATGACCTTGAATTCTTTCGTGTGACAATCAATATTATGTCTGCTGGGATCTTCCCCTTCATATCTTTCGTCGAAACCTGTTCACATGTACACACATACACACAAACACATATATCCAAAAGATCATCTGCAAACTTCGACCGTGCACACCTACAACCAACTTTCACCAAAGGAATGTGGGTTTTCTGTTTTCTGGTGCAGCCCTCCCTTTTCAAAGGCAAGCATCGAGCTAGATTGTCGAACGGATCTGATCGTGCAGTCAGTATTAGTGTTATGTCAAACGTGTGCATTTTGTAGAATGTGTGTTCTTCACGCGTTATTAAAGATTTGCCTTAACTTTAGAAGTAATAATTTTCTACGTTTTTAGTAAAAAGTTAAAAATATTATTCAAACATGAATAACAATGCCGATCCGATTGATATTAAAACCGCTGAATTTATTCAGAATTCATTTTCGAGTGATAGCGGCTCGCATTCGTCTTCTTCACCTCCAACACCACAATGTGATGATGGTTATACATCAGAAGAATCAACATCTTTTGTATGTAAAATCGTTGATCCCGTATTATTATTAGAACAAGTGGATGTAGCGGAATATTTTGTAGATATCAGCATCCATATAGATTGTAATTATAGTTTCCGAGTAACCGAACTAGCAATGATTGATATGTCTGGCGGGAAATGTTTGCATACGCTGTATAAACCAAGCAGAGCATGGCATGCATCAAAAATGCCGCATTTACAATGTTCTTCAGTGAGTTATTACTTGAAAAACCCTTCATTATTTCCCTGTCGGGAAGAAATATTCATGGCACGCGATATATTCACAATATTGTCCCAAAAACCGAGAGCTCGCGTATATATTTTAACAGTATATGCTAAACTTACACTAATGGAACTTAACGAAAAGTCTGAATTGTTGCGTGACTTAGACTATGAAATCGTTAATATGGATCATGTCTTTCGAATGCCTAGTATTGAGGTTCTACATGAAGAGTATTTTGGTATAAGCAATTTGGTAACTTGTAAACACCATAATGAAAATGATAGTTTTCATTGTGCAGTGAAAAACGTTATGGTGATAAAGACCTGGTATGATCATGTTATCCATCCGCTGAAGCTTATGAATAATCTCAATATAAATGATTTAAGTCAGTTGTTCATTACAGTCACCAAAGAAATGATAATTACATTATTTCCGAGTTGTGTTGGAGACATTTATATATTTTTACCAGATAGATTAAAACAGGATGATACGATAAAATCACTTCTACCATGTTTTGAACATGAGAATGATGAAGAATATTATTTCGATGACGATACATTACGACATAGTACTCGAAATTGTATGAAAGTAAAAGATTGTATCGATTGTCAACGTACAATTCGCGCGGATTAAAAATTCATTAATTCATTCGTTTTAATAATTTTGTAAATATTTATATGTATATATTTGTATATATTTTTCCCTCGATACATTCATTCTCCTATTGTATATATTTTTTCCTTTTCCCTCGATATCCGTTCGTTCTTTCATTCTATTGTATATATTTTTTTCCTACATATTTTTCGTCTTTTTCCGATCTTTTTCGATTTACGTTTATTTAATTTATTTCTCTATCTACCTCTGTCTTCCCCTCTTAACTTGAAGTACTGGTAATGATGAACTTTTTTCAAAAATCTGAACCAGTTGTGTACAATGTATATAATTATTGTTTAATTTTCGAATATAATCTTGCTTAATTTGTTCATATCTTTATAGATTAAAAAATTATATTTTTGCCTGTAATATTCCATCTTTTTTCTTTCTGTAACACACGAATCTAACTGTTCAACTTTTTCACATACATCACATATTTCCGCAGCTGTGAGAGATTTCATCTGTTTGTAGGATACAACCTCGGACTCTGATGGTTCTCTCAAAAATTTTTAAAATCTTTCGTAATCGCATTAAAAAAAAAAAAATACATATATGGTTTAATATTTTATATTTTGTAAATACTTTTTCGCGATATATACGAAATCATTCTAAGATTCATTGATGTTAAATGTATAGAAAGAGACAGGTAGAAGAAACCTGGTAGTTTACGAGACATAGAATGTTCGAAGAAAAAACGCGCTAGCACGAGCAGATCAGGGTTGCAACGTGCGAGCGAGAGACTGCATGCATGTATGTGTGTGCGATAAAGGGAGATAATCTCCAGAACAACAACTTGATTGTAAAAAAAAAAACGTCGAAATCGTCTCTAGCCACCCCCCGAACAAGAGACGTATCGAAAACAAAAAAATAAAGGCAGTCTAAAAAAAAACTTCTTTTTTTCATTCATAGTATTTTGTTGTTAGAATACTTATGGTCGTTGCCGTTCTCGATCGCGCTCCACTGTAAAGACCTCTGAACACGCAATACTAACGTTGCCAACACTAAGTTCCATATCGAATATAATATTTTTTCCTGTATTATAAAATTATCCCAAGTATATTTTTATTCTTTCGTTACGCTAAAAGTTTTTCAAATCTTTTTTAATATATATCGTGCACACAAATGTACGCCGCAGACACTTCTCGCTTCATTACCACTAATATATCTATACGTTCATTGTCTCTATTCTGATCATAATATAGTTTTTTTCAGGAAAATCGTAGAAAATGGCTCTTCGCTCCGTTCATACTATGTAATCTATTTCCAAAATTTAAATCATGCCTAATTACTTTAAAATCAGCTTAAATATATTTTATCATTTCCAAAATTAATAATCTCATTACAGATCATTATCTCATTTCCCGATCGTACATAATATATATATTTTTTTTGTTATTATTTTATTTGTTTTCGTAAGAATTCTGGATATTATTCATATCAAACATTTGACCTTCACATTGTACCTATATACTCATCTGTTTCAAAATTTTCAAAATAAGTATTATAAATAAATCCAAGTATACTATCCCAATATAAAAAAAAACTCACATTGCATCTTCCATCAAACAATTAATTTTTTAGTATATCATACATATTATTTTTTTATCGTTTAAATTTTTCTTCAATTTGCAACTGTCATAATCTATAGAAAACGTCTTGTTGACTAGATGCATGACGAATACACTCCTTATAATTACATCATGAAATCATTTTTTCTTTAATTATTTTTTAACATCATGAAATTATAGTAGTATTTTTTAATTTTTTATTTTTCATACATGACAAAGATATTGAATTCATCACATCTATAAATGCATTCACTGTACGTCTCCATTAAACTATCATGAATTTTTAAAATTAGCCCAAACATACTATTTTTCACTATAAATTACGGTCGCTCCTGTAATTTTTTCTATATAATCACTAACCTACGAAATCACTTCGATCGTTTCACTCATACCGAAGCAATCACTCCTTTTCCTTCATACTATCTATCTTCAAAGTCTAATAATATAACATGAAATTAGTCTAAATATAAAAATCCTGCAACATGTTTTAAAATTAGTCGAAGTGGACTATTTTTTCACTATCAAATCCGATCATACATCATTTTTTTTCTATATTATCATTATTGCAAGACCCTACAAAATCGTTTCGCTCATTTTACTTATAGCAATGCAATCAATCCTTTTTTCCTAGTGCTAGCGATCTTTAAAATTTAATACTATAATACGAAATTATTCTAAATATACGTTCATGCTAGCAAAATTATTACATCACCCCTTTTTTCTACTCAATTGTATGTATGTTTCCGAGAAATCTCATTATATATTTTCAAAATTAACTCCAGCCCACGTACTATTTTTATATTTCACTTATTTATAATTGTTTAATCATATCTGATGCAAGACCCTGTAAAAGAATACAAGCAATTCCCACACATATAATTATTGTTCAGAGGTGTTGTGGGCATACTTTATCATATACTTTTGTAAGCTCATACCGAATGGACTTCATAACCTTTTATCATTCATTTAGATGCGGAGACACACAACTTTTAGCGGAGCAATCTATTCTTTGCTAAACTGATGATTGAAGGCATCCTTTTTTTTTCTCCAAAAAAGCATGGAATAGCGAGGATTTTTTTACACGCTCAAAATAAATGAGATAATTATTTCTCTATATTTAATACATTACCAAGAATGTATATATCACTCGATTGACTCTTTCACTCATTCGTCGATTTCAAATGCGAAGGAAATTTTCATACCATGCTTTATTCATACATTTTATTTCTAAAACCCTATCACTTGAATAGAATGTTATAGGGCTGTTGTAAATGTATGAGTCTTATTATTTGAAATATAAAATTTGAAGGAAATTTATATATCTTGCATCGTTTTAAGATGTTTTATTTTTACATTTTTTTTTAATCTCCCTCTTACTATTATTTTTGAAATGGAGGTTGATGACTATGATTAGTATTTGTGATTATAGAGGGAGAGGTAAACGTTTTCCTCACTTTTGACTAATTGTAACCAATTTTCCAATGATTTTTTCACCATTTTTCATACATCTTACTACTTTTATGTTTGTTTTAATCAATTTTTCGCTATTTCACATCATTTTCCAGTGTTTTTTAGTACTTTTTACAAAATTTTCCTTGATCTTTCAACATGTTTGACAAGTTTTTTTCTTTTCTTTCTTACATCTCATTACTATTTCATTAATCGTCAATGATAACAGTACATATTTATGTTTTCAAACCTTACACTTCATCTGTACACATCTATGGCTTGTTGATTATTGTAGTTCTACAATCACTATCTCCATTTGATTATTGGATTTAATATTCACATCTTTGAACGTTTGATTTAATGAATTGACATGGACTTTGTATTTCGCTCGCCCGCTCAATATCTTCATCAGTCTATTATACCATCGTTTAATAAGAGCATCCATAAGGTTCGAGACGATTACTGGACGTTTTCTCAACACATTTACAGACCTACCCCCGTACACTAAGGAAATCTTTAAACATCTCTGTAATCACTCCTTTTAAGCTACAGGGGGCAAGGGACTCCTATAATCGTTTTGACAATCAACACATCGTCGTCTATTGTCATGTCTTTACTCGCCGTTGCACAGACATGTAGTAAACGTTTTTTTCTTTTACAATTTTCTTATATTTCAACACTATTACAACATTTTACATCATTTCTAACTAATTTTAATCAGTTTTACATTATTTCTTAACATGTTCTTATGTTTTAGGGTCTTTTTGCGCTATTTCATTTGTGAAATTTATATCATTTTATAAATTATGTTTGTATAACAATATTGTTAGTTGATAATTGAATTCTGTAACATACTCATCTCATAAAGTATAGCATGTCATATGTAGATATATATTGGTACATGTCGATATATATGTATATATGTAGATATATATGTGTATATGTTGATATATATGTATATATGTAGATATATATATGTATATGTATATATGTAGATATGTATGTATATATGTAAATATATATGTATATATGTAGATATATATGTATATATGTATGTATATATGTATATATGTAGATATATATGTATATATGTAGATATATATATGTATATATGTAGATATGTATTTATATATATAGATATATATGTATATATGTAGATATATATGTGTGTGAATCACACTGCTCTAGATTTTGTAATATCATTGGTAAAAGTTTAGGTGTTATCACATATTTTGAGATATTAGTATATTGAAAAATAAATAATATGATTCTTAAATTACATTAAGATTTCTTACCCCATTTTTGGTGTTTATATTTATTTATAAAGAATTTGTTTCATAAATAGTGTATTTAGGGAACAGATTGAAATACAGTATGTATATAGTAAGCATGTTAGCACTGTATATTTCTTTAAGCCTTGAAAAACATTCTATAAATTACTGATGATGAATATGCATTAACTCTCTGTGATCAAAATAGATTGTGAAATGTATACATAGAGAAGTTGTACATGTGTGTTTTGACGAATTTTTAATTATCTGTAATAATGATGTCAATGAGTAAAGTGATGGTTAATGTTGGTAATAATGGAATAAATAAAGAAGCAATTCTTAAAAGTGAACTGGAAAGGATACGCAGCGATATAATGAAAAAATATAATGCATTACAGACCTGGAAATCTATTACAAATATGTCATCTATCATGCTTGAACCTGTTACAAAACAGTTATTGGATATTCGGGAAACATTACAAATACCTAAAAGGATGAAAAATGATTCTGATGGAATAAGTGATGATACATCAATGGTGAAACGTCACAAACTTTATAATGACAGCTGGAAACGTGATTATGAGACTGATATTGAAAATGAAGAAGAATATGAAAATCGCGATAATAAGTCTGGATATAAGGCTATTAACATACATGAAATGGCTCCATTTCAAATAGATGGTGGTGAACCTGTACCAAATGATCCTGTGTATGGAATACAATATAATGCTAACACTCATGAGTATATGATGGGTTCAACACCAATTTCGTGGAATCGAAAGTGTGGTGAAATTTATTTAGGAAAAGGAAGAACACTATCTAAATTTCCTTACACACAAGGACTGATTCATTTACTGATGGAAACAAATGTTGATGAGAATAAATATACAAATAATGATTTAGCTTTATATAAACAAATACTGGAATTTACCGGAGCTCACGTACGTGTTACTGGTGTATTAAAGGGTACTCCGCTTCCTAAATACAGAAAAATAATACGTCCTCTGTTTCAATCCATCATAAAAAATGTAAAAGTTTATCCAGGTAAAACGAAAAAGAAACGTGCATATAGAACTGTTCACAAAGTAAATCTTGAAGACTCTCATTTCAATTATTCTGACGATCCTAATGAATTGGTTGAACGATAATTAATAAATATTACAATATAGCCTATTTAAACGTATTATCTAATAATAATCTGCTAATATTCTCGATAGACATTCCGCTAGTAGATGTCGTAGATTACAAATTATACCGGCTAATTCCTTTTCCCGTTCGCTCGAAATTTTCCTCAAACATCTATCATTTCCTTAAACCCAAATTTCCTTATCTAATAGTGAGTAGAGCTTCGACAAATTCCGTATCGCTCGATAGTATTAACGATTGCTTTCAGGTTGCAAAGGAACATTACGTATGCCGCGAACGATTACTACATCAGATCAACGAAAATTCACCCTGCGAAATTCTTCTCCTCCTGAATCGTACTGCACAGATTCCAAGCGATTGTGACAGATTTACGGTTAACCTGGATACAACCTTATGGAACAAACTCAGGAAACAGATGGTTATTCACCACTTCCAAGAACCCCATCATTCCCGTGTTTTGTGCAGAAACAGGAGAATCCGTAGACGTTCGACTTCCCAATGTCGGAATATTGCAAATACAAAATGGCTGTAAAGCGTACACACCCACGACGATACTGACCACAGAAATTTCTACTAATCAGGAGTTTCGACTCGTAATTCCGTCCGTAAATATAAATTTAGACGATTGTTGCACCGAGGAAGCAGCCTACAACTCTATTCGCTCCGATTACAACCGATTAGAATCGAGCACGCCGATTTAGACGATCTGAATTTTCTCGAACACAAATTGGACCAATTAAAAGGCAAACTAGACGAAGAGTTAAACAAACAAAGGACCGAAAGATTGCCGAACACGTTCACACACACCGGTGTCTCCTTAGTAACCGTTATCGTGACGGGATATCTGTTGTACAAATTAGTTCTTTTCATTATAAAAAGATTTTTGAAAATTCGCCGATCAGGTTCAAATCATCATAGGAACCGCCTCCGTCAGCATAGTGCAACAGGCAGCGAGCCCCCTGTCGAGCTGGTTCCATTAAACACCGCCTCGAGTGAAGTCAACGCGAGTCCAGCGCACAATCTTCGGCCAAGAAGAGATAATCCAGTCATGAAGATGAGTCCCGAGTGAAATCGACCGATGAATTTACCATTTATTTTTAGGATTCCGTAATAACCTACGGAATCCTAATAAGATGGTACACAAATGACAAAAATATCAAATAAAAATCAATAATTCACGAATGGCTTGACTTATAAACTTCAAATTTGGAACATAAATTACAATTAAAATTCTCTTTAAAACGATATAGAACTTGAAGATGACCGATTACCCTGAGCGGCAAAAAACCCCCAAAACCGTCAAGAATATATAATAATATGGTACATAAAACGACCTCAAAAATCACTTAAAAAATCATAACTCATCACCCGATAAACCTATAAAGCTGAAATTCAAAATATAAACTACAATGCAGGAGTACTTTCATAAAATCAAAAAATTACGTTACAAAAGTTATGTAAAGTTGCCGAAAAGTTCAAAAAACCGCAAAAAATGGCGTGCCCCCCCCCCCCCCCTAGCGCCGCGAGTATTGTAGTTAAAAATTTTGAACGCGGCTAAAAATACGCGCATCCCCGTATATTTCTCTAGTTTGGAACACCCGGCCTTCCAACTTAAAAACTCTACCTTCGGGGCACCGAAAGTTCGAAATTTTGGAAAAAATATATTTTTTTTTTTTCCCGGGCACGTGATATATCGTTTGAAAGATTGCTATTTGTCGGGAACGAAACCGTATTTTGTTTTCTAAACCAAACTTTCAAATTTGCCGAAAAGGTCAAAAAGCGCGAGAACTAATATGTAGCCCCCTGTTTGCATCGCGAATATTATAGCTATAAATTTCGAATGGGGTTGAAAATATGCTCATTCTGACATGTTTGCGTAGTTTATTTAAAATTTTGTGTATATATCTAAATCAATTTTATTTAAAAATCATAATCTAATAAATAGTGACAAACAAGGAAGGTGGTTTAAGTAATAGTATTCAAATATAACTATATAGAAGTTCGGAAAACAAACTAGTACAATTACAAATTTTTAAATATTTATTGATAATTAATCCTTCCAAAAATCTAGGACTAAATAGCGTTTATTTATTAGAATTTTTTATTTTTTTTGCAGTACAATGTGATGACACTGCGTGATGTGTGAAAATGAACTGGACTAAAAATATCTGTTTTGGAATTATTGTTGTTTTGAATTTTTAGTATTATGTAAATGAAAATTATGGTTATCTTTAACTTAACATACGGAATCCTCAGCGCATGAAACCTCATGCTTGACTGAACTTGTTTTTTATATAAGCATATTTTTTTTTTCTTACTTGTTTTTTTTTTTTACATTCACATACGCTATTTTTTTTTTTTTTTTTTTTTAAATACAAATTACAACTGGCCAGAAGGCCATCCAGCAATTGGACTGTAACGCGAAAATAACTTGTTAGGGGTTAGCATCTAGCGATGGACCCCACTGAAATTTTATTAACATAAAACTAGGCCAGATCAAACGGTCGAGTACGTTTTAACCTTCGAACATCAAGACTATTATCAAGAAGATTGATCGCCAAAACGTTTGTGTGAGACTCCAAGCGGCCTATGTATCGCTTAGCAGCTCGATTGATCTCGTCTTTCACATATGGGATATTATTTAAGTCTTGATGTAGAGTATGGTTAGATACGTACCAGGGTGGTGAGACTATCAGCCTTATAGCCTTGTTCTGGAACCGTTGTATCTTGTTTATGTGTGTATCTTTTGCACAACCCCACAACATTAAACCGTATGCCCAAACGGGCTTTATAATTATTTTGTACACTAAGAGTTTATTTTCCAATGATAAACTAGAGTACCTGCCAAGAAGCCAATTTAATTTTTGCAATCTAATATCTAGATGTTTTCTTTTTTGTATAATATGCTTTTGCCATGTTAATTTGCGATCCAAATGAATGCCCAAGTATTTTACATCTTTATCCTGGTTGATAACCACTCCATTTATTTTTAACGGCTGATACGTAAAATTTCGCAACGTGAAGTCTATTTGCGTACATTTACTTTCGTTTACTCTAATATACGCCAACGACTCAGCCAGTTTTCCACTTCCGATAAAGTTTTTTTCAATTTATTCGAAGTTTCACTATTGTCTTTACCGGTAGCTAATAGTGCTGTATCGCCTGCAAACGTAGCTGTTATCACGCTATTATCAACTGGAAAATCGGCAGAGTAGATTAAGTAAAGCACCGGGCCCAAGACACTTCCTTGTGGCACGCCAGCAGATACAGGATAGATTTCAGAATATTGATTTAGAATTTTAACCTGGCATGTGCGATCTTCAAGGTAGGATTTTAAAAGAAGGTACAAAGGATGCGGCACTATTTTTTTAAGTTTATAAAGCAGATCATGATGCCATACCTTATCAAAGGCTTGTTTGACATCTAGGAACACACCCGTGCATATTTGCTTAGTTTCAAGACTTTCTTGAATAGTATGCACAATTCGGTGTACCTGTTCAATGGTCGAATGTCTTTTTCTGAGTCCAAATTGATGTTCAGGAACCAATATGTTCCGCATTTAAAATAGGATTTAACCGCTTTAAAATTATTTTTTCAAGGAGTTTTGAAAGGATCGGGAGCAAGGAAATTGGTCTATAGGATGAAACCTCATCCGGTGCCTTACCGGGCTTTGGTACAACTACTATTTGCGCCAATTTCAAGGATAATGGAAAATACTGCAGACGAAGAACAGCGTTAAAAATATTTGTGAGCAATAATATACCTTTTTTTGGTAGCTCAGATAACAATTTATTGGTAATTAAATCAAAACCCGGACTTTTTTTATTATTAAGTTTGGTAATTGCGTATTTGATTTCGCTGGGAGACGTTGGTGCAATAGGAGGGCTTAACTATAAAGGTAAACTTAAAAAATCATGTATATCGGTTTCGTCGTTTAATTGTAAATTTGGCTTAAAAACATCAGAAAAATATTTGGCAAATTCCTCGACTTTTTCTTCATCAGTTCTAGCCCATGTACCATCGGGTTTGCGAATTGGGGGAAGGGGTTGAGTGGGTTTATTTCGGCTTTTGATCACTTTCCAGAGGCTGTAATTTGTCGCCTCCGTGGGTGAGAAAGTTCCTGCAGGCAGCGTTGGAAGGATTCATTTTTGGTATTTTTAAGTAAAATTTTTAGCTCTTTCGATTTTTTATTTAACAGAGTTTTATAATAGGGATTTTGAGAAGATTGCCATTTCCTACGGAAGATTCTTTTTTCTTTTACCAGGTCTAGTATATGGCGCGGTATATTATGTGTTTCTTTTATTTTGTTTATATTTGGAGTACATTTCCATGCAATACTCTGTACAGCTTCTGTAAAGTACTGAACCGCTGCATCTACATCTGATTCCGTTTTTAATGATAAATTTAATTTTAGTGTAGAATTTACAGATGCTCGAAAATCTACCCAATTTGTATATTTATTATGTAAGTTTGGAGATTTATCTTGGTTTATTAATCCTGTACTTACAGTTAATATTACAGCACTGTGGTCTGAGCATAAATCAAAATTTGGATCAGCTTTTACGTTCAACATTGAAATTCCATTAGTAACAAAAAAATCTAAAACATCAGTACGTTTGTTTAAGTCAGTAGGCCAATGTGTCGGTACGCCTGTTGCCACACAACCAAGATTTCTATTTAGCATTATTTTGTTTAAAAGTTTTCCCCTGGTGTTAGAAAATCGTGAGCCCCATCTTATGTTTTTGGCGTTCCAGTCACCGCCAGAGATGAACCTACAACCCAAAATACTAAAGTATTTGCTTAGCTTACGTTCATTAAATCTGTGATTTGGAGGGCAATACACTGCAGAAACTACAATTTTACCATTCAATGTATACGCCATTATATTTGTTGCTTGAATTTCTTTAGTAGATATGTTTTGAAGTTCATAGTGTTTTATTGTACTTTTAATCTCGACAGCGCTACCGCCATGTGCCTTATGGTCCGGTCTTGTAGTTACGTAGACATTATAATTTTTAATTCTAAATTGTGTTTTCTCTGTAAAATGAGTTTCCGACAACAATAAAATGTCGATTTGCTCAAGCTTAAGGGACATCTCGATTTCTAGTTTATTTTGAACTGCACCATTGGCATTCCACGTAGCTATGCGTAACGATGCCATAATTATTTAATTAATTTATTTGTTAATGCTGTAAGCTGGTTTAGCATGACTGAATTTTGCTGCATAAGCTGATTAAACATTGACTTGAAGTCGTCTAAAAAAGCTGTTATGACGCTTTTAAAATCAGAGTTATTGTTTTGATTATTATTATGGGAATTGCTCACATTTTTATTGACATTAGTACTTGACGTAAGTTCATTGTTATTGGTAAGAGAGTTAGTTGCGCTTGTTTTGCTTGCTGTCATTTCAGCGTACGACACTTTCGGATTGACCAAAGTTTGATTATATCTATTCCCTAATAATTTTATGGCACTGTTTCCGGGCTTGTATTTTTGTTCATGCAGTTTCTGGTACACCACACAACCTTTGTAACTTGAAGGATGATCACCTTCACATAAGGCACACTTCGGGGCAGTACTCTGCTCTTTTTTGCATTCCGTGGAATTATGAGGACCTCCACACTTTACGCACCTATACGGCCGGTTGCAAATAGATTTAGTGTGCCCCCAAGACTGGCAGCGCATGCATTGGGGAATTGTCTTCTTGAGATGGGGAGCTTCGACCTTTATTTTAGAGTAAAGTAAGTAAGTTAGATTAAATATTTCTTTAACATTATCTAAGGGCTCAAGGTCTACAAAGTGCAATGGCAGAGGTTCTTTTGTAATTTTATGCCTAACGTTTATTATATTTCGAACACTAAAACCATGCTCTTTAAGAGCTTCCATAATTTGTTCGTCCGTAAAGGAGTGGTGGAGATTTTTAATTACAACTCTATATGATCTTTCCTGCTTTAACTGATACGTATGATAGTTGACATCTTTTTTTTTAAATGTTGAAACGAGTTTCCGGTAATCGTCAGGAGTTTGGACGTTGACTTTTACTGTGCTCTGTTTTAGGGTCTTAGCGACAAAATCCTGCTTGCCCAGTACTGTGGCAATTTTTTTAATCATAGACGCGAAATTTATAACTTCGTGTACAAAAAGTGGGGGTGGTGGAGGTATTTTCGATTTCGGATCGGTAATATCGTTATTTTCTGTAGTCATTAAAGTTACTCAAGCAGCTAAATCGATTTCTGCTTCTGGAGTTGTTTCCCACATGGGATTGCAAATAAGATCGCTTTTTAGCCTTCCTCTTTGGTTCTTGCCATTCGTTGTTTATATTACTCTCACTCGATGTGTCGCTGTCATTGATGTCGGCTACTGCAACATCGCCGATAGAGCTCGCCGGTTGGCTCAGGGTAGTAATATTACCTAAAATAGGAAACTGTTGATTGTAATCAGCTGGCATCGCTGAAGACGGCTGAGATAGATAATAATAAGGTTGCGCGGTAGAAGAATATATGCCGCTACTGATAACAGGAGCATAGCCCGTTATCAGCGAGGCCGGCTGCACAGTGTGAGAATGATGATTTGCCGCTGCGACGTCACATGTTGGTGAGAGTGTGTTTGGGCGTGTGTACTGCTGTGTAGCATATGTAACGGACGTAGATACCGCCGCCGTCGTCATGATAACGACGAACGACGTACCGTCGCTTGCGTGTACGTGTTAAGGAGGGGGGTAAAGTTTTTAAACTTTTTTTTGCATTTTTTTTTTATTTGCTTATATGAATGTACAACATTTCAAGATTATTGTGTCAAAATTTTAAATCGATCGCAACACAATTAACGAACCTATAGAGTTTTGAGTGAGCGGTGCTCCGCTCCGGTTTTGAACACCTACTGGGCAGCTGCGTAGCGCGGCTACCTGGAAGCTGTTTCGTGCTCTTTTGAACTTCGTATTTTCTAGTTTCGCTGTGATTGTGTATTTATTATTAGTAAAATGCCGAAGAAAATTAGCAGAGAAGATCGCAAGAGTACCAGTTCCAGATTAGATCAATCAAAAAAAGTAATTCCTCCACAGAAATGCAAGACAGACGATGTCGAAGCAAAAGGTACATCGTCCAAAAAAAAAAAAAAAACTGAATACTTTTGTGCTATTTGGGCTACTTACTACCATTACTGTTCGGTGGACGAGAAACTTCAGCACGACAAATGCCCGAGAGACTAAGACTCGTGGTATGAATGGCAGAAAGCTGCAGCTGCTAATGAAAACAACAGTGAGAGTTTGAATCAACTTATTTGGAAAATTACCCCAAAATCACTGAGTGGTACCTCAACTGTGGTTGAAATCACAGCTCATGTGGCTTCATGTATGTTCAATGAGGGCTGTTTTGCTTTGCTCTCATTTATGAAAGAGATAAGCATCAGTACAGGGTCAAGTTCTCATGAATGGACAGGCATGGTAGATTGAACGAGCATAAACAGAGTGGAGCAACAAGCTGCACTTGAAAGTAAAGAAGGCAGAATTCTACGTTGACAAGAGCAAAAAGCTGCCTTAGATTTTACAGCTGAAAGCTGTGAGCTTTATGGGCTTAGCACCGATGACTCTGAATAAGTATATTAGAAGAAACACTCGCGTACCGATGTTTAAGTCAAATATCCTTTTTTTGTACACAAAACTTTAAAGCCTTTTTCTCGCACTTGACATTTTTAAAGTCCGTGGACACTGTAACTCGAAAACTAATGCACCGATTCTTTTGAAATTTTGTATAGTGTTTTTGCACATCAATTACGAGGTAACGCTGGGAGGGTTTTTTTTTTTTAATTATTACTTATTTTACAATAAAATATTTGTCGATTTTGATGGCGAAAATCGCGTTTTTGACTTCCAAGTGTTAACAAAAATTAAAAAATCAAAAAAAAAAAACCTCCCAGCGTTACCTCAAGAAAATGATTAACTATCAGTAGCATTTTGATTTTTTTGATTTCAGATAACCAGTGGTGAGATATAGTGTCCACCGCAAAACAACTTTTTTTTGAGGCTTCTTCGAAGATTTGCTACTAACGATTTATTTTTTAATATTTCTTATTTAAAATTTCTGAAAATATTGTTCAAATGTTACTTTATTGCATTACACTTAATAAAATATATTTGCGAATACTGGAGCATAAAGAAAAATTATTGAAAATGAGCCTTTTTTTACCGAACTTAACTTTACCCCCCCCCTCCCCTTCAGCGTGTGTGAGTACACCAACACCGGAATTACGTATAAAGTGGTTTAATCTCACCGAATATTTTGTCTTTAAATTTTCTTCCCTCTTAAATGTCCTTTTTATCCTAAAAGATAAAATAAGCTCGTTTAATGTTCTTTCCTTACAACCTTAATTTATTTTTTTTTTTTAGGGGGAGATTGTCATGCTCCTGCCATATTTTCTTTTAATTCTTATTATTATTATTATTATTCACTCTTTAATTTCTTATCGGTTCCATATTCTTCTTTAAATACGATTCCCGATAACTCTATCTGTAGTTTCCGTTTTCTTGTTGATTTTTCTTATGTCGTAATAGCCTAATTATCTGTTCGACTTCGGACCGAAAACCATTTTCGCCGCTAAACTCTCTCATCTTATCCTCTCATTAAATCCTTTTAATAGTGTATTTATTCTTCATTATCTTGTAAGTATTTCCTAACGCCGTCTTTTTTATATGTTGACCATTGCAACTAACTCCTGGCCATTTCGGCTTGTCTTTAAATAATTTAATTGCGACATTTCCTGCCTTATCGCCCCCCTTATTTTCATGTAGATATCGTGCTTATCGCAAGCGGCCCCTTTCGTCGATAATCCCATCTGGAACAGAGGCGAAAGCTGAACCTTTTTTCCTCGCAGAATTAGTTAGTCGCCAGCTCTCGTCCAAGTGCTAGTTCTACTTCGAGACTCAGTCCGATTCGAGTCTCGTTCGGTTTTCTCGATTTTCTTTATAAAATAGTCAGTCTTCGGAGTTTTCCGCTAAGTCCGCGGTTCGAAGTCACAACGTAAAAGAACGGTTTAAGCCGATAGAAATCTCGTCTCGTGAACACATAGTTTTTCATCACTTTAGAAAACACCGTTTTTTTATTTCCTTTCCTTCTTTCTTCACTTATTGTTTTTTCTTTTCACTTTCACGTAAAAACGATAATACGACAACGAGTACGAACCGTTTTTCTCGCTACGAATTAACGTCAAAATAAACAAAAAAAGAGGATATTTATAGTCTTAATTCGTTATTCTCATTCGTCCCTGTTCGATCGGGAGTAAAGGAATACAACAAATCATTCGTTCGCCCCAAAGACGACGGTATGTAAAATGAACGTTGAGAAAAACCGTTTAAAAGCCTATTTTGAAATAAATTGCTGAGTATATTTTTTAAAGAACGATATCGTCAATTGAAGTTTACTTTTTTATCAGTATTATAGAACTATTATCTGGGAATCCAGGGTTCTTGTCCTCACAGTGAGGTCCGAAGGATGAATTTTGTGAAATATCGTAACATGATAATAGCGCGTTTAATTTGCTTAAAATAATGAAAACTTTTTTTGATTTGTTGTAGAATTGAAGCGAAATGGATGTTGTTACAACCCGAAACATTACGCTAAAATTAAACGAATGGAGAAAAGCCGGTATAACCTGTGATGTAAGTCTTATTATTGACGATCAAGAATTTCATGCGCATAAGAACATTCTCGCAGCTACTATTAAATTCTTCGAGAAGTTATTTACAGGTGACTTTGCCGAAAAGGATAAAAACGCTATCACTTTGAAGGATGTTGATCCGGATGGATTTAGATTACTTTTGGACTACATATATACGGGAGAAATTGAAATAGACAACGACAATTTTGAACAGGTTTTATCTGTAGCTGATTATTATCAAATTGAATGTTTAATAAAAAAATTATTCGATTATGTGAAAAGTAATATTAATATTAATAACGGATTTTATTATTACCATTCAGCAGATTTTGTTGGAAATGAGAGGATAAAACAATTTATAAAAGAATTTATACGAAAAGATTTTCTTTCATGTTCGAGTTGTGCAGCGTTTCTTGATATAACACGTCCAAGTCTGCTTGAATTTATTGACAGTCCGATAAAAGATGAACTAGATAGATTTAAAATTATAATGAAGTGGATTCAGAATGATTCGAATAACCGATCCGATTATTTGTTGGATCTTATTAAACACGTTCATTTTGCTTACATTAGCAATGATGCAATAGTTGAGGACATTTTAGATTACCAGTTGGTAATAAACAATCTGGAAATTATTAAGGCTATAAAGGAAAAAAAAAAGCCGAAACAACATACATTAAAGATTTACGCTATTAATGGATTCAATTTAATAAGAGTAGATATAGTCAAAGCGAAATTAGAAGCAACACACGTGATAGTAAACACAGGAGTGAATTGTGATAAATTCCAAATCGCTTCTTCTGCCAACGCGATATATGTGTCTACCAACAGCATGTTATATCGTTTTAAAGATTCTCAGTGGACACTTTTAACGAATAGTTTTTCTATAAATCGGGTACCTAATCGAAGTATACTGTACTTAAAAAAACAGAAAACTATTTACGCAAATAATATCGCTTCCATATTTTCTTATAATTTTCAATCACGAACTTTCGTTACCATTTCTGATACCGTTACCATTTTTCCATTTCATGGCTGTGCCCCCGACAAAGCGAGCATAAAAATCATTTCTGGATCATTAGTTTGCTATAATGATATTATTTATGCAACTGCTTCTTGCAATGCTAGTATATATCATATATTACGATATGATCCGCTTAATGGGAATTTGTATTTGAAGAGCCAATTATTAAAATCTTGCCCAAATGCGGTAAGCGCCGTTGTAGGTGACCAAATGTTTATCATAAGCGCCGGTTTAGTACAGATGTACGATATTACGACAGATCAGTGTACCGTAATAGAAGACAATAAACAAAGAAGTATTTCCTACCATTCGTTAATCACATATCAAAACCAACTTTATGCAATTAGAGAAAAATGGGATGTTATTGATGTATTTGATCCCTCAAAAATGAGTTGGACCGAGGAAATTCATTTGAAGATAAATAATAAAAGTGTGTTTAATATGAAATAAGTGATTCGACGATATTTAAATATAAAGTAAGCTAAGCATGTTAGTTTAATTTTATCGTTATTATGGGGTATTATTAATTTTTTTAATTTGTTTTTTATTTTTATAGCTGTTAGTGATCTTTAGTTATACATAATACAGTTTTAAATTTTGCAAAATATACACAGCATATACGTTCTAAGGGATAATTTCTTAATCTTCTATTGATTCCATACACTGATTACGAACTTTTTACACAACGTTTTTTGAAAAATAGAACTACGTTTCATTTATGAATTAAAAGTTTATATTTAAGTACAATGATAAATGTGTAAGTTAATATTTACATTTTTCACTTTTTTAGCGCTGTTAAATATCTGAATAAATATTTTTTAATATTTTTTTTTGTCTGTTGTTCTTGTGTACGGCAATGCGTATATCACATTAAAATATGGACGTACAGCTTTTGAGAGACAAATTCTTTATTTCAAAGTGATTAATGACTTTAGAAGATAAATAAAAAAAAAAAAAAACCTTTTTAAAAATAGCCTTTTATTTATGCACCAAAAAGTACAAAATAATTTTACTAGCGTGCGACTACCAGATACGCATCTTAACATTAAAATCTGAAACTACAAAATACTATTCTGAATAATAAAAACGGCGGCCGCAGATTAATAATATAATATTATATAATATTATATAATATTAAATATTTAATTATTAATCTGCGGCCCCCGCTTTTATTTTTAAGAATATTTTGTAGTTTCAGATTTTAATGTTAAGATGCGTATCTGGTAGTCGCACGCTAATAAAATTATTTTGTACTCTTTGGTGCATAAATAAAAGGCTATTTTTAAAAAGTTTTTTTTTTATTTTTTTTTATTTTATAGTCTGGACTTTTTACTACATATTTCAATAAAAAACAATAAATTTAGAATTGTATTTTATTTTGCTTTATTTTATTCGATATCTTGATTATAGGACATTTACAGAAATTTGTGTTACATTTTATTATTAAATAATGGATTGCATTCTTTCAGTTATGTTGTCTTTTGTTTTTCATACAATACACACGGAAAGTTGGAAACCAAATATTCCAAAGTAAAGAAATACACGAGGATGAGCATTTTTTTAACTTAAAATTTTTAGCTATAAAGCTGAGCCACATCCGTGGGGGGGCTTACACGTCATTTTTTGTGTTTTTTTTAACTTTTAACAAACTTCTAATGTTTCGTTAGGAAAATGAAATACGAGTTTGCTCCGGACAAATAGCACTTTTTCTAAGTGTATATCATATTCCCGGAAAAAGAAATATTTTTTTCCAAAAGTTGCAGCTTTGGAAGTCCCGAGAGGCTTATTTTAAAGTTGGAAACCTAGATGTTGCAAACCAAAGAAATATACGTGCATGTGCGTATTTTCAACCTTTTCAAAATTTTTAGCTATAATATTCGCGTAGCAAAGAGGGAGCTGCATATTAGACCTCGCGCTTTTTTGTAACTTTTCGTGAACTTCGTAAGTTTCATTAAAGAAATAAGATATGCTTTTATTCTCGACAAAGAGCAATCTTTCCTACGATATGTCACACGCCCCCCCAAAAAAAAAATAAATAAAAAAAAACGAGCTTTCGGCGCTCCGAGGGTCTAATTTTAAAGTTGGGAACTCAGATGTTGCATAATATTGTATTGTCATCTGTAACAAGCATTTCTGCAAGAGGACACTTTTTTGGTGAAAAATCTTTCGCAAGATTCCCCGTAGACAGACAGACAAAAGGACAAACCGAGTTAAATAAAAGGCTATAAAAAACCTACGCGACGAACACATGTTTAAGTAGTTCTTGATTAATTATCAGTTGTTTCTTACGCGTTCATTGTTTCGTGCGATAACGGTATTCCGATAATTCTATTCGTATATCACTATTCTCTACGCGGATAATTGTTCTCGCCTGCAACTTACTGATAAGCATCCGAAATCGGTGAGCTCGTTCCTTATATTTGCTTAAATTAACTATTACTTGCGGTTCACGTTTCTTATTGATTCTTTCCGCTGTCTTATTTCTAATTTTATTTTCGTTTTTTTTTTTTCCTTTTATAATTCACTGTCATCCCATTTATAATTAATTTTTATATTAGCTGATGAGTTCGTCTAAGGGAGGTCGCATGACGGCCTCCTACAGACCCGCACTTTCTGTCAATGTGATGGAGGTAGATACCTCCAACAAACGAAAACCCTCCAGCCCAGTCTCTCCAAAAGCCGATCTGCCTGTTAAGGAGTTTCGTCTATCGCAAACAGACTTAGTTAGTTCAGCAAATTCAGTTATAAGCAGCGCTGTCGAGAATTTTAAAATTAAAGACGACGATAAAGACAATCTTAACGTAAGGAAAGCTGAAAATAATGAAATTAATAATACAAATAACAAAGATAACAGCAACAATAATGAAGGTAACTTCGCTCACAATAACATTCCAACTTCACGTAAGGTCGATCTTTTCCCTAGCACCTTCACCGGTTCTATCCAAGTTATGCTTGAATCTCTTTCCGATAAAAATATCGGTGGTCTGCATCCCTTTGCAGCTGCTAAATTTTTATTTCGCAAGACTACTGCAATTAAGGAAATCGTGCGAGCCGGCAGGAATAGGCTCCGGTTATTTTTTACCGATATCTCCGCGGCTAACGAATTCCTGTTAGATACATCTTTTTTAGAAGAGCACCAATTTAAAGCTTTTATCCCTAGTTCTCTCCTCTTTTCATTTGGTATTGTTCGAGATATTCCGGTTGATTTCTCTAAAGATGATCTCCTCACAATGATGTCTCCTCGTCGGTTCCTGTTGCTTCTATACGGCGTCTTAAAAAAAGGAAAGAGGATAAACTCAGTCCCATTCCTTTAATCGAAATCAAATTTCTTTCCAATAAAATTCCTGATTTTGTCCATTTCTTTCATCTTCGTTGTCCGGTTGAACCTAGTGTCAGACTTCCCATCCAGTATCGTTCTTGCTTCCGCTTCGGACACACAGAAAAAATGTGCCGCGGCAAACCTAGATGTGTTAAGTGTGGTGACTCCCACCAAGCTAATGAGTGCTCTAGTCCCCCTTTACCATTAAAATGTCTCAACTGTGAAGGTGCTCATGATTCGACTAACCGCCAATGTCCAGTCTTTCTCGAACAACTGGAATTAAAAAAAATTATGGCATTTGAAAATATATCCTTTAGTGAAGCCTGTACTTCGTCTGCGTTTTCTTTCGCTGATATCGCCAACAGAAAAATAAATCCTAATGTCTCCCGTGCCAGGTCTAATAATTTATCTTCCAGTTCTTCTCCTTCGTCGTCTCTCTCGCTGCCTAAATTAATCCCTCGTCCTAAATCGCCCACTTTTCACAAATTTTCTTCTCCGAAACCTCACTTCAATTCTCCTTCACAATTTCCTAATCTCCCTTCTAATCGTTTTCCTTCTCCTTCTAATGGGTGGGCTCTTAATAGATCCGCCTCCTTCTCTGGCAATTCCACTCCCAACAAAAGTAGCCACTCCGCACAGCGATCGCGAGGATGGCTATGGAGGAGCTGCCATTCTGGTTAGAATGGGCATTCCATTCACCACCCATGGCATTAACCTTCCAAACATGTCTAGCCCTTCCCATACTCCAAATTTTGTTTACATTTCTATCCCTTCCTCATTCACTAAATTACGCCACCCTCTTAACTTGGTCTCTGTATACATTCCTCCCTTATGCAACCTTAAAAATCTTTATTTACCATCTTTTTTTGATTCCCTTCCTCATCCGTTTATTATTGGCGGAGACTGGAACGCCTGCTCTTCCGCCTGGGGTCTCTCATCCCAAAATCGTAATGGTTCCCTCCTTCAATCTTTGTTATTAGCCCATAATTTTGTCATTCTCAACGATGGTTCCCCTACATATTTTAAAAACGCTTCCTCTTTCAGTTCTATTGATCTTACTTTCTGCTCTCCTAATTTAAGTTGGAAATGTTCATGGAGCACTCTGGACGGGACTTTTGGCAGTGACCACGTCCCCATAATTGTCTCTGTTCATGTTGCCGCTTCATCCATTCAACATAACACTTCCGTCACTCCTCGCTGGAACCTTTCGAAAACTGATTGGCCCAAATTCCATTCCTTTCTTGAATCCTCGACTTTTTGTTTCAATCCTAACCGTGATCCTATCCCTCAGTATCAAGAGTTTATCCAGTTGATTTCTTCGGCTTTATCTTCTTCCTCCCCTCCTAAGAAGAGTCCCACCGGAAATACCAGGCGTATCTATCCGTCGTCTTTGTGGTGGAATGCTGATTGTTCGTTAGCTTACCAATCTAGTTTGTCCGCATTTCGCACCTTTCGCTCTAATCCTACCGTCGTTAACTTCTTGACATACAAACAAGCTAATGCTAAATCAAGATATGTTTGCAAAAAGGCAAAGAAAGCGTCTTGGGCTGCATTTTGCGCATCCTTTTCCAAATGTACTCCACTTTCCCGAATTTGGAAGTTGGCAAAAGCTTTTCAAAATTCACGATCTACCCGTCTTTCCTATGTGGATCTTTCAGCAGATAAACTTTCCTCCTTCGTTGATGGCGTAGCCCCCCCTTATGTTCCTTCTGCCGAGGAAATAAATCCTTCTTCGCATAGTTCAAACTCTCCTCCTCACTTCTTAACCTCTCCTTTTACTATTAGCGAGCTCTTTGCAGCTTTTCCTAAAAATATAAACTCATCTCCAGGCTTAGACGGAATCCCTTATTCTGTTCTTAAAAATCTTCCTAAACAATTCTATGGAATCCTCTTAAACATTTTTAACTCTATCCTCTTTTCTGGCTATACGCCTCCCACATGGAACTCCTTCAAAATTGTCCCTATTCCAAAGGATAAAGACTCTTCGGCTTTTCGTTGCATTTCCCTTGCTAGCTGTCTTAGGAAACTATTCGAATCCATGTTAAACAAACGTCTTGTTTGGTGGTTGGAGAATAATAAGGTACTCCCTGATAATATGTATGGATTTCGTCCTGGCCGTGGTCCTTCTGATTGTGTTGCCTCTTTCCTATACTATATATACAAATCATTCATCCAAAAAAACTTCACTTTGGCCGCTTTTGTTGATGTCTCAAGTGCCTTTGACAGCGTTCATCTTCCAACTCTCCGAAATAAAGTGTTCTCCATTAATTTACCTCCTCATTTCATCTTCCTAATTATGAATCTCTTTCAAAATAGAACCATTCATTTAAGTTCAGCCGATGAGTCAATTATACGAAAAGTTTTCCACGGTCTACCACAAGGGTCTTGTCTTAGCCCCACTCTCTTTAATATATATTTACTCTAAACATCGCTTCACTTCCTATACCTTCTTCCTCTTTGTTCTTTGCGGATGATATACTCCTTTATACAGCCGCTTCTAATATCCCAGAAGCTCGTCACAAGCTGCAGGAGTCCTTACATATTCTGGAAAGTTCCCTATCAGAAATCCACCTTATGATTGCTTCTTTAAAATCCTCATGTACTATTTTTACTTACCGCCCCTGCAATCCAGCATTAATCAACGTATCGATCAATAACCTGCGCCTACCCTTTGTTACCTCCTTCCGATATTTAGGAATCTATCTCAATAGTCGACTATCCTTCTCAGAACATATAAATTATCTTCATTCATCTACACTAAAACGGTTAAATATCTTAAAGGCTTTGTCGTCTTCCAATTGGGGCGGAGATCCTGTAGTACTCCTCATACTCTATAAATCTATTATCCGCTCTAAGTTTGATTACGGTAGTTTTCTTTACGGCAACGCATCCCAGTCTCTTCTCTCCAAACTGAATATGGTCCAGAATGCAGCCCTCCGCTTATGCCTTGGCGTTTTAAAATCCAGCCCTATTCCGGCGATCCTGGCTGAGTCTGGTGTTCCTCCCCTCTCCCTTCGTAGATACTATCTTGCCTACCGGTTCCTCATCAAGCGCCTTCCTATGTCCTCAACTAATCTTATTGATTCATACCATTCCCTACTGCCGGATTGGCGTTTTGCCCCTAGTAAAATCCCCATTCTCTCCCAGGTTTCCGCTCGTCTATTTAAGTTTGCCCCTTTTGTTATTTCTTTTGATAAACTCCCATATTTTCACTTCAATTTTTTTGGCCTTATTCATCCTCCGACTCTGTTCTCCTTGCCTCCTGGTTTAAAGTCTCTTCCCCCCTCAGCATCTATTAACGAATTAGTAACATCAGCGTTCCCCGACCATATACTCGTCTATACTGATGGATCTAAAATGGCTCACGGGGTGGGTGCATCGATCTTCATTCCTGCGCTTAACCACTCAAATGTATTTAAATTACCATCATTCTGCCCTATTTACTACGCAGAGTCGTTTGCAATTTTACGCGCCATTGAATTCACTAGTTCTCTTACTGTCCAAACAAATTTTCTTTTGATATCTGACTGCAGAAGCGTTCTTGATTGTATTTCCTCTCCCTATATTCATCCTTCTTCGGACCCAGTCATCTTACATATTCGATCCTTAATTTCTGTCCTCTCTCGCTCACGTTCATTGCATATAAGATTCCTATGGGTCCCCAGTCACGCTGGGATTCATGGTAATGAGAAGGCTGACTGCCTTGCTCGTTCGGCTTTGGCTTCCGGGCGTCTTGTCCGACGATTTCCCTCCTCCGAATTGCTAAGTATAGCAAAAAAAATTCAATTTGGAAATTGGAAATCTTTGTATGGTCCTTCCTTTACAAATCCGCGGTCCTTATATTTGTCTATTCAATCCTTTCCACCCTCACACCCCTGGTTCCTGGACTTCCCACACCTTCGTCGTTCTACTATATCCTCTCTTTGTCGCCTTCGCTTTGGTCACAGTTGTCTTCCTGCTTCTCTTTATCGGTTTTCTATTACTTCCCTTCCCCTCTGTCCATTATGTGTAGATAACACACTCGATTGTGACGCTGATCACATTTTCTTTGAGTGTGCATCTTTGTCTTCCGAAAGATTGGTACTATACTCAGATCTACTATCCCTTAATATCCCCACGCCGTACTGTGCTTCCTTTATCCTCGCCTTTCCTTCACTGTCTGTTGTCCCTGCTATTGCTAAATTCTTGTCTTTAATCCGCGACCGTATAAACATTTAAGCAAATCCCTCATCCTTTTCTTATCTTAAGATTTTGGTTTCCCCGCCGCCTTCACATGGTGCATTGTGGGCCTCTTTGCTCGGATGGTGGCCATAGTGGAACTGGGTCAAGGTGGTGCGGATTTTCCGGAGTTAGTATGAACGCTACTCTATTTGGCGATCATGCTGCCCTCTTCCGATGTGGAGTCACTTTCCTGTTTATCCTTAATATATCGTAAGCTCGTCGTCCGCGGATGCCGTTTGAATAATGAATAATCAATTATTTTGCTTTTCTGGATGGGAATTACGAGCACTGCTTTGCAGTCGCAACCGTAGGCAAATAGCGATGTCTTGTCTCTTGCCTCATCGGGCACTGTGGGCACTGCATTGCAGTTGCGGCCATATTGTTGACGATGATTTTTTTGTGGGCGCAGCCCAACAATAGCAGACATAGATAAAAATACTTTTCTTTTTATGCTGGTCACACGTTTAAATATAGATAATATATGATAATGAGGTATAACGGCTAACAAGACATGAGAGCTTTCCTTTCCTTTAATTTATTTTCCTTCGGACTGCTAATTGCACGAGTTCTAGTACCGATCTTTTTGTGACTCCCTTGCTATCTCTCCATAGTAGTTCTGGCCGTTTCCACCTTCCCCAAATAACTTTCTTAGTGTCCTCAACTTCCTTTTGTCCTACGTTCTTCCTTTTTTTTTTTTTTTTTTTTTTTTTTTTTTTTTTGGCCCGAACAGAACAGTTCATTTGGCCAGCAAACTACGACACGACTAGATATTAAAAAATACTAATAATAGAAAATTCAGGAAGAGAAATTTCATTCATTCTACATTATGGCCGCAACTGCTGGCAGTGCCCACAATGCTCAATGAAACAAAACAGAAACAAACAAGATTTTTCCATTCTGGAAAAAGGAGCAAAAGAAAAAATAGATAAGTAGATAAATATTTCTATCTCACATTATGACCACAGTTGCCTGGCAATGCTCACAATGCATTATGAGAAAAAGGAGGTAGTCACAGCCACACTGGACAAAGACTACAATAATGTAAGAAAAAAAATAAGTAAAATAATGGAGAGAAAAGAAAAAAAAGAAAAAAAAAAAATCAAACAACAATCCTGTTTCTTTCAATAAACCTAAAAAGGACAAATAAAATTTTATCACTGGAACAGAGAAGATGAAAAACACACAATGGAGAATAAACACCACAGGACATGAGGTCCTTAGAAAACGCAAGTCTCGCGTCATCGAACTGGGTGCAATTAAATAACAAGTGATTAATGTCTTCTCTAAAATTTTGTCGACAATAGATATTACAACCGGTGCAGTGCCCAGTGTTTGAAAAATTTAAACCCAATCGGCAATGGCCGGAGCGGAGCCTACACACAACGGTCACAAACCTACGGGTCAAACTAACTGGGACACTAATGCGGTAAAACCAAGGTATGGACGGCAAAGATGGTTGGACCATATGAAAATATTTACCAGGTCCTTGCTCTCTACAAATAAGACTTATCCAATCCGCATGGTTATTTCTTTTGGCTTTATCTAGAAGATCGAAGGATGGGATAAATGGAAACTTAATACCTGATCTAACACCTTCTTTTGCGATTAAATCAACACGGTCACCAAGTGGTACCCCACAGTGACCCGGAACCCAACAGAATTTAATGACTCCTCCAAGTTCGGAAATATTAAAATACTTTTCCTTAATTTCATAAATAATTGGATGGCAATTACATTCAAAGTTACTTCTCTGAAGCGACAAGAGAGAGCTAAGGCTGTCCGAAAATACTACAAACTCCCCCTTGGACTGCAACACGTTTTTCACAAACTCTAACGCTTTTTCAATTGCAAGAAGCTCGGCCGTGAAAATCGAAGCTTCTGGAGGTAATTTAAATTTCTGCTCAGTGATACCTTCTATAAGAAACCCGGCCCCTACGCCTTCATTAAATCCACGGAATTTGGCACCATCGGTAAAGATCAACCGATAACCGGGGTATAATTCTTTCGCGATACCTAGAAAAACGGAGTTCACAATGTTACCAGGTAACAGATGCAAATTCTGGCTTTTAAAGGTGTTAATATTGATGTCCAGTGTGATAAGATTAAGGTCGTATCTGAAATTAAAATAATTGGAGGGAGAAGATGGCACAAGAGCTGGACTATAATTATAATACATCCTAGTTCTTTTGAGCAAGAGCGGCATTTTCTGGGGAACAAATCTCCAATCACTACTTACCTGCATTATCTTACTTATAAACTGCGGATATTTGTAATTACAATACTTAAGTACAAATTTATCTGTTAAATAATTTCTTCTAATGTTCAGAGGAGCAATTTTGGTCTCCATTTGTAGACCGATGGTAGGGGACGACCTGACATTTCCCGTGATTAATCTTAAGCCAAGATTCTGTAATGAATCTAACTTTCTAAGCTGGAACTTTGAGGCCGATCCATAGAAAATCGCTCCATAATCCAATTTCGATCTAATAAAGCTTTTGTATAGCTGGCTTAATATGACCGGATCACTTCCCCACCATGAATTGCTTATAGCCTTTAAGGGGCTATACGATTTAATTACAAGTTCAACTAGTTTTTGAATGTGAAAAGTCCATGTTAGTTTAGGATCTAAAAACAATCCTAAATACCTAACATGCCTAGTGAATTTAATGAATTGGTTTTGAATTAGAACACGTATTTGTTCGTAGTCAAATGGTCTAAGTGAAAATACGGATACCGAGGATTTGGCAAGGGATATTTCAAAATGAATCTTCTCAAAGGAATTAAAGCAAATATCCATAGATGTTTGACTTGCCTGAAGACATTTAATAAGGCAGTTATGTTTAGAATATATTAAGAAGTCGTCCGCGTATGACAAAATTCGGGAGAAATTTGGTATTTGAATATTAAAGAGAGGTAATATATATAAATTAAAGAGAAGCGGACTCAGAACGGCACCTTGGGCAAGACCTTTATAAGTTGTGCGAACTTCAACCTGTTTGGATACGGGGTTAAGAATATGGAGGGATCTACATAAAAATAAACTACACAAAAGTTTAGCCATGGGAAAAGGAATATTAACTGCTATTAATTGATTGAAAAGAACGGGGATGGAAACATTATCGAATGCCCCCTGAATATCAAGGAATGTTGCCACCAAGAAGCCTTTTTCTTGGAAAGTAGAATAAACATCCCCCAAGAATGATGCTACACAATCTTGGGTACCCAAATGTGGGCGGAATCCAAACATTCCCTCCGGAAGTATCTTCTGTCTCTCAATCCACCACATCAGTCTGTTCTTAATTACAACCTCGAAAACTTTCCTAAAGCAGGAGGCCAAGGAAATCGGTCGAAATGATGACGCCTGGTTGAGAGATTTACCAGGTTTGGGAATCGGAATGACTAGAAAACGCGACCAGTCAGAAGGTATTAAACCAGACACTAATAAATTGTTATATATTTCTAATAGTATATTTTTGGCGTAATTACTTAAATTCTGTATAACTGAGTAAGTAATACCATCCAAACCCGGGGAAGAATCTCGTTTCTTGTTTAAAGGAATAAAAACCTCTTCATACGTAATTGGACGGAGCAGAATATGAGATATCATAGGTGCAGTATTTCCTTCCCCGGCCAGCTCCTCCCTCATTGGAACATAAGGGGGAGAAACTGCGTTTGAAAAGTCAGTAAACCAACTGTCATTTTGAATCACTCGACCGTGAGAATGTGAATTTTTAAAACGCTTAGTTAGATTCCAAACTTCTTTTAAAGGAGTGTTTCTGTTAAACTTCCTACAAAAATCCCTCCAAGAGTTCCTTTTGGTTTGATGGGTAATCGTCCGTAGCTGACAAGCCCAATAAAAAAGTTAAAAAAAAAACAAAAAAACATGACATCTTTTTGTAAGTCAGAGAAGATTAAAAATTAAAGACAAGTCCATTGACTTATAAAAAAATTATAGTATACTATTAGATTAATAAGTCATTTTTGCTTAATATTAACTGTACTTTTCGTTTATTAACTTTTTAAATACACCTTCTTTTTGATGAGTAATCGTCTGCTGCTGACAAATCCAACGCAATATAGAAAAAACAAATGAATACACTTTCAGCCTCTTTCTTAAGATTTAAAAAGAAAATATTAGGAACAAATTTCTGTCCAAAAAATAAACATTAAGAAAAAGAAAAAAATTATCCTGTTTGTTTTTTAACGAGGAACTTAGATAAAACTAGCATAAATGTGCATTGTTTTCAATTTGTAATAAAAGCATTTGTTCGTTTACAACTCTTTATCTAGATCATTTTTCTTTCTTTCTTTCTGGAACAACTCCGAACTTTAATGTTCATGTCACATTAAATATCAATAAGGCTTCCTATATGCTGACTGATAAAGGCTGGTGTGATTTATACAGCGCTGATCATTATCGGGAGTCGTCGTTTCCTGTATATTTACATTAAACATTTTTAGCGGTATTTTTTTACTTCTGATTTTCATATGAACGTTTTTTGTTGTTTTTCGGAAAGAAAAGATTAACAGCAGAATAAAATAGCAAAAATAATGATGCGTTTAGTCTGTTTAAAATTCGACAATGATGACGCGCTGTTGCCAACACGAAATCATTCGTATGTTTGTCTGATTTGTTTTTTATTACCTGAGTAACCGAAAGCTTAATTTTAGGCAAAATGGGATATCATCTTGGTTAGGTGGGTGCGTATGCTATCGCGGCGGCAACCGAAGCGTTTGCGGCATCAGTCCGCGCACATTTGTGTGGCTAAAGCTATGGTGAATATATACAATTTTTTAAAATTCACGGCTAAAAATCTCACGATATCAACATAGAGGTCCATTCCGTTCGGTTGCGTGTACGCGTCTTTGACTTTGACTTCTATATGCTATTCATTTTATCGAGAAAGATACCATATGTTATTAGTTTAATTCAATAAGTTAAATCGATTTAAATATTATATTGAGCAATAGAGGGAGTGTTGTAAACAGTTTTCCTACAATCTCGAATGTACGTGAATCTGCATTTATCAAACGATAACGCAAAGCGGAAACAGATCAAGTCCCCTACTTTCTTCTCCTTATTTGCCCCTATATGTAGAAGAAGAAAGAAAAATAAACTAAAACGTAAGAAATTCGAAATACTCGTGTAAAACCGTTTTACCGGAAAAGCAAAAGAAAATTAATATCATTCTTTGTAGCGAACGAAATGCATATAATGTCGTATATATCCCGAAATCGGCGAACTCAGAATCGCTGAGAATTACTTATTACTACCACACTGCCGTCGCAATCAACTGTGATCCGGCCGTTTAAGAAAAAGACTATCGGAGCGACACTGGCGGCCCTATTACACTTGTACGATACACACTCGACACGACACAACTGCGAATAATAATCGAATTTTAAGAAAATATTAATTCTGCATACGGCTAGTAGTAACGTTATTTCTAACAGTAGATAATATGCTGAATTGTTATTTAATTTTAAACAAAACGATTCGTAAATTTGATGCATTCAACACCATTACGCGATTTAAGACCAATATAAGCATCACTACAAGGTATTACGGGGGTTGCGCATTAAGTTGCAATTTATTTAAACCTTCGAAAAGTTCAAAAAGTTTTGCAATTAACGCTATAAAATTTATAAGAGAAAATTGTTAATTTTTAAGAAATGTGCGTATAAAAATAGTGAAAATTTTATTGGTTTTCTGTCATTAATTACAGTTAGTATAGCGCGAATTATCATCCACTTCATTCTGTGCTATTTCGATGCGTTTAATTTGAATATCTTCCGGATCAAATTTAAATAATTCGCGTTAATTGAAGGGGAAAGTTAAGTGTCTTTTTTTAATAAAATATTCCAACGGTACCGTCGATTCTAACATTATTTCTTTTAAAACGCGATGCAGTGCCATAAGATGGTATTATCGTCATTACTCGACTGACGTGATTCTGTTATTTTAAACTTGGGCAACACAGAATCTGTAATTAAATCTAAAGCAAATGAGCATCAAGACAATGAACATATTCATGTAGCTTGTCAAAACAACGAAGTCGGGGATGTTTAAGCTCTGGCTGCAAAATCATGACCTCTAAAACTGATCGCTTTAAAACTTCATTCAAGCATAAACGTTTGAATTTGCTTATGTGTACTTCTTTATTTACTAAAACGCTACCTTTTTTTTTTTTTAACTCTCTGCAATGAGTACAGTAATTAGGCTAGGAATGCGACTGGTTTGTTTAGATCATGTCATGGAACTTTGATGATTTCAGTAACGCAGAAAGAGAAGTAACAGAACGCAGCGTATTTATTATTTCACTTTCGCCAAAAATTAATAAAATGTTATTTAGAGTTTGTTATTTATCATAGGAATCATTTTGTTTAAATTTTAATTGATGATTTTTACGGTTTTGAATGCACTAAAGATATAGTATGACCACCACTGATGGTGGCCGGACAAAAGCGCACAACTATTTGCAGAACAGGAGCTAACTTATTAATTTTTCCATTCCCGGGCAGTTCCATCATTTGTGAAAGGGCAAAACTGGACATAAAATTCATAAAAATTATTGGTAATCAGCTTTCTACAACAAAGTAAAAATAATACAATTTTTTGTACGATTCACTATTCATCTTTCTGTTGTTTTTCTTTTTTTTTTTTTTACGTGTATTTGTTAATAATCATGATGTCTATTGACTATGACCGCTAGGAAGTTACCGTATATACAAAATAAATTTTGGATCAATAATGTATTCACGGGCGATTACCGGACGATTCATGAATTCATATAATTTAAAAATAATTATTTTCTATACTGTATAACTTATATAACAAAATGTTACATGGTGTTTTTTAATGATTTTTTTTAAACTTTCACAATGTAAGTCTTTTATTTTTTACTTCTGCAGTGAAAACTGATTTAGATCAAACTGTGGGGACTAAAAATATTTCTAAAATAAACTGAATTTGTGATTACTTGGGAGTATTATATATCAAGATGTATAACAGAGCTGTTAAAGCTGAATTATCCTACTCCATATATAATGCTTCTCCTATATCTTAGCTTTGCCCCGTCTTCGAAGGTGGTTCCTATTCTTGTCTCTTTTCTGTCATCGATTTCTGACCGGATTAAAATTTAATCTCTAATCTAGTCCAATTGTCCTGGGTAGCTGCCTTTAGTCGGCCAGGCCCCCCTCCCCCCCCAAACAAAAAAAAAACAGGGCAAACCAACTGATGACTAATCACCAACCAGCTAGGTATTTTCTGGGGGTGAGAGGACATGTCAACTACAGACATTAACTCGGCTAAATGAAATTTTGGAAGTATCTAAATGCGGTAACGGGATTAGAATCAGGTTTTACCCGAGCGAAACACCGCTGTCTAACCATGTACACTACAGTAGCTTCTATGAATTGTCATATTTTTTTCTTTTTCCCATTTTGGGCTCGTCAACCGGGGATCTTGACCCTGAAACAATTAGAATAGGAAGGAGTCAATTATAACTTGATACAGTTAGATATTGTTATCACGATTTCCTTATATACATTATTCAACCGATAATTTAAAAAAATAACTTCAACTATGTTTAAATGCACTTGTATATAATTTATACTAGCTAATTTAAAAAAAAAAAAAATGGTTCAGTATTAACGAACATTCATTAATTATATTTTGACATAAAGAAAAACTTTTTGTTTACAAACAATTATATAGTAACTGGTCGTCATACGGTGGCTGGTAAAATGCCATTTGAATACATCCCACAAATGAAGCCAGGATATTTAACTTGGAAAAAAGAATGAATAATAATTAGAGAATTAGTATATTCATCAATAATCATGGCCGTGGAAGTTGACTAAATACTGAAAATTTATTTACAAACTGGCGATTACCCGCGACTTTGTTTGCATAGCACGCCTATAAATAAATATAAGTTTGTCGAATTAAGTGATTAATCACCTCTTCTTCAATTCGGTGAATTAAAATCAATACAATTAATTCAGTAAACTTATTAATAAAACAACCTTTGCTTAAATCAATGCCGGCTTTTCCTTAATATTTGGTCTTGGGATTTATTTATCAGTATTGCAAAACTAACATAGAATTTTCTGATTCTACTCCCATATTTCGTTAAGGGTCGGGTCAGGTACATGAGACGGACTCGTCCATATAAACAGGTGTCATTATAAAACAAAGTGAACGACTTAAAAACTGCCAATAGTAAATCGCCGACCCGCGAACACATCCATTGTGCTGCGGTCTCCAAAAAGAATATTATAAAAGAAGCGAATCAGTAACCCCAGCGAAGATCTTCATCCCTCGTGTCTCTCATCATCATGCTAGTACGGCGTGTTAATAGAAAAAAAATAAGTTAATTTATTTTTCATTTTTGTGTATGTAAAAATGTATTCTAATGCACGTGGTTTTTCTTTGATAGCAAAAAATCTATCATAGCGGGAAATTATTGCCGTGATCGACTAATTTTTTGCGATATTTTTTACTGAAATAATCCGCTAAATGAATATATATATAATCAGTATTCCAATTCTTCATAAGAGAAAATTTTTTAAATGATATGCGGACGAAAAAAAAAACAACATTGAAAATCGCTGATTTATTTTCTGAACAAATAAATTTCTAATTTCGCAAGTGTTCTTTTTACGCCTTAAATGTATTAATTAAAGAAAAAGAGATTAAGAACTCACTAACACTAAACTAGGTCTACTCGGAAAACAGACAAGGCGGAATTGTGTCGCGGCCGAAACGATACTACTACAATTTATTTGTTGCCAATTACCTTATTTTTTTATTTCTTTATTTCAACTTTACTGGAAAAGTATTTAAATGATAAAGAAAACAAGCATAATAGTTTCAGTAATATGAATACAGACTAATTACAAATTTTTATTCTTAGCTTTAATTATGGAATTTTCAAAAACTCAAAAAGGAAAACCAGTTTTAATATACTTGGTATCTGAATATTTACAGTTTCGATTACATTATGATAGGACGATTTGCAAGTGTACACAAAATCGTTCTCTTAAATGTCATTCAACGGTGATAACAAAAAATAACAATGTGATACGAGAACCAACAGCTCATTGTCATGATTCTTGTCTATAGAAAATAGAAGCCAATAAGGCAACGAATGAAATGAAGAATGACGTGAAATCTATCGGTGCTAATTCTAAAAACGTTATGGGAAGAAACATTTTATCCTAATTAGACAATGATATACTTCCCCATATTCTGAAGCAGTCTTCTCTGGCAAGAAATTTACGTTTGTATAAAGAACCCAACAACGGTCAATTTTATTATTCCTCAGAAATATAAACATTTAGTTCTTTATGATACTGGAACCGATGATGCTGATAGAATTTTGGCATTGGGCGATAAAGAATTATTATCTGAACTAAACAAGAACATAATTTATGGAAATGGTTACGATGGCACATTCAATAAAATACCAACTATTTTTTATCAATTATATAAATGGCATTCCAAAGTGGGAAATTCTTATCCACCTTGTTACTGAAGAAGAATTTAAACACGTATAGCAGAATGTTTGAAATTTTAAAATTATTAATTCCACATTTGACACCTTCAAAAATTTTATTGGAATTCGAAAAGGCTTGTATAAATACTGCGAGTAATGCTTTTCGTCTTGTCGAAGTAAAGGGGTGTTATTTTCATCTCTGTCAGAGTTTAATTCGAAAAATTCTGAATGTTGGTTTAAACAATCGTTTTGTAACCGATGCAGAAATAAAATTCTAACTGAAATCGCTAGCTGCTTTGTCATTCGTTCCTATAAGTGACGTAAGGACCGTTTTTCACCAGCTTGCTGATACTTTCCCCGATGAGGAGTGTTTTAATAAATTACTAACGTATTTCTTTTGCCACATACATTGAGGGTGCAGCAGGCAGAAATCCTCAATTCCCAGTTCATATATGGAACCATTACGATTCAGCCCTTGAAAGATCAGAAAAAACTATAAATTGTTGTGAAGGATTTCATAAATCTTTGAACTCCCTATTTCTTTGAATTTTTGAAGGAACATGTAGAACGTTTGCATACTGATTTGCAAATACTTTTCAATTTTTTTTACGAAGATTTTACAAGTTTTTTACATGTTTCAAAAATTGTATTTAAATTATAAAATATACTGCCTTTTGCATTCAAATCTGGTCATTTTATTTTACCATTTCTTTTATTGTCACCGTCTTGTGAGCGATTATTATTTAGTGCGCTAAAATTAATTTTCAATCATTCATAAACAACGATGATCGGAAACCGTTTGTATTCATTAATGTTATTTTTTTCTTCATAAAGTGTAGTAAATAAAATAGATACTCATAGAACAGTCAAAGTGTGATAAAAGTTAAAACTTTAAAAAACAAAAACATAAATCGAAATTTACTTCCCAATTAATTTCTACTATAAAATATAACATTCATGCTTCGCTATTGTAATTTACATTATATTCTCGAAAAGTTGAGACAATTATCGAGAATCATAGCGACTACGAATTTCGCTCTGTTATGCAACTTAGCTGCAATGGGCTCCGAATCATTTTGTCCGTTGCCTCTAAAATCCTGTTCCTTACTTTTCATTTTTTCTTTTATTTATTCCACTCTAGCATCCATCGCCGTCCTTTTTTCATCAACAATCTATTTTTGTTTAATTGTTTTTATTTGTTCCTTCCCTTTTCTTATTAACTTTCCTCTCATCTTGCTAGCCCCAATTTTCCTCCATCCATTAAAGTTTCTTTCCTTCTGTCTTTCTTTTTTATATTGTAATTATTTTTTTTCTACTCTACCTTGCTGTTTTTCTTCTGGCACTCTCTTCGTCTCTCTTCCTTTTCCTCCCCCTCTATCTTTTTGTTTTTTCTTTATTTCTTTTTCCTTTCCTTACTCAAGTCTTTTCCTTTTATAATTTACTATGCCGGGTACTTTTAATATTTTACAGTGGAACTGTCGCAGCCTTAGAGCCAACAAAAATGCATTAGAGGGTCTGTTAGACATTCATAGTATTAACGTTGCTCTCATTTCGGAAACGTGGCTACGGTCGGATATGAATATTAATTTTCGTGGGTATAAGATAATCAGATGTGATCGTGACGATGGTTATGGTGGATCTGCTATTCTTATTAGGAACGGCATTCTATTTAAATCTCATGATGTTTCCTTTAATTCCCCTTCTAGTCCTAATCAGCCTAATATTGTACACATTTCCATTCCTTCCAATGCAGCTCGTCCGCTTAATATTATTTCTATTTATGTTCCCCCTAGTTGCGACCCTCGTCACTTCCCTCTCGTTTCTTTCCTCAGGTCTATCCCGCATCCGTTCATCATTGGGGGTGACTGGAATGCTCGGTCGCCCTCATGGGGCTGCTCAAACCATAACAACAACGGTACTGTTCTTGAAAATCTTGTTCTTTCTAATGATTTAGTCCTTCTTAATGATCTCTCTCCTACCTATTACAAGAGCGCATCTAGTTATAGTACTCTCGATTTAACTTTCTCATCTCCTTCTATTGGTTTTCATTACAATTGGTCAACTCTCATGGGCTCCTATGGTAGTGATCATATTCCTATTCTAATTACTCCCCAGAATCCTCCTTCTTCTCCTTGCTTTAAACCTCTCAATTACCTTCGATGGAACCTATCGAAAACTAATTGGGCTCTGTTCCACTCCTTAGTTGATTCTACGCTTCCTAAACTTCTAGATGGCTCTGATCCTGTACTCCATTACCATCTATTCCTAAATTCGATTACAAATGCTCTATCGCTGTCTTCTCCTTCCCGTAAACCGTCATCGTCAGGCCATCGTGGATCAGCATCGTCCCTCTGGTGGAACGAAGAATGCAATGCCGCTTTCGATCATAGTCGCGCTACATTTAGAATTTTCCGATCAAATCCTACACGCGAAAACTTTCTTGCCCACAAAAGGGCCAATGCAAGGGCTAGGTTTATTCTAAAATCGTCTAAGAAATCCTCTTGGAAAAATTTCTGTTCATCTTTTTCGAGAACTACTCCTCTCAATCATATCTGGAAAATGGCCAGAGCTTTCAAATTCCCTTCTTCTGAACGTCCTTCTATCCATACTATTTCCTCCGACAGTTTGTCTTCTTTTCTTGATGCTGTTGCTCCTGCTTATGTTCCTAACGTTGATGAATCCTGCCCGTTTCCTGTTACGGAAAACCCTAGTTCTCATTCTCTTTCCTCTGCGTTTAATATTAATGAATTAAAATCCATTCTCAAAAAGTCTTCCAGCCCCACTCCAGGTCGTGATGGTAGTTCCTTCTTTGTCCTAAAAAAGTTATCCGATCTTGCTCTCCGAACCCTTCTTTGTATATTCAACTCCTTTTTGTCCAGAGGAGTCACACCTGCCTGGAACACCTTTATTATCATTCCTATCCCTAAGAAAAACTCCTCTCTTCGTCCGATCTCCCTAGCATCGTGTCTCAGAAAACTGTTTGAGGGCATGCTTAACAAGCGCCTGGTCTGGTGGCTCGAACACAATAATGTTTTTCCTTCTAATATGTTTGGTTTCCGTCCAGGCTTAGGTCCTGCTGACTGCGTCAGTCTGTTTGTTTCCTATATCTATAAATCTTTCATCGATAAACAGTACACTCTAGCTACTTTTATCGATGTTTCCAGTGCTTTTGATAATGTCCATCTCCCTACTCTTCGAGATAGAATGATAGCAATTAACATCCCGACGCATTTTTGTTCCCTCATTGTTAACTTGATGTTAAATCGTACTATTCTCCTGTCTTCTTCTTCGTTCGAGGTTACAAGAGTTGTTTCACGTGGTCTTCCACAAGGATCCTGCCTTAGTCCTACTCTTTTTAATATTTATACTATTTCTGTTGCTTCTCTTTCTGTGAACTCCTCTTCCTTATTTTTTGCCGATGACATTCTTCTCTTTTCCTCATCCCATGATATCGTAGATGCTAACGAAAGTGTTAATTCGTCTCTAGCTACTTTGGAACAATCTCTTTCCTCTTTGAACCTTTCTATTTCCCCTTTAAAATCCTCTTGTATTGTCTTTTCTCTTCGTCCTTTTAATCCCGCTTTAGTCTCTGTATCCTTAAACTCCAATCTTATCCCTCGTAGGAAATGCTTCTGCTATCTCGGTGTATTTCTCAACAGTCGTCTCTCCTTTTATGAACATATTAATTTCCTTTCCTCTTCTGCCCTTAAAAGACTAAACTTACTGAAAGCTCTTTCTCCAACAAAATGGGGAGGCGATCCCTTTCTCCTTATTTCCTTGTACAATTCGATTATCCGTTCCAAATTTGACTACTGTTCCTTTATCTATGGCTCTGCCTCAAAATCACTTCTTTCCAAGCTAGATATAATTCAAAATTCTTGTATTCGTCTTTGCCTTGGTGTTCTTAGATCTTCTCGAGTACCAGCAGTTCTCGCTGAGTCTAACTCGCCTCCCCTTTTCATTCGCAGATCCTATTTAGGTTATCGTTTCTTGTGTAAACGCTTACCGTTATCATCCTCCAAACTTATTCCTTCATATCTTTCTATTCTGCAAAACTGGCGTTTTACTCCCAAGAAAATTCCTATTCTAGCCCACATTGCTTTGCGGCTAAATTCCTTTTTATCTTGCACAATTTCTTATAACAATCTCCCTTACTTTTCTTTCAATTTTGCAGATCTCTCCAATCCTCCCAATGTATTCTACTTTCCTTTTTCCTCCAAATCCCTTTCCTATCCAACAGTTATACAGGAATTCCATAGTTATATCGAATCCCGTTTTCCTTCCCATATTGCTATTTTTACGGATGGTTCGAAGGGGCCTAATGGAGTTGGAGCTTCTTTCATCATTCCGAGCATTAATTTCTCTGAATCTTTTCGTCTCCCTTCCTTTTGTACTATCTTTACGGCCGAGTTAATGGCCATTTTACGTGCCATAATCCATATTTCCTCACATCGTTCTTCTTCTAAATTTTTAATTATCTCCGACTCCATGTGTGCTCTTAAAGCTATTTCCTCTCATTTCCCCTCTCACTCCTCTGACCTTTTCATCCTCCGTATTCGCTCTCTCATTCACACTCTCTTCTCACTTCACGCTATCCGCATTGACATGCTCTGGGTCCCCAGTCATATGGGGATAGAGGGTAACGAAATGGCAGATTCCTTGGCTCAGATTGCTGTATCCTCCCACTTTTTTTTCTCTAAAATTCCCGTTTCGAATTTACTCCCATTGTGCAAAAAGTTTCATGTTAGATTTTGGTCAGATTTTTACGCTTCCTCCTTTTCTAATCATCCTTCCTTTTATTTTTCCATCCAACCTAATCTTCCCACGCGGCCTTGGTTTTACGATTTTCCTTCGCTTCACCGCTCCGTTATTGTCCCTATTATCCGTTTACGTCTGAATCATACTCTTCTTCCTTCCTCACGCTTTCGTTTTCATCTCGCTCTTTCCCCTTATTGCTCTCTTTATCCTGACGACGTAGCCGTCTGTGATCCTGACCATATCCTCTTTGAATGTCCATCCCTCGTGAACGAACGTACCTCTTTGTATTCCAATCTGCTGTCACTCAAACTCCCTACTCCTTATTGTGCCTCGTATATCTTATCGTTTCCGTCGATCTCAGTTGTTCCTATCCTCAGTTCCTTTATCTTATCAATAGCTGACCGAATCTACATTTAACTGATCCTTCTCCTTCCTTTCGTTTCTGGGCGAAGATCCTTTGTTGATATGCCCAAAGGGGGGTTAAAAAAAAAAAAAAATGCTTCACATGTTTCAATACATGTTGTTCTTATCGGGGTCGATCTAAAATAGAAAGAGTTTTGCAAGTTTAAATAAAATACATATTTTTAAAGTCGAACTCATTAAATTTAAAAATTTTACATTTGAATTAAAGATTTTATAATGTGCTTATTGCTGTTTTAAAATTCGACCCAGTTTTAAAAAATTTTATCAATTTCAATAAAATATATATTTCAAAATTCAATACATTAAATCTTATATTTGAATTTAAAGTTTTATAACGAAAACATCATGATTTTGTTAAGTGATTAATGTGTTTTTATCCATCTTAAAGTACTTTGCTCACAAAATTGTAAGTATTTCTGCTGCATTACTTTTAATTTCTTTTCTTCTATACATCTTTTTCCTACGTTTATGGACCACTTATTGGCTAATGCCCGTCAACCATACTCACTGCAAAAACTAAATACAGTAATAAATTTCTCCAACAATAAATATCATTTCTAGATAATAATAAAGCAAATAAACGTTTTGTTTAGAATTCTTAGTAAAAATAATTTCAAATTATTAAAATAACAGCAGATTTCGGCCCCTGATAGTTTTATTTAAAAAAATGAAATTTTTCCATATCATTAGAAATTAAAAATTATTAATTTTAGCTGAAAGTAATAAATTTGATTATTTTAAATAATAAGTAAATCAAACATAATGTTGATTCTCGTGTTACGCAGTATTCGTCTATCACGTGTTTTTCGCGTTCCAGTAAAGTGATCCGTTCTCGCGAATTCGTCGCATCCGGTCTCGTATCGTTTTTGTAAACTATTATCACTCTTTCTCCGCGCGCGGTAAGTCAATTTTCAAACTATCGTTTCGCTTTCGTTAATCGGCCAGCCGTTGCTCGTTCATAAAGACATTATCGATTTTAACCTCCTTATCTCCTAGTTATCATGAATCCCTCCGTCGAACTAACCCGTCCATCCTCTACGCAGATAAAATTAAACAACGAATTATTATTCCGATTACTACAATGACCTATATCCCAAAGAAGATCAAGCAATTATTTTTAATCACGTTCAAGGAGTTAACAATACGCCACTATCTCCTCTCTATCCATCATCTTGTCGGAGGCGCTAAAAATATTATAGCCGCCTCCCGAGTTAGTGGTAACAGGGTCATCATTTTTCTTTCTAATAAAGATCTCGTAGAAAAATTCCAAACAGAACATGGAGGCTTTAATCATGAAGATAGTTTTATCAAAACGAGGAAACTCAAAACACCTTCAAAAAAAGCTAATTCTTTCTAATGTCTCGCCAATTATCCCAAACTCAGAAATAGAAAAAGTACTTGTGAATATTTTTAAATTAAAACTTTCATCTCCAATAGCCATTTTATGTGTCAATCCATCTGACGACATGTTTTCTCATGTCATAAGTTGGCGCCGCCAAGTATATATCCAATCGGAAAATGATCTTTCCTTTTTACCAAGCTCCTTCAACCTAACTTATTCTGATCACTCCTATCGTATTTTTCTCTCTTCAGACGAACTCTCTTGTTTTAGATGTGGCACAAAAGGACATAAAGCAGATGATTGTCTTCAGTTTATTGACGAAGAAGTAGAAGACTCAATAGAAAATTCAAGAATAATGACGGAAATCGATTCTCCCCTACCTTCTCAACAGTCACCACCACCTCACCTCGTTATAAATGCCTTTTCCTCTAACGTTTCTAAACGTCCACCACCGTCAACCATTTCAACGATATCCTCAGGAGAAAACGATCAAACTCAAACAAATACAGTCCCTGCCAAAACCTTACAATTAATGAAACCTAAAAAACAATGTATTAGAACTAAATATAATGACAATGCTAAGCCCCACTCTCCTGACAAGCCAATCACCAATCTATCTGAAGATGATTCAGAGCAAGATATAGAACAACCTTCTATAAGAGATCTTATAAAACCAATCGAAGACATCATTAATGAAAAATTTAAAAAGAAAGAATTCCCACTTTCAGCTATAAATTTTTCCTTATTAATGGACAATACTAAAAGTAAAACGATTACAGATATTAATCAAACTCTCACTGAATTCAATGTCTCCCCGATGGATATAATAAAAATGCTCGAAGAAACTTACATTTTCTTAAATTCTAAATCGATAAAAACTCAATTCACTAAACTAAAACGGAAACTAAACGACATCATTAATCTTTCTTCCCTTCCATCATAAAATCAAATATCATAAGCCTAACCTCAGCAATCATCCTTTCTTCTTCAACAAAATTAATAATATTATTCAATGTACAAAAATAACAAAGAATCACTCATAAGCTGGAACTGTAATGGTTTCTTTAGTCATTTAGAGGAATTAAAAGTTCTCACCCATCAATATGAACCATCCATTATCTGTTTACAAGAGACTCACACAAAACAAAACTGCTGTATTAATATCCCATCGTTCAACATACTTTCATTAGAACGGTCATCCTCTCTTTGCGTGTCTGGCGGTGTTTTATTAGCAGTAAAGTCATCAATACATTTTGAGCAAATACACATTCAAACAGCCATCGAAGTTGTTGCAGCAAAAATATTCCTGTCTACACCAATCACCATTGGATCAATCTATCTTCCCCCAAATAATAATACCTCTATGGAAGATCTTAACAGCATTATTACTTCCCTACCACGCCCGTTCTTTCTATGCGGCGATTTTAATGCTCACTCCCCATCATGGGGCAGTACCAAGAGAAACAAAAAGGGACAAATATTGGAAAATCTAATTCAAAACTACAACCTCGGTATAATGCGTTCTGCTGAACCAACCCACTACAATTTCTCTTTCAGAACTTGGTCTAATCTGGATCTTATACTTTCGTCTCCCGATCTTCCTGGCGAATTCCAAGTCTTTGGTCACCACGATCTGAGTGGCAGTGATCATCGCCCTACCATCGCAATTCGCCCAAAAAAATCACACTTTTCTTCTCCATCTCCAAAACCGAAATACGCCTACCGAAGAATGGATCAATCAGCCTTCAACCACACTTTAACCAACACTTTGAATTCCATAGATACTAGCCAACTAGATCGTGAAACCCACATTCAGTGGTTTACAAATCAACTAGTATCACACGCCAATGTACACTCACCAAAAACAAAAATCCGGTCCAATTCTATTCCATGGTGGTCCACAGAATGTTCCGTTGTCATAAGAAACCGTCGCAAAGCCCTGAAGAAATTAAAATCTCAACCTTCTTTAGAAAATCACTTAACTTTCCAGAAACTCCGGGCACAAGCCAGATACATTTTAAAACAAGCTAAACGTAAGTCCTGGCAAGACTATGTGAGCTCAATCGATCTCAAAACCACTTCGGCCGCAGTCTGGAAGAAAATTCAAAGTATAAATAGAAGACCATTTTTGTCTTCACCTTCTTGTATCATCGTCAATAATCACCTTACTACTGACACAAATTTAATGGCTACAGCATTTGCAGATATTCTATCACATAATTCTTCTGATAATAACATGGATACAAATAACATCTACTACCAGCATCAATTTTTCTCATCAAATGACGAGCCTTACAACTCACTCATTACAATCAATGAACTCAAACGCGCCATTAAAGATACAAAAATCTCATCCCCTGGTCCCGATGGAGTTCACGCACTTATGCTACTTAACTCCTCGGAGTCCACAATTAATTTCCTCCTTTCTATATTTAATAAAATATGGACAACGCATTCTTTTCCTAAATTATGGAAGATCGCAGAAATCATTCCAATTCTCAAACCAGGCAAAAATCCTACTTGCATCAACAACTATCGACCCATTTCTTTAACATCAGTAACTAGCAAAATCTTTGAACGAATTGTTAATAAACGGCTACTATGGCTCCTCGACTCAAGAAACTTACAAAGAAACAATGTGGCTTCAGAACCGGTCGATCTCCTATAGATCAATTAATGCACTTGAGAAATTCCATTCAAAAATCTTTTTCGGACAAACACCATCATTTAACTATTTTTTTCGACTTTGCAAAAGCGTTCGATCAAGTTCAGATAAACAAGATCCTGTTAACACTTCAGCACTGGAATATTCAAGGCCACTTGGCTTTTTTCATTAAAAATTTTCTCAGCTCCCGCCAATTCTATGTCCGAATTAAAGATTCAGTCTCATCATGTTACAAACTATCCATCGGAGTTCCTCAAGGATCAGTTTTAAGTCCCACACTATTCAACCTCGCAATTAACGACATTGTAAAACAGATCCCCCCCCCCCGTTAACTGTGCACTGTACGCTGATGATTTCACCATCTTTATCTCGGCCGCTCATGTTGCTCTCGGAGAGGAAATACTACAAGAGACAGTCAACAAATTAGTCAATTGGTCAACCAAATTCGGTTTTGAAATCTCCTCCTCCAAAACAACAGCAGTTCACTTCTGTCGAATTAACAAATGCAAGCAGAAACTCAACCGCCATTTAAATGGTTCACATATCAAAACAGCAGACACTGCAAAATACCTCGGACTAATCTTCGATAGCAGACTAACGTGGAGACCTCATATTAACAACCTAAAAGCAAACTGTATTACCAAACTCAGTCTAATTAAATAACTTGCTCATACCACCTATGGCTCAAATCGATCATCGCTACTAAAAATATATCATTCCATTATCAAATCAAAAATGGATTATGGAATAGCCGCTTACAGTTCTGCCAGCGAAAGTCTGCTATCTACACTAAACGTTATTCATCATTCAGCAATCAGACTTGCAATTGGAGCCTTTCCTACTACTCCAATAAACAGCATTTTAGTTGAAGCTGGCGAACTTCCTCTCCATGTATATAGACAACGCACCCTTCTCTTCTCCTACCTCCGCTTTTCTTCAAATCCAAATCTCCCCTCCTTTTCTGCAACGATTCCAACCTCCTCCCCCTCTTTCTTCCAAGAAATTCAAACTTCCTTCTCTTCACTAAACCTACACCTCCCTCCTGTCTCTCGGGTCCACTTCTCCATTATTCCACCCTGGAGCGACTATGCAGTTACAATGGATCTTAGTCTTACACAGTGTTCAAAACACGGAACTCCTAAACACATCCTAATAAACTCCTTCAACAATATGATTTCTCAATATCCTCACCACAAAAAGATATTTATTGACGGATCAAAAAACAAATATGGAGTCGGATGCGGAGCTGCCTCTTCAACTAACTTTATTCTTCGTTTTTCCCTTCCTCCGCACTTTTCAATTCTTTCTGCAGAACTGTACTCTATCAAAATGGCCATTACAGATACCATCGTCGAGGATAGAATCAGCTTCTCTATATTCTCTGTACAGATTCTCTCGTAGCACTGCAATGTCTACAAGATTTACATAACCCCAAACAACATCCAACAGCAAAAGAAATAATTCACTCCATTGTGTCATCTAATGTTCAAGTCATATTCGCATGAATACCATCTCACGTCAACATCCCTGGAAACGAACTAGCCGATTTAGCAGCTAAAGAAGGATCCCAGTTTAAACCATATCCTCAACTACCTACACCGATTAATGATCTTCAAGCAGTTATAAAACAGTCAGTTCAAGACTCTTGGAATCTCAAGTGGACAACGACACCATCCTCCAACAAGTTGCGTGCTATACGGAACTCTACATTTCGCTGGAGTACTTCCTCGTCAAAAAACAGGAAAGAAGAAGTCGTGCTCGCTCGTTTGCGTCTAGGTCAAACTAAACTCATCCATAGTTATCTCCTTAGAAATCAACCTGCCCCCATTTGTTCACACTGCAATGTTCCTATCACTGTACACCACTTCCTTATAAACTGCCCACAATATAATTCCCAAAGAGCACTTCTCGACCAACCACTTACACTCCAAAATATTCTTTCCGACTCTCTCAAAGCTTCTCACAACCTAACAACCTTTCTTAAACTAATCCACCTATACTCTCTGATTTAAGCTCTCCCACATTCCGATCGTGCCTCTGGCCTAGATGCAGTACACGGCACGTAAATCAACAAAGTAAACATAATGTTGTTAACTGACTTTTTTCTCAATTCTACATGAATCTCTTTCACAATTTCACCATAATTTAAATTTCCGAAGTATTATTTTATTAGGATAAATTTTGGATTTATTTTGTGTACATTTTTGGTCCCTCAAGCATCAAGATATTAATCTAGCAACAAGGAAGTACAAATATGTTCAATTTATATATCTGTCTGCAACTATGGTCGAATTGCGAACTTCTTGACAGCGGCCAAGCATCGTACGATTTAGATCACTGCGACAGACTTCTAGAAATTCAAAGATATATACAATAGAATCCGCTTAATGAACAGCAAATTCTCTTCAGAATTAAATCGTTCAATAATCATGTTTATATATTTTATTTTGATCATATTAAAATGAAAATGAGTGAAATTTCCTTAATACAAAAGTTTGAAGTATTGCGGAATAACAGCAGAGTTCGAGTATTTCACAATATTCGAATGATAATCGGATAATTTTATTCTCAAACGAATAATTAAACGTTGACAAAAATATTGCAGCAGTTGTTTCAATCAACAATGAAAGCACGAACAAAGTGTCAAATAAACAACAGTGATGAAAATGACAAAGAAGAAATAAGCAAACAAACGGTTGACGATGTAGAAGTATTAAATATGACGAAAGTTTGAACCAAGTTAACAAGAGTTGCGGATTTTTTGATACTAATTTAAAAGCAAAAATTTAAAAAAAAATTCAGACCGGTTGAAACAATTTATAAAAAAATGTAAAATAAAAGTCACCCTCACTTTTTGACAAAGTAAAGCATTAATACAAAGTCTTATCGAGTTAGCATTAAAAGGTGAGATTTCTTTGAATAAAACCATTTAAAAATTATTTTTAGTCCTCACAGATTAATTTAAATCAGTTTTGACTGCAGAAGTAAAAAATAAAAGACTTACATTGTGAAATTTTATGTATATAAGTTATACAGTATAAAAAAAAAATTATATTTAAATTATATGAATTCATGAATCGGTATTTTCGGTAATGCGCCTCTCTCCAAACTTGTCATGCTTGGGACGCCTCTGAATACATCATTGATACAAAATTTATTTTGTATATAGGTAACTTCCTAGCAGTCATAGTCAATAGACACTATGATTATTAACAAACAAATACACATCTAAGAATAAAAAAAAACACAGAAAGATGACTAGTGAATCATACAAAAAATTGTATTATTTTTGATTTGTTTTCGCTGATTACCAATAATTTTTTTGAATTTTAAATCCTTTGCGGGGCAACTGTCCAATTTTGCCTTTTCGCAAATGATGCAACTTCCGAGAACGGAAAAATTAATAAATTAGCTCCTGTTCTGCAAATCGATGTGCGCTTTTGTTCGATGCGTTTTTATCATGTGCGCTTTTGTCCGGTACCCTAATAATTATATTTTGTTTCTCGATTTGAGGCGGCTGTTAAATTTTAAACGATTTGACAAAGATGTCGCTGTCTCTTTCTTTTTTAAACTTTAAATTGTTGTAATTCCTGTACCATTTGTGATATCAATGTAAAACAAAGCTTAGGACGAATGCATGGGTATAAGCTATAGGTTGTGTTAATTTCATCATTATTGCTGTAATAGTTTTTGAGTTAAATCGAAACAAACAGACAAACAGACAATATTTTTAAAAAAAGATTTTCTATTTATGTGCTATAAAAATAGCCGGATCCAGTGATTACAATGAAAATATTCGCAAATTACAGACAGACATTACAATTTTATATATTAGTATAGATAATACGTTTCATAGTTTCCTAGAAAATTAATATTTTATAAACAAAAATCGAATAAAAACAATTACATAAACACGATTTTTCTTCCAAGATATGAGCCCAGTTTGTTATCAGATGTATGTGAATTTTTTTCAGCCGGCGAAGGCGACAGTTGTCGCAGTATGCTAGAACTGATAGTTTGGTTGTAGTATCTTTTAATTATCTTCTTTGCTTGTTATTGATAGATCTGCCATGATCATCTTTGACGCGTCACTGTGTTCACTTCCATAACAAGCCGTTCTTTTAATTTTGTCACTTTATTGTTAACTTTTATCGCAGCTCTCTCTTAGCGTAATATGAGTAATAGAATGATAAAAAATTGGGAATATACGTTAGAACATCTGTGGTAGTTATGTATGAAATCGTTGCATCGCTGTGTTCAATGGAATACATTTAGTCGATACAATGTATTGAATCGGTATTTTCATCACTGAAAGTTGTAATCACGTCTTTGGGTATATTTAGTAAAGACATAAGTAAAAGTAATTTGTTAAAAGTTGAATAAATATAAAAAGTATTTGTTAATTTGAAGTTTAATATATTACTTTTATCTCGCTTTCTAAACTGATTTGTTAGAATTATAGAAGAGTAATAATTAGAAGATTTAATTTCATAAAACAGTATGATAACAAATGAATTTGGAATCATTACCGAGAAATATTTTGTTGTAATAACCAAAATAACATTAATTTTATAATGCTGTTTATTACTTACGTTCAATTATGTTGTATGTCATGATTAATTATCAATATCATTCAATTTTAAATTATATTGTAAATTATTTCGCATTCCAATAATTTTAGGTGGTTTTTTACTTTGAACATTTTTATCGATTTTTGGATATTCGTTGAACTTCATTTTATAATTGAATATAATCTGACATATTTAAACACTATAATTTTTTTACGAGACGTTCACAATGTAGACATTTTTGCTGGGAACCTGCGTCAAAATCATTCCATTTTCAAGAGTTGTGACGTCACTGCATACCGACGAGCTTCGTTAAACCGTAGTATTTTTATTCAAATGATTACATTAGTAGCGGTAATTTGTTTTTTGGTTTTTAAAGAAAATGAATTGTAAGTTTTGTTTTGAAGCTTATAAAAATAACAAAACTTTGTATAGACATTATCATGTAGAACGTAATTATTTTATTAAGCCGTTGTAAATATACACTTGCATCGAATGTGGTAATAATTCTACATGCAAAATTAAATTTAAATACCATTTAAAAACTCATTTCTTAAATATTTATAGAAAATTGCTGATATGACCTTTCTTAAATCGCTCAATAATACTGGATAACAAAAGTTACTTTTCTCAAGACTTTTCATTAAAAGTACCTAGGCGACCGAGTTTCGCTCAGTATTTTTTTTTTGTAAAATCATGTTTTTTTGGGAAAATATACTTAAATACGAATCACATATTTCTTAACTTTATTTTAATCTTATACATATTCGAAAACATAAAATATTTTAAAACTAATTTATGAACACATTTATAAATTTAACTCCTCTTTCCATGCAACTTTGCTTTTCAATACTGAATGCAACAAAAATGTAGAGATCCTTCGAATTCGCATTCCGAATGGTTAGAAAATGTTTTCAGTGAATGCATCCGTTGAATTTTTATGAGAATATTTCTATGCGTTTTTTATTAGAAAAATTAAATTTTAGGTATATAGGGTCGTCAGCTTTATCTATCGGTTTATTCGTTATAAAAACAAATAAAAAGCGCCTTGAAATTTTACTTGCGATCAGCTGTTTTCCAAACAATTGGAAAAAATCGACTAAATTACTGCAATATGTAATAAGGGTATACTGCATGGAGTGGCGGATCCAGAAGGTAATTGGGGGGGGGATTATATAATTAAATAAAATCTTCTACAGTAAACAGTAGATTTGAGAAATACCCCTTGTTTCATAAAGAAAATTAAATAGCGACCTCTCTAGAAATTTAAAAATTTTTTAAAAATAAATAATTATTACAATTTAATTTAAATTTTGTTCTATTTTTAGGTGAAAAATAAAACGAAATTATTATAAAATTTTAGTTAAAATGGTAGTTTAGAAATAGTAAGAAGGGTAGTATTTTTATTAGACTTTACTTCTTTTTTATTTTTGTTAGTAATCCTATCCGAATTCTTTATTCGTGAGCAAGTAAAAAATATATATATATTTCTCATTGAACTATTTTCATAAATAAATTACAAAATAAAAATTAAAAATAAATAAAAAAGGCAAAAAATCAATGATAGTTAGGTTTAAAATAAAATAAAAACGTAACATTTGTAGTTTTACCAGAAAATAGTATTAAATATCAATTATTAAAATCCGTAGGTAAAAGTCATACAAATCTTTTATAGCATAAATTAAGTTTCTCTGTTATAACAAATTTTTTCATAGAAGCTTTGGTTTTTTGGTGGGGGATGTCCCTATCTACCCCCCACTCCGGTTCACTCCTGTGGATCCGCCACCGGCTGCACATAAGGGATTTTTTAAAACGTTCACAACATATTCTCAGTAATTCACTTTCACAAACAAATATATAAATACGCAAAACATTTAATATCTGTATATAAATAAGCAAAGTCCTCCTTTGTTTATTAACCAATTTTTTTTTTCTTTTTTTGTTTAGTAGCTATTAAAAAACAGTTTTTTTTTCTTATTTAAATATAAAATTAACACAAAATAAAATAAAAACAGAACTCTACGATATTTTCGATTCGTTTTTTTTTTTTTTTTTTTTTGTTATATATATATATTTTTACTACACGCGTAATGTACGATTTTCGAACGGCCATTATGTGACCGCCCGCTGAACAGCTAAGAGACAAGACCGATGCCTTTTTTTTTCCCATTCGTTCCTCGCCGTTTCCAGGCATCTGGAATTACGCGCTCGCCTGTTTTGCCGACCATATGTTTTATTGCATTGCACTTCCAGTATTTATTGTTCGCTTTTGCTGGTCACTCACCTTTGTGTTATTAAGTTGTTCGCTTAATATCGAGTTACGAATAAAACTTTTAACGTGTTATCTTATTAATTTCCAAATAATCATTAAATCCTTATCACTGTTCTTATCAATAAATTATTGTTTTTCAAAGTGAAAAATGAAATCGCTATAGCCAGCAAATCTCAATAAACGATTATTTTTGCGATTTACTACTGAAAACATTAAAATCAAATTAAAACTCGCGAAACCGAATTATCTCATGGATTAGACCTCGATAGATCGATTTATTGGTCCAAAATACCCCTAGTGTGCAAATTTCATCCAAATCGTTGGAGCCGTTTCTAAGATACGCGAAATAAATTTATATATATGTATATATACAAGAATTTCTCGTCTAAAGATATTAGATAGATACTAAAATATAGACATCAAATTATCTAAATTTGTCAGACGCTAAATATTTATACCATAACTTTATTACTTTGTTATCCATCTTTCACAGTGTGTTCTGATTAACGGTGCACATCGGTGTGCAGTGACGTTACAACTCCTAAAAATGGAATGATTGTGATGTAGGTTACCAACGAAAATATGATTTCTTCAATGTTTATGCTCGGGCTATTACTTACCTGAACCTCCTTTTTTTTTTTTTCTGTTTTCGCTCCAAAAGAACAGATTTAAATAATTTTTAAACCGTAATTTTTTGATTTCATGAAAGGACTTCTGCATTTTATTTTATATTTTGAATTTCACCTTTAAAGGTTTTTCTAGTGATGAGTTATAAATTTGTAAGTGATTGAGGCCGTTTTAAATACCATATTATACATTCTTGAGCCCTCAGGGATGCCAACCACGATTTCTTTTCGGACTCGTGGATTTTATTTTTTTTAGTTATTAGTTATGAATTTAAAACTGAAATTTAAATATTTATTTTTATTTTTCGAGAACCTACAAAGATTTTTTTTATCGACTAGCCGCTGAAAATAGAAAATTATTATACATTCGACGTAAGAACAATAATAATATAATAATAAACAAATTTGCACCTAACTTTGTCTGTCGGCGATGGTTCTGTAATGTTACGATGACGGTTGCCAAGACGACGATCGGTTGCTCTCTTCGTGCTTAACGATGGAGTGAACTCAATTGAAATCGATGCCCCGTATGCAGTATTTGTATGTTTGCAATTACTTTCGAAATTATGCTTAAAATCTCATTCGTATTTGCTCCTATTAGTTTACTTTTCATTCGCGGTTTTGTAATATCAGTGGCGAATACACGGGGGGTGGACGATAGGTGACATTTCCCCCCCAAAGAACCAAAGCTTCTATGAAAAAAATTGTTATAACAGAGAAACTTAATTTATATAAAAGATTTGCATAAATGTTACCCCATGGATTTAATTATAACTAATATTTAATACTGTTCTCTTCGATCTTTTGCCTTTCTTATTTATTTTTAATTTTTATTTTATAATGTAAATGAAAATCAGTGGCGGCTTGTTCATGTGTTCACATTCGCACGTGAACACCCTGGATTCAACTTTAAAAAAGTAGAATCCAATATTTTTATTTATATTTATTATTTATATATCACTATTAGTAAAATTAATGTTAAAAATAAATTGATTTTACATTTTTAAAAAGTAATTAAGTTTTGTCCGGAATTCTTTTAGTGTGAAGGCTACTTGTAGCACGTGCGATCGAAAACTATGTAAGTACAATGTAGTAGTGTGACAAAAAGATAAAAATGATGTTGTGTTAGTGCATGTGTTACATAGGTTTGATGGAGCACACTCGAATTGTGAACCAAACGATAGGCGTTGTTATTGCAAGATTATATTTTGTAGGTGGGCAGTACTTTAACGAAGTGAATTTGATTATAAACAGCATTAATCGATAAATTTTCATAAAACGTTTATATGTTTACATTTTTTTACTATTTATAACTATATTTGAATTTTGAAGGAAATAAAGTTTGATTGGAGCATATTTATGTGCTTATTTTTACCTTTATTTTATAAGATAAGTGTATAATTGCATCTATATTATATCGATTGTGTTATTGTGTTCCATACATATACAAGTTAGTACAATATTGTACATTTAAAAACAGTTATGTGTTTAAAATTACCGTGATTCTATTTGCCAACATTATAATTTCCAAATATTGAAATCCAGTAAAAATTGGTTATAACAGCATACCAATTAGCTTTTAGCTTTGAAAGATTTATGCAGATGAATTTAACAAAAACATCACCCTTAATCTTTTTCAATGAAGAAATGAAATTTATATAAACAGAACAGATATACCGTTATTTTTTGTTCTGTTTATTTTGTTAGTGTCAACATGTAAAATACTTATTATAAATATAACATTGATGAATACTTTGGGTAAGACCATTGCAAAAAATATTAGAAAAAGATTACTATACTTATTTTATTATAATAAAAAATCGAAAAATTACAGATTTCTTCAAAAGTAAGAAAATATCAAACCACTTCCGTTTTGGTACAGTTTTTTTTCTCTTACTCTTGCTTTATACTGATTTAAGTTTTTTTATTATCATACTTTTATGTACAAAAAAGAAAGTGTGTTGTTTGTGTTTTTGACTAAGAAATATGTGCAGTTATAATTATAAATAAATGATTGCTTATTCAGCGTAATTTATGCCACAATATTTCGTGTCATTTTCGTAACGAACTGTTCATTAGTAGTAAATGCTTTATTTGATATGGGATATAACAACCAGATTATTCAGCTTTTTGAATGTTTTTATAACTAATTTCTACTGTATCTTATAATTTGTCATTTTATTATACTCCTGTTGGTGAGACATGCGTTATGTAAAACTGATACTGTTCAAAATGTTGGCTGAATATTTTAGCATAAAAATTTAATTGTTTTTCTTTTTAAGCAAATTCAAAATAATTGTAATAATTGATAAATTAAAATAATGATAAAATATAAATATTACATAGACTTAAAAAACAATAACAACCAACATTTTGCAAAATTTTAACTTTTGTTTGTTTTTAATGTACTTAAATAAAAATATGTAACGAGTTTTCACAGTTCATATTATTAAAATTAAAATTAAAATATTTGGTAGAAACCACATCACTTTTAAAAATACTAATTACGTTTTGAATATGTATACACAATCGATCATTGGGAACACAGTTTAGTTTTTAATGATGGACCGCATATATTCATTCGAATATTTTCAATAGTGACGTAGTTTCTACCTAAAATTGTAATTTTACTTAAGGATAAAAAGTGCTAATTATATTCTTACTAAGTTTTTCGACACTAAAACGAATTAAAACATTTTTATGTAGCACAATGTGTGAAGACAGGTTAAATGCTTTAGCTATGTTATCAATTGAAAAACAAATGTTCCACAATATTCCTAACTTTCATGAAACTGTTATAGATTTTTTCTCTTTAAAGAAAGATGGAAGAATAGATTTAGTTTACAAGACTTTTAACTGAAACTTATTAATATGCGCATACACACAGAGACACATACATACATACATATATATGTATATAGTTTTTGATAAATTTTTTTCAATAAATATTTGTGTAATATTTAATATATTTAAATGTGAACCTCCACTTCTGTTACTCACGAGCCGCCACTGATGAAAATAGATCAAAGATAAATATATTTTTTGTACTTGCTCACAAAGAAAGAATTCACATCGGATTACTAACAAAAATAAAAAAGAAGTAAAGTCTAGTAAAAATACTATCTTTCTTACTATTCAAATTCTAAATTTCCATTTTAGCTAGAATTTTATAATTTTTTTTATTTTTTACCTAAAAATAAAATAAAATTTAAATTAAATTGTAATAATTATGTATTTTCAAAACATTTTTAAATTTCTAAAAAGGTCATTATTTGATTTACTTTATGAAACAACGTATTTCTCAAATCTACTGCCTACCACAGAAAATATTATGTAATTATATAACACCCCCCCCCCCCAATTTGTACTGAAAATGTCAAACCACAGGGCTTAAGCTACAAATTAACGTGTCTGAAATCCAACAAACCAAACAATATTCCACTTTTCACAAAAAATAATGGCGATAAAATCACCCTTGTGACAGAGAATCTAAACTACTCCCTGTCCTTCCTTTTTCTGTTAGGCAGTGCTGACAAAGATAGCAACAAACAACAGACTCCTCTTGATACTTCTGCACGAAACAGCATTATAAAAAATTTAAAAAAAAATAAGCTGCTGGACCTGACAATATTACAAATAAGACACTAAAATTAATCCAAAAGATCTATCCAAAACTCCTTCTATATAAAAAAAAATTATCTCCTTAAACTATTTCCCTAAAACCTTCCACGAAGCAAATGTAATCCTACTCTATAAATCAAACAAAGATGCAAATCTCATAAGCTCCTATAGCCCAATATGTCTTTTAAATTTTGTAAGCAAAATTTACGAAAAGCTATTAAGAAAGTAGGATAACTTGCCATCTGAACTCAACAAAGTTTTTAGATAAAAGACAATTTGGATTCAGACAAAGTTTGTCCACAGAACATGATGTGAATTATGCGATCAGCAAGATAGCAGCAGCCTTAAGAAAAAATCGAGCGTTCTTCCATAGGAGTGGATACCAAAGGAGCCTTTGATAATTATTAGCATCCTACTTTGTTTGACATTTTAAAATCTATTCTGATCAAAGACATGCCATTGCTAAGTACAATATACTGCTAATTTAAAAACAGACGTGTAACTCTTCAAATATGTAATCATAGTGCAAACACTGAAGCCAATAAAGGCTGCCCACAAGGTAGCGTTTTAGGTCCACTATTCTGGAATATATTATTCAACCAAGCTCTACCATACGACAAGAACGTTGACCTATGCGCATATGCAGATGACTTACTATTCATAATAACGGACAATACAAAAGTCAATCTCGAATAAATGAAGTGAAGCTTAATCTTTCAGTTGAAAAACGCTTTGTGTTCCTTTTCACAAACTCCCTGCAACTAAAAAGGAAAAATATTAAAGTGCTTTGCAGGGGGATCACTTTAAAAGTAGTCAAACATTTTAAATACCTAGCAGTTGTATTAGATAATAAACTCTCCTTTAAACAACACATAGACTCCAACACATCTAAATTGGACGCTAAATAATATCAATTACTAAAAGTGTGCTGAAATACATGGGACTTTGATTACAAATATAGAATTGAGTTTTTCCAACACCTAAAAAAGAAAACCCTAAAGCAAAAAATCTACTCTACACAACGTAAATACTTAATAAACGCCTGCAGAGCTTATAGAACAATTTCTCACAGCACCCCTGTTGCTCCTACGGGAGTCCTTTCACTAGACCTAAAAATTAACTATAGATCAATCATTTTTACCATAAAAAACCATAAAAATTTTGAATATATTAACGATCATGTCTATCAAATAATGAATTTTCTGCTTCCAATAAATCCTCTTCAGAACAGTTCCTACATGCTAATCCTACAGTGGCGTGCATTCTAGGTAAGCGAGGTAAGCGCCGCTTACCCTGAAAAATCCCGAGATTTTTTTTTTTTACTATAACTTATAAAGGAATAGAATGTTAAAATAGAACGCGATCATATTAGTGCTTATTACTTTAGCAATCACACGTGACGCGTGTCTATGCGTATTGTCGCTGGTTGGCAGACAGTTGAAACGATGTGGTAGTTCAGTTCAGTGCGAAGTGTCAGATTTGTGCGAGAATATGCGAAAAGTGGTTGCTTGAAAAGGCGAAGCGGCAGCAGGAAAGATGTGTGTGGAAAGACTATAGGTTCAAGGTTGTTACGAAGAAAGATATACTAGCGCGTGTAAACATGATGAAAGCGACGCTGATGGTAAGCGCCTGTAGTATCGCTTTCGGCTAGTCATATGGATAATTCACTAACACAAAGACAGTTTACAAATTAGGTGAATTGATATTGACAATACCTAGTACAACCGCTAGTGTAGAGAGGTCGTTTTCAGCGTTGAAACGAATAAAATCGTACCAGAGGTCAACACAGGGACAAGTCCGATTAAGTGGCCTATCTTTGATATCCATTGAAAAATCATTGTTAAATCAGCTTCAAAATGAACCAATGGGTACCTTTTATGACCTTGTTATAAATGACTTTATTAAAGCAGATCGTCGAATGGATTTTGTATTTAAATAAGTATTACGGTATTAAATAGATGTATTATCACATGTTTTTTGTAAATAAATTTTCTTTTAATATAGTATTACACTTTATATGGTTATTGCTTACCCTGTAGAAAAACTCACCGCACGCCACTGCTAATCCATCATGACATACATATGAAAATGTCGCTAAAACAACTTAAAAGGCACATTAAAAATTATTTCCTGTCCATATGGCAAAACTCCTGGAAAAGAGAGACAGCAGGTCGGCATACCCATAGACTAATCCCAAATATTGGAACAGGCTTACGGTTAACAACTGACTTTTACACTACCTAACTCCTCACTGACCACGGACTCTTCGGAGCTTACTTAAAAAAAATACAAAATTACTGAAGACAAATGTAACTGTAGGAAAATTGAAAACGCCAATCATGTAATCTTTCACTGCAGTAAGTATGACGACATCAGACACTACAACATAGAAAACTTTAATTTAAGGAATTCAACTTCGGCAACTAAATTTCAAAAATTCGCGTTCTTAGTTTTAAAACCAAAATTTACTGACAAAAATATCATTCTACAGTGATTTACATTACTCAATTGAATAAAAAACATTTCACATCAAATCTACTCATTAACATATACGTAATTTTCAATATTAATACCCGGACGAGACAATCTAGCTTAAATGGTAAATCAAACCGAAACCATTCACACTTGCGTCTTTCAGAGAAAAAAAATAAAAAATTAAAAAAAAAAAAAAAATATTATTGTCTTTTAAATAAGTACACGATACATAACCCACCAGATCATGTAGCATTAAGTTTCTCAAGCCGGCTATTGTTTCCTTAATCAGACTAAGACTTGGTCATTCTATCCTTCCTTCTTCTCGTTTTTCCTTTTCTCTTTCACGTTCTCCCTTTTCTCTTTCACGTTCTCCCTTTTGTTCTCTCCACTCTACTGATCCTCCCTTTATATGCGACCCCAACCATATCCTTTTTGAATGTCCTGCTCTTTTTTCCGAGTGCTCTCATCTATACGCCGAACTCTTGGCGTTGGATCTTCTACCCCTTTCAATGCTTCCTTTATCCTTTCCTTTCCATCTCTGGCTGTTATTCCCCTCCTACTCTCCTTTATACTCTCTACCTCCGATCGCCTCAGAATCTGAGTAGGTGATCTAAGCTCATGTAGTTGGGTCGATGCTGGCACCGAACCCGTTTAAAAAAAAAACAAGAAAAAAAAACCCGATGTAAAAAAAAAAATAAAGTTTATTACTTAAGTTTTATTTTAAGAAGGTTGTAGGTCAAAATTTAGCCTAACGGCGGTGCTTGACTTGGCGCCTTTGTATGCAAACTCGTATTGTAAAAAAAAAGCGCTATTGAAATACAGTTCTTAATCAACCCCCCCTTCCCATGTATCTCTGGATCCGCCCCTGGTAATATATATTAAAATACGCGAATTTGTTTAAGTCAAACTGTAACATTTTGACCCGTAGGAATGCCAACACGATATCCGAAAAACAGTGGACGTAATTTTATATTATTAAATATTATTATTATTATTATTATTATCATTATTATTCGAATTTACGTTTGTTGTCGCGTTCATTTCGTTTTTTAAAATTATTTCGACTAAACAGTTTTTATATATAAATTCCGTAAATTATATCTTCCATTTCGCTAAATTATTTGTTCGCTCTATCCGCCGGTACGGTTGCTGACTCTTGGTAAGTGTTATTTTTAATTTATAATATTAAAATGGCTCGAATGTATATGCAGCAAATGTTTTGCCGATAAACAGTGATTTTGTAACATGTGGCCGGTATAGTAATATACTTCACTTTGGATGTATGGCGGTGGGTCACAAAGTATGTGGAGGGTTAAATTCTCGTGACAAGGAACACGAGTGGCATTACGAAAATCACAAGCAGACGTCGTATGTTCTCATCGCCTACAGCTGTAAACAACTCGACTGATATCATGATCTCGGGTATAAAAACTGATACATCATCTTTAACTGAAATGACGATCATATTGTAGCAGTGGCGGCTCGTGACAAGTAAATATCTAGGAGGCTCTAATATAAAATTAAAATAATTTAAAAAATCTAATGACATAAACTTATCCTGTTTTTTTATCCATGTTTTAAACTAAATAAAACTGATTTAATTCAAGTTCTGATTTAATTTTTAAAAAAAAGATGATAATCTGTTGAGTGCACTTTGTAACTAATGAAGTTCTACAAAATGTGAAAAAAAAAAAAACAACGGATAATCACATAGTGTCAAGGAAGGAATAATACTTATAGCGTAAAATTAGATTATGACGATGTACAAGGACGATAATAGGAAATCATTTCGGAAAAGAAGAAAGTTGAAGACTTCTCGTAAAGACACTTGTTTAAATAATAGTCCAAAATACGAATGTGTATTACGCAAAATCTCCTGCTGTCGAGCAGAAACGGCACTAACGACGATAACGAATTAAAATTCGAGAAACTATACACGAATTCAATAAATAACAAAACATTAAAAAAAAACAAGTGGCAAATATGATAACTAAAATCAATTTTTAAAAAAATTAATTTTTATATAAAAAGTTTAATCTTCTATCTTTTTTTGAAACAAAAGTTTCAATGACTTTTTCATCAAATTCTGGAATATCAAACTTTTATTTACAGATATCAGTGCTAAGCCATTATTAAGGTGATCTTCACTATTTTTTTTTTTTTTTTTTTTTTTTTCATGTTGTTTCTCAATTGTTTGTTGCAATAAACTTCTTTCTTTCTTCTTTCCTCAAAAACGTTTTTATTCTTTTAAGAGTGGACCAAACATCGATCTGCTTCAGCAGTTGACATTGGAGTAACTAAAATAATTTTAAATAGAATTTCACTGTTTCGCTGAATGTTTCACGCAATTCATTTTGAAATATCCAAGACATCATATTTAAACAACCAACAATGCCTTGAAAATCTGATGTTGAATAAATTACTTGGAGTTCAGTCTTTAACTTCATTTTTTCCAACATAGGATAAAATTGAATAACGGATTTAAAAATTGATGTGGGAAACTGTTTGGAATAATTTGTACAATTATCAGTGGATACTAATAATGCAGCTTCTAAGTGGCCTCTATAAGACGGTCTATCTTTTACTTGAAAAACTATGGTATCACACACTTCTTTAGCAATAGCCGAATTTTTATTTTCTTTATTTTCTTGGTCCACTTTTTGTCGTTTATTTTTATTATCGCTTTTTTTGAACTACTCCCCGTTACATTTCAATGTCGAATAGTGGATACAATTTTTTCAAAGTTTTCTTTATCTCTTGAACGCTGGGTGCTGTCTTTATTTCTGGATTGAAATTTATTAAATAATACATCTACATGTGGCATAATTTTATGGAATAAGGTAAGCCAAAATATAAAATTCGGGTCTTCTAAGGCCTTCGTAAACTATACGCTTCCTTGCGTGTAATATTTTTATTAGATTTTTCTTCCAGTTCTTCGAAACATTCTAATAATTTTTCTCGATTTTCGAAAACAATATTCCCTGTACGCATATTATAATTCCAACGTGTAGTGACATAGGTAATTTCCGGTTTACAATTTCTTACAGTACATGACATCTATGGGTAGAATTTGAAAAGAAGCTTAATATAGCGGACAAATTTGAAAAATAGATTCTAGTTTTGGAATCCTGGCTCGTTGCTTTTTGCATAATTAAATTCAACCGGTACGCATAACAATGAATAAAATGAGCGTATTCATATTTTCGTTTTATCTTCGCCTGTACACCATTTGTAGAACTGCTCGTTACATTTGCTCCATCGTAGGTTTGAGCAATTAGCTTAAAAGGTGAGTCTTCAATATAAATTATATCTAATTCAGTTTCTATGCGCATTGCGTTAAACCATCAACTGACCTATCTCACTTACACTTTAAAAACTCCAAAACCGTTCATGTATATTTTCATTATGTAAATATCTTAGTATTATTACCATTTGACATTGATTTCATATATATCTGTGGTTTTGTCACACTGAATGGCTAAAAATTAATTTTCCTTAACACACTTCCAAAATACTTTCTAGGATGTCATTTTGTATTATCTTATTGAAAACGGTGACAGTATTTGAGTGTTCTTTTAAAAAAATGATATCTAATTCCGATGAAAAGTCAATTAATTCCCTGAAAACTCCACGATTTTGAGAATCTTCCGATTCATCATGTCCTCTTAGAGCAAGTTCTTCTTCTTCTTCTCGTGCCACCCGATTCGGGTATTGCTTAATCATCATGTATGGATTGGATTATCTGCTGGAATAGTTCTAGCTTACCACAAAACTTTATGCAGTTAATTATTCTTTTTAATATATACCTATTTTTAGAGACTTCTTCATTATGTTTCATTACGTTTAACCTATAAGCAGAATCTAATTTAAGAGCAATATTTACAGAACCCATTAAAGCTAGTTCCATATAGTTCATGTGATGAGCTGATAGTTGGTGCTTTTTTGTTCTTTGATTTAAATTTTTTAGATAATTAAATCCTAATCGTGTCCATGTCATGTCGGTTCCGTCTTTAAATAAAAGTACACAAGGAAAACAGAACAAGTGATTAATTACCTCACATCCACATATCCATTTGAATTTGTTATAAATTTCTTTTAGAAAATGCCTTGTAAAAGTTACGTGTACCTATTTTGTCTGGTTGGTTCAAATTTAATATGGGTGTAGGCCTGCCTAGCTTCTTAATTCTAACTTTTTGTGATAATGGAATCATTTTAAAATTTCCATTTAAAATATTATTAATTTTATTATCCGTCAGTTTTTAAAAATTAACATTAATAGTTAATTAAATTTAAACGTTTAATTAAATGAAAAATATTGAATGTTTGAAAAATCACCGTGTGAAACAAGTGTCGTCGGCAAAAAGCGGTGCTTGCATTCAAAAGTAACAAAACCTACATCGCAAAATATATTATTTAAAGAAGGGAAACAAGGATAAAATACAACAAAAAAAAAGCGGCAAATTAAAACAGCGTGCTTCAACGGGTAAATGGACGAGGCGACGCGCGACGCAGATGAATTGTTGAAACCGGCTATAATCACGTGTAAAATAGACGAAGGCTCCCTTATATCGAGAGCCCACAGACGCCTTTGAGTTACGCTCGGGAAACTTCGGCTTTATTCATTTTTAGCGTGTATTTTATATGCAGTTTGGAGGCTCAAATATTCTGAGCCCACGTACTATATTATTGGTTACTAATATTATCATGTGACCAAAAAATCAGATGTTAACGACCTTGACGGTATTCTACATTGCGAGTAGATCGTACAGTTCCGGCGTAGTAAGGATGAACTCGATAACTGTTAGTGGATGTTTCAGCTGTTTGTTTAGCAAATCGCGCAAAATACGCATTTTGCAATTATTTTTAACCCTTAAGTACTGACGTACAGATATTGGAACATAGTTACTGATGCGTGATGCGTCGTCTGTGAGACTACTTTTTAAAACTATATTCTCTTTTCATAGATATTTTATTTAAAATGTAAATTAGGATTTTACCACGTTTTATATAATTAATTAGGATAATAAAAATGTCTCGTAGTTATTAAAATAAATGACAACTTTTGAGAAATAAATTATTTTTTACTTACATATACAAAAATGTCCCCGAAATGCGTACCCGTCTTTTTTTACTCTTAAGAAGTTTTAAGTAAGTCAAAATTAAAATTATTTTTTTACAAAATATTAAGGAAGGTATATGTAAAGCATAATATACATACAGAACACGAGGAAGTAAAAAAAAGTAGCGACATAATTGCAAGCGTTAAAATTTACAATTTTTCCGTGCACGCAACACTCACTCTATTCACACATTGCAGACATACATATATAGGCTTGTTGCATATATGTATAGCAAGTATATTTTGTCATTCTTCTGTTTCTATTGGAGCAAATGAAACATATTTTTCGTTTCTACAAAATATCTTCATGGACTGAGTTTAGGACAACTTCATCTTCAATACCTAGAACACGCCGAATGCAGATTTTTATTTCCCTCGGAATACTTGAATTAGTTTCCCGTCTTCTCATGTGTGGTTCAACCAGCTCCCTTGCCAGTTGTTTTAAAAATTTAGATTTTTCTGTTACTTGAGGATTGTCTCTATATGACTCTGATGGAGTATATAAGTTTTACTGCAACACATGTCTATAACTCTGCAAAATATTGCCACTGGCCATCTTTGTTTGCGACGCCGTGTTGTGCTCTTACTACATTTTTCGCCTAGCGAATCAACGCCACCCTTCGCAAGATTGTAAAAAGATATGATAGCAGGTTTATTTGTAAGTGGATCATCATCTTTACTATGGTGCATAGATGAGATAAGTATAGTCGACTTTCTTTTTCTACCAGCATACGATAATAAAGTTAGATCTTCAGTAAAACCATATAGAGCAGTTCCAACTTCTCCTTTTTTTAGCAGGTAGAAAATTAGGAGAAATTTCCCTTTTATTTATTTTTTTTTCATAGTTCCGACATAAAGCATTTTTTTCAAAAGCAGCATTAACTCAACTGAAGAGAACAAATTGTCTGCTGTAATGTTTCGGTTTGTTTTGAACAAAGGACGCGAGATAGTCTTATGACAGATTGTATTGGTTTTAGTAATTTATTTTCCTCCTCTGTTAGTCCTTGTCCATCTGAGTCTTTGCCACTACTATATATGTATGTAGCTATTGTACAAATAACCATTTCTGGCATCCGTGAGACACATTAGTTTTAGGCCATATTTGTCAGGTTTATTAGGCATGTACATTCGAAATGAACACCGCTCTCGGAAACTAACTAACATTTCATCAATACATGCAGTTTGACCAATTGAATAAATTTCTTGGTAATTTACAACATATTTCTTAAAAATTTCTGATATTGGAGCCGTCGAATCATTTTTTCGATGTTCTGGTTGATCCTCGGGGTTACCAAATTAAAAACATGCAAAGAGTACTACAAATCTATCTTTACTCATAGCGCACTGAAAAATGTCTCTTCCTGTACCATCTGTTGCAAAAGTAGTACGGATAGACTCCCATGATTTGAGTTAAAAATAGCACTATAAATTAACATACTGAAAAACTGCTCTAATTTCCGATTAGGTTCCTTACTCTTCCCTATTTACATAAATGATTTCTGTAGCTTAAATACATCAGGTAGGATTTTTAGCTAGGCTGATGATGCCGTTCTAGTCATATTTTCTTATTATCACGAAATAATGCAAGAAATAATTCAAAGTGACATAGGTGAAATACGTAATTGGATTAAGTGACAACCAGGGCCGTATCTAAACCAAAATTTCGGGAGGGGTTACGAAAATATTTTTATAAATAAACATATATATGTATACATCAGGGACGGATCTAGAGAGACATTGGGGTGGGGGGATTAAGAACTATATTTCAATAGTGATATTTTTTACAATATGAGTTTGAAAACAAAGGCGTTAACCAAGCACCGACGTTAGGCTTAATCTTGACCTAAAACCTTCTTACAATAAAACTTAAGTAATGAGCTTCAATTTTTTTTTTATATCGGGATTTGAGAAACTTAATGCTACATAATCTGGTGGATTATGGACTGTATACTTATTTAATAGACAATAATATTTTTATTATTATTTTTTATTTATTTTTTCTGAAAGACGCAAGTGTGAATGGTTTCGGTTTGATTTACCATTTAAGCTAGATTGTCTCGTCCGGGTATTAATATTGAAAATTACGTATATGTTAATGAGTAGATTTGATGTGAAATGTTTTTTATTCAATTAAGTAATGTAAATCACTGTAGAATGATATTTTTGTCAGTAAATTTTGGTTTTAAAACTAAGAACGCGAATTTTTGAAACTTAGTTGCCGAAGTTGAATTCCTTAAATTAAAGTTTTCTATGTTGTAGTGTCTGATGTCGTCATACTTACTGCAGTGAAAGATTACATGATTGGCGTTTTCAATTTTCCTACAGTTACATTTGTCTTCAGTAATTTTGTATTTTTTTTAAGTAAGCTCCGAAGAGTCCGTGGTCAGTGAGGAGTTAGGTAGTGTAAAAGTCAGTTGTTAACCGTAAGCCTGTTCCAATATTTGGGATTAGTCTATGGGTATGCCGACCTGCTGTCTCTCTTTTCCAGGAGTTTTGCCATATGGACATGAAATAATTTTTAATGTGCCTTTTAAGTTGTTTTAGCGACATTTTTATATGTAAGTCATGGTGGATTAGCATGTAGGAACTGTTCCGAAGAGGATTTATTGGAGTTAAAAAGTTCATTATTTGGTAGACATGATTGTTGATATATTCAAAATTTTTATCGTTTTTTATGGTAAAAATGGTTGATCTATAGTTAATTTTTAGGTCTAGTGAAAGGACTCCCGTAAGAGCAACAGGGGTGCTGCGAGAAATTGTTCTATAAGCTCTGCAGGCGTTTATTAAGTGTTTACGTTGTGTAGAGTAGATTTTTTGCTTTAGGGTTTTCTTTTTTAGGTGTTGGAAAAACACACAGTTACAGTAACATGTTGTGTTCTCAATAAGTGACTAGTATAGTACAAGTCTGTATCTATAATCAAAGCCCCATGTATTTCTGCACACTTCTGGTAATTGATAGTATTTAGCGTCCAACTTAGATGCGGTGTAGTCTATTTGTTGTTTAAAGGAGAGTTTATTGTCTAATATTACTCCGACATATTTAAAATGTTCGACTACTTTTAAAGTGATCCCCCTGTGAAGTACTTTAATATTTTTCCTTTTCGATTTCAGGAATTTTGTGAAAAAGGACACAAAGCTCAACTGAAAGATTAAACTTTGCTTCATTTAGCCAGGCTTCGAGTAACTCAAGCACTTTGTTAGCTGTTCTTTCGAAATTGACTTTCGTATCGTCCGTTATTATGAATAGTAAGTCATCTGCATATGCGCATAGGTCAACGTTCTTATCGTATGGTAGAGCTTGGTTGAATAATATATTCCAGAATAGTGAACCTAAAACGCTACCCTGCGGGTAGCCTTTATTGGCTTCAGTGTTTGCACTATGATTACATATTTGAAGAGTTACACGTCTGTTTTTAAGTTAGCAGTATATTGTACTTAGCAATGGTATGTCTTTGATCAGAATAGATTTTAAAATGTCAAACAAAGTAGGAAGCTAATAATTATCAAAGGCTCCTTTGGTATCCACTCCTATGGAAGAACGCTCGATTTTTTCTTAAGGCTGCTGCTATCTTGCTGATCGCATAATTCACACCATGTTCTGTAGACAAACCTTGTCTGAATCCAAATTGTTTTTTATCTAAAAAGTTTGTTAAGTTCAGGCGGCAAGTTATCCTATTTTTTAATAGTTTTTCGTAAATTTTGCTTACAGTATTTAAAAGACATATTGGGCGATAGGGGCTTATGAGATTTGCATCTTTGTTTAATGTATGTAGGATTACATTTTCTGTGCGCCAAGGTTTAGGGAAATGGTTTAAGGAGAAGATTTTTTTTGTATAGGAGCGGAAGGAGTTTTGGATAGATCATTTGGATTAATTTTATTATCTTATTTGTAATATTGTCAGGTCCAACAATTTTGTTGTTTTTTAAATTTTTTATAATGCTATTTAGTTCGGAAGTATCAAGAAGAGTCCGCTGTGGGTGAGCAATGTTTTCCTATATGGGAAGTATAAAGCTTTCTTGTAGTATTTTCTGTTTGTTGCTGTCTAACGGAAAACGAGAGGATAGGGAGTGGTTTAGATTCTCCGTCACATTGGTGATTTTACCGCCGTTAAGAATATTGTTTGTTTTGTTTGATTTCAGAAACGTTCATTTGTTGCTTAAGCCCCGTGGTTTGACATTTTCAGAGCAAATTTTTTTTTTTTTTTTGGGGTGGGGGAGTTATATAATTACATAATATCTTCTATGGTACGCAGTAGATTTAAGAAATACGTTGTTTCATAAAGAAAATCAAATAACGATCTTTATAGAAATTTAAAAATGTTTTAAAAATACATAATTATTACGTTTTAATTTTTATTTTATTTTATTTTTAGGAAAAAAATAAAAAAATAATGAAATTCTAGCTAAAATGGTAGTTTAGAAATAGTAAGAAGGATAGTATTTTTATTAGACTTTACTTCTTTTTCATTTTTGTTAGTAATCCGATCCTAATTCTTTGTTTGTGAGCAAGTACAAGATATATATATATATTTATCATTAATCTATTTTCATTTACATTACAAAATAAAAATTAAAAATAAATAAGAAAGGCAAAAGATTGATGACAGTTGGGTTTAAAATAAAATAAAAACGAAACATTAATAGTTTTACTAGAGAATAGTATTAAATATTAGTTATAATTAAATCCATAGGTAACATTTATACAAATCTTTTATAGTATAAATTAAGTTTCTCTGTTATAACAATTTTTTTCATAGAAGCTTTGGTTCTTTGGAGGGGAAATGTCACCGATCGTCTACCCCCCTTGGATCCACCAGTGGTATACATAATGTGTGTGTGTGTGTTAATGTGAAATATATTTATTTATAAATGGTACATTAAAGCCTTGTCGTCAATTATTGCATATGCAATATTTGAGCACTACAATAAAAACAAATAAAAAACAATCGTTTCCATAGAATTCATAAAAATTTCAATTTTCTTTTCTTTTGTCAAAAATTGAAAAGAAATAAATTTATTCCGAATTTCGGTCCATTTAATTCAAGCAGTTATTATTCTGCAGTCATTTGAGGGAGGGGGGTGAACCCTGAAAACTCGCCTCAGATACGGTTCCAGCGACAACCATTTAAAAATGAATATATCAAAAACAAAATATATTAATTCACCACTAAGATTTTCATCAAATTCTTCGAAATGTGTAATGTTAAGATGTTATGTAAGTGACCTGGTGTGTGCCGTCTGCGACAACAGGATAGCGTCTGTCGGCAACGTGAGCCGCGAGAGAAAAAGAATCAGGCATTACAGCATGTACATATGTGATATTTCTATAGCCTTATCAATATAAGTTTACCGTTACTTATATTACGATGTATTCTCTCATCTTACCAATCGGATTAATCGGATAGTGGCCGATTATCATTATTATTATTATTAGCCATAAGTATATTTCTATATATTATAATAATACGTTACATCTTAATTTATAAGTAATACTATTAGCCCTTATATCGGGCAAAGGCCTCTCTCAAACGTGCCCGTTCTTGGGAAGTGCAGTTTGAGGGGTGTAGTCCAATTTGCCCACACTGACCAGGCGTGACTGGGCAAAAGATCGAGTTTGGTCTTACATTTCATTTATTTTTAGTCGAACGTGTTATAATTGACGACGCGTTATTCGAGTTAGCAAACTTATCAATAACTGCTTGCTTTGTTTTCTTATGTTGCTGCTGTTGTTGTGTCGGCGTGTCCGCTCTTGCTTCCACGTTGGTTAGCGTCGGCTGTGTTCCCGTGTGGTTCATCAATACTTGATTCAACTGTATCCTATTATCTATTCTTATCGTACTTGCATCTGTAGTAGCCTTTATGTATACCTTCCCTTCTCTTTCCCACACAAAAGTCAAATTTCCGTTTCTTCGTTCTTGTTTCGCGGCGAGTAGTCTTTCTCTTGTGTCCTGTGTTAGATCTTCGCTTACGTATATTTTCGCCGATGAATCTAGTCCTACATCATTGCCGCATATTTTTCTTTGAATTAATTATCAGTTGTGATTTTTTCTCTCTATTATTTAATTTTACTATTACTGCCGCTGTTATATTATCCCGCGATTGTAACCGATGCGCCGCCTTCAAATCGAATTCTTTAAATTGTACGCCTGGTTCCTGTGCTATTTTAACTACCTTCAATTTGATGTTCTCATCCTTCTCATAGGCTATTCCGTGTATTATAATGTTGTCCCTTCTCGAATATTATTATTATTATTATTAGCCTTAGTGATATCACGTTAGACAATATACATTGAAGAGTAAATAAACTATTGTATAATTTAATTTAGCCCTGAAAACGAGCAAAGGCCTCCCTCAACCGAGCCCACTCTAGTCTGTCATAAGCCACCTGATGGTATTGTTTGTGCTTTAACATTTTAGCGAAACTATCTTCCCAACTGTTTTCCGGTCGTCCTCTTTTTCTCTTTTATTTCCTCGCGTAGACATTCCTTTTCTTTTTTAATATCCTCCATCTCTTTCTTAATTATTTCATTTTCATTTTTCAGACTCGCTAGTTCCGCATGAATATTATCGATTTTAATGTTAGTATTATTACATACCGTTTTTATTGCTTTGATTTCTTCCCAAATGAGGTCCAATCTATCTGTTATTTTATTTTCCATTATCTAGCCTTATTACTTTCAATTGTTAAACCACAATTGTGAACGCCATAACGCACTACTGTGAATCTTATCAATCACTACCAAACTCCTAGTGGCCGATAGTCGCCAATATTCTTCAATCGTTGTCGTTGAGTTACCGTTTTTCGATGCTGGTCAACGCAACATTGTGTGTCGCGGTTTGGTACGTTCTAGTCGTCGTCGTTTAAAAAATAGTCGACCAAAAAAAATTGTTACAAATTTATTTTGCGTGTCTGCGACTGTGTTTCTGTATTTTGTAAAAAAAAAAAAAACGTATGTTATTGTCGTAAAAAAATATACGCTTCTGTTTTGGTAAAAAAGTTTTACCTTATTGAACAGGTGGTGCGGTGCCACCGTGAGGCCTCCCGTGAAGGAGGAAAATACGCCCGTGGTGCGAGGGCCGGTTCGCGATTGCTTTTGATTGGTTTTTTTCATGAGAAATACAAAAGATTGTTGTTCTTTTTTATAATCTTAAACTAAAAGCCAAAGCTCCGCCGCGGAAGCTGTTGACAGGGTGGCACGATCTGTTTCACTGACGTCCGTATAAAAAAGAAAAACAGAGAAAAAATTAAATATATTTTTTTTTGGTCTTTTGCCGCCGTGAATTCAGTTCCTCCGTATTTTCATGTGTTAGGGCAATTTCTCCTGAGAAAAAAAAAAGAAAAAATGATTGAATCGCGAATAAAATAATTAATTTTAGTATATATGTACATTTTATTGATAATTATTACTATTTGTGGTTTCATCTCGAACTTTAGCTCAAATTTTCATTAAAATATGTATAGTCGTGTGATTATCGGATTAGCAATAATGTTTTCCCTCCTGTCACGATTACCATTGAAATAAATTTTGTTAAAATATGAATAAATAGGTATGTACACAGTACCTATTTATGTATGAATATATTATATTCTCATTTATTGTAAATATTAATAGATGTACCCATGCGCGTCATCAGCGGGGGGCACGGTGGGGCAGCTGCCCCCCCTCGAGCCTTGAATCTTTTTAATCAACTGGCATTGATGAATATTCAAAGGCGCGTAATCATGGACAATTTAGAAAACGTATGTTTTAATTAAGATTTTATTCTTGTTTAATAAAATATCAAGCCTTTACAACAGTTATAAATTTTATTTTTCCTATAACTCATATCCTCTTTCTATCATCCCCCCCCCCCCTTGGCGGCTGGAAACTCATTTTGCCCCTCCCTGGCTCATCGGCTAGCGACGCCCATTTTTCTTAAACGTAAAGGACATCGGAGTATGTTTATCACTGGAGAATACAATGTGTAAGCATATAAATGTATGAGTGGGGTATATATGCTCGACTGTATGTCTATATATATATATATATATATATATATATATATATCATATTGAATTAGGCCCGTGCCCAGAAATTTGAAAGGGAGGGGTGGCATTTTCTTCACATATTTATTTTATAAATAACAATACATTTTTCACTAATATTCATACTATTAATAATTTCCATCATTTTGATTTATGTATTAATAATTTACATAAATGAATTACCCCGTACATGAACATTAATGATTAAAAAAATTTTTAAATTTTTTTAAAAATAGCCTTTTATTTATGCATTAAAAGAAGTATAAAATAACTTTATTAGTGTGCGACTGCCAGATACGCATCTTAACATTAAAATCTGAAACCACAAAATACTATTCTGAAAAATAAAAACGGGGGCCGCAGTTACAAAAACTTCTTCGGCATGTGTGTGGTATTGTGATGCACAACAATTGGAACAACATTAAATAGTGATTGTAGTAATATTTTTTTATTTTTTATTGTTTAGTCTGGACTTTTTACTGTGTATTTCAATAAAAAACAATAAATTTAAAATTTTATTTTATTTTGTTTTATTTTATTCAATATCTTGATTATAGGACATTTACAGAAATTTGTGTTACACTTTATTATGAAATAATGGTTCGTAAACTTTGAAAGTTTCATTGAAGAAATAAAATATCGTTTTGTTCTCCACAAATATACGTAACAATCTTTCCAACGATATATCACATGCCCGAAAAAAAAAAAAAAAATTTCCAAAATTTCGAGCTTTCAGCGCCTCGAGGGTCTAATTTTAAAGCTGGAAACCCAGATGTTGCATAATATTGTATTGTCATCTGTAACAAGCATTTCTGCAAATGGACACTTTTTTAATTCATTGGGAAGTAAGTGAAAAATCGTTTCCAAAATTCTCCTCAGTTCGGCGCCCCGAGGGTCTGATTTTGAAGTTTTTAAACCCGGATGTGTTGCATAATATTGTATTGCCATCGATAATAAGCATTTCTGCGAAAGGACACTTTTTTAATTCATCGGAAAATAGGTGAAAAATCGTTCGCAATGTTCCCCAAACCGAGTTAAATAAAAGGCCAAAAAGATTACACATATTTTATTGATTATACTCGGAACAAAAAATTTTGCATAAAATATTAATGAAGTACCTAAAAATATGGAGCATATTTTTCTTTTTTTTTTTTTTAAACAGAAAAAATTGCGTGAAAGGGCTATGAGCAGGCAAATGCTAAAGTACGAGAAAAACAGTTATTATTTAACTTACCTTGTTGCAGCTCTTTCAATAATCAAAAATATCGTACCGAGTTTCTAGGCATTATTTCATATAATATATAGTTCCTAAAATTCTGTAAATATATCTGTTATACATATGTTACTGTATAAAGAAATATAGTACACGCGAGTTCGGGCGTATTGTGAAGAATCGGGATGACTGCTCCCGCTAGGTGGCGTTTAATAGACAACCCAAAACAATGCGTTCAGTACATCTGTATCTTCCTTTTCAAAAAGTATATAATGTGCATATTTACACATACTGTAGAAGAATATATGCGTATATGCGTGATTGTCATCAGTATAATGGGCTTTTTAAGGTCTCTGGCACTTGAGAGTAAAAATTGGAAACTTCCGATTTATTTTCGATACGTTACACAATCCATAATGCTTCCAAAGTTAATTTTCTGCCTAAAATAATTGCATACGAAAGTGCTGGATGCGAGGAAGAGAAGAGCGTACATAGGCGAAAATTCGAAAAAAACGGTTTTTATTTTTTTTGACCTCGTTCCACCACTTTTAAAAATCTGAAAAAATTCATACATATTTTTGGCGCTAATTTACACAACATATATTTTTTCCGGAGTGTCGTCTATCTTTGTTTTAAAAATATTTTTAAAAAGGAAATTTTCGAACGCGCCTAAAAATGTGAATTTCGCGCAAAAAAAAAATCGGCTCTGGCCACTTTGTAGGGTTTAAAAAAACCTACATTTAAAAAAAAAAGAGTGTTCTAGGTCAAAAATTGACGAAGCTGGACATAAAAACCCCCAAAATGGAGAACATTTTTTTTTAGGTTAGGTTTAGGTTTAGGGGGCTGAAAATTTGCACAAAGGTATACTTTTTCATATACAAAATGATGGCACCATCACTTTTGCGATTTGCTTCGGGGGCCGATTCGCCTATTTTACGCGGCCAGACCCTTACGCGGGAAATCAGACCAACCAGCATTTTGCGGATTATACGTAATAGTAGGTGTGTATTTCAAAATTACCTCTTACCTAATCAAAACACACTGATTAAGTGAAATCAGTTACCTTTATTTCGAACCAAATATATTTATACAATAATAGGTAACATAAATTCGAGTACCGGTAATTTACTTCTAAGAAATTAGACATTGTCTAGTAATGTTGAACTCCTATTAATGTGTATTTTAATAACCCGAAAATATGGTTTATATTATTTCTCCAAAAAATGTGTGCTTAAATTACGCAAGTAAATACGGTAATTGTTTGTCAACGATTAGTAACTTTAGAAGCATTTTGTATGACTAATACAACTTATAATACTACTTGCTATTTCGATTTCTCACCATTACACGAAATCTCTTCTTCCTTTAAAGTTCTATCAGAGTAAATGCAGTTGATATTTTAGCCATTAGATGCGCTGCAGTCGAAAGCTGGTCTTGTTCACACGGCAACGGCTGGTTATCGGTCAGATCATTATTCGTCACTAGTTTGTGGTTACTGGAGTTGTCGGTGTGATTTCTTTTTTGCATGCTTGTGGATTTTTTAGGGTGGGTATTTTATAGTTTTAATAGTTTCAATAGTTTTAATAGTTTTAATAGTTTCAATAGTTTCAATAGTTTTAATAGTTTTAGTAGTTTTAGTAGTTTTGTTTTTTTGAAATATTTGTCTAGTTCTCTTGGAAGTTTATTGTACAACGTGATAGAACTGTTCTGAAAATAAAATACAGGTAATTATTTCCATTAATCAATCAATTAATAGTAACCTATCATAGAATTTTAATGTAAGGAATAAAATCGTATATGTATAAATATCTTTTTCTTCAAATGGCTTGGGAAAAATATTTCTTTAATGTTATCTTCAACTGGTTTATATACTTCGCTGTAGAATACGAATTTTTTTATTGAATTGAATTTTTTGTTTAGCGTACAATGTTTTGAAAACGACATTTATTTGAAATTGGTTCTTACAAAAGACGCCCTTAAACAACCTTTTACAGGCCTTTAATGATATCCATGATGTTAGCACTTTAAAAAAAAAACGAACAAATATTGACAGGGTGGCCAGCTAACTGGGAAAACCGGAAATAAGCCGGGAATTTTGTTGTAAAACCGGGAGAAATAGTAAAAATAGCCAAACAATAATTCTGATTAAAAAAAAGCAATTTGAAGCGAAAAATTAATGCATTTTTAATGTACTAAATTACGAAGTTCTTTTTGATTTGCATAAAATATGCTGCGGTGGTCAAATGTTATCGATAGTAATGGAAAAAAATCCTTTTTTTTTTTTTTTTTTTGTATTTATTTGTCTCCAGTTTTTAATTAAAAGACTATAATGGCAGGTCTATTTTCACGATGAGTAATACTTACACTTATTGGCAGTACATTTTAGTTATAATTTTAATGAAATGCATAAAAAGAATTTTTAGTATGTGCTTCAGTTTATTAGGGGGGTTGAATCCTCTCAGTAAAACTTATGGATTGGCTTGAGCTCTGTAAACCTCTTACCGGCTATGATAACAAATGTAAATATATTAGACACTAAAACTATTTAAATGGGCAAGGACCTGTTATGAACTTCATTATTAATTTTTGTAATAATAAAGTAAGCATATATCGCTTCCGTTAGTACAACGGTAAAATATTTAAAATGTTAATAAAATAATTTGAAAAAATTAAAAAACTTCATTTCCTATTTTTTTGGTTCTACTGATATTTGCTTTCGCTTCGATTAGTTGGGTTTTTTCATAGTACAAGCGGAAGAAGGCTCACATAAGCTTTGGTTCAACTCTAGTAACCAGGAAATTGAAGAGTTTTAGACTGGAAAAATCGGTAATTTAAAAATTATATTTCAATAGCTTCTATGGTTGATAAATAATCTTCATTTTTTGTGAAATGGGGTAATGTTATAAGTGCTTTTTTTTGTCATCGTTTTTTTCCCCCGGTAATGTTTTATTTCGCATTTGTCTTCAGTGTTTAGTATAGATACTATACCGTTTTTTTTTGTTGTTTTTTTTTTATTATTAATCTTATATATTGGGTTATTTTAAAAAATGTCAGATATGTTAACTATTTTTCTTTATCTTTTGAATTTTTTCTTGGTTGTCAGTATACATTTAGAAATGTTGAAATGTCCAATGTTAATTTTTTTTTTTTTTTTTTTTTTTTTTGTGGCAACATTTGGGTCATCTTTTAACTGCTTCATATCCAATCAGCGAACACACGGCGTTGTCTATGGTTGTTTACCTTAAGCTCTTGGTCAGTTTGAGTTTATACGAGTGCAGATCCAAGTCTGGACGCAAAGTTAGCTAAATTGGAGCTGTAGAAAGGTTAAATTCTTGTTATACTCTTACACAAAGCAACAATGTTTTCAGCCTGATTATTTATCGAACCGGTTAACTCGAATTTGGGCACGAAATGTCGAATAGTCAGTTGTGGTGAGGATTGGAACGTTTTTTAAACGGAATATTGATTTTTAAAATTAAAAATTAATGATTCGCAAACGTTGTTCAACATTATAATAAACTTCCGCGGTGCTTTGTCATGCACTACTGAACAATGCACAACCAATTTGACAGATGTTGCTTTAATAACATGGCTGTTAAAACAATATGAAAGACCCTATATTAATATATTCACGGTTTTTAATAGTTATTGTTACAGTAATCGTTATCTTATTTAATTAAATTATGCTTTTTTATTTTGCTGCCACAATTTTTTTATAAATAATTGACTAGTTCGTTACACTTAGAGTTTATTTTTAAAAAAAGTTGATCTTTTCATACATATATTTCATTTAAACAAATTTATTCCGTCATATTGCACATATGAGTATTACAATTGTCTTCCAGTATTTCGAAATGCTTATATTTATACAGGTATTTGTATGTTTGTAATTATTTTCGGAATTATGTCTAAAATCTCATTCATATTTTATCCTATTAGTTTACTTTTCATTCGTGATTGTGCAGTATGTGTTAAAATAGGTGATCGGACAAAAGCGCACAAGTTAAAAATGCTTCGGACAAAACCGCACAGAGATAAAAGCGCACATCGATTTGCAGAACAGGAGGTAACTTATTAATTTTTCCGTTCTCGGCAATTGCATCATTTGTGAAAAGGCAAAACTGGACAGTTGCCCCGTAAAGAATTTAAAATTCAAAAAAATTATTGGTAATCAGCGAAAACAGAGTAAAAATAATACAATTTTTTGTATGATTCACTAGTCATCTTTCTGTGTTTTTTTTTATTCTTAGATGTGTATTTGTTTGTTAATAATCATAGTGTCTATTGACTATGACTGCTAGGAAGTTACCGTATATAAAAAATAAAATTACATCTTTTTTCTACGTTTATGGACCACTTATCCACAAAACATAATAATAAATTTCTCCAACAAAGAATGGCATTTCTAGATAATAATATAGCAAATAAACTTTAGAATTCTTAGTAAAAATAATTTTAAATTATTAAAATAATAGAAGGTTTCGGCCCCTGCTCATTTTATTTTAAAAAATTAAATTTTCCCGTATTATTAGAAATTAAAAATTATGAATTTTAGCTAAAAGTACTAAATTTGATTATTTTAAGTAATAAATAAATCAAACATAATGTTCTTAACTGACTTTTTTCTCAACTCTACATGAAACTCTTTCACAACTTCAGCATAATTTAAATTTCCTGAGTATTTTATTGAAATAAATTCTGGATTTTTTTTATGTACGTTTTTGGTACCTCACGATCAAGAAATTAACCTAGCAACAAGGAAGTGCAAATATATTTAATTTATATATATCTGTCTGAAACTATGGTCGAATTGCGAACTTCTTGACAATGCAATAGAGACCGCTTAATCAACAGCGAATTCTGTTCAGAATTAAATCATTCAATCATTATATTTATATATTTTATTCTGATCATATTAAAATGAAAGTAAGTAAAATTCCCTTGATACAAAAGTTTGAAGTATTGTGGAATAAAAACAGAGTTCAAGTTTTTCACGATATGACAAAAATATTGCAACAGCTGTTTTAATCAGCAATGAAACCGCGAGCAAAGAGTCAAATAAACAACAATGATGAAAACGATTAAGAAGAAATAAGCAAACAAACGGTTGACGATATAGAAGTATTAAATATGACGAAAGTTTTAACCATGTTAATGAAGAGTTGCGAATTTTGTGATAATAATTTAAAAGCAAAAATTATTAAGAAAATTCAGACCAGTTGAAACAATTTATAAAGAAACGGTTAGTATACAACAGTGTAAAATAAAAGTTACCCTCACTGTTTGACAAAGTAAAGCATTAGTACAGAGTCTTATCGAGTTAGCATTAAAAGGTGACATTTCTTTGAATAAAACCATTTAAAAATTATTTTTAGTCCTCACAGATTAATTTAAATCAGTTTTGACTGCAGAAGTAAAAAATAAAAGACTTACATTGTGAAATTTCATGTATATAAGTTATACAGGATAAAAAAAAAAAATTATATTTAAATTTTATGAATTCATGAATCGGTATTTTCGGTAATGCGCCTCTCTCCAAACTTGTCATGCTTGGGACGCCTCTGAGTACATCATTGATACAAAATTTATTTTGTATATAGGTAACTTCCTAGCGGTCATAGTCAATAGACACTATGATTATTAACAAACAAATACACATATAAGAACAAAAAATAACAAACAGAAAGATGACTTTTTAACCGACTTCAAAAAAGGAGGAGGTATTCAATTCGACTGTATTTTTTTTTTTTTTTTTTTTTTTTTATGTGTTACCACAGAACTTTCTTCTAGATGAACCGATTTTGATGATTCTTCTTTTATTTGAAAGGTGGTGTTTGTCATGTGGTCCCATTTAAATTTGATCAAGGTCTGACCGATAGTTTTTGAGTTATCCTTAATAATGCGGGAGATCGAAGCTTTTTGGATGCTTTTCATTCATGATTGTTTTCACCGTCGGATTAGATTTTTGACTTAAAATACTATAAATTTGCCAAATTACCATGGAAATGTAGCTTTTGGTGTTTTTACCGTGGAAATAAATGTTTTAATTTAATTGAATAAAAATGCACTAAAAAGTAAAAAATAAAATGCTTTTTTACAAAAAATAAATACCGACTTCAAGGTTTATTATAAAAATTTAAAAATGCACTAAAAAGTAAAAAATAATTACTCCCGATAAAATATATATATCAGAGTGATATAACACTTAAGTGGTGATATCGTAATTCTTATACAACATTAATTTTTTGGAGTTGGCATCAAATTCATATTAAAAGAATAATTAAAAACTGCATTAAATGTTGATTAAATTGTTCCTAACATGAATTTAATACCAACTCCAAAAAGTTAATGTTGTATAAAAATTACGATATCACCTTAAGTTATATCACTCCGATATACATATTTTATCGGGAGTAATTATTTTTTACTTTTTAGTGCATTTTTAAATTTTTATAATAAACCTTGAAGTCGGTATTTATTTTTTGTAAAAAAGCATTTTATTTGAATTTTAAATTCTTTGCCGGGCAACAGTCCTGTTTTGCCTTTTCACAAATGATGCAATTGCCGAGAACGGAAAAATTATCAAGTTAGCTCCTGTTCTGCAAATCGATGTGCGTTTTTATCCTGTGCTCTTTTGTCCGTGAACCGTTAAAATATGAGAATATGCTTTCGGATCAAGAGGGTATCCAACAGCGTGCAAATTTTAGCAATTCTTCAAATAATCATAACTTTGGACACTAAAACTTAGTTACCATAGGAATTTAAAGGAAAACGATAACACACTTTAATATGAAAATTTGGCTACACGTTCCTTTCAACTCACCTCCGCAACAAAAATGGACCCAAAAAGCGGACGCTTGCATTCGACACGTATCATTTTCAAGTATTCGTTGTGGACTAAAATGTCATGCCGTCCAAACAAAGGTCAATACCATCGCTTAGGCCGTTTATACTACATGAAGCTGTTGAGAACGTTTTTGTATATTCTGCGTTTTAGTCTTCTATATGGTTTATCCGGCAATAATGCATTCTTCGAAGCAGTGGATTTTCACGGTCTTTTGGGTGTTTTTATGAAAATTCTGATATCTTTTATGATAAACTTGTTGCACTGTGCCTGCATTTAGATTGTGATAAATAGTTCTATTGCTCACGTAGTATAGCGCATTTTAGATAATTCTAAATACTTTCGTCTGGAATTGTACCGGACTGTAGTTAAATTTTTCAGTAGTGTCCTACGGTTCTATTCCGTACATTTATTTCGGTGCTTAGACGGTTTTGTTTAAAGTTAGTTCTCCTGAGCACAAGGTACACAGTTCTGAAGCAGACATTCAGTTTTTTTTTACGGAAGTTGGTAATATGTGGGATCCGCGTGAGTTCTGTGACCCAGAAACAAGTCGAGGTATTTTGTCAAATGTAATTGAAGTATCGGATTCAGTTCATAATAAATGGTTGGACAGGTTCTTCAAGATGAGGATTATATTTGCAGATATTTCGGAGCTTATTTTAATTCGCCATTTAGTGTACACCACTTCCTACTACATCTAGTTGAGTATTGAATAGGTCGGCTAACTTTTTTAAGACATTTGCCTGCGCTAAACAGGGTGGCCACCGAACCGAGAAATCGGGAATAAGCTGGGAATTTTGTCGTGAAACCGGGAAAAAGGAGTAAAAATAGCCGAAAACGATATTTTTAATAAGAAAAAATTATTTGAAGCGAAAATGAATGCACTTTTTAATGTACTTCACTGAATATAAATTACGAAGTTCTGTTTTATTCGTATAAAATATGCTGCGGCGGTCAAATATTATCAGTAGTAACAAAAAAATCCATTCTTTCCTTTCGTACAATTCTAGTAATTGGGAAATCGGGAGGATTTGGACTAGGAAACCGGGATTTAAAAGTTATATTTGAGTGGCTATCGTGTATCGTCAAAGTGTCATGTCCATATGTTAGAATTGTTAGATGTTGTTCAGGGGCGGATCTAGAGAGACATTTTGGGGAGGAAAATTATTCTTAAATATCTTGTTTCATAAAGAAAATCAAGTATCGACGTCTAGAACTTTAAAAATGTTTTTAAAATACATAATTATTACAATTTAATTAAAATTTTGTTCAATTTTTATGTGAAAAATAAAAAAATTAAAAATTGTAGCTAAAATGGTAGTTTAAAATTTGAATAGTAAATTACTAGAAAGAATAGAACGGTAGTATTTTTTTCTTAAGGGGTTACATACGTCCAGCAGCGCCAAAAATGCGCTAAAAGAGAAATTGTTTTTAGAAGGGATAGCAATAGAAATTAATAAAAATAACTTTTACAGATTGTTTATTAGCATTTAAACTTTATAAAAATGTTTATTTAATTTTTTTTTTTTTAAATTACAACATAAAAAATGACGTTTCCCGAAGAACTGTATGAAAAAAAGGTTGCTCCACGGTCTGCATCATTTCTTTTTGAAATGTTGATGCATCTGTAAAACGTTAAAAAATTCTTGTAAAATAAAGTTGTAGTTATAGTCTGTCGAGCCGGATTTTCGAAATTCCAAAAATTTGGCAATTTACGGCAGTTTAAAAAAAAGGTGTGCATTTTGTGTCATAAATGTCACACTTTAATTATGTTTATAAAATTTTTTAATCACAATATAAAAAATCCGGCTCGACAGACTATAGAGAAAACAATTTCGGATATTTAAAAAAGAAATGCATTAAAAAATATTAGAAACTGTATGAGTTATCATGTAGACCGTGTCGGAAAAAGTAGTTTTGAGAAAAACGCATTTAAAGTTTCAAGTGCATTTCGGTCAAGGTCGCGCGCAGCTAGATCAGGAACTTTATGAATTTTTAAGTTTATTTTGTTAACTTACGTCTAATCTCCCATTCCAGCTTCATATTGTATGCCTTCCTTGTCAGTAAACAATTGTTGTTGTTTATTTTTTTCCAGTCAACGAGTTGTTCTCTGGCCTCTTTTGTTGCATTAGTAGCCTTGATTCGTGCGTGTTTTAGCCGATTCGCATTTTCTCCGAGACAATAGTGATACCCCTCGTATCCAATTGTTACTCCAAGTAATCTTTCTATTCTTAATAAACTCTCTGCCCCATCATTAAAAGTACATACAGCAACATTGGTAGCTATATCAACTACTTTCTTACTACTTGGACTACATTTGGGTGCAATTTTCCAAATCTTTGAATTGAGATTCTGTGTGAATCCACCCGAGCATTTTTCCAGTAATTGATCGTCACTTAATGATTCATAGATGGGTTTTATTGCCTGTAGTACAATTTCCGGTAGAGCGGCTTTGTGCTTGTATGTATCTAATGTACTTTCGGCTTTTGCTCTCTGCCAATTACACCAACTTTCTTCTCCAGGTGGACAATAAGTATGCTGTGGTTTTTCGTCCGTTGATGATTTATAGTAGAATGTCACCCATATGGCATTTTTCATATTTTCCAGGGAGTCAATATTATTTCTTATTGCTAAACCGTAATAAATAGTTAGCTCGTCTATTAGTTTAGTAGTTAATTTTCCTTTTCCTCCCAAACTAACTCGTTTGCTTTGATTCGATGTACTTTTTACATTTTTATTAGTAGTCGTTGATTCCTCTTCTTTGATGATTGACGTCGATTTTTTGCTATCGCTGACGAGTTGGCGGAGACGCTTACCCATACCTTTTTTGGACATGACCCACGCATTCTTTCTTTTTTACCTCGAGGTCTTCATACGGCTGATCATTTGTGATGCTTGAAAAAGTTTTTGTATCACCGTCACCTATGTAATATTCATACTTAATCCCATAGTTTTCTAATGATCTCCGAAACATTTCTACAGCACCATCTGGCTCCATTTTCCCCGAGCTTCCTGTGTGATATGCTGTACAATGTTCTTGATGGTTTTCTAACCACGATTCATACTCAGCCGTACCTTTTTGCTTTTCGTGAATTTCGCACTCTTTGCAATATCTACTTTTTACCACGAAGTCGATAACTTGTCCCGTGAAATAACCAATTAATGTTGTAACTCCGAAAAATGAAGAAAAACCTCTCTTCATCCACGTGCCATCGCCGGATACAATAATTCCATTCTGAGATAATTGTAGTTTATCTTGATTTGCAGATTGTTGAACTTCTTCTTCAGCAGCAGCTTTCATAGACGCTTTAGCAACGACTGTTGAAGCTTCTTCAATATTGTTCATAATTGAATCGAAGCTTGTTTGTGCGATGCATGATGCTAAATCCATGACACCACAAAAAAGCTGCATTGCGTTTAATCCTTTTCCTAACAGTCGGAAAGCGAATGTGAAACGTTGATTTATCTCGTATGCAGTGTTTATCAAAGGCGATGAAAAAACACTCTGGATATTATCGTCACACTTTGTACAAAAAACATTTAATTTAAAGCCAAGTCCACGGGGACTTGCTTTTAAAAATTTAACATCGCCACCACATGTGCGACAGACCACACATTCCGAAATAGTTGTAAAAGCGCGGTAAACTGTAAAATACAGTTTGAGAAGGTTGAGTCGAATGAAACCTCCTGTAATTGTCCTGATAATTTTTTTTGCAGCCGAAATAGGGTATCTTGTTTCACTCTCCATTTGATCTGGCCTCTGAGGAGGCTTCTTCTTTTTAATACGTGAACATCGTTCATTTTTACTGCCTTTACGATCTAGACTGCGCCGTTTTAACATTTTCGAAAATCACAAATAAAACACACAACTGATAGCTTCGAACAATCAAACAGTTTCAGAAACCTGAATATATTCTCATATACATTTAGACGGATTTGGCCACCATGACTTTCGATTTCTCACACTGTCCGAATTAAAAAATTATAATGATTGTTTTCCAAATTCTATATTCCATATTTTTCTCGGCGGCACTCGAATTGCTCACCGTTGTTTACTTGGCCGACGGTTAAAAAAGGTTCAGTAATCTAAAAACTCGAATTGCACGCCGGAAGTTTACAGGTATGAAATATAAAAAAACGAATTCTCGGGCATTTCAATTTTTATTTCTCCGGCTTCTTCGGGCAACGTGCAAACTGAGCATTCTCCGGCAATAACGCTAAGTCTACAAATTTCGTGAGAATTGCGACTGTGCACGGCGTCAGAGTGGCAATCCGTTCATTTCATAGTGTGCGTTGGTGCATCAGACTCTCGTCGGGCAGTCACGTTTTCTGTAATAATTTTCGATCTATGGGGAATTTTTACAATCGACTTTCACAGAAATACGCCTAAAACTATAGAGAATAATAATCCGTAAAAAAAAAAATCGATTTTTTGAAAATTCTGGACGTATGTACCCCCCCCTTAATAATCCGATCCGAGTTTTTTGTCCGTGAGCAAGTAAAAAAAAGTATACATATATTTCTCATAGAACTATTTTCATTTACATTACAAAATAAAATTAAAAAAAAAGAAAAGAATGGCAGTTGCATTTAAAACAGAATAAAAACGTAACATTAATAGTTTTATTAGAAAGCAGTATTAAATATTAGTTATAATTAAATCCATAGGCAACATTTATACAAATCTTTTATAGTATAAATTAAGTTTCTCTGTTGTAACAAATTTTTGTATAGAAGTTTTAGTTCTTAGGGGGGAGAAAATGTCTCCTATCTCCCCTTACCCTGTGAATCCGCCACTGATGTTGATATGTACACGTGTAAATCAAGTCAGAGTTGGGTTGAGAATGCTACCTTAAAATATTTAACGTTTATTTATACTACGTTAGGATTTTCTGCACTAAAATTAACTGAATACGAGAGTATACATATAAACTAAAATTAAAAAAACGGTACTAAAATTGTTGTAATATAAAGGCAAGATCTAATTGTTAAACGTACATTGCTTCCAACATTACAAATTGATAATAACTTGATTATTATATAAAAACATACTTTTAACAATGTAAGTACGCAAAAGTATACAAGACACAAGAAAGCGCCGAAAAATAAACAGTTGACTTTTTAAATATCGATATATATCGACTTATGATCCTAACTCAAAGAAAACTTGTTATATTAATAGGTAGATACGAAGTTATGCCAGATTTAATCTTCGACATAAGCGCTGAAAATGTTGAACCGACAACGCCTTGATAAAGATGTTTACTAACTGGTCTTCTGTTGAAATATGAGTTACATCTATCTTTCTAATCGGTATGTTCTTTGATGGAGTGATGTTTCACATTGAAGTGTTTGGATCTTGTTCGATTTTCTTTTGACTTCGCAATGTTTGTACAACTGATTCTATCTTCATATACAGTTTAATAATAGTCCTTTGACCCCTATTAATTCTTTTACTGTTTCAGCAAGAGCCTACATACTCTGCTTCAGTACTAGACAGTGTGACAATAGTTTCGTTTCTTTGTTTTACAGACAACAGGTGTTACAAATACTTTAATTGTATATCCAGTATTAGACTTTCGGTATTTGTCTGTACCATCAGATTTAGTATATGATGCATCTGAGTACGCTATAACTGGTTCATCAGAGCTGCTTTTAAATACAATTTCTCAGTCTTCTGTCTTTTTCAGATATCTTAACTATTCGTAGTATATATTTTATGTAGCTGTTGATTGAGAACTTTACTCCTTGACAATAAATTTGTTGCAAAGCGAATGTTTGGTCTTGTACCATATGCTAAATATGGTAAAGATTCCGGAATTTCTTTTATTTTTTCAGTAGGTTCTTCATTAATTTCATTTATCAACTTCAGATTTTTTTCCATTGGAGAGTCTTTGCCTTCTAAAAGCTGTAAATCATGTTCAGAAATTATTTTTTGAATAGTATGATTTTGATCAATGCATATGTTTTGCTCACTTACATCAATGTTTATATCCAAACTTTTTTGGCGGTTCCTAAATTTTTTACAAGTGCAGCACTGATTTTACCTTTGTCACCTCCAATAATTGAAATGTCTACATATACTGCCTAATATCATTATAAAGTGATTTTTGCAACCCGATATTTTTAAGAACTTCATTAAGTTTTTGATTTCAGCAACGAGGTGACTATTTTAATTTATATAATGCTTTATTTAATTTTAATACATAGTCGTCTAAGTGAAAGTTTTCAGGTGGATTCACATATAAGTTTTCATTCAATACATTATTGAGAAAAGCTGTTTTTTTTATTATCAAGGTGCTTAAATTTTAGTTTTCTTTTTTGTGTTATATTTAAAAAAATATGTATTTTCTTATTCTTCAATGTAGAAGAATACATTTCATCAAATTTGTCGCTTCAGATGCCTTGTGCTGCTAAAGTGCCATCATCTTTTATCTTTAACACCCACTTTGAGTCAATACATTTTTCTATCTCTGGTTTTTTAACAATGTCTCACATTTCATATTTTTGCGTATGTTCTATCTCTTTCGACATTGCATTTATCCAGTTTGGTTCTACATCTTTTACCTTTTCAGTTTAAAGTTTTAATGTCATGATATAATCATTTAGATGAGCTAGCGGTTTTATTCCTCTTTTTGGTTTATCTTCAAACTGTTCATATTTTGGTTCATCTTTACTGGCGCTTTCATTTTCATTTTATCCATTCTCACTAATATAGATGGGTTTGTCTACTGTATTATTCGATGTTAAACTTTTATTTTGGAATCGAAAGACATTCTTCATGAATCTCACGTTTCCAGAAACAATTTTTTCCCCCTTGAAATGTCCCATAAACAATAAGCATTATGAGTATAATTAAGAAAAATACGGTTTTCACACAATTCATATTGTTTTCCTTTCATTTTTTGGTTTGGAATACTACTGTACGAGTAGACTAAACAACCAAGTGTTTTTAGATATTTATGGGACACGTTTCTGCCTGTCCATTTTGCAGATGGTATTTCATTATTGATTGCTTTTGATTAGGTTCTGTTTAATGTAAATATTACATAAAATAGTATTTCATGCCATAAATTTTCTCTCACGCCCAACTGAATTAATACATTTCTTAATTTGGCTAACACTGTACGATTCATACGTTCTGCTAAACCATTTTGTTGTGATGTATATCTATCTATCTAATATCTTTAAACGAGCAATTCTTGTGTGTATATATATATATATATATGTGTGTGTGTGTGTGTGTGCGTGTGTGTGTGTGTGTGTGTGTGTGTGTGTGTATATGTATGTATGTATGTATGTATGTATATATTTGGGCTATCTCGGAAACGGCTCTAACGATTTGGATGAAATTTTCACACTAGGTGTATTTTGGGTCAAGAAATCGATTTGGCAAGGTCTAATCCATGGAAAAATTCGATTTCGCGAGTTTTAAATGAATTTTAATGTTTTCAGGATGATACGAATCAGGGTTGGTGGCGTGATCTTTCGACGACGATCTAATAGTTTGTTGTTCCGCTTTTAGTATTATTTTTTGATTTTCGAATGTCGTTAATTATCAGTTCTGGTAGTGTCTTTGTCAACGGGGTGATGGCGTCAATACTGCAGGGCAAAGCAATAAAACATATGGTCGGCAAATAGGCGAGCGGGTAATTCTAGATACCTGGAAATGGCGAGGAACGAATAGGTAAAAAAAGGCATCGTTCTTAGCTGGTTCGAAAATCATACGCTACGCATGCAGTAAAAAATATGTATAACAAAAAAAAACAAAAAACATTAACGACTAGAAAATATCGTAACGAACAGTTCATTTTTTTTTTTTTTTTGCATTCATTTTATATTTAAATAATAAAAAAAAAATGCTTTTTAATAGCTACTAAACAAAAAAAGAAAAAGAAAATCGGTTATAAACAAAGGAGGACTTTGCCTATTTATATGCAGATATTAAATTTTTTGGGTATTTATATATTTGTTTTTGTGAAAGTGAATTATACTAGGGAATATGTTGTGCACATTTTAAAAACCCCCCTTATGTGCAGTATACCCGTATTACATTTTGCAGTGATTTAATCGGAAATTTTTTCCAATTGGTTGGAAAACAGTTGATCACGGGTAAAATTACAAGATGCTTTTTATTTGTTTTTATAACGAATAAACCGATAGATAAAGCTAACGATGACGACACTATATTTCTAAAATATCACTTTTCTAATATAACACGCATAGAAATATACTCATAATAATCAATAAGTCATTGAAAACATTTTCTAACCATTCTGAAAGCGAATTTCCTACATCTATATTTTTATTGTATTCAATATTGAAAAGCAAAGTTGTATGGAGAGAGGCTGTAAATTCATAAATGTGTTCATAAATTAGTTTTAAAATGTTTTATGTTTTGTGAATATGTATAAGATTAAAATAAAGTTAAGAAATTACAAAAAAAATACCGAGTAAAGCTCGGTCGCCCAGGTACTGATGTTTAAGTATAGTTTCATTTTTTGACATTATGTTAATTGCATTTTTATTAATGCACTCTTCTAATCCATTATCACATCCTTTCAAACAAATTTTGTACTTCATTAAAGTATTCCTCAATTAGTTTAAAGGCGTCATCTTTTAATTTTAATTGATATGATTACATAGTGGGTATATTCATCAATTAAAGTTATGAAATATTGGAATTCGGATTCTTTTTTAATTTCACATATGTTAGAGTGAATATTATCTAATGGATTGTTAGCTAAAAGTGAAGCAATTTTTGGGAATTATTTTCTCGATTAGTATACAGTGGATCAAAATACGGTTTTGGGATGTTATTTCATATGTATTAAGGCGTATAAAAATATTTTTTAATTACACTTATGATACAAAATGGCGTCGTGGTACTAGGAAATAATTGGAACAGATGTTTTTTTCGACGAGGAAAACGGCGTGCAAGGCACCAGTCTCCGTACACAACCTGGAGTAATTTTTTTTCTTTTCTTACTCTACATTAGTTTTTCTTTTGAAATACACAAGATTTTTTTTTTTTTTTTTGAAAATTGACAAATTTTCATCCGTTTTAATTCTTATTTATTTTTTGGTACAAAAAACGACCTTAGGTTGTTTATTGCAAGTGTAATTATTCAATCGTAAAAATCGTGGAACTTCGATAGATAATCTGTCGTAAGAACCTACAGTAAAAATTTCAAGTAATAGTATAAAAATTGAGCGAGTTATGCTGCGCGCCCATTTAAAAAACATAGTTTCGAGAAAAACGCATTTAAAGTTTTAAAACATATTTTCTATATGAAATATCCAAAATAGGCTTGCCAACTTTTTTTACGCTATTCCGGTATCACGTGACTGCCCTTCCAAGCATGCATTTTGCTCTTCAGCCTCCTTTCTGAGCGACGTAAGGTCTTCCCGAGCGCTTTGCTGATGTTTCGATGCTGAGCGGATTGCAATTTTAACTCGACGTTATCAACTTCGATATTAAAATGGTATAATTCTATATTAACTTTTAGTTGAAATGTGTTCATAACATCTAGCAGTCCCCGAAAACCGTTATTGTACACAATTACAGCGATGTTAATTGTAATATCTACCACGCTTTTGCCGCTAGATATCGCTTTCGGCATTATTGTCCAAATGATGGTATTCAAACTTTCGTTCGCATTCTGTTGAATCCTGCAAGGCATTTGGAGGGAAGATCTTCTCTCGTTAGATCCTCACAAACTTTTTCAACAGCGTCAAATATGCCGTTGGCATAGCTGATTTATGAGTATACATTTTTAGAATGTGCAAGGATTTCGCTTTTTTGTCAAGTGTACCAAGAATCTGCTCCTATGGAACATTTTGAAACATTGGCTTTGGGAGATTTATTTATTCCATTAATCGCAATACCGATTAATCTGATAGCAAAAGTTAAACGTCTGTTTATATCAGGGTTTCCCAACCTTTTTTTCCTCGAGCCCCCTCAAGTTATAAGTAACATTTTCATGCCCCCCTTAATTTTTTCATCCAAAAAAACGCATGTTGGTTTAACGACAATTATTTATTCTCATTATTAGCTGTAGAAAATAAACTTTAACTAAATTTAAAACGTTTTTTATCGAAATGATTTATTACAATTAGAGTACTAATGAGATACTCGAGCTTTCTTGCACCAGTTGGTTGGTTTTAGGTTCAGTTTTTACCAGAGCTATCGTCAGATCGCTGTCAACGGCAAGACGATTTCGCTGCTTAGTATTAATTAAAACCAGAGCTGTCTCACATAAGTAAGTCGAAGAAAAGGGATCAAGTATTCCCAAAGCAAGAGAGGCAACTTTGGAATTAACAAAGAATCGTTTGATCCAAAATTTCTCCAATGTCGAGAGATGGAAGTCATCTTTCGTTGTCGAATCGGCCTTCATTTCTAGAAAGTCTTCCTGAACTTGTTCTGGTAATTGTAAGACACCGACAACAAATGAGTTTTTGGTCGTGTGCCATATTAGTGACTATGAATGAATGCCTCGATAGTATCGGTGAAATTCGTCTTGCAGCGCTTGCAAATGAGTTTGAATTTCAACTTTTAAATCTTCGTCCAGTTTTTTACCTTTAATTGCTTCGAATAGTCGAGAAAAAGATATCATTACATTTTCAGCAAATACCTTTTGATTCCAAAGTTGAAGCTTTGATATGAACCTCTGAATATGATCATAGTTACTTATTACAGTGCCGTTTCTGCCTTGAAGCTTCATGTTTAGCTGATTCAAGGCATCAAATATATCAGTTAAATAGGTCAACACCTCCATTGAAATTGTTCTTTGTTGAATATTGGCAAAAAATAATTTTTTTTCTTTGAACTCAAGAAAGAGGATGGCCTCTTTTTTCAATTCGTAAAGGCAAGACAACATGTTGCCCTTAGACAACCAGCGTACTTCTGTGTGGAATAGAAGGACTCTGTGATCCAAGATCCTCGCAAAGTAAACTAAATAATGGACTGTTCAAAGCGCTCCTCTTGATGTAGTTTACGATCTTTATAGCTGAGTCTAAAGTCTGGCGTAATTTCTGTGGAAATGTTTTGGAAGCCAAAGCTTGCCGATGAATAAAACAATTAGTACACACTATCGCGGGCAAAGCTGCACTCAGGATTTTTTTTTGGTCGGGGCTAGAATTTAGAAGATGAGTTGGGGGGTGGTAACTCGGTTACTCGACTAAGTAGCTATCTATTTTCGTGGTCTGTAAATTAAAATAAAAAAAAAAACTACAGAACTAACGAATTTTATTTAAAAAAAAAAAAAAAAAATAATAGAAACGTAACATTATTTTTGTAATAAGCACAAATTAGGTAAGCGTACGATTTTTTTTTTTTTTTAAAATTAGGTAAAGATATATATAACATTATACTTGTAGTATAAGCAAAAGGTAAATATGTACGTTTTTAAAAAAAATTTAATTAAAACAAACATTACAAATCGAAATTAAGATTTCGAGGATTTTTTATAATAATATCTAATTCCTCGTCGGCAATTATACTTATTTTACAGTGTATATTCAACATCGCAAGTCCATTAAGATGAACTTGAACGATGTGATTTCGCAAATACGTCTTCAATCTTCTCAACGTCGAGAATGATCTTTCTGCAGTGTCCGTAGTAATTGGGATGATGCAGAGGATGCGTAAGAGTGCATTTACACTGCCAAATGATGTCTCATCGCACAAGTTCAATACCGTGATAGCGTTTTTCGGAATTGAAATATCTTGATTGGAATCATAAATTTTGGTGTACCAGAATTGAATACTTGACTTTAACGACGATTCCGAGTAGTGAGGAAGGTTTTTCAAGTAAAATCGACATGATTCTAAAAATTGCTTCATTCGATTTTCATCGATTGGTAATTCGGTAGAAAATAGACAGAAAAACTGGAAAGAATAGTTTCATGCTTTAATTAAAAAACGTGCATTGAGTTGTTGGATAAACATGTCTACCCAAGGTGTACAAATATTGCGACAAAAATATTCTTTTTTATTTTCTGCTGAAGCGTTACTTCTCGTAGTTTGCCAGGTAGTTGTGCGCGGAGTTTCGATCATAATATTCAACCTTTGTGCAATATTTTAAGCCGTTTGAAATATTTCTGCAAAATACGCTTCAGCATTTTCTCTTTCAGTCGTAACTGTTCGTTTTGCAATTTTAGTCAAATCCCAACGGCTTTCGATAAATCCTAGTCTTTTTCTTGTAACTTTTGGCTCAAAGGCAAAGTATAACTAAGCAGCTTTTCGGAGCGGCGTCAAGTTAGCCAGCCCCCCCATGACGGAATTTTAAAATCAAATTCAACTAAACGAATTGTGCCCGTTTTGTGCCGAATTGTGCTGATAATAAAAAGTTTTGTGCCGCACTCTGACATGCAGTAATAGTAAATAATTGATCCTGGGAGGCTAAATTCACGATACCCCCCCCCCCCACCAAAAAAAATTTGAGAATTTAAAAAAAGTAATTATGCCATTAGATAGCAATAGTTTTGTGCCGATTTATGCCGCTAATAACAAATTTTGTGCTCCTTTTTAATGCTATTTGTTTTTAAAAAAAAACAATTTACGTTATGGTAGCAACTGGAGGTAAAATTATTTACTGGTGGAGCTGTTTATATAATTCTTTTCCAGTTTTTTTTTCTAATTGTTTCAGTGCAGAAGTCCTCGCTTGATGTGTCACGTCGCAATTTTTTTTTCTATCATTCGACAGGTATGACCGTGTACTGGAAAAATCCGTAAAAATTAGCTGGCTGTCACTTGCTACTATATCTGTATAATAATATACATCTTAGGTCGCGTGTATAGGCATGCGTAACTCTGGACACAGTTATATTCTGGAAAATAAATCCGCGGTCGGATATATATGTGATGACATGATTTAATATATCTCATCTTCGAATGACGTCACACAAGGAACAAATGTAGACTCAGTATATCTCTAGTCCGATAGGCGTCAGCTGGGCACGCAACTGTCAAAATCTGCCTTATCATTACCGTTTCACAGAATTAGGTCGTGTTCATAGAATGCGCTACAGAGAGGCAATAGCGTCAGTGTGATTTAACATTTTCAAATCGGAGTGAGTAATGTGATCCAGGAATTTAATGCTAGATGTTATTTGACGGGATGTTTATTAGCTATTTTATGGAAAAAAGTGCTAGTAATCTGAATTGCTCGAAGAAAAATCCACATCGTGTTCAGCGACGTTCTGTTGCTTTGTGCGTTCTGAGTACTACACATATCATTATTGGCAGAATTAATATTAACTACAGATTTATATTCAAAATTGTGTAATGATTGTGAATTACAGTTGTGTAAAATAATTTAATTATGAAAACTAGCAACATCTCCTGAATAACGATTATTATAGAATAGCTTAATTATGAGAACTGAGAACATCTTAGGAATGCTGATTATTTTTATGTAAAATAGTTTGATTATGAAAACTATGACATTTTCTGGTTGTCAATTACTGTCGTTATTAATTAATTGGTAACATAATTTTACTGAATTCAGATTTGTACGTGCATGGATATAATAAAAAATGAATAAGAGACTATCTTTTAAAAAAATTGTGTACAATATTTTTTTTATTCTAAAAAACATAAAATTTAATAATAGTATAAAAATAAGAAAATGGTGTGCTTTCGTAAATACTTATATGTATAATAATTAAAAGTTTTTTTAACAGAAAACAAAAATACTTTAATTTATAATGGTATATAACTAGACAATAATTAAGTTTTCTATCAAAATGTAGATAAAACACGTTTCTACTCATGTACATATAAACTTACTATAAAATTTCAAATTGTAAAAATGTGTGATTTTATTATTTTATAAATAAAACGCCCGAACAAATAATTAATTAGCAGATTTTCAAGTCTATCTTAAAGAATTCATGCATCCGCTGGGACTGTTTCACCCGTTGCGTTAAGTAAAATTCCGCGATATACTCGTAGTAGGGGAAGAAATCTACCCGATTACCATATTCGGAATTCCAAATTCTTAAAATTAATATTGAGTAGTCGGTCACATGACGAACAAACCCTACACAGGAAATGATGCTTCCCAGTGCCTATTGCACTTGGAGTGTGATGTGATCAGTGTCAATTTTATATTCTTTCCTTCTTGACACTCGTGGGCTATGTTATATCATGGCGGCCATGTGTGGTCAAGTTGTATTATGAGAGTGTAATTTTCAATGTTAATTCCTTATCCTTCTTGACACTCGTGGGCTATGTTATATCATGGCGGCCATGTGTGTTTGAATTGTATTGTGGATGTCTAATTATTAGTGTTAATATTGCCACACACTATTCTGTTAGTCTAGGTTATTTGTAGAGGTTGTTGGTGGCCAAATGGTTTCTTGCCGAGCCAAAAAAAAAAAAGCTTTTTAAATAAATTTTAAAAAAATACCGCAAAAGCTGATGATACTTTGAAAAGGGGAAAAAAAGAAAAAAATGTAAAAACCTGAAAAAAGAAAGAACCCGATGTTTTATGTAAAATTTGATGGCATCTTCTTCCGCAAATGCCATCAAATCAAAGTAGACAGGATTGCAAACGTCGTCACATAATTGAATCTCCATTGCGAAAATAAAAAACCAAAGACCACAAGCTAGTACGCACAGAAATTATTTTAATAAAATAAAGAGATGTTTAATATGAAAAATTATAAAAAATTTACATACCTTGAATCGAGTGAAACCAAAAGTGAAATGAAAGAATATAAAAACAGTCAGACGAGAGCAGTAGAAAGTAGCAGCCAGTAAATAGCAATATAATTAAAAAGAAAATAAACAAGCCACCAAACCAACGATCAGACAAGAGTAGTAGAAAGCAACCAGCCAGTAAATAAAAGTAAATAAAAATAAATTAAAAAAAAAATAAAATAAACAAGCCACCAAACAAAAATAAACCTCAAGAGATGAACTAAATTGAAATGAACTGTAAAGATGGAAAATGAACTGGTGCCGCGTATGTAGACCCTTACCAAAAAAAAATGAATATTACCGTTATTTAATATATCGGAATTTCTATCAGGTGATTGTTCATTTCTTGTTGATTTCCTACTAACTCCTTTAAATACTTGAACTGAGCTTGATCGGATATTATTTAATTCTAATAAGAAATTTTTTTTAAATGTTAGTTGCTTTGTTGATATCGTTTAATTTAATTTATCTTTGAAAAAATGGAACACGAATTCTTGCGTTAATCCAAAATAGTTATACAACTTACTTGTTCTTTGTGAACTTTCATCTACTAATTCTGGACGTTCATTTCCAATTATACCGGAAGAATCTTGCGTGGAATGATGCATTGAATCGAGGCTTTTGTTACTTGTAGCAATTTTCATTAATCCTAAGTATTCTATAGACTGTTGAAGGAATTCATCAATTCTGACGGGTAAATTGATATTTGAACATACGTGATTTTTTATTACATTAAAATTATTTTCCACATTGGCGCTTGAGGCTGTTTTGTGTGATGTAGGGTACATTGGAAATAATACATTTGACCATAATGGCAAAAATTTCAAGAATTCTATTAATTTTGGTACAATTGCTGGCAAAAATTGACAGTTATCATGGTCACCAGTTGCGATCAATTTTTCTGCTTCTTGTTTGATTTCTTTACCCCATCATTCAATAAAATTATTTCCTTCGTCCATTGCAGTATCTATTATTTGAATTTCATTAGGCTTTTCTGTATCCAGTATGCCCTCTTCTTCAACACCAATTAAATTTAATAAGTATGATTTACTTATTGCACAGGGTGTTAATTTTTCATCTCTATAGCAGCCGTCTGTCTCATTTAATGCAACTATAAAAATGGATTTAATAATTTGTCGTGCTTGATTTATATTTCTAGCTTGTATCAATTGTGCCCTAGACATTTTTTATAAAACCTGAGAGCTTCTACGTAAAGAAGTTCTCAGGCAATTCCAACCGCAATCAATTTTTACTACGTGGGCTACATCGCAGCGAATGTAACAGCATAGCGGATTTTCTGCGGTTTTCTCTACCAAAACTTTGAAACGATAGTTTAAAAAAGCTGTTGAATTGAAATTTGTAAACGCTCGTATAATTGCCGACAATAAAGTGATGGATAAATCGCTTACTATTTCGTTGGGAACCGAGTGCACCGTCACCTAACCAAAATTTTAACCAATTTATAATACTGTCCGAATCATGCCTTTCAGATATCATATTACTCACCGAATACTGCACATATTACTGGTAGTGTCTTTAATCGTAATATCATATAGCAATAATGCTCCCGACTTATTTGGTCATAATAGTTTTCGTACTATACCGCACGTTGCATCAATTGAAATTTTTGAATATGGCGTCATTTTAACATAATTATTATAAATATGTACCCGCGGGGTACTCCAATAGTGAATAAAAAGCTGATTTAAACCTACATCTTTTAAATAATTATTAAATGGCCATATGTATTTCATTGAATAAACTGAATATAGAACATCTTTTAAAAAGTATGTTCTTTTTTTTGATTTGGCAAAATGCTTGGTTCACAATCGCCGAAATTCATTAGGGTATTAGCTTTTTTTTTTTTAAATAAACACTAGCTGGTAATCTATGTGAAATTAATAATTTGGACACACTTTTCCTTTCCTTTCCACGAAGATGTCTCTTTACGGTACTTTTACACGCTTCAAAATTCCCTCGATATTCACAAGGAATTATTACCCTTTGCTCATTAGTCGGTTTGTTCTGCAACTTTCCTGTGATTTCTGAATTACAAACCTTGCATTTGCCATAGGAATTTAAAAAACACCCAGTTTCATGTATTTTCGCTTTTTTAAATATTAACGTACACTTTAATTTTGTGTGATCTGAAAAGTGCGATGCAATCACATTTGACCATTGACGGTCGTTGATAACACCTAATATAATCTTCCGTCCCTATAAATCTATTCTTTAGGATATCAGCCCACTCTTGTGACGATAATGTAGTAAGAAATTTAATTGAATTATTCAAGTTCTTTTCACTATCTACAGAAAAATGGGTACAGTCCGACTCACCTAAAGATTCTTGAACGTCACTAATCTTTCCAGTCGGATATAGTAAATCTCGAAAATTATGTCTATTTCTTAGTATAATAGTGTACAGGTATTTAGGAGAAAACGTATTACCTGTTTAAAACTTTTTATTATCAGCATAAAACGGGCACAATTCGTTTAGTTGAATTTAATTTTAAAATTCCGTCATGGGGGGGGCTAACTTGACGCCTCTCGAAATGGGACCAGACCGTTCTTTTTCCAAGTGGAACTATGTTTTTAATTTTTTTTTTTTTTTCAATTAACCTTTCACCGGTCGCGCTGTTGTATTTTGTACAACACTCACCACTATTTTTTCATAAAAAAAAAAATTTTTCCCGGGCATGTGATATATCGTTGGAAAGATTGCTATTTGTCTGGAACGAAACCGCATTTCGTTTTCTTAACCAAACTTTCAGATTTGCCGAAAAGTTCAAAAAACGCGAGAATTAATATGTAGCTCCCTGTTTGCATCGCGTATATTATAGCTATAAATTTCGAATGGGGTTGAAAATATGCTCATTCAGGCATGTTTGCTGTAGTTTATTTAAAATTTTGTGTATATATCTAAATAGATTTTATTTAGAAATCGTAACTGAAGTGAAATTACGTCAAGAAAATTATTAATTTTATTTGATGAACAGTTGAGAAATTAACTTCTCGGTATAGTAATCTAATAAATAGTGACAAATGAGAAAGGTGGTTTAAGTCATAGTATTCAAATATAACTATATAGAAGTTCGGAAAACAAACAAGTACAGTTACAAATTTTTAAATATTTATTGATAATTAATCCTTCCAAAAATCTAGGACTAAATAGCGTTTATTTATTAGAATTTTTTATTTTTTTTGCAGTACAATGTGATGACACTGCGTGATATGTGAAAAAGAACTGGACTAAAAATATCTGTTTTGGAATTATTGTTGTTTTGAATTTAGTATTATGTAAATGAAAATTATGGTTATCTTTAACTTAACATACGGAATCCTCAGCGCATGAAACCTCATGCTTGTCTGAACTTGTTTAATGGTTAATGTAATTAAATGAAGGATGCTAAAATTATGATAAATTGAAAGAAAATATTAATTTAAACAAGCATACAATTAAACTTTATCGGAAAATATAAATTAAAAGTTAATCATCGACGTGTTTTGGGAACACAGCCCCATATTCATAGTGTATTACAAAATTATAAATTAATAAACTACAACGTATAAATTTTAAATATTAAAAAAGGAAACCTATTAATTTCCTAATAAATAAAAATGTAAATAATCAACAGCGTTTAAACAAAAACGATTGCACTATATTTTGCAAAAAATGTGTATGGGGGGCAACGTTTCAACCCCCCGCCCTCCACCATTTATCTTTAATATCGTGTGATAGGAATGTGCACATTTCTGCACAAACGATTGCGCTACATATGAAAAAAAAATATTAAAATGGGGGGGGGGGGCTGTTGAAATGGACCCTATTTCGGCCTAATATCGTAAATTCTGGACACAGCCGTTTTGTCGGGTAGCGAGCTGGTTCGCGGTGAACATAGTCGAAAGGCGGTGATATAGCGTTTGCTGACAGGGAGCGTGTATATGCAGCGTACAAAGCTACGTGAGCCGAGAAGAGATTTATAAAATTCTGTAAAAGGGACAGACAGGTAAGCGGCCGCTGTAAATATATATATATATATATATATTTTTTTTCGCTTATCTGCTATATTGAACTGCCCAAAGGCATACACAAAATAATTTTAATAATAAAGAAATAACTTACAAAGATGAGGATTCAGCCAGTGCCTTGTCTTAGAGCTATAGCTATAATAATGCTTAAATGTAGATAAACCTAAATATAAATAAGAATATATAAGATAAGAGTAACAAGTTATGGTAGCTCATGTGGTTTAGTTCACCTTAATCTACCAGTATCTCCTTTTGTATTGAGCAGTTTAGCTGCGATTGAGTTTCGATGACCGCAAAGTTTGGTCTCGTACTTCCTGGCGTGAAGACTAGCAATTTTATCGTCATCCAGAATTTTAAAATCACGATGTAGTACAGCATTGGGAACATACCAAGGGAATTTGGTTATCAGGCGAAGTATTTTGTTTTGAAATCTTCGAATAATAAGTTTGTTCGATCTCTTCATAGTACCCCGGAGTTGAATACCATAACTCTAAATATGCTTCAGGATGAATAGGTATATGAGTCGTTTGTTAGCTAAACTAATGGGAGAGTGGTATCCAAGCAGCTAGTACAACTTGCGTGATCGAATGCCAAGTTCCTGGCGTTTGATTTTGACATGATGCTTACAATTCAGACGGCGATCGAGGTGCATCCCCAAATATTTAGCCGAATCACTAATGGGCTTCCCATTCACAGTTGACGGAATATACCTGGAAGAACGCAAGGAAAAGTCAACTCTGGTAGATTTATGTTCATTCAATTTAATCTTCCAGTTTTTTGCCCAGTCGCAAATGTTATCAATAGCTAGCTGAAGATTTTTGACTGCAATTTCATAAAGGCTGCTAACTGAAAGTAGAGTAGTATCATCTGCAAACATAGAAAGAGTAACTGAACGAACCATAGGGAGTGTCAGCAGAATAAATCAGGTATAGCACCGGACCCAGTACGCTTCCTTCTGGGACTCCGACTTGTAACATATATCGATTTGATGTGAATTCTTTATAGTCAACTTTAAAGCTTCTCTTATCCAAATATGACTTCAAAATTTCACAATAGTTATGCGGTAGAATATTGCTCAATTTATGTTGAGGCCTTCGTGCCGTAAACGATCAAATGCTTTTTCAATGTCTAGGAATACCGCTGGATAGAATTTTCTATCTTCGAAGGTTCGCTCTATTATTTAAGTTACCCTATGAATTTGCTGTAAGGTTGAGTGCTGGCTCCGGGATCCAAATTGCCAGTTAGGGATCTCGATCAATAACAGGTTTAAGCCGAAACAAAAAAAAATTTAAAAAAATTTTAGCTACAGTTGGCAGGAGAGAGATTGGCCTATAGGACTGAAGGAACTCTTGAGGTTTCTCAGACTTTGGGATAACGATGATTTTAGCTAGTTTCCACTGATCAGGAAAATGTAGAATTCTTAGAATGCCATTGTAAATATAAGTGAGAAATGTGACAACTTTTTTAGGAAGCTCTGAAGAATTTCAGCTGAGATGTTACCTATTCCCAGAGATTTCTTGATTTTTAATTTACTGATAGTTTTAGCCACTTCCGTAGGAGTAATGTGCAGAATATTTTCCGATTCAATTGACTTGATATTAATCTCAACGTTGGAATTTATATTTTTAGGCTTAAACATATCTTTAAAGTATGAAGCGAAGGCTCCGGCTTTTTCGCCATTCCCACTAATCCAATCACCGTTACCGTTGCGAATGGGCATGTCGGTATCATGCGGATGTTTGATTCTATGCGTAGCTTTCCACAATGAGTAATCTTTCTCTCTTTCCGGCGAAAGATGAAGTAAGTACTCTCATCAAGCGTCTTGTGATTAATTTTATGAGTCAGCTCCGAAGTTTCTTTACTCAATTTTTTGAAGATGGTTTTATTTTCAGGATTGTGAGTACGTTGCCATCGCTTGCGCGCGCCGTGTCTTTTCAGAACTAAGTCCTGTACCAACCGAGGGTACAACAATTCCCTGTTGGAAGCAACTTTATGTACAGGAGTAGCTGCTATAGCAGAGCTGGTGGCAATTGCTGTAAAATTATGCACCGCTAGGTTCAAAGAGGTTTTTTTTTTTTTCTTTGGCCCCACCAGATAACCTCTGGAAGGACAAATATATTATTTTTCAATTGTGTATAAAGTAGCCGGGAGTAAGTATTGTGCAAGTATAAATTTAACTCGTAGTTTGGAATAAAAAAATAAATAAAAAGTGTAATAAAAAGCTTAAAATAAATAATGTGTGTGAAAACTCCCTGCAAAGTGTACTAAGAGTATAAACAATAACAGGGATGAAAAACATAGTCCCTGATACTGTAAGTAGGTAAGGTTGTATACGTATAATAAATTGAAATAATAGGTCTATAGCTTAGGTGAAAAAAAGAAAATTATTACTTCATAAAACGAGGGGAAAAAATGAATAAATAAAAATAGGAAAGTATTAATGTCACAGATAACAATACGAAATAAATTGTGTGTGTACAGTTAAAAGAAAGCTCTCAATATTACCATCAGGTGTTAGTGTAAGTTTGGAAGAAGAGGAAATGCGATACAAGCTACGTAAAGTACTGAAAGCCGGACAGTCGTACACAAGGTGCTTAATATCATCGGGAGTAGTGCTACAAAGCGTACACTCTGGCCCACTAGTAAGATGAAATCTATACAGATATTCACCAAACTTTATCCAGAGAGCACCTGGGCACTATAAAAATTAATATTAGCATCTTTGAATTTAGCTCTAATTGTTAAACTAGGGAAAAATTGATAAATTTTGCGACCCGTGACATAACTGTCCCATCTAGATTGCCATTTAGAGATTATGGCATCCTTAATAATAGATCTAAAGTTTCTTATTGATAGGACATCCTCAAATTTATTAAACATATAAGAGGTGAAGTATACTGCATTCGTGAGAAGTCTGGTAGTCTTAGTAATTCTACATTCAGAAATGATGCTGGATTTAATTATAAATAAATCAAGCGGAAGAATATTACAAATGACATTGCGGCTGATGTTGGAGTTGTTCTATATAGAGAGCCAATATTTAGGAGAAATTTTTATTGAAATTTATTGACTGATTTCAAAATAGATGGAGAGACGTAGACACACGAGCAATACGCATAAAAGGATTGAATAAGTCCTTTATATAGTATGACCCTTTCTCTACATCTCAGAGCCGTTTAAATTTAGCACAGAGTGAATCACATCTTCTGTGCAAATAAAGTATATGAAGGGAAAAAGTTAGCCTATTATCTATAAGTACACCAATATATTTCAGAACTCGTGTGTGTGCAATAGGTTGATTTGACACAAGTTTAAGATTTTTTATAATATCAACAATTTTCCGATCTCCAAACACAATATATTGACATTTGGGAAGCGAAAATGCAAGGCCTAAAGAAGTTATGGTATTTTCTAGTTGTTTGCAAATTAATTCTATTTGCGACAAATCAGTACTCTTATTGCGCTGAACTGAATAGTGAATACATAGGTCATCTGCATAGGAAATGATGTTGCATGAATTATTAAATAGCGCACAGAATTCCTTCATATTGTGGTGTACCTTGGAATATAAAATGTTCTAAAGAGTAGGTCCCAGGACAGAACCTTGGGGAACGCCACATCTAGGCCAAATCGGTTACATCATTAATTGATAAGGTGGCTTATCTATCATTAAAGTAACCAATGATTATGTTAATAGGGAATGAACTAAACTCTCTTCCCCTTAAAATTTGGATGATGGAGGACCAATGGCAGTTATCAAATGCACTTTTGATATCATATGATACGACTACCGTCGATGACCAATACGTGGTTATTTTCGAATCTTACAAACTAGTAAGTACACCGCATTTTCTGCCGATACCTGATGTCTAAAACCGAACTGGTAATCATGAAAAACGGATTTATCTGTAACTTCTTTTAATATAAATTCATTAATAATTTTTTCATAAACTTCACCAATAGAATTTAATAGAGAAATAGGTCTATAAGCAGAAATTTCAGAATTATCTTTACCAGGTTTAGTAAGGAGTATAATACTTGTAACTTTCCATTTCTTAATGGTGTAGGAATGACTGTCTGAAGCCGCAGCAAAATACGAAGTTCCTTCTTTTGTGGTAGATGAGAATCTCGATGTGAGCTGGGTAGATTCGGGCGCTGCGGATTTAGCGAATTGGAGTTTATTTTTAAAAACTGGATAGCCTCTGTAGTTTGCTGTGTGCTCACCGCCACAATTGGCGCATTTGCAATTGGACGATTTAGGTTTCACGCATGCAAAAGTTGAATGATTTTCGGCGCATTTGACGCACCTTGGTGTCTTAGATCAATAGTTTTTAGAATGGCTGATAGCCTGGTAGCGCTGGTACTGAGGGACGTCGTATATTTTCCTAGAAAGCTCGGTCGTAATTTTGACGTACAGAAAATGAGTGATGCCCAGTGCCTCACTGTTGTTACCACGCGGCTCGAGTTTCACTAGAAATAACGGAAGGTTAACTAGTGAATATAAGTCTGCATCCTTTTATTTTATTTGAACGTTAGTAATACGTCTGGCTTCATGTCCAACTTCCAATAATTCAGAAGCAATGTCATCGACATTAGTTGTCGGGTGTAAATAACGAATGAAGAACACGAAAGGTTTTTCTTCCTTCAACTGGTAAGTATGATAGGGGATATTCTTCCCACTTGAACGTGAGAGTCGGAGTTAGATAATTCAAGTAACTTTCTGAGCTTACGATAGTCACTAAGAGATTTAGGTTGAATTTTTAACACGCTATTTGCAAGTGCTTTTCGTTCGCATTCAAGATTAAATTTTCTTTCAAAAGATTATCGATTGCAGAAATGTTTTGAATACCACTAGTAATGATAGGTGGGGGTTTAAAGGATAGAGATTGCCCTTCCTTGCCTTTATTCTTGGATCGGATATTTTTATCTGCCTTGATCGGATCAGAAGCAAGGGTTTGATCTGGCTTGCAGCTTAAACGAAGTAGATAATTTTCTTCCCTTAGTAGAGCAACTTCTGCTAACAGCAGTTCCTCGACTTTCTTTGATAGCTATTCATATCGCATAATAGAATAATAATAATAATATTCAAGAAGAGTACGATACGAATTTTTAATAATGTTCAAGTGGTAACACGGCTGGTTCCGATCGAAATGCGTTTGGTTAGCGTACGATATGAAAATGACAATTATTGTTTAAACGACAAAATAAACGAAGGTAGAAAGAGCGGGAGAGAGAGAAGAAATGAAAATATTCTCACTGACCGGAACAGAATCTTAACGAAAACCGTGGGAATATTTAAATACAACTGGACAGTTTTTATTTTTTTTTGATTTTTATAGAAATAACGAGACGAATGTACGAACTGTCCCACACGCCAACTGTGCAAAAACACGATCGCAACAAAAAGCAACTTGATACGACACGATGATATTGCATGATGAAAATATGCGTGTATATGTATATATACATATGTATATAAGAATGTTCTAGAAGAATCGATGGCGTGATCTATTGTTAACTCTTTGAAGGGCTGTGGTTAATTTACTAACCACCCTGGATGATAAGTAAAACGCGCGGTGATTATCTGTACTAACCACCTTCTTTCTTCTTTTGTGCTCATTACCGCGTAATGGTCAATAAATAAAACCACCTAAATTAGTTCCAATATATGTCATAGATGGCGTCAAATAATTCACTTTTTTAGTATCACAGCGACGAGGAGACGTTCAGTGGCAATCGTTCTGTTTTGTGTAAGGAAGTAGTATACTGTGCTGATTATTTGTTTAAATTTTTGCAAAGTAGTAATTTTAATAATAGAATTTTTGCATTGTTTATAACCTTCACACTATACTAAAAGGAAATACGTAAGTTATAATGATTTCTATTATTATCATATCAATTTTTTTATTAAAATAAAGTGGTATATTTTATTAACCACCGCGCATTATAGACAGTGTTCTGTATTAAATAGTCTGAGTAATAATACTATTTTTTTTAGCGCACAGAAAACATGAGCAGAAAAATAAATCGAAGTGAGATCATAGAAATATTAGAAAACGTTCCTTCTTCTTCCGAATGTGAATTTAGTGACGATTCGGCTGATGACCCCATATTTCGGCTCGATGATAATGTATTCAGAGTATTGGAATCTGATGTTTCAGAAACTGATGATTCTGATCACGAAATATTAACACCTCTTCCATGTAATGTGTCAAATTGTGTGAATGATCAGTTGCTGTCCATAAATAATAACACTAATAATAATACAGATAAAAATGTATCTAGTGATTTAATAATAAATTCGTCATCACAAATAATAGAAATTGAAAATATGAAATGGACTAAACAGCTTACTACATCAATATAAATTCATTACAACTATTTTCTAATGAAACCGGATGCTCAAATGAAGTAAAGGAGTTAAAAGAAAAATCACCTTTGGCGTTATTTAACTTATTTTTCCATAATGAATTAATAAATCATATTGTATTTCAAACAGGGGCTCTTGCCTCAAAAGATAATTGAAACATCGTTACCCAAAAAACGGAAAGCTGTGGAAATGGTGAATTCCCATTTCGCCTAAATTTAGGGTCGGGTTACTCAGGTAAGAAAAAAAAGGTCAGACAAACATACGAATGATTTCGTGTTGGCAACAGCGCGTCATCATTATCGAATTTTAAGCAGACTAAACGCATCATTTTTTTTTCTATTTGATTCAACTGTTAAGGTTTTTTTTTTCTTTTCGAAATATAACAAAAAGGTTTATATGAAAATCAGAAGTGAAAAAATACCGCCAAAAATGTATGATGTAAATATACGCGAAACGACCACTCCGATTAATGTTTGCGAGTTATTTTATTGGATGTCCAGTGCTGTATAAATCCCACCCGCCTTATCAGTCAGTATATAAAAGCCTTATTGATATTTAGTGTGACAAGAACATTAAGGTTCGGAGTTGCAGAAAAAATAATAAAAAAGCTAAATTATAATTAGGTGTAGTTTCGAAGTGGTCGCGTTTATGTAAGAAAAAAGGAATAAAAATCGAATAGAATTAACAATAATGACATGACATCGAATGATTATTACAGCAGTAATTTTATTATTGATTATTAAAATTACAATTATAAGTACATACAAAAAGTAAATTTTAAAATTAGGAAAACATAAATAAAGCTCCATTTAGTTCACTCTGCCTTTTTGCTTTTTCTAGGCTTTTTATCAAAATAACTTCTTCCTGCTCAACGTAGCTCGGTACGCATTTCAAACGCCTATACTGTCAGGAAGTGCTCTATTTCCGCTTCTCGGCTACGCGCAATGAAACTAGTTCGCTACCCCTGCGTAGCGGTCAGATCCTTCGATTTTTTAACCGAGAATGCGTCTTTGACAAACAATGCCGCGTTTGCCCGCAACCGAGACCTTCGGAGAAATTGAATGATTATTACCAAAATTTTAATATTTTCAAAGGTCGTAAGAAATGCCAAATCCATCTCAATATGCGGAAAATCACCGCATACTGACTGTTTTACGCTATGAGGTTACAATTTGTTCTGGGGTTGAGTGTTATGTGTATCAACGTTCTGAAGGAAACTATCCTTTTATCTTGAATACTTAAATTTTCGCTTGTGAATAAACCAAAAATTTAGAGTCAGGCTAATATAGCAATGGATATATCATTTATAAAAACAAATCGAGCAGGTAAATAATATATTTATATATATATATATAATATTTGTATATTGAAATATTTATTGCAAATTACATATTAAATGAAATGGTATTCAATTAGATTTTGACAACAGAGAATAAAAAAAATTATCACCCATTAAAAAATTATTTTCGCTTAATTGCTATAAATTTTTATTTTGTATGTCAAAAGTGTATGATAAAATATTTGGTTAATTGAATAGCGTCTTTTTATATTCTCTTTCTTTTTCCTTTTTGTAATGTTAAATCGTAATCTTTTGGCAATTTATTGAATGAAGCCATTTAAATAGTAAGATAGAAGGTTTTTTTTCTTTGTCTTTTTTTGGATTTGCCAAAAAATCTGGCAGACTTAACAGATTATAAAAGAAAGAAGAGAAATATTATAATCTAATTCGATTGGACACTGGGGAAATAGAAGAAACAAGAGTAAGGAGGACAGTGCCCCTTTATTCCAATCTTCTGCGCTTTGGCCTCCCCACTCCTTACAGTGCCAAAGCCATTCATGCTTTCTCCTCTCTCAATATAGTTCCTTTGTTAGCTTTCTTTATCACCTCAATTTTTAATCTTTTCCTTATATAATGTACAGTTCTTTGCGTTGGGTAAGTTCTAATGTTGACGTGCCCAAAAAATTAAAAAAAAAAAAAAATTTTTTTTACTTTGTCAGAAACTCTAAAAACAACATTTTTTGCGTTTTATTTATTTTTTTCATTCCAATTATTGAAATTACTTGAAAAACATCGTCATTATAATAAACGTGACTAATTTAAAGAGGAATTTTTCAAAGTCCAACGGCAGCCATTTAGGCTTCTGGAGAAGTTATTTATACCTTAAAATTCGATTTTAGAAGTATTTTTAACAACATACGCCAAGTTTTACCGTTTCATCTTTCAGAATGGGGAAAAAATCATGACTGTATCTTCTAAAATTTTTTTTATACCGTGCGACACATCTAAAAATGTAATAACTCCTTATTACAACCAATTTTTCGCCATTTTTTAATCAATAGTCCTTATTTTCATTGCTTTCTACGACTAAAAATCTATTGTTAAAGATTATCAAATATAACAAATATACTCGAGGGATAGATATAAGAAGATTTAAAATATACATTTTTTTGATATGGTGCTTTTAAATCTATGCTCATTTATTAATCCCATAGAAGCCATGAACTGACCCCATATAACAGGGTCTTCACCTTGTTTATTCCTTACTTACTCCTCTTTTTCTGCTGTACACAGAGTTTAATAGTAAATCTAGTAATTTTTCTCGTCCTAATATCCAAAATTTTGAAAAATCCCTTGTAATCGTATACGTTACTGTTGATTATTTATTCAAATCCGAAGCAGTATTTAATTTTTAAATTCTTTCGATTTGCAAATTCCACTTTTTTTGAATTAAAGAAAAATGAAATTAGGTTCAGGAACTTTTGTTAAAAAAAAAAGAAACAACTGTTTTCCTAATTTTAACATTTACTTTTTGTATGTACTTATAATTGTAATTTTAATAATCAATAATAAAATTACTGCTGTAATAATCATTCGATGTCATGTCATTATTGTTAATTCTATTCGATTTTTATTCCTTTTTTCTTACATAAACGCGACCACTTCGAAACTACACCTAATTATAATTTAGCTTTTTTATTATTTTTTCTGCAACTCCGAACCTTAATGTTCATGTCACACTAAATATCAATAAGGCTTTTATATACTGACTGATAAGGCGGGTGGAATTTATACAGCACTGGACATCCAATAAAATAACTCGCAAACATTAATCGGAGTGGTCGTTTCGCGTATATTTACATCAAACATTTTTAGCGGTATTTTTTCACTTCTGATTTTCATATAAACCTTTTTGTTGTATTTCGGAAAGAAAAGAAAAAACCTTAACAGTGGAATCAAATAGAAAAAAAAATGATGCGTTTAGTCTGCTTAAAATTCGATAATGATGACGCGCTGTTGCCAACACGAAATCATTCGTATGTTTGTCTGACCTTTTTTTTCTTACCTGAGTAACCCGAGCCTAAATTTAGGCGAATTGGGAATTAGGCGAAATGGTACCAGACCGTGGAAATCAGCAAACATAAACCGAAAGTGGCGAAAGAAGTTGGGTTACAAGGACTGCGACACATTGCAAGGAAAGCGACGTCAAGGCGATGTACACAATGTAGTACAAAAAAACATCCAGTAAGAACTATGTGGGAATGTACCACTTGTAATAATGTACCTCTTTGCTTAAAAGGGGATAAAAATTGTTTTAAAATGTTTCATTCAATAAAGTAGTACAATAAGTTAATTATTTGCACCGTTCTTTATTTTTTGTTTGTATATTTTTTTTTTTATTTTCAATGAATTTTTATTACATAATTTTTTATACATATTCATTCAATATAATATTATTATTTAATTTGATGGGCGGTGGTTAATATATCGACCACCACGAAACTTTAATTTTCTAAGTAAAAAAAATCATTAATAATGATTTAATAAGTTCTATGACACATTTTATTCTATGTCCATAAACAGACAAGATAAAAGTAACAAAAAAAAAATTTTATTTTTTTGTGCCCATTGGGGGTACCAAAAGTCTAGAAAGGTTTGCCCCTCAAAGAGTTAATTGTACTATTTGTTAGAAATAAGATTAGTGGGGAATTTCCCAGTTATTCGGTTATATCGTCCGAGAAGCACATTCTGTTTCGAAATTGACATCGTGTCGTATTCAGTAATCGGTCGTACAATAATTTCGGTCGTTCTCGCTATATCAAGTTCCTTTCTTGCACGTCGTCGAGCGTGGCAGCCGTTATTCTAGTCGCTACGGTTAATCTTTTTCCAAGCTGCACGCTTTATAAATTTGTTTAAGTAGTCATTGTTTTTTTTCTATGTAATTTTTTCCCTTCTAGTCTATCCATATGTGTACGCGGTACGTTTGTATTAACTTTTTTTGTAGTTTTTTTTCCCCCAAGAATATAAGTGATTTACCGTACCGAATTTTCTTATTGGTCACGTGGTGGGGAGGCCACCGTGACATCTTTGTTTCGGAGAGAATACCGCCCTGGTACGGCGGATTTCGTGTTGTTTTTTTTTTTTTTTATTCTTTTTTATCGGTAATTTTTCTTCCATTACGCAATTTTTTTTTTCTTGTAAAAGCCTAATGATTTGCCCGACGACGACAGAGTTTTCCGGTTGCGACATACCGTTAGTGTCGCTGGCGTCCGTTAAATTTTTTTTTTGAGTACTGACATATTTTTCTTATTAAATCCGAGGATTATTTAAATGAAGAGCAGAAAACAAATTCATAACAACTGGTTTCCAGAACAGGAAATAGCCAAAGAATCGATTTATAACAATATGTAAATAGTGTGTTATGTTCTGTTGAGTTTAAACGTAGTTTATATAAATTAAAGGATTTGTTGTAGGAAGACGTATTGAGACTTAGAATTACGTTTCAAATATATGTCCAAGGGCGTCGTCAGCCGATTGGTCGGGGGGGGGGCAAGATGATAGAAAAAGGATATGAGTTATAGAAAAAATAAAATTTATAAGTTGTAAAGGCTTAATATTTTATTAAATAAGAATAAAATCTTAATTAAAACATCAAGTTTTCGTGGGTTTCTGGCAAATTGTTCATGATTACGCGCCTACGAATACTCATCATGGCCAGTTCATTAAAAAGTTTGAAGGCTCCAACGGGGGGCAGCTGCCCCCCCTGATCCCCGCTGGCGACGCCCATGTATATGTCGTAAAAACCTTAGGTACTAATGAGCAGGCGATGTGTTCGGCGATGAATATATTAGCGGAGGTATAACTTATGAGAAAGACCTTCTAGGAAGAAATGTTATTAATGTAAAGTATTAGTACGTCGAGCGGACTGCAGATAATACAGTTTTTGAAAAATCTATAGAATAAAATTATAGTTTAAAAAAACTGAAAAGTAAAAAATAATTTTTAATTATGAAGGTAATATTCAACAGTAATAAAAATCTCCCAAGTCAATATATTTAAAATTTTTCTAATTAGCTCAGAATGAGAATAAAGTAATTCACAACAAATTAACTTTAATGTAAAAGAAAGCGTGGGGTGCTTACTATATTTAATAAATTAAATCGACCTACAAATAGTTAAAAAAATAAAAGAAAAGGTATAAACAATCGATATCAAAAGCACCCCACGCTTTCTTTTACATTAAAGTTAATTTGTTGTGAATTACTTTATTCTCATTCTGAGCTTATTAGAAAAATTTTAAATATATTGACTTGGGAGATTTCCATCATTGTTGAATATTATCTTTATATTTAAAAATTATTTTTTACTTTTTAGTTCATATTGCTATAAAAGTGTGTTTTTTGAGTTTTTTTAAACTATACTTTTATTTAACATTTATTCTCACTAAAGTGCCGCAAAATCTTTAATTGTTTCCAACCGGCTATTTGACGGCTGTTTCCTTCTCTCCTATGGAAACACACAAATATATCGCCTTTTTATGTTCGACTTGTAGTTTCTCCGATTCGTCCTCGGTCCGACTATATTTGCCTTTGTACCCTGCAATACATCGACCTTTCTCATAAAATTCTTCGGCTGTATTATTTTTGGTCCCGAATGCTACGACCGATTTATAATTTTTTTCAACACTCGTCGCCAAAGTCGCGTTATTTTCTATCGTTAATTTTACCATTCTTATTATTGCAAAGTACACTGTCTTTTCGGCGTGCCGACATACCTCCCATGAAGTCCACAACGCATACAAATACTGGCTTGTACTATCCCAAATAAGACTTGGGATTTCTCTTCTCAAATTATATTTCGTGCTTTACGTACACTATTTACAATTAATTTTCAGTTATCTACTCTTTTCGATTAAACTTTTTTTTCTTTTTTCTAGTAATTCTTACTAATTAATCTCTTAAAATTGGTACCTCTTTTTTCTCATTACTTTGAATTCTTAATTTGATCTCTACCTTGGAGACCTCAAAAATTCCCTCTTCTACATTTCTCATCTCCCTTAATTTCCTTCTCGTAACGCACGACGATGATTTAAAAATTAACTTAAGGGGTTATATCACTCGGCAAATTTTTTTTTCCCGTTTTTTTTTTTTTTTTTTTTATTATTAGCTTAAATGATGCATAAAATATTCAAAAATGAAATTTAAGAATTATTTTTGGAGAAGAGTACCGATAAACAATTTTTTTAGCTTATTTTCTGAGACGCCTCTGAGCACTCCAAAACGTTTGAAACGGCCGCTCTGCCACACATAGCATTTTGAGTGTATTTACAGCTCTGTTGGTAGTTTTTACCGATACAAATCGGTTGCATTTCTTCGAAATCTATACAGATAACGTTAATAAATCTTATCAAAGCCATAAAAGGTCACATAAAACGCCACAATAACTGTTAGACTGACGCCGCTTCACACATGGACAGTTCGGCGTGCTACTCCGAGTTCCGCCCATCTGTTGTATGTTCGTGTTTTTTAAGTAATTTTTTATATAAAAATCAGTGAGAAATTTTATTCTGATAAAAAAGGAATTAAATCATCATCAGCTCGTGCCATTCGGAGCAGAATTTTCAACAGAAAGCCGTCCAACCGGGTCATCTTTGAAGGCGACATTGAAATTTTTTTTAGGCTCACAAAAAAAATGAAAAGAAGTACTTCTATTGGCAATAGCCCTCTCATTAATGACCATGCTAATGATTTAAACAGACGTTTAACTTTCGCTATCAGGTATTGGGATTAATGGAATAAATAAATTCTGTACCTTCATGTGTCTCCCAAAACCAGTGTTTCAAAATGTCCTATAGGAGCAGACTCTTAGTACACTTGGCAAAAAGCAGCCATACACATTATAGAAATGTATACTCCTAAATCAGCTATGCCAATGGCATATTTGACGCTGTTCGAAAGATTTATGAAGATCTAACGAGAGAACATCTTCTCTCAAGTTGCCTTGCAGGATTCAACAAAATGCGAATGAAAGTTTGAGTGCCGACATTTGGACAATAATGCCGAAAGCGATATCTAGCGGCAAAAGCGTGGTTAATATTACAACTAATATCGCTGTAATTATGTACAAAGACGGTTTTCGAGGATTTCTAGATGTTATGAGCAAATTTAAGAGTTAATATAGCATTGTACCATTTTACAATTGAAGTTGATTGACGTCAGTTTGAAGTTGCAATCCGCTCAGCATCGAAACATCAGCAAAGCCCTCAGGAAGAAGACCTTACGTCGCTCAGAAAGGGGGCTGAAGAGCAAAATGCATGCTTGGAAGGGCAGTTACATGGTGCTGGGATGGCAGAGTAAAAGTAAAAAAATTGTCAAGCCTATATTTTGGATATTTCATATAGTAAATACGTTTCAAAACTTTAAATGCATTTTTCTCGAAACTATGTTTTTCAAATTGGCGGGCATCATAATAACTCGTTCAATTTTTATCCGATTGACTTTAAATTTTAACTGTAGCTTCTTAGATAGATTATCGATAGAAGTACACACGATTTTTATGATTGATAAATAATTACATTTGCAATAAACAATTTAAGATCGTTTTTTTAACGAAAAAACAAAAAAAAAAAAAATTAAAACGTCCACCAATTCGTGAATTTTCAAAAAGAAATAAAAATCTTGTGTACTTCTAAAGAAAAACTAATATAGATTAAGAGAGAAAAAAAACAACAAAAAACCTTCTACGTTGCGCAGAGAGACTGGTACACTGCCCGCCATTTTCCTCCGCCGAAAAAACATTCGTTTAAATTACCTTATGCCACGACGCCATTTTTCATGTTAAATGTTTATAAGAAATGTTTTTGTATACCTTAAGACGTATAAAATAAAGTCCCAAAATATTTTTTTAGTTCATTAATTAGTAATCGAGAAATAAATTTTTTAAAATTGATCCATTTTACGGCATGCCTGAGTAGTATAAACTCTTAATTCGACATAGACACTAAGCAATAAATTTAACAATTCTACGCGTAATTTCAAATGTTTGTTATTTCCTAAACTATCGACAGGGAACAAAATATTTATGTGAATTCTATTGTTTCCGACGCTCGTCATAAATTTGCAAATTATCACTATAAAATTTATTTTCAAGATCAAGCGAATATCTGCATTTATGCAAACTGCAAAACTAAAGTTCAGTTTCAACAGAAAACTTAATTAAAGAAATTTCGCGTGAAAGCTACCAATATCCAAATGATACACATCAATTTTCTACCATAAATTTGGTTTTAAAATTTTATGAAATTTCGAATATTTATAGTATTGGAAATTAGGAAGGGCACAATACAATTTTTAATGATAATTTTGTTAATTTCGTGGTACTTGTTTGACCTTGAGAAATTATTATTTATCCCGAATCCGGCATTCCTTTTAAATGCTATTCTAAAAATCTATTTTCTGACTCGTTAGACGTAAGATTTAAGAATAATTTTCTTTCGTCGCTTAAAGTTCCGCTATTGATCCTTTTAATTACTTTACACCGTGGTTCGTAAAAAAAAACAGAAGCATTAGACTGTAATACATTTAACACCTAAGGTAAAGTTTAATAAAATAAAAAGCACGTAAAGAAAATCACTTAGTGACATCTATGAAATCAGTTTCGAACCATATCAACAAGTTTTTGATGAACAAAGGACACTGCACTTACCGTCGTCATGTTTGTAACCTGTAAAAGGGGTCAATGTTCTTTTTTTTTTCTGATGATTCTGGTCAGGACATTAGGACAAAATTGTGAAATTATTGAATTGTCATCCAAAATGAATACGTATGTAATTTGTCAAATTATTCAGACGTTGGAAAGTCGGTGAAAATTGATTTGTAAAATTCCATTAAACACTTACATACAGACATACAGGTCAATCTAATAAAAACGTGTTAAAAGTGTCCTATTCTGAGAAAACCGGTCGTGTAGCGATATCGGTAGGAAAGTATCTTTTAATCTTGACCATACGTGACAAGATGACCTACAGAATTAAAAAGATACTTTTCAATATTGAATAAAAAGCTATAATTTTTCTTCGAAAAACGGCTTTAGTGTCTGGGAAAAGATAAATGTTGTTTTGTGAAATTTTTCAGAACATACAGAGAATATTTGAAACCTATTTCTTGATGAGGAATAATCGTGTTTGAACGCAAGGGATAAAGTCGCCGCGAAAACACCGACTACCACATTGAGCGGGTGTGTAAATAAATAGACAACTACCTGTATTTGTAAGACAAAATCGTGTCAATGTGCAATCAAAGTTTAACGGTAATTATGAAACGAACCGAATTTAGGCGTCGGTCAAAGTGTGAGTTTAACTGGCATTAGATTAAAAAAGAAAAAGAAGATTGTTACTTTCTAAAATACTAGTTAAGAAAGGCGAAGAGGGGACTCCAAAGCGAATGAAGTGATGCACGGCAAAGGAAGGCATAGTGTATTAATTGGTTGGTTGAGAAATTAATTGATACGAATAAATTTAATAAGATTTGTAAATAATCGTGTATAAATTTAATTAAATATAACGTTTTTAAATTCTATAATAAATTTATTTTTTGGTGACGCCGTGATCTGTGGTGTATCTATTACACGGTATTACAATTCCAGTCAAATGAACAACCTGTTACTGAATAAAATATGTACTAAATTGACTAATTTAAAATCCTAAATAATCAATTACAAAGATCCCGTCGTGGTCGCCAATTATTACGTGACCAGTCAAATAAATGACCAGTTACGTAATAAAATTGTTTTCTTTAAAATCTACAAATCTCTATCTAAAACTCAAGGATACACTCTAAGGAAAATTCTCAGAATAATCACAATTTCGTATTTACCTTTCAAATTATTATTATTATTTATATAATTCTACAAGGTTTGAAAATATTTTGACAGCTGCTGAAGGAAACGAATTCTACAATTTATATACAAATTACAATTAAAATTTCAATTTATCGCACACTTATACACCCATACATAAAAATAATTATAATATGTTTGTTATCTAGCCTGTATTGTCTGATTATCAAAAATTCTGCAACCCTCGCCGATTATTCCTGGTTATATTGACTGATGTTATTCGATTGCTTCTGAAATCTTGTACAGCTGATATTTTCGTTGACTCTATATCGTTAATTTTCGGAGTATTTGTCTGAATTTATGTAATCTCTGGTGACACGGGGGAAAATTAAAGGAAAACCTCCAAGAGGAAGAAGGAGAATGGAAATGATGAATACCGAAATAGCAGGAATTAAAGACTTCTTCCTATTAACAAAATTAGCCAGATGCCGGAACTTATGTTCGTGACGTGCAACCTCCCGAATGGGAGATGCAACAATAATGATGATGATGATATTATTTACTATCGGTACGACGCATTGATGAAAATAAGCAATATCCTTTATTTGATTTTGGTTTTAACATAAATACTTTTTAAACAACAAATTCATTTAAAATACTACCGAATTTATAACGGACTCGGTGAAAAAATAAAAAATTTGACGGAGTTAAATATAAATGAAAATTAGAGTGAATATCTTGAATAGAATGAATGGAGTGAATGTTTTTTAAAAACTTATTCTACGTGATCGTACGGATTAGCCAGAAATTATAAAAATAATTGGCCAGAAAAATATTAAAATTATTTGTATATTTTGCGTATACGAACTTTTATTTTATTATTATTATTATTACTACAACATCTGAGAATTTTCCTGAACTTCTTAATTATACTTATTACCTTACAACACTTATTAGGAGCGCATTTGCGACTTCAATTATTATTTAGTATGTATAATTACCGTTGTACATATTCCAAATATATGTTTTGATTTGATTTGATTTGATTTGATAATTTCCTGTTATGCCCCATTATGGCTAAAACGCCATAACGATAAAGGAAGCATAAAATAAAAAGACGTTCAGTCATGTTTCATGCGCTGAGGATTCCGACGATTAAATTAAACATAATTATAATTTACGTTTACACAATATTAAATTCAACACAAAGAAATCCGATTTTTCGGACTGTTTTAATCTTTTCGCTAACTTGAAAAGTCAGTATTATACAATACAACACTGTATTCGCATGAAATTAACAGCGATAATCACGATTCGTGGTGTGATTTTTGCTTTTCTGAAAAATGAGTTTCTGCCCTTTTTCCCCTTAAAATTTTGGGGATGGGAAAACAATTTTGCACGCTTAGTACACCATACGCGTGTGTCTTCATGCAAAATTACAATTAAATTCATTTACACCAAAAAAATAACAGTTTGTGTATTTTTTGGAAACAGCTTTCCCTTTTCACCCCTTAAAGTCCGAATTTTCAAAACAGCATTCTTATTCGACATCTTCAGTATATGCATGATATTCGCATGTTTTTTCTTGTTTTTCTTGTTTTTTTTTTTGTTTTTTTTTTATTATGTAATGTGACCATTACATGGTTCGACAAAAAATTAACAAAATAAAACCAAAATCATTAAACAAATAAATAAAATATTAAAAATTTAATTTAATAGACTATCGGGCAAATGGTGTGAGCGTAAGTGTGCGTATGTGTGTAATCCCGTTGTCGGCTAGGGAGAAAGGAATTTTGCATCGTCACCCACGGAGGACTATTCGGAAAAAATGAATAGTACGAGTCATAAAGAACATGCCGACGAAAAACAACGACTGGAATGAGCCGGAGTCGAGGGCAAGCAAAACCGTCTAAAAAAGAGCGAAGTCAGTCTAATTTTTGTCACGGTCGAAGTCGGTACGATATAGTTTTCGGTCTTGGTCATCGGACCAGTAAAAAAGTGAAAAATTCGCTCAAGTTGGCCACTGGCTGTAATTCGACTGTTAAAAACGCGAAAGCTCGTAATTCCGATTGTTATAATTAAAAAAGTGTACGGTGTATAATTTGTTAATTGTTCCTAAAATACCGCGGACCGAATTTCCCCCTGCAGCAGACCTACCGATTTAAGGGACCAACGAGACACCGCCATCCAGGATCTTGCACCACCCGGCCGACAACAGAGATACGTATTGAATTATTTTATATTTATTAATCGTCGTAATATTATGTTCGTATCTAGTTTAATTAACGTGTGTTTTTAGCGGTCGACCGTCCCAGTAAAATAGTTGTAGATAAATTTTAAAATACAAATCTTTAAAACGCAACCCATTTCTTGGCTAATCTAATAATTAATAATAATAATAATTAATAAAATAATAATTAATAATTCCGCGGACTAAATCCGTGGTGGCATCCCTGGACGCGAGTCAGACGCTTTGCAGCGTAGTACCGTTTCATTTGGCATCCCTGGTGGGGAGTCAGACGCTTTGCAGGCGTAGTACCGTTTCAATTATTATTATTATAAATAAGTTGCTGGTCTCACTGAGCAAGTATGCCCGTGTTGTGAGTACCCAACACTCTTATTATCGTTTATTCTAGAAATCAAACTTATAAGTAATTATTCTTATTACTTAAAAGCCGTGATTTTTGGTTTTCTCCAAAATGGGAGTTTGCCCTTTTTCCCATCGAAAATTTTGAGGGTTTTATTAAAAATGTTCACACTTCTAGTAAACCATATGAGGTACCCTCATGCGAAATTACAATTTGGTAAGCCCATTTGCGCCAAAAATATAGCAGTTTGCGTACTTTTTGGTAACGGGTTTTAATCCCATTTCACCCCTTAAAATCCGAATTTTCAAAACAGCGTTTTTATTTGATATCTTCAGTATATACACTGTGTTCGCATGAAATTACACGTGATAATCATGATTCATTTGGTCTATAGCGCAATTTTTGGTTTTCTCGAAATGTGGTTTTGCCCTTTTTCTCCCTTAAAATTTTGGGAATGGAAAAAAGGTTTTGTACACTTTTAGTACACGACATGAGGCATCTTCGTGCAAAATTATAATTATGGCGACCTACTTTCACCAAAACTATAACAGTTTGTGTATTTTTTGGAAATCAGTTTTTTTTTAGCCCTTTTTCACCCCGTAGAATTCGAATTTTTAAAAAATCGTTCTTATTTGATATTTTCAGTATATACATTATATTCACATGAAATTACATGTGATAATCCGAATGGTCTATAGCGTGATTTTTGGTTTTTTCAAAAAGATGTTTTGCCGTTTTCCCGCCTTCAAATTATGAAAAAAATTTGCACACATTTAGGAGACCATATGAAGTATTTTTGTGTGGAATTTTAATTCGGTAAACCCATTTGTACCAAAAATATTGCAGTTTGTGTGTTTTTTGGAAAACAGTTTTTAGCCCCTTTTCACCCCTTATCTCTTCAGTATGTACATATGATATTCATGTGAAATTACATGCGATAATCATGATTCGTTTGGACTGTAGTGTAATTTTTGGTTTTCTCAACAATGGAGTTGTGCTCCTTTCCTCCCTTAAAATTTTGGTGTTTGGGGGAATTTTGCAACGCATTTAGCACACCATCAAAATCAAAATATCTTTATTGAGGAAACAGAAACATTCAATCAAAATTTCAGTTCTACTTATCCATTAAATTAATTTGATTTCAAAACTCTGAAGAATTGTACAGATTCAATTTATAAATTATTAGTAATCAAGAAGTAATTTTGTTACATTTATTTTATTATTCAAGCAAAGATAGATATACATAGTGTGCACATATTTCTTTAATGCAAGGAACTGAAATGTTTTTTTTTTTTTTTTTTTTTTTTTCATGGGTTCGTCGACATGGACATTGGCCCAAGAACAGTGGAATAGAGAGAAAATAGAGACTCAGATCCTTACACGATCAGAGATAGCTGACAGAAAAGAATCGAGAGCTAGAATAACCGAAGGAGAAGGAAGGGAGAGAATGAATGAAGCACAGTATGGAGCGGGAATACCGTTTTGTAAGAGGAAGGAATAAAAAGAAACCTGTTCAGTTGATAATTACGAACAAATGAAAACATAATATGATCGGGATCAGAAATACATTGATCGCCGGGAGGGTGCAATGGACAATAAGGAGAAGGCACGAGAGAATAACGGAACAATGAGGAAGGGAGCAAACTATGCCCAAAACGCAAGCGGCAAATCGCAGAGAGATTAGAACGGCGCATAGAAGGAAAGTTAATAAACCATGGAAAACGTGGAAAACTGAAATGTATTAAATTGGTTTTGTTCAACAATTGATAATTTTGACAAAGAGTGTTATTTTTTTTAGCACAAGATAAATATTTGAAATTCGTAAGTTAAATGCTATCAGAAAACGTCACCAGCTGTCATGGGGGGGGGAGATAATAGAAAAAGGATGTGAGTTATAGAAAAAGAATAAAATATGTATAAGTTGTAATGGCTTAATATTTTATTAAACAATAATAAAATCTTAATTAAAACACATAATTTTCGTGGGTTTCTGGCAAATTATTCATGATTACGCGCCTTATGGTCAGTTGATTTTAAATTTTGAATGCTCCGGGGGGGGGCAGCTGCCCCCCGGCCCCCCGCTGGCGACGCTAATGAATACATTCAAGTTTAGACAATTGATTAGCCCGATTAATATGTGACATTTGAAGGTCAAACAAAAAAATCTAATGATTTGTGAGCAAAATACTTGGAAATATAATATTGGTGGATTTTAAAACGAGATGTGAAACGAGTTATAATACTAATTATTCACCTTGCGATTTTATATTTAGTAATATATAAGATAAATTTATAGGCTAATCAATCTGTCGAGAAACGCCTGGTCATTCTACCAAATTTTAATTTAATGTGCCTTGTACCTACTGTTAAATACAAAATTTCTAACAATATTCAACAGAAGTTTTAAATTTAGGAATTGTAACTGAAAAAAAGTTATAACGGTTTCTTTTAACAAATGTTCTGTTTTTCAAAAAAAAGGTTATAAAACTTAAACTTTTCTCTATAACCCAAAATTTGAATTCTACCAGTACTACAATAATAAATCTTAAAACATTTGTATAGGATATTAATTTAATTATTCATTGATTTTTTAGTTCTAATATTGTAAACAATAAACTCAATGATGCCTGTTTCGCACTGGATGCAGAACTGTACGCAATTACACACTACTTTTACTACATCGTTACAACTCACATCAGAGCCAGTGATTTCCTCCTGGTTACTGATTCCCTACAGTCTTTGAACATGATTAGGAGCCAAAAATTCAACAACCCGCTAATTCTAAAAATATATTACTACTTATACGAATTACAGCTAATGGATAGTCACGTGTCGCTGCTGTGGGTTCCTGGGCACATTGGAGTGCCTGGTAATGAAAGCGTCGACGGAGCAGCACGTTCTGCCTTGCTCTTGCCAATGCCACAGGACGTAGAGCTACCCTCATCAATTCCATATACATTCCTAAAGGCGTGCGAAAACCAGTGGAAAACTGAATGGGCAGCTGCTACAACATTACTAAGAACCATTAAACCCGCAGTTGAAACATGATGGCCACCGGAAGAAACATCCGAATACGAGTTTAAAATCCTCAGCCGGCTGCGAATTGGCCACATCGCTATTTCGCACAAACATATAATTGATAAAACGCCGCCTCCGGCTACATGCCCCTTGTACAGCCAGACAACCATAGCGACAGTTTCCCACATAATACTTACCTGCCAAAAGTTTACTATGTTGCGGAGGCAACTACGCCCACTCAGAGATATAGGGCAGACCCTCTTAAATGAGGTAATTTCCATCAACAGGATTATTGCCTTCATTAAAATGAGCAACTCAACTCAGCATATTTAAATTATCCCCCTCCCTTGTGTGTGCTGTAATGACCATAGTAGTTACACACAACACATACAAATTAAGGAGGGAAAAAAATAAGGTAAAACTTGTTACTATGAACTCGCGAACAATAAATTAATTTTTCAACAAAACAAAATATTAAATCAATTTAACAGTTTTGTCCGGTGATTTGCAAATATAATTTTCTTATAAAATATAAGATTCGTAAGAAAACAAAATTGAAAATTATAACACCACACAAAAGTACATAAACTGCAATGTAAATAAAAGTAACCAATCGAAATATATTTACACATCGTCGAATCACCTATTTCGTAGAGTGATCATATCATGAAGCCTAAAAAACAAAAGTTCGAAAGTTATTCCCAAGACAATCGTCGTAAACACCAACTCATATTATTATCATGTTAATAGTTTTTACACGGGTCGGCTGAAAAGTTATGCGCACATGCTTGTAGAACGCGAACAAAATGAGCTACAGAAGTGCGCCTGATGGCATTTGTAAGTGACATTCCTCCTTTATACGCATGCGCAGTTTGAAGTCCTTGCGTCCATCCAGTGTGCTGTGAGCAGCGTAAATATGGAGAGACGTGTTCTAATGTCAACGAGATGGGTTAAACAGCGTGCTGTGTTATATAACAGCTGAAAAAGTGAATCCTACTGCGAAATTCATCGTCGTTTAAAGGATGTTTAAGGTGACGGTGCTGTTGATAGGTCTACTGTTAATCGATGGGTAATAAAATTTCGTGATTGCGAGCCTGGAAAAGCCATAATTGTTGATGAAACGCGCAGCGGACGTCCGATCATTGCCACAGTCGATACGCAAACTTGTTGATGATTTGATTCAAAATGACCGGCGAATCACTCAACAGCGTATTGCAAATCATGTTGGAATATCCAAGGAACGTGTCGGCTTCATTATTGAACAACCGGCATATCGTAAAATCTGTGCACGATGGGTACCACGCCGTTTAACAGACGAGAACAAACAGCGTCAATGAGAAAGATGAAGTTTGAACCGATTCCACATCCTCCTTATTTCCCCAATCTTGCACCTTGCGATTTTTATCTTTTTCCTCTCGTGAAGAGAGACCTCAAGAGTAATCATTACTACACCTCATATGATGAAGTGAAAGCAGCTATCAAATCCTGGATTCGAGAAAAGTCGGAAGAATTTTTCAATGACGGAATGAAAAAACTTGTTACACGTTGTTGGGAGAAATGTGTTAGTCTTAACGGTAATTCTGTTGAAAAATAAATAAATTATTTGAAAGCTTAAGAATTGTACTTTAATGTACTTTTTGCCCGATCTCGCTATTTCTTTTCGTTTGTGTTCTACAAGCATGTGTGCATTACTTTTCAGCCTACCCTCGTGCTCTACGATAATTTTAAATAAAAAGATGTAAAAAAATTTAATGAAAAGCTTTCATTTGTTAGTACAATGAAACAAGCAAGATGAATGTTACAAGTGCATCAAAAATTAGGGTATTTTGAAACGGTGAGATAAAAGTGTTGGTTAATATATTGTAACGGTTAAATAGACGGTTATGAATTTAGCTCCTCATGAAGGATGCCAAATGCAATGGCGGTACTATTTAGAATTTTGCCCTCAGGGATGCCAACCATGAGATCTTTTTTGGAACCCGTAGATTTAAAATTATTAAATTTTTGATTAGACTAAAGTTGTTTTGTTTTTTTATAATTTAAATATTCATCTACACCTATTTTTCATGAATGACCAACCGCTGAAACTTCTACGGAAGATGAGAGAACAATCTATGCTCAAAGCTGCATGATGGGAGTCATCATTAAATATCAACCCCGACTTTGATTTTGTTTAGCAGAAACAAAATTTTACCATTCCCTTAGATAACTGTCACTGACTCGTTGAGAGCAGACCAAGTTAAACGATTCTTTTCGAACGGCAAAAAGCGACCTAAAGATGAGTAATTACTGGAACCGAAGGTAAAACGCAACTAACCAAAACTGAAAACCTTCATTGGATTGGTTATCCCACCGATGACAGGATTTTAAGCACACGAACATTTTCTCTGTCACCACATTTTCTGAAAAAAATTTATTTTATTATTTATATTCCGTTAGTGCAACGCATTACAATATAAATTGCTATTTTTTAAACCAACACTTTTATTTCATTAATTTAAAACCCCATTTTATGGATCTACAAAAATTATTTTCCTTATTGCATTAACACGAAAACATAACTTTCTTTAAACCGTTTTAATATCGTTTGATTTTACATTTTTTAGTTACGTTTGTAGACAAATTATAATTTTAAAGATAAACGAAAAAAAGTAATCTGAACGATACACAAATTTTATGCGAATAAGGAAAAAGAATAAATTTTTTTGTATAACAATTTTAGTTTTAAATAATACGATTTGTTACACTAACGGCCAGAAATAATTAGTTTTGATTTTTATTTGCACTTTTTATCTATCTGACTTTTTCAGCCGCAAACCCTATACATCTGCAACAAAATAATCATAAGTAACTTATTCCTGAATTTTTTCCCCCAAATCTGTAGGTGCAGATTTATCTAGATGCCAATTTTCGTAAAAATTATTCTTGCCGTTTTCGAGATCCTAACGAACCAAAATTTGCAAGAATATAAGATTATATAAACCAGAAGGTCTAGTTTAAAAAAGTCTTTAAGAAAAAAATACAAAAATTTAGTTGCAATAAAATTTCTGGATAATTTAAAGCAATGTTAATGACACCATCGCGTAATATATTTTTAATTGACCTTTAGATTTTTTATGGAAGTTTTTTAATCAATTTTTAATTTATATGAAATTAAAAGGCTTGTAAATTTGCATTTTTTTAAACCCTTTTAGCACTCAATATTTATCAATGAGGAGGACATTATTCTTTCGCACCAAAGACAGTGCGTAAAATAAACGTTGTGAAAAACTGTTATAAAAACCTGCTTTGAAATAAACTGCTGAGTATATTTTTTTAATACTGATATCGTCAATTGAAGTTTACTTTTTTATCAGTATTATATAACTATTATCTCGGGATCCAGAGGTCTTTTCCTCATAATGCGGTCCGAAGGATTGAATTTTTTTGTGAATATATGTGTGTTTATAAAATATCGAACACGATAATAGCACGTTTAATTTGCTTAAAATAATGAAACATTTTTTGATTTACTATAGGACTGAAGCAAAATGAATAGCGTTACAACCCGAAACATTATGCTGAAGTTAAATGAATGGCGAAAATCCGGTGTAAAGTGCGACATAATTCTTATCATTGGCGAGCAAGAGTTTCATGCGCATAAGCACGTTCTCGCAGCTGCCGTTAAATTTTTCGAAAAGTTATTTACAAGTGACTTTGCCGAAAAGGAGAAAAACGCCATCACTTTGAAGGATGTTGACCCGGATGGATTTAGATTACTTTTGGACTACATATATACGGGAGAAATTAAAATAGATGACGACAATTTTGAACAGGTTTTATCTGTAGCTGATTATTATCAAATTGAATGTTTGATAAAAAAATTATTCGATTATGCGACAAGTAATATTAATATTAATAACGGATTTTATTATTACCGTTCAGCATATTCTGTTGGAAATGAGAAGATAAAAGAATTTTCAAAAGAATTTATACGAAACGATTTTCTTTCGTGTTCGAATTCTGCCGTGTTTCTTGATATAACACATCCAATTCTGCTTGAATTTATCGACAGTTCGATAAAAGATGAATTAGATAGATTTAAAATTATAATGAAGTGGATTAGGAGTGATTGGAATAACCGATCCGATTATTTGTCGGATCTTATTAAAAATGTTCATTTTGCTTACATTAGCAATGATGTAATAGTTGAGAACATTTTGGATTGCCAGTTGGTAATAAACAATCTGGAAATTATTAAAGCTATAAAGGAAAGAAAAAAGCTGAAACATACACTGAAGATTTATGGTATGAATGGATCCGATTTAATAAGATTAGATATAGTCAACGCGAAATTAGAAGCAACACACATGATAGTAAAGACAAAAGTGTATTGTGATAAATTCCAAATCGTTTCTTCTACCGACGGAATATTTGTATCTATTTTTAGAAATGGTTATTATGGCAACAGGTTATATCGTTTTAAAAATCATCAGTGGACATTTTTAACGGATTGTTTTTGTGATTTGACCACAGTTAATCGAAGTATAGTGTGGTCAAAAACACAGAATACTATTTACGTAAATAATCTTGAATCCATATATTTTTACCGATCAGCGGATCTCAAAGGTAATTTTTCGGATGAGAGTAAGCGCATAAAAAGCATGTATGGATCATTAAATTGCTATAATGATTTTATTTATGCGATAGGTTCTTGCTCTGATGGTATGCATTATATATTACGATGCGACCCGACTAATAAAACATTTTATTTGAAGAGCCAATTATTAGAATGTTTCCTAAATACGGTAAGCGCCATTTTAGATGACAAAATGTTTATCATAAGCGGCGGCTTAGTACAGATGTACGATATTGCGAAAGATCAGTGTACAGTAATAGAAGACAATAAACAAAGAATTATTCCTTACCATTCGTTAATCGCATATCAAAACCAACTTTATGCAATTAGAGAAAAATGGGATGTTATTGATGTATTTGATCCCTCAAAAATGAGTTGGACCGAGGAAATTCGTTTGGAGACAAATGGTAAACGTGTGTTTAATATGAAATAAGTCATTCAACAATATTTAAATATAAAGTAAGCTAAGCGTGTTAGTTTCATTTTATCGTTATTATGGGGTATTATTAATTTTTTAAATTTTTGTTCTTTATTTTTATAGCCGTTATTGATCTTTAGTTATAGATAATACAGTTTTAAATTTTGCAAAATATGCACAGTATATACATTCTATAGAATAATTTCTTAAGCGTTTATAAATTCCGTATACTGATTATGGACTTTTTACAAAAAAACATTTTTTGAAAAATAGAACAACATTCCATTTATAAATTAAACGTTTACAGTACTTAGGTATAATGATAAATTTTGAAGTTAATATTTCCATTTCACATTTTTCTTTTTTTTAGCGCTGTTAAAATATCTTTAAATAAATATTTTTGAATATTTTTTTTTTCTGTTATTCTTGTATACTGCAATATACGTATATCACATTAAAATGTGGAAGTACTGCTTTCTAGAGACAAATTTTTTAATTTCAAAATGATTGATGATTTTAGAAGATAAAAAAAAAAAAAACATTTGAAGTAATCAATAGGAAGTTAATTTTTCTGTGACCGCATCTGAACCCTATCAGGTTAAAAGAGAAATAAGAAACTGGCGACCAATTTCATGAAATGACTATTCAGTATATTCGAAAATCGAAAACAGTCACGTGTAGTACACCACGCATAACAGTATTTTCACATACTGATTTGTGTGATACATTTGAATGAGAACGATTTTTAAAATTCGCGACTAAAAATCTGTCTATTCAGTTACATATATGTACATATGTGTTTTTAACTATATCGTGAATTCTGTAGGCTATTAATTCTATTGAGAAAAATATTAAATAAGCTAAATTGATTTAAATATTATTTTAAGCAACCGAGGGAGTATAAATTTATTACATCGGAATTAAAAATATAAAACTTGTCATGATAGAAGTAATGTAATAGTTATGTATTGCGAATATATTGGTAGCAGTTCTGGTGCAAGTTTGGGAGCAGACAGAAGGACAACCGAAATATTCAGTCACCACTGACCGGAATGAAAATAGAAAAAGTGAAAGTAAATGATAATTCTTTGTTTGGTAAATAAATTATTAACAGTTTGGGAAGATCAGATGTCCGCCTTTTAGATATGACATTTAAAGAGAGAGTAATTTGAAAAGACGAGGTGATAGTCTGTGGGAGGCAATAACTAACCCAATTCCCGGTGCCTGAGTTCACAAATAGGCCAAATTTCCTTTTGGTTCCCCCCAACTTTCCCCGATTTCTCTTTCCTTTTCCCTTTCCTCCACATTTCTGATAATCTAATCGAATTTTTATAATCTACCCCGCATTACAGTTTTGGAGCTCAAATTCACTCCACTTGGACGCTTCTTAAACTATTTCCAACCGATAATCCGAACGTGTCTCAGAGAACGGCTCCCAACCCTTCCCTCCTAGACAGAACCTCTGCAGAAATCCAAACCCTTTTTATAAAGAAACCGAAAATTTATATTCAAAACTCGAATCTAGCCTTAGCTCCCACTTCCCCCCATTTACGATCGTACATAATATTTTTTAAAATTTGGAACGTAAGTATTCAGAACTAAATTCGTGTATATTTTTTATTTTCCTCGGTTTCAAAGATATAACTTCCCCTTCTCTCAAACTAAATTTTCGATCATACAAAATGTATGTTTCAGAGCACGCCCTGCAAAAGCACATGCATGTTCCAGTGTACACTCTACATTATACATTATTATATTACTAGCGGACCCGGCAGACGTACTCCTGCCTGATCGTTAGCTTATCTGCTATTAGCGGATTGAGCAAACCGTTTTTCGATATTCGAATTTTCTACTGTTGTCCAAACCAAAATCTAAAAAATAAGTGCAATTTCTCATTATCTCGCATGGTTCAATTTTCGTGAAACTTAAAATTTTTTCAACAAATTTAATGAAATCGTAAAATGAGGGCCTACACAGTTGAAATGTGAATGAGTGCGATATAATAACAGTTAGATGATGGTAACAGATGTGGTAGGTAGACAATTTGGACCGGGGCAGCAGTCCATTTTTTTGATTCTGTCTCTTTTTATATATGAACTTTTTATTTTAATTTACGAAAAATCTAAACGATTAAACAAAAGAAACTAAAACAAAATGTGTACATATCTTTTTTAAATATAGTATCAAACATTACTTTGTTGTTTTCTATATTCGTTTACACGTTCTGCTGTTATTTTAGGTCTCTGTCGTATGTCGCATGTCGTCTGTCGCTGTCGCCATCGTATGTCGTCTGTCGCCCGTTGCCTGTCGTCCTGTCGCCTTGACGCAGATGATTATCACTCAAAATCTAAATCTCACTACTACAACTTCTGCAAAAGACGCGCAGCGCGCAAGAGATGGCAGCGTACTGACAAAACTACCTTTAACAAGCTTAGTAAGCAGACGACCGAGCTAATTCAGGAGATGAATTAGAGTTCGCTTAACGAATATCTAGTTGAACTCTCACCTACAAAAGCTACGGACTACTCTATATGGAAAGCCACTCGGAGGATCAAGCGTCCATTCATTAGGGAAGTACCTATCCGTGATCAGCATGGAAATTGGATCAGGAGTGATGAGGCGAAAGCTGAAGCCTTTTCATCTTTCTTAGAAAATACTTTCCGGCCAAACGTCACATCTTCTAACGATGAAATCACGATCGGGTCAGCAGACGACGTTCCATTCTCGCCATTTACACCGAAAGAAGTCGCCCAAGAGATTAAGAAGCTAAATTTCAAAAAAGCACCTGGAATTGACAAAATTTCAGCTAAGATGCTCCAAGAACTACCAAAAAAAGCGATCGTATATCTTGTTTATATTTACAATGCCATCCTGAGAACGAAGTATATTCCAAAGCAATGGAAGCAAGCGAAAATTATTGTAGTTCCCAAGCCAAACAAGCCTCAGATGGAACTACAATCTTATAGACCTATTTCGCTGCTGTCGATTCCCAGTAAATTATTTGAGAAGCTCTTTTTAAAAAGACTCAAGCCCATCATCGACCAGGAAGCCATCATTCCTGATGCACAGTATGGTTTTCGCTGTAAACATTCTACTATCGATCAAATCCATCGAATCACAAGACTGATAGAAAATGCAATGGAGGACAAAAAATTTTGCCCGGCGATCTTCTTGGACGTTGAGAAGGCACTCGACAGAGTATGGCATGAAGGCCTGCTCTATAAGCTGAACCGTTTCCTCCCTGGAAACCACTGCGAAATACTCAAGTCCTATCTGCACAACAGAAGCTTCAGGGTTAAGTACAACAATGCTCTGTCAATCGACGATTGGAGCAGGAGTTCCCCAGGGGAGTATCCTTGGACCACTGCTCTATCTCATTTATGTAGCTGATACCCCCCAAAGCGACCATAACTACGGAAGTGGCCATGTTCGCCGACGATACAGCCATCGTTTCGGTAAACAACTCATACAATCAAGCATTTGCAAACCTACAATCTGCAGCTGATGAGGTCTGCAACTGGGCGAGAAGGTGGAAAATCAAAATAAATGAACAAAAATCTGTCAGGGTGGATTTTTCACTTTGCCCTAGCACCTACATACCTAAGGCCATAAACGAGAAGTTCATTCCAAGATCTGACTCAGCAAAGTACTTGGGAATGCATCTCGATAGACGCATGAACTGGAAAGTTCATGTAAAGAAAAAGCGCGAGGAGCTTAACATCAAATTACATAAACTGTATTGGCTAATAGGGTATCCGTCACCTATGAATATGACCAATAAACTTCTCATCTACAAAATGACCCTTAAGCCTGTATGGACTTATGGCCCGCAGATATGGGGAACAGCAAAAAAATCGAATCGACTCGTCATTTAGCGATTTCAGAATAAGGTCCTACGCCTAATAATGGCTAATGCACCGTGGTATATAACGAACACTCTCCTTCATCGAGATCTGCAAGTTCCGGAGATTGACCAGGTGATCGAAACCTATGCGAAAAAGCACGAATACCGACTCCACAACCATCCGAACATCACTGCGATCGAGCTCCTTAACATCGGGAACGATACGAGAAGGCTTAAGAGAATTAAGCCACATGAACTTGTGTGCCTAAGCAATCTTTAAAAATACCATAACTAATGACCGAGGCAATGGCCAAAGTCAATTAAGAATGTGGTTTTTTTTTTCTTTTCCCTTTTATTTTATTTTATTTTTTTAAACAATTTTTTTTTTTTTTTTTACTATTAACAGTATTTGTGTATGCCCTCCTTGGGCAGTTCAATAATAAATAAAGAGTTTAAAAAAAAAAAAATTTAGGTCTAAAACGCAACGGACGAGCATTTAGCAGCCAATGTGATAGGCGTCTCTTTATATATAATAGCTTTTTTACAATATTTAAATTTTTTTTTTCTTGCTACGGGCATTCCTCCTTTATTTACAAATAGAAAACGAAAAAAAAACATTACGTATATATACATATATATATATATTAATTATAAATTGCGCTATATTTATCTAACCAAAATACTTTTCTTTATATAACTTTTTGACATTTTATTTTTTTATTACTTTTAAATTGTTTTTACAAATGAAATTTTGTATTATTTCGTTACAAAATCTACTTTCATTCTATATCCTAAGTGAAAAATTGTTTAGTTTTCTTTTATTCCTACTTGTTCGGACTTCAAATTATTTCACTTTTTAAATTTTCATAAAGACTGCAGCGTTCACATATACTTGTTTTATTTATTTTTCCTATATTCTAGCGATTGAAATACACCAATTAAAAAATAGAGTGATCCCCCAGTCATCACGGAAAGAGCTGTGGATTATTTTTCTAGTCTTTCCGCTTTTTTAAGAGTGTATTTTTTTAAATTTCGGTCCATAAATATCAGAATTTTTCGAATTTTATATTTTCCCCGTATTTTAGAGGCTTCAGTGCGTCGGTTAAAAATTAAATCAATACCACAATTCATATAGAACTGGCTGTGAAATATTTTAAACATTTTTTTTTTTTTTTTTTTTTAATTCGATTTTTACATTTTTTTAATATATGGACCATTTAATTTTAAAATGTTGAGGGTTTTATAATTTTCTTATGATCTCACGAAGAAAATAAGTCCGATTGAAAAAATAATTAACTTTACGCTATAGAACGGGCTGTACGATTTTTTTTCTTGAAGCCTCATATAAGAGTTTTTTGAGTTTCTACGGATAAACCTAAAGCAACACTTTGTAGTTTTCTATATTCGCTTATACGTTCCACTGTTAATTTAGGTCTGAAACGCATTGGGAATTTAGCAGTCGATGATATGCGTCTTTTTATATATAATTTTTTTTAAAAATTTAAAATTTTTGTTTCTTGCTAAGATAAATCATAAATCGTAATTACGACTGAAATATAAAATTGTCACTCACCGCACAAATGTGAATATTTTTATACAGTATTACCGAAAGTTACGAAAATACCGATTATACCACGAATACGAATGGGCAATATGCGAGTAACAGACAGGCGGGAAAAAAAATACAAACGTGGACCACCAGTGCAGATTACGAAAGAAGAGTAGCTCCGGTGTTATCCGGAGACTACTTTAAATATCATATACCTAACATGTAACAAATAGGGCTACAACGAAAACTATTCGAAGGCATTAAAAATCGAAAAATGAAATATCCTGGCTCATAATATAAGAGAAAACGATTTGTTTACGGTGGCGGTTAAAGGAAAGGTACATTTCGTCTTCTTCTTCATGCAACCCGATTCGGATGTAGCTTAACAAACTTTTCATGGACTCCAATAATTGACGAAATTTGTCTCGACTTCTTACGACCTGCAATAATTCTCCTACTTTTGTAACTCCAGTTCATGTCTTAGTATTTTGCAGCCAAAAAATCCTTCTTTCCCGTCCCGTTTTCCCTTCTATCGCTCCCATCATTATTGTTTAGAGAAGGTGAAATGTTGGTCTTCTCATAAAATGTGCAAAGAAATTTGTTTTTCGTTTTCTAATTACGTCCATTAGTACCGGATCCGTTCTCATCAATTGTAGCGCACCGCCGCATTACTGTAGTTGCGTACGGATTTCGAATTTGAGTGTGAATAACATTTGTCCCGGTAGTGGCAAATATTCAAAATTCCGTTGCAGGATTTTTTATTTCTCCGTAAAAAGCGAATAGAAAACGCTACCCTTTTTGACATTTTTATGTCTTTGCTCTTTGGCACATAAACTTGAAAAGCGTTACGAAATTGTGCGTCACGAAATTGAGTGTTACCAAACTAGAATGGTGCGTCATAAATATCGAATCCAAATGGACACAATTGACTTTGGCACATAAACTCGAAAAGCGTTACAAAAATGAGCGTCACGAAATTGAGCCTTATGAAATGGAGCGTCACGAAATAGAATGGCGCGCCATAAATATCGAATCCAAATTGATGCATTGTGTCTACGAGGGTCACGCAGAAAGTAAAGTTCCAAAACCTGTCGGGTTGGCGTAATAATGAACGTAAATTAAATTTAAATCTTACATTTTATTGCTTGAACGTTTTACAAAGTTTTTGACATAAGAACCACCAACTTTTCAACACTTACCCTATAACATTTTCCATCCGGTCCAGTGACTCGATATTTTTAAGCAATTCGTCATCCGCCGGATATATATTGATACGGATTCGGTATTTACGGCGCTATCTAGCGATGATGTCGAGCTAGAAATTATTCTCCGATTAAAATCATTAATTTTCGATCTCTCGGCATCATCGTATTGTTCGTTGTCGGCGGAGAATACAGCCGGGATATTTACACGACCGAATAAGTAATTTCCGTTTCTTGTCGAATTTCTTGGCACAGGTAATGTTCAGGAGTTGTGTAAGTGTCCTGGTGTGTGCGGTCTACGACAGCAGGATAACGTTACTGGCAGCAGCGTGAGCCGTGAGAGCCGATGAGCGCTGTAGCAGCTATATGTTATTAATTGATAAGGATTCGGTAATGTACCGTTAGTTTTAGAGTAAAATATCAAGCCGTGTTTTGTCGCGAATTAACTGATCTAGTCGTCGTTGATATATGTTAAATCTTGTTGTGCGGTCGAGTTACCGTTTCGATTAATATTGAGATCTGGTCGAAGTCATCGCTGCGAATGCAACGTTTATTTTTCTAGTCCTCACCGAATGAATTTTTCTTCTGTTACGCGGTTGCATTTTTTTTCCCCGTTATGTTATAGTTGTGACTATATACACGTTATGTTAAAAAGAACGGCTTCATTATTTTTTTTATCTTTATCGGCAAATTTCTTATCGTAAAAGCCTGACGCTCTGCTCGGCAGAGTTGATTCGGTCGTGGTAGTCCGTAATTTACCACTGGCGCCCGCAAACAAAGAACAGTAAAAAGTCAAATCGTAACATTGGGTTCCCGAAAGAGGGACCAGAAAGTCCACGAGTCGTAACACTGGCTCCCGTAACAGGGACCAGACGAAAATCTAGAAATCATAACACTAGCTTCCGAAAGAAGGACCGAAAATCCTCAAATCGTAACATTGGCGCTCCGAAAGAGGGACCCGAGGAAATCGACACCGGCGGTGAACCTTGGTTGCGGAGAAAATTGAGGAAGGGCCAAGCTGCAAATCAAGGCAGAATTGGACGGAATCAGTGAAGGAGAAACACGCCACAGATAAGCTTTTTATTTTTCCGTTGCGATTCGCTTATTCTTTATATTTTTAGGCTATTTCGCACGTGCGAATATTCCATTGATGATTTTTTTTTCTCGTCTCTTTTGAGTGATTATTTTGTGTTCCGCTCTCGCCAAATCTTAATTATTACGAGATATGTCGAATGAGGAGGTATCAGGATGCATCGTGTCCGAGCCAATAATGATATCAATGCTGCGCACGTTAATAAAAAATCAGAGAAAGAGCAGTAAAAGGGCTGATGCAAATTATGAGAAAATCGAGAAACTGATCGTAGAGAATATTGCAAAAATCGATGGTCTGGCTAGTGGTTTAGAGCAGGCCACCAGTGAGTGCGAGCTGAAGTTTCGCGTGCAGCGGAATGAAACTGAGAAAAGTATGGCGAAGCGGGAGAACGGAGAGAATGAATCGAATAATAATAATAATAATAATAATAATGATAATTTTAAACACACCAACAATGATAAAAGGTTAATTACGATGATAATCGTTTTAATAGTAAGAATACGAATACTAATGATAAGGATGACGACGATGTCAGAAATAATAACAATAAGGTTAGCTGGATTAATAATGTAAATGATAAGAATGATATAGGCAATAATAATAATAACGATAAGAATCATGACGATAGCCATAACTTTAATAATAACAACGATACTACGAATAATAATAATATAAATATTAGTGAAGATTCTCGGAAAATGGCCGGGACGAGTAACATTAAAAAATCATGGAATAATCGAAAGGCACGTCAGAAGAGAAACGGTAAAAGTATACAAAAAAATAAGCTATACATAAAATTGAAAGAAATAAAGTACAATAAGGTAGATAAAGTTAAGGAAGGGAAAGAACAACCCAAAACAAACAACATTAATAACAAACTTAAAAATTTGAAATATTTTAATATAAACAATTCCTGCCATGAGGGACGTTGTTCCCGTTGCGGTTTCCGCTGGTGGAAGTATCGGCGTAAAAAAGATTAATATAAATGAAGCGAGCCGAACTCTTCCCGAAAATGACGTTGCCAAAACTAAGTGATAAATAATGTGATCAAGTTAAAATTTAAACTCGTTCGTCTGGCTCAAATAAATATTATGATATCCTCTAGTTAACAATAAGGTTTAAACGTAAGAATTTAATGCATTCTAGTCAAATGGAAAATCAAATTAATCAGTAAAAAAAAATAAATAAAATTAGTGTAAATCGGCCTATGTTAGAGCGAGAGAAGCCGCTTCCCAGCAGAGTGCTAGTTCGAGATCGAGTTAAACCCGATATCTTTGTATGTATGAGTCAGTCTCATTCCTATTTCGTGCGATGAGCACCTTTCAAATTTTGTTCCGTGTTCCTTGCTTGTTTTATCATCTTTGTGTCCTATCTTAACCATTGGTTATCTTGAGTCGATACACGATTGGGTGTTTCCGCAGCTCGTTCGGGCTGCCAAAGTATTATTTCTATTGGTATGGTATTGTATATTGAAGTGTTATCTATATTTTCTGTTTTATTATATATTTTTCATGTAATGTACACATTACATATCCCCATCGCCAAGAAATAAAAATTTTGTAGAAATTTTTATTAAATCAGTTAAATTCCCGGTAGAATATGTACTTGTATAACATTTTGAATAATTTCATCCCCGATAGATATTAAAATTACGTAAATAATTATTATTGTTTTCTAATTTTTTATTTTTTATTTTTTTTTTATTTTTTTAATATACACGTGAACTATTTATGTTTTCACTATCTAAAATTATATACAATATATATATATATTCATCTACATTCCCGTATTCCCTTACACCCTTGCACTTGCCTCACGTGAGTGCACAAGACCGTGCATCGGAGTGGTATTTGTTGTTTATTTAGATTCATTTTTCATTAGGGATAAAATTCGATATAGACGCAATGTTGTCTGTAAACAGACGTTCCGGAATGTTTCCTAACGTCGTTTTCTCCGATCATCGTATCTGGCAATTCTAACATTAAATAAACCGTCAATATGTTTATAATGTAATTCTCGCTGGTTATCATCGATTCTTTTATTTTTCTACATAAACATTCATTGGCGCCAGTTTGCGTCAACATTACCAACATTTTCTGAACATTCTCATCGTCGTTTAAGCATTGCTATTCTCTCTCGGTTTCAACAAAAATCATTTTTAATATATTCCAGCGTGATTCCAGCTGGATTTTATCTTTCTTGATTTTTTTTTTTTTTTTTTACTCGATTATTCTACACTTTTGTTCGCTCGGCGATTGCCCGATCGACGTAATGTGTAACGTGATTCTTTCGCCTATATGGCCCTTCGTCATTTTCTCCTCTATCAAATCGCGCAAATGCATTTTTAGGATTCCGTATACATATAATGTACGGAATCCTTATAAGATGGTACACAAATGACAAAAATATCAAATAAAAATCAATAATTCACGAACGGGGCCTGACTTATAAACTTCAAATTTGGAACATAAATTACAATTAAAATTATCTTTAAAACGATCTATAACTTGAAGATGACCGATTACCCTGGGCGGCAAAAAACGCAAAAAACCGTCAAGAATATATAATATGGTACATAAAACGACCTCAAAAATCACCCTTAAAAAATAATAACTCATCACCCGATAAACCAATAAAGGTGAAATTCGAAATATAAAATTTAAAAACATGTAGATTCCCGCATATTTTTCTAGTTTCCAGCATCGGAGTTTCCATCGCCAAAATTAGACTCCAAGGGGTGTGGAATTCCCAAAATTTTGGAAAAAAATTTTTTACCGCTCATGTGATATATCAATTGGTCAGCTAAAAGAAACAACCGTATTTCATTTTCTTAACGAAATTTTCAAGATGGCGATAATTTCAAAAAATCGCAAAAAATTACGAGTTCCCTTCCCCCTTTGCAGCGGAAAAATCTGATTCGTTCGAATTTAGCATTATGTAAACATAAATATTATAGTTACCTATGAATTAACATACGGAGTAACCCTGAGCGCATGAAACATCATGCTTGACTGAACTTGTTTCATTTATTTATTTATTTATTTTGTATTTGGTTACGTATAACCACTATGCAGATTGATTTCAATGATTCTTCGTTCATGCAGAAGTGTACCACCGGTAAAAAAGTGATACCAACCTCAAAGTTTGTTGTAAAAGTTAAACAAGACAAATGCGCTGAAAGTAAAAAATAATTAGATGAAAGGTATAATACATTTCAGCGTGTTGTAATACACTTAACAATCTTATGGGTTATTCTTCAACAACATTAACTTTTCAAAACCGGCAACAAGTCAAAGTGGTGAAGTAAATGTTCATTATTCAGCTTACAGAAAGTGAAGAATTATGTATATTATTATTATATGTACTCATTAATTAGTTTTTAATTATTGTTGCAATTTAAATTCGATGCTGACTGCAAAAAATTAATGTTAAGTGTGTTTACTTTTTTGTGCACGCTTTGAATTGGTATATTTGTACCACGAGCGGAACAATGTATTTAATAAAATACAACGAAAAGTATTATTTCAGTAAAGTAACACAAAAGTAGCCCTGAAAAGAGTTGTTTGTAACAAAAAGTTCATCTGATCGGGAAATCGTGAAGGTGATAAAAAAATTAAAACGAGACTAAAAAAAAATGATATAATAGAAAAGAAATATTAAAAAAATTGAAATTAACAAAAAGCCAAACTAATAATGAAACGAGCAAATTAAACGGCACACTATGCACCAATATACTACATATGAAATATCGGAAATAAAATAAAGAAGACGCGAAATAGATGAAATGAATGACAAAAACAAAAAAATATTTTGGTTGCCTCCTCTACGTTTGTCTCAAAATTCGGAATAAAAGTTGCTCCGCGGTACATGTTTAATTCTTAACTGTTACGTTATTTCTGTTATCACGATTTTTGTTTATTTGTAATTACACTCTATGTAGACTAAATTCATATTTCCTCTACTGCTTAAAATTATATTTAAATTCATTTAACTTATTCAATTAATCTAATATTAACCAATAACATTAACAGTGTAAAAAGTGCACGGTGAAGTTATTAATGCATATGTACAACACTAAATAGAATAAATAGATCCCTTTATCTGGACATCGCGAGAGATTTCACCGTGAATTCAAAAAAAGTATGTACGTATTTACGGAGGAGCAATAGTAATTTTACTCCAAGTAGTCGGATAAGTGATTATGGAAGCGCGAATATATAATGCTTTTGTGTAGTATGCCGTATGTTCAGGGCGAAACTCGAACTCCTCTCTATTTGCATTATGCTGAAAAATCATTTCCTAAAATTTCTCGCCAGTTTCCTGGTTATAGCGATAAGAAGATGCGTTGTTGTCAGAGAAAAATTTACTTCTTGTTCGTAAAATCACTTTCTATCATTTAAAGTCATCAATCATGTCGAAATAAAGAATTTGGCTCGCAAAACTGGGGTGCCCAGTCGCGATAGGACCATAAATACCTGAAATTCTCATACTAATTCAAATGGACTAACGAACGATTGCATGTGCTGGTCGTTATTTTTACAACAGTTTGCCCCCCCCCCCCCCAGAGCTTAATTATATCAAAAGAGAAGTAAATACGGTGGCGGATAGTCTATCCGGAATGTATAGCGTGGAGAACAGAGAGGAGGATGGATATGTCAGAATCAATAATATTATCATTAACCGAAAATCAGCCATAAAGGATTTACTACAGAATATAGCGGAAAAACAATATTAGAGGATAACTCATGGAAAAAGGTTCGAAAGAGACTTGCAACTTCGGAAACATTAGATAAATACTATCAACTATATAAAAATGTTCCTATTCATTAAATCGCGTAAAAATCGAAATGACGTTTAATGTTTACCAGAATATTTAATCAGCCCGTTAATTTAGGAAGTACATCTTTATTTTGGCCATCCTGGGGGTAAAAAAAAAGTACGTTAGGCATAATTACTGACGATTGTGTCGGAAAAAATTTAAGCAAGGAAGTAAGAAAATAATTAAGAAATTGCGAGATATGTAGAAAGAGATTTTAAACCAATGAACGAAGCGAACAAATCGAAAATAAAAAATATTGTTACGACAAACTCATTAGAGATGCATAGTTTCGACTATACCCCCATCGGGTAGGAAGGGCAGATAAGTCACTCGTCTTTTATGACGTCTTCACCGAACATTGTAAAATTATATCCGATCGGTAAAGCCGCCACACATCGACGATAGTTATGAGAAAATTAAAAGAGTATGTAACAAAGGTGAGGAAACCTAGTGCGTTGATCTGCGATAATGCTACAAGATTCCGAAGTAAATTGTGGGATGAATACTGCAAAGCGGGGAAAGGATAGAAATCCGACGATCTACTCTCCAAAATGCAATACGGTAGAGAGAATGAATCGCGAAATTACAAAACTCTTGCGGTTCTATATGCGTATAAGAACCATAAAACGTGGTTAAAATACATAGGCAGAATGGAAGAGATTTTTAATCACTTAGCGCAAACACTGTTACCGTGTTTTGCCCGTGTTACCTAATGAAAACAGAGGTTCCACATAGATTAATTTATGATAATCTGTCGTTTCCAGAAAACAGAATGTGTATAATTACAAGAAAATCATAGAAGCAGCGCGAGAAAATTACTTGAGAGCCGTACGTGCGCGTAGAAAAATATATAGTAAGACGCGCAACATCGAAGGTACGAATTAGGAGAACGAGTATATTTGAAGAAGAAAAAACATACATACATTGTCAAAGAAATCGAAGAAACACAGTGCCAGAAATTAGATTTATTATACGATGGGGACCAGATTACGATTACGAATAAAATCTCTGACAATGCATAGGAGATTTGCGACGAGAAGAAGAACTGTGTCACTAAGGGGGCATACACAACCATGATAATCTTCGGCTACCGAAATAAAAACAGAAAAATCAGAACTGATAGTTCTGCGACAAATTAAAAAGACGAGGACCACAACAAACGTTAACAGATTTTATTGCGCATTTTAACTCATTTTATAATAAAATATTCTAAATTTTACAACATTTCTCAAACAGAATGTTGCCGGTAAACTAAACGTGCCGCCGGCCGTTTAGGCCTAGTTAATCTAATGTATGTATATATTTTTTTTGAAATACTGTTAACAATTCGAATTTCACATAAGCTCCTCCGATATTCTAATGTCGATTTTTGAAACTGATTTTAAGGTGAATATTTACGGTTGTAATCGGCAAATGTATTACAAACATCTGAAAGAATTAAGTGCGTGAAACTACCGCGTAAAACTGTTCAAATTATTGCTTCTCAAGTCTTATGTGTTAAGTCCAATTAAATTTTAAATCCTTTTCGTTTTCTATGAGCAAGAAATCAAAGATAAGAGACGTGAACAAGAGGAAAATTTCAGCTCTTCAAAATAGAATGCGAATTAAGAAGTAAAATTAAAGTGAAAGAAGTGACCGAAAAGCCACCAATGTTAAAAGATTAATTTTTTTTTATTAATTCATGTACGATACCTTAGTCCCCCCCCACCCACCCACCAAGTCAGTTGACTTGTCGGCGGGTTCCCAAAATAAATGCACACCAGTAAATTTATTTAATCAGTTTAGATTACATGCTTAGTTTCTATAACTTATCATTATTCATCTATAACTACTTTAACAATGTATACATATATAACATACACGCATTTATATACAGCTACATCTACAAATATGCACACCCATACACGTGCATCCACACACCTAAATGTTTTATATAGTTTGGTATTATGATCGTTTTTGTGTTATTATTCACTATTTCCTAGCAGCATTTCCTTTAATTTAGTTTTACTTAATTTATTTTTGTTTTCTTTTATAATATTATTTATCTGAGTATTAAAACCAATTGTTGTCATTTGTCTTCATGTTTGTTTATTAGCGTGTCTTCTATATTGATATTCGTATTGTCTAACGTAACGCAATCTGTAATTACATTTATTTCTTGGAGTTACATCTTCTTCTAGATATTTAATTAGTAAATTGTATTTAAGTATCATTTTTGGGGTAACTATTAAGTGTCTTTTCCTAATATTTGAAGAACTTTTATATTTGAAAGAGTTTCATATTTTTTTCCTACACAGAGTTTCAAATATTTATCCTGTTTACTTAGCGAAATAGCTTAGTTTTAAGATGTAGTTAGATGTAAGAATGATAACATGTAAATTTTGTATGTCAAATAAACGATAATAAGAGGTTGGGCACTCACATAGCCGGCATACTTGTTCAGTGAGACCCAAAACTTATTTCCATATAAAAAAAAAATAATAATTTAATTATAAAATAGTAAATTAATAATAACAAATATAATAAACAATTATAACAAACTAATAAGATAAATTTTCTTACTTAGTAACGTTTTCGGGCAAAACCCATCATCAGCTGTGGATTATGCCCGAAAACGTTACTAAGTAAGAAAATTTATCTTATTAGTTTGTTATAACTGTTTATTATATTTGTTATTATTAACTTACTATTTTTATATATTTTTAACGAACAGGATGAAAAAAGACTCTTCATTAAATAATTTAATTGCTTTAGTTTTGTATTATTCGCGTGCCCCCGAGCCATAATACCGTAATACAAGTGTGTTTGACATAATGCGTTCAAAACCATTATTTTTGTTGATGTGTTTATAACGGAGTTTTTCATTTGATAGAGACTGGGTAGCGTTTTCCTCAATTTATTTACTACATTATCTATATGTTCATTCCATCGAAGAGCTGTTAGTTGAGGTGCCCGAACTGAACGAGATTATAAGGTGTAAATAATGTAAATTGTAAATATTTATGTAAGTTGTAAAAGTTTATTTGTATAGAGAAATGATTTAGTATTAATGTGTGTACATATATAGGTAAATCATATATTGGGAATTATATAGTTAATATTAGTCATTTCTGGCGGCAGTAATCAAGTATGATACTTGTATAAATATTTATTTCATACTTGTAGCTGTTAAGGGGAATAATTCATATGAATATAGTTGTAAGCGGGAATAATGTAAAGAGGCGAGAAGTATATATAAAGTTCATGTTAAAGTTAAGAAAAAGAAACGGAAATTACCGTCTCATGTCGTCACGGGAAATTGGATTTTTTTGTCCTTTTTTTTTTGAACAATAGATTGTTTAAAATTTATCAGTTACTTCTATAAATAGTCCAGAAGTGTTTGTGTATGTAATGCGTATATAAAATTAATTTTGCCCGATTTCGATAGAGATGATAGCGGTGAAGTGCCATATAGGCGAAAGGATCGCGGCAATTTCCGGATAAACAAAAAACTGTCGCCAATGAATGTTCATGTAAAACAATAATATGGCCAAAAACGTTGGGAATTTCCTGAAAATGTATGAATGCTGACGTGACCGATTCCGAAAAAAACGGTAAACAGCTAAGATTACGGTGAGAATATCTTGGAAATTTCCTTCATCTAGAAAAAAAAAAAAAAAAAAAAAATGATAGCTAGCTAAAATTACGCTGAAAACATCCGACCATTTATTTAAGGTTAAAATTGTAAAACAAAACGGTAACCAGATAAACTAATATTTCTAATGCTGACATAAAATAGGCGAGAATTATCGCGAACACGGATAAAATTACGATGAGAGAAACATTCTGGAAAGTCTATTTATAGGTAGTACCTACAACATTACTCCGAAATTAAATTCTTCACGCGACGAAAGATGATTCCGAATTGATCATTGCTACATTTTTGTCTTTAAATTTTACAAAAAAAATCGTGCTGAAAATATAAATACAACTAGTATATTTTTTATGTCTTTGGTTTTCACATTAAAAGGACAATGAAATTAATTACTTTTACCCGGGAAAAACAAACTTAATCAAAATTTCTGCGGCGGGGATATGTGTATATACATATATATATATAAAAAAAAGTATAAAATAAAGAAATAAAAATAAAAAGATTCGCTTATCCAATAAGAAGTGCGAGTGTGGTCGTAAGACGCGGGATAGTACGGTACGAAATGACGTAGCGCAGGCCGAAGGCGAGCGCTGGATGAACCGCCGCTGGACGGAGAGTTGTTCGAAGTTTTAGTCGGATTTCGAGGTTGATAAAGATCGAATCGCGTTGTTACCGTGGAAAATATACATAGGTCGGATTTTAGAGATCGGAAATAGTAAAAGATGAGTCGATGCCGGTAGAGCACAACATTGCGTCAGACTTTCCCTGTAATATTTTTGGTCGAATAAGTTCGAAATCGTTCATTTACATACTTGTTTTTTCGAAAAAGTACCCGGAACAAATTCTCAACGTTAAAAAGTAACAAACAGTCGCGGATCGAACGTCGCATGGCAGTCCGATGGTCGTAATAGGACCCCCCCACGTATTACCAGCATCGTACTATCTATCTCACCTCCAGGCTTCGAGATACATAAGTAGAATAATTTGTATAGATGTATTACCGATTTGATGTTATAATTTCATTTTATTATTCAGGAGTATTTGTTTTTCCTTTTGCACGGTCGACCGTCCGCGAAAGATTCGTGTACAAGTTTATAATTAAATGTAGATCATATGCCATTTTCTAAATTGTAGATGATCAATCAAAGTAATGGTAATAATCCAATAATAATAATTATGATTAAATCACCATCCATATTTCCGTATTACATACGCTTCTCGCCGAGGAAAATTCCTATTCTTTATCACATATCTAAACAACTGATTATCAGCGCTGGACGTATTTTGATTTTTAGCTCTTCATGGGTGAGTATCAGTTCCTTCTGCTGAAGTTTCTGTAATCCTATTCCACTTAAGGTTGACTTTTCATTTACCGAACGTTTTATTTCTTCCTCTTCATTTATTAAATTTACATGTTCACTTTGGAACGTCAAGATAGCGGCTCCACCCGAGGCGGGATTGTCTTGGATTAACATTACGTTGCAGTTTACTAAATTCGGGACTAAATTCTTTTTCTGATTTTTCAAAACCGTTAAAAGACAATTAAATGCCAAAATTATAATATATTTTTGTTTATTAAACGGCTGCACAGCTATACTAAAACAACGTAGTCTGTCTCTATTAATTTAAACATCGCCGATGACGATTCAACAAAAACAAAACAGAGAAAGAATATTAAATATATTTACTTAATTCTTTGAACGCAATATGAAATATGTAAATATTTTTCGACCGACCAGAGACACTTACAAGAAACCAATGACACACGAGCATTTTTCCTAAATTCGCTGAATATAATTCGATGTAAACGATAGTATTACGTCACTAGTTTTATTTTCAAGAAACAAGACATTGCAAAGTTAAACGCGAGAAATAGGTGAGATCAACTCGAAATTTAATCGAATTTTGAATCTTACTTAGAGTTCATCGTGAATACCGAGAATGAAGCATTTACACGCTGCCTTGAAGAACGATAAGCCAATTTGCTGAGAACTACTCGGATAGGAGATGTTTTGAGTATAATCATATAACTAAGTGTGCAAGAGTCGAAGTCGCAGCTGCAGTCGATTCGGTCATTTTACAGCACTGTTCGGTGAACTTGAGTTGATGTTTTGCACAATCAAGATGGGCAAGTGCCCGTATTTAATTTTTTGCTTCTCTGGCTTCCGGAATCGTTTCTGTCAAGGCCTTCTGGAGGATAATAATCGAATTTTGTTGGCATGTATCGTAGAGATCATCAGCCAGTCATATCGAAGAGATACAATAACGCGCGTATATTTTCAAAAAAGGTTTTTTTCCGTGATGTTATCTTCTGGGAGACATACTTTAACAAAACGACAATAAACAGCGTTGTTTTGCTGTATAGCAATTTGATCACTTTGTTATCACTGAAATTTGACATTCTACTGGGAAGTGGTGCAGCAAAAAAATTTTAAATGAATTCAAAGACATGACTATTTGACTACACCCGATCTACCTTCTGTTCGCCTATCACTTAGTCCATGTTTTCGCTCACAAAAGTCAATTCATAATGCTGCCTTAAGTTTCTATAACGTTTAATTTGAGCATGCGTTACAGTAGTATATTATAATGGTAGTATTACTTCACTCAAACTTTGAACGCGTTTTTCTCAAAAACAAAATTTTCGTACCACCAGTCCCTTTTCTCAGGGAACGTCAGGTATGAAGTATGAGACGGAGAAAAAGAAATCCATAATCACGATAATTTATGGACTGTGAAATAAGTAAAGGTATCCAGAACAGAAATAATTTGAAATTAATGTAAGTTGATGGGTCTTCGGAAATAGTATTTCTAGACAAAGTAGTCGATGTGAATAAAATGAAGTAGATAGGGACTGAAGAATATACCGCGACCTCAATGGAAGCAAAAGTGAGTATTAATAGTACTTTTAAATATTGTAAACAGTTTAATAGTACAGAGTTAATGGGTGAACTGCATATATCGGAAAATAATAAAAGCTAACATGTAAAAATTGATGCGTGAGAAATGAAAGAAAATACATAACTAGTAAAGAATAAAATGTCGTGCTGTATCGGAAGAAATATATAGAATAAATTTTAAGATTAGTAAAATTATTAAATGGTTGTATAGTATACAAATCCTACGAGAAAACAGAAATCGTTGTATTATTTCGTATAAATTAAGACTGTTCACCATTTATATTTGAGAGAGAATTATAGTTATAAGCCGAAAGGATAAATAAATTGAATTGATACATATGTAAATAGTGTTATATAGAGTTTAAAAGTTTTTCATATAAAGGATTTTTTGTACGTAGACGTATTGAAACGTAGAATTACGTTTTAAATGTATGTCGTAAAAATCTGGGGTATTAATGAGCAGGCGATGTGTTCGGCGATGAATATATTAGCAAGGGTACAACTTGTGAAAAATACCTTGTAGGAAAAAATGTTATATATTAATGTAAAGTATTAATATGTCGAGCGGTCATAGTAAATAATATTAGAATACGAAGTTTAAAGATAACAGAATGTTGCAAGTCATGTTGACAAAGGCTAACTACAGATAAATACAATTTTTGAAAAATTTATAGAAAAAGTGTCCTACTCTGAGAAATTCAGTAGCGATATCGGTAAAAAAATATCTTTTTATCTTGACCGAACGTTTGGAAATTCAGGAAATCCGTACCTAGACCGTTGTAACGGTTTCGAGAAAGAAAGGATTAACGTACTGGTTGCCAGCCGTAAAATTAAGAAAAGACTCGCATGGTGTTTGCAATACTCGGAAATAATTACTGACACGCATAATACACGGGTCAATTGTAGAGGCAAAAGCCTGACGAGGTAAAGCGGTACTTGAATGTGAAAGAAATAGGCTGTCTCTGAAAAATATTGTCTTGAGTCCAGACAAACAACGAAGAAATGTTATTAAAAGAAAGAAAATTGCTTAGCGGTAAAGAACAGGTAAAATACTATAAACAATTCTTCTGTTAAGTTCCGAGACAAGAAGACCCATAGAATTAAAAAGATACTTTTCAATATTGGACAAAAAAAAACTATATTTTTTCATCGAAAAACGGTTCTAGTGTCTGGGAAAAGGTAAAAGTTGTTTTTAATAAGGGTTTTCACAACATACAGAGTGACAGTTTCCTCGTCAATATCCTGATTTAGTTTCTTTCAAAAATTCCATATAACTTACTATTAAATATGTACACCTATCTCATCCTGCGGTTCGCCACAATCGCACTGAACGTTAATTGTCAAACTCCATTTTACTTAATTATGTCTCGTCCTAACTATACCGCTACGTAATCTGTTTAGTGTTCTCCATAGTATATAGTTCAGGCAGGCGCCTTTTGGAAGAGATTATTTTGGTTTCTGTTTTGTGCGTGTACTCCACATCCGAAACCTTCAGTGCGATCTTCGTTTTCGATGTAGCTAAAAAGCTACGGCGGAATTTTAGACGGCTTTCAGCTAGCTCTTTGTATCCATGTAGGGGATTGCGATTGTCATGACCAGATTTTCATTTTTCTTTTTTTTCTGCTACCGTTCTTCTGATATCAGGTGGTGCTATGCCCCTTAGTTCGTATAGTCTCCCAACCGCCGCTGTTGGTTTTAAGCAGCCGGTGATTATTCTGCATACTTCGTTTTCGGTTTTATTTCTGAATTATTCGTTAAAAAAGATTTAATTTGTGCCTTTGGGGGCGTTCAAGTATTACGTAAGCAAACGTTCAATGATTTTAGACCTCCACTCCCTTGTATAAGCAAAAATAAGAACATTACGAACTCTCCCCTCCCACAAAAGATAGGACGTAAGAACTTTTTCAAAACTTCTAATAAATATCAAAATTTAAATTTAAAAGACCAAATTACAGTAGACGCTCGGTTATCCGACACTAAAAAATCTCTCAGGGAAGCGAATAATCATGCATAAAAAAAAATTTAATATGTGATAGTTTTAATTTTCCCTCGATTTTTTTTAGCATCAACTCTATGCATTCCAATGATAATGTAACACGGCTACAACACACTCCGAGAGATATAAAAATTTCCCACGATTAGCCATTTACTTTCTGGTCCACTTAAAACTGTCGACTGAAATCTATTTCGCAGCGTTGACAGCGTTAATTTTCCGAAAATGTCGAGATTATGCAGCCCAACAACGAATAAGTAAGGTGAAACACAATTGTCGATGAATACCTTTTTAAAAAAATAATTTTCACACTGAAATTTTTTTCTTAACTGTAATTGTTCTCTTTATAAATATGTAATAAAATTAAAAAACAAAAACAAAATTGAAAAAACTCCGTATTATTCGACTTTTCCAGTTATACGACACATTCAATTCCCCAATTGTGTCGGATAACCGAGCGTCTACTGTATTTGTGAATTTCAAATATTAGTATTTGAAGAAAATCAAAAAATTAAGAATTATTTATTATTCAAGAACTCCGTATCGAAGTTTCTACGTCACTAATAATTGGTAGCTCATCTTCACAATTTAGACTTAAATTCGTTAAATCGGTTGTACTATTAACGTCATCTTTGTTCAACTATTCGGCGTCTTCATTTCCATCTGCATCATACACATTAATTCTCGTGCACGTCGAACGGTTATACGCATTGGACGAATTTCTTTGACCCTACATTCCTGTTTTTGATGTACATTTTTCAAATGATAATTTTCAGATTTTTGTGAGGCGTGATAAAAATACCATATTGATTACAAACTCTACTTTTGAGTTGTGACTTGATAGAGGGACAAATGTAATAATCATATGAAAACTGAGAAAATTCTCTACATTCTAAATCTATTTTAAAAGCCATGCCTTTAATTTTGTCGCTTTACTCTTAGCTTATATCGCAGCTCTCTTCAACGCGCCACTATGTGCCTAGCCTAACGCGACTCGACTGTATTTGTTTTAAGTGATCGGGAATTCCCCGAATTGAACACCGGTACATTTTAAAAAAACTCTATACATTGTAGTGTAGAATTAGGTAATTTCTCGGAAAATTAATTAATTTATTTGTGGTAAGAAATACAAAAAGAACTGAGGTATACCATAATAAAATAATAAAGATAGAATTCTTAATTTAAATTATAAATATTGTTTTGGAAACGTTATTTTTATTATTTTATAATATTTTTTATCTTACGTAAGATTTATAATATGCCCCCGTTCCCTTCTACCCCTTAAGTCTGCTTACGTAATACTTGAATGCCCCCTTTTACGTGATTGTGAACTGTCCAGTTTATTTGTTTGTTGTAATTTTCTTTTTTCCATTTTATGTTGCCTCCTAAAATCTAGTAAGTGAATTCAATGAGTTTATTTTTTGATTGTTTACGTGTATAGTAAATTTATGCTACATTTATAATCAATTTAGTTTTTATGTAATTTAATTAGTATTAATACATTAAAACGAAATCGTAACTATGCTCGTAATATTTTGTAAGCAACTGTTAATTATTTATTATCCTTCTTTTATTATCATTAATAGTCAGAATCAAAATCAGAATACCTTTATCGGGACAATTATTACAAGAAAAAAATAAAAATTATTACATTTATTTAACGACCCAAAGTAGGGGCCACTAGTGTCCCTCGGCCCATATTGATCAAAGATCTCTCGCAAGCGTTTCCATTCTAACCTATCTATGGACATTGTTTGGAAGTTTGTTTGTTTTAAAAACTTACTGAAATCATCTTTCCAGCGTGTTATTTGCTTTCCCCGCTTCCTTTTTCCTGGCCACGGTTGCCAAAAAGTACTTTTATAAGTCCACCGATTATCCTTTAGACGGGAGATGTGTCCAGCCTAATTCCATTTACTACGTCTGATTTGATACACTATATCTTCTTTATCCCTTAATTTTGCTTTTATCGTTTTTAGTTTAATATTGAGCGCTCTATGGCGTTTTGGGGAACTCTAACTTTGTTAAGTATATTTATGTTTGACATCCATATGTTAGGACTAGAGCTATACATGTGTTGAAAACTTGGCTTTTATGTCTATTACCGAAATCCCCTTTTGAAACGTTTTTTAAGGACCAATATTTGAACCGGGTTTTAATTATCCGAATTTTTATTTCTTTCCAGCTTTTGACCTAAGTATATACTTTCCGTGAACATATCTATTTCTTTCCCGTCTATTTTTATTTTTTTCTGCTCAATGTTTTTCGACAGAATTTTTGTTTTTTGGGTGTTTATTACTTTACTGTGTACACTTTTTTTTAGGTCCATTAACATTGTTTTTAGATCCTCCAGCTTTTCTGCAAAAAGGACAATGTCGTCTGCTAACTTAAGGTTTGTTAGATGGCTATTATTTATGTTGATCCTCTTCTCCTCCCAGTTTAAGTTTGTGGAATATTTCTTCTAATGCGCTATTAAATAGAATTGGCGATAACGGGTCACCCTGCCTCACTCCTTTTCCGATGTCAAAATAATCTCCCCTCGTATTTGTTTTTATTCTCTGGCCTTCATATTACTATATATTTCGCTTATTATTTCTATAAATTTGTTTGGGGTTCCTTGATTCATTAGCGACTTCAGAAGGAAATGGCGTTTTATGGAGTCAAAGGCTTTATTGTAATCGATCAGTCCTATATACAGCTTCTTCCCGTACTCTACTTGTTTCGATTATTTGCTTTACTGTATGAATACGATCCAACGCTAGGAATGTGCTTCTGAAGCTTGCCTGTTTTACTAGTTGCTGTTCATTTAGTGTCTTTTTTAGCCTATTTTCAATTATTTTCGAAAAAAAATTTTAGATCGTCGGAGTAAGGGTGATTGGTCTCTGTAATTATCTACCTTGTGCATATCCTCATTCTTGAACAATATTATTTCCAGGATTTTTTCCATTTCTAAAATTTTGTTAAATAATTTTGTTAATATTTGTAACGGTATTAGCCGTTCGCTTACGTCTACAGGGATGCCAACCACGAGGTTTTATGCTCGTGGATTTTATTTATTTAGATTTTTAATTGAATTATTTAAGATAGTAATTATTAATTTAGATGAAAATATTTAGTTGAAATTTGTATAAGACAATGTATTAGAAAAACAAAACTCACAGCTATCTTTCGGGAGTGATCGACCGCTGAAAAACACAATAATTGATTCCGCAAATAACGATTAAAATGATAACAATCAATATATACAAATGTAACACAAAACGCTACGTATCACTATTGTCGTCGGTTATCCGTAGATTGGCGATTCGGTGGTCCGTTGATAAAAATCGGACTCGGTATTATTTAATTTGATCAAGGTACGATAGTTTCGAATTTGTTTTACTATTCTGGCCAATATCGAACACTTTTGTTGACGATTGATCGCGAACTCAATTTTTAAACTTTTATGAACAGCAAAAATTTTAACTGGCGTCACTTCAATAAACGCGAGTAACCTTGGCGAAGGTAGAACATAAACTCCCCCGAAGTTAAAAAAGAAACAACTTCTTCAACGGTAAAAACGGAACTGATTTTTGTAAAAAAAATAGTTTCTTGTCCATTCTATATTTCTCCCGCCTTTCCATTTATGACCGCTGAAAGCGACCGAATCAGGTTGATGCTTTTTTCCTTGGTCACTGGTGATTGGCCACCCAACCGACAATAGTTCCAGGCACGCGCATTCGCACTCGCACTAATTATTCTAAATTATTTTTATGTTTTATTTTTATTTTATATTATTTTTATGTTTTATTTTTCTAAAAATTTTATACATCCCAGGTAATGGACACGTTACACATTTTTGCCATGTCTCTACCTTACATTTTTATATGTTCATTCGTTATCCTATCGTGTCCCGGGCATTTGTTTGTTTTTAATTGTTTAATTACTGATTCAATTTCGCATTTCAAAAAGAATGGCTCTTTTTTTTTCCTCTGTCTCGTCTAAATAATCCATATTATTTTCATTTTTCGTATTATTATATAGGACTCCGTAATAGTGTGAAATTATTTGGTTAATGCCCTTGCGATGATAAACCCTCTTGCTTTCACTATTAACGAAGTAGGGGTAGTCCATTGTATCCCTGGATTTAATTTCTTTCTCATTTTCTTGCAGTTACGATTTCTCTCCACAGTCGCTCTTATAATTTCGTTTTTTGTTACACAATTCCTTTTGTTTTGCTATATAGAAAAGGATCACCTCCGGTTTCTGGGTCTGCTCATCAATTGATTTGTCGTGGTGCATTGAGGATAGAAGAATAGCAGCCTTGTTTTGTTTTGTCACATGTTGTTCGAAAATCCGAAGAGGGTACTCCTTACTAGTCTCCTGCGAGATGGCTGAAATTTAGGAGGAATTTCCCGCTTGTTTTTTTTCATGGTACCGACCAGTGAGTCCACATATGGTGAGTTCAGTACACACTTTAATTGATATGTATAAAGTATCCGTCGTTACGTTCCTTTCAAGGCACCGATTCTCGGACGGGAAGAGAAACGAGTATGAAGCGACACACTGTCTCAGAATCGGCCCCCATCGACAGGTGACGCGCTGGAATTTACCCCTTCCAAGTCGAAAAATTTACCTTATGAAACCTTACGTTTCGCACCGGTGGTCAGGAGGGAACTGATGAGGTGAACAACCCTCCTATCAACCGGTAGTAGGCGCTAGAGGGAAGAACAGGAGGGAGCCTCGACTGAGAAACATGCATCGCCGCAAAAGGTTAACTCGGACTTTATAAAAGTATTTTCGAATTCTGAGAAATTTTCGGGTTTGAGTAAAGATCTTACATTGAGGATGCCTGTTGTAAATTTACTACGATTTGTTTTTCTATTTATGGCTGACAAAATATTGTGTTGACCCGACTTAATTTTATTTTTTAGGAAACGCTTGCGAGAGTATTGGCATCCTTACCCTAGATTACCAATCTCTTTCCGGGCAGGGAGTTCTGTGGGATCCACTTTTGTTCACATTTCATTTTTTTTGTACGAGGTGATTATTCTTGTTCTTTGAAGGTGGTTTAAGCTGCGCAGATGCGAACTTGAATTTATCTCACATTGGATGCATCGGATTCATACTTTTTTTTTGTTAAATAACAAGCCCCTTCCGCGTGACTTTATTTTGGCTGTTGGCGTCAGGACTCTTGTCATCGACCTTTCTTTTGTTCCTTGGGTTAGGGTCTTAGCTCGCCGTTTTCTATGACGTTGACTGCCCGTCTATGGTATCCATATCTTCTAGTTGTTCCATGCTACTTATGTTGATTAAACGTTGGTCGTCAGGTCTTTCTTTTACGGAAACAGTGCAATTTTTTGTCCATACGAATGCCAGAATTCCTTCCTTTTTTAACTGTTTTAGCTCTTTGTAGTATGATTGAAGTTTCGGAGTCAGATGCTCGTCATAATAAATTGATTGATCTTCTCCGAATCCTAATTCCCCGTGCGCTCAGCCTCTTCCTTTTTGAAGCTTTGATCAGTTCATATTTTTTGTCTCTGTTGTTTAACCTTACAACTATTGACGGTACACCCGATTTTCCATATAGACGACGGATGGTACAGATATCGTGTTATTTCACCTCAACCTCCAGTTTTTCGCCCATTCGTTTGAACAATTTCCTCAGGTTCTTGTCCTTCGCCATTGGAATGCCATTGACGATTACATTGTCTCTGTGACTGTACTGTTCTAAGTGACTTATTCGGGCGGACAATAGTGAATTTTCTAGTTTCAACGATTTCATTTGTTCTTTAGTGTTGCTATTGTCCTTCAAATTTTTTATATCGCTGACCACTTCGGATATTTTTGCATTTGTTTGGTCCACCGCTTATTCAATGGCCGCAATAGTTTCCATCAGCAAGTTGAACTGCTCACTTCTAATTCCCTCCATCTGATCGAGATTGTGATGGTTGCGAAAACTGCACGTTGAGTTACGTTTTACCAGAAGTGGCAAACGCCGTTTTGAGTTGATGGTTGATGCTGATCGGGACGCCGGATATCCATAGTGTATATCAATGTTCGATCAGGTTTGTGGTGGTTATTGAGTGGCATGCGGGTAATCCGCCGTCGCTTTGATTATGGATTACTTCCTGGTCGCGAGATATCTAAATCGCGAATAAACCGATCCCAGTTTCAATTTCTCCATTAAAAACGTGAATTCAGCTATTTTTACAGGTAGAGACAAACTTTACGCGCTAAACGATATATCGGTGAGTAGTTACGAGAAACGCAAATATCATTATGCGAATTTTTTTACTAAAGCAATATGACAGACGTACACAAAAATAGATCACAAGCCATTGCACCGAGCGAAATTGAACGCAGGAAACCGTCACCTCGTTTATTCACTTTTTCCACAGAACCCCATCGTTAATAGTAGCTATCTTATATTAAAGTAGAATTAAATGTATTATAATTTAACTATTAGTTATTCCTGGTTATATGAATAATAGTATATTTCCGCCTTTTTTTTGTAATTAGGCAGATGAAAATCTTAATAGACTCCGACAGTAAATTGAAATACATTGCGCCCATGTAGAAAGCTTGGTTTTTTACATGCTGTTTATTAACACTTTGGGTAACTTGGCTTTCTCTACACCCGATGCTCACGTACTTTCTGATTTAGTTGAAATATTAAATTTCGCTTTGTTTTTTGCACGTATAACTTAATAACTGAACTTGATATAGTTGTTGAAGGTTTAGTAACTTATAACTTTTGCTATTATTATTATATAATATATTCCGAAAAAATTTTATCTGTAAAGACCGTCATCATTATCTCCTCAACCATTCGGTTGGTAGGCAACCTATTCGTACATTTTTAGCTGTACAGATATATAAGTTGTGTACTAGGCAATTGTTCATATGCAGTACGAATGTGTACACACGCAAGACTACATTCGGAACTGATTATTAATCGTTTGATTTATCGATATACATATTCAGTCCTATTTATGTCTGCTGTGTACTGACCTAGCGCGCATATGATGTACAACATGGTGGTTTGCCATTGTCTTCCACGTGATTATTAGCGAGTATTTAATTTAATTCTTTATAATAAGTTCTGTCGTCGCCCGGGATCGTACCCGTGACCTGAGTAACAGAAGTCAAGCGCTCTAAGACTGTCGTGATTTCAAATATTTTGAAGCTGCTTTACCCTAGTGTATAATTCCATAGGATAATATAACTGGTTGGTGTAATGAAAGATATAATTTTTGTAATTGATAATCGGAGAAAAATTGTTTTGAATGATAAAAACGATAATTTAATTTTCTCGTCTTCGTTAGAAGGTACGAAAGATGTCCGTACCAGGTTAGTTTGCGATCTAAATAAATACCCAAATATTTAATTTCATTTACTCTTTCCATTGGTTCATTTTGGAATAATGCTTTGAAATTGTCTCAGCAAATCTGTTGTTGGTAAGTGCATCAGACGTATATTTTGGTTGTATTTAGAATTGAGCGATTTTTATGAATCCATTCATCTATTTCATTCATACTTTCCTGTAATAGACTTTGTAGAATTTCGGGAAAACGGGAACGAACAACTAACTCTGCATCATTAGCGTAGCAAAAGATTTTGCTTAAGATTTTTATGTTTAATAAGTCATTAATGTATATTAAAAATAAATATGGTCCGAGGATACTGCCCTGAGGTACTCCAAAATTTTGAACTAAACTATCACTCCCAGTACCGTTTATTTTCGTTACGTAATTTCTATTAGTAAGATAAGACTTGAACCAATTATGTGTATTTCTTCGAAACCCACACTCATACAATTTTTTTAAGTAGTATATAATGATCTACTAAGTCAAATGCTTTCCGAAAGTCCAGATACACGGCTGTTGGAGAACGGCTTAACTTTGTTTTCAGCAATATAAGTCAAATGGTCGAATTCTGTTCCTTTACTTTGAACAAAGCCATACTGGTCAGGGTCGCCAATTTGTGGGAAATTCCCCAAACTGCGGGGAATTTAAATCTGATTGGGTAGTCCGTGGGGAGAGCATTGATACGGGGAAAATGCGGGGAATCCGGGTATTTATATTCATTTGAGAATTAATAAACTTATAATATGATAAACTATTTAGTAGCAATATTTAATCGATATTTAATCGATATTAAGCATAATGTTACTTCAATTATTGTAGATTTTTAGAGTTTATTTTATGGCAACATTAATACCATTCAGCTTTAGATATCAGGGGAACGAGCTGGCCGCCAGAAGACACTGTGTACTTTTTTGTTATCTTTCAATTTGAATGCGCGTGCGCGTTTTTTCAGTACATCGTCGTTTAGCTGTATATTTCGTTGTATTTACTAGTGCTTTTCATTTCTTATCAATTATTGTTGATTTATTTATTTATCTTGTGGTATATAATATCTATTTTAATTTTTTTTTTTTTTTTTTTGCGTACATTTTTGTTTATTTTACATTTTTTGCTAGAAGTATTTAGTTTTATTAATTTTATATTCAATTCATGTGTTCTATTTTTAAATACTGATATTTTGAAAATAGGTATATTATGTTCTTTCTTTTTTTATTACTGTTCGGTATGTACAATTGTGAAGGTATTATGCCATATGAAAATAGGAATTGCTACAGGGAATTATTCAAGTATCATTATTTTTTTTTATTTTTTCAAATAATTTTTATGTTCTTGATCTAAAAGGAGATAAGGATCCGGAGGAGGCACATTGGGCTAAAGTATTTCGTCTCGAAAACAATGCAGAGCAAGAAATGTTCAGGGATTTGAAATTCACAATAAGCTTAAAGCTCGTTATATCTTTTCCAAATGCATCTGTATTAAACGAAAATTCAGCGTTCTGAACAATTTAAAAAGAAAGAATCGTAATAGCCTGGACACTGATGCTGTAGTAGCGCTTATGGCTATCAGAGAGGGTATCAAGGAACAAGGAGAGGAAGTATAAAATTCAATCCCTTAAATGAAATGCTAACCAAAAAACATTTGGTACAATCAAGCACTGATGGATAATATGAAGGAAGATTTATTTTTGTATTAAAATAAAATTTATGAATATAATATAAGTAACTCAGTATGTGTAACTACATAATTATTACGTTTCCATTTTTTAAAACGTAAATATGATAAATTGATATCGTAAGTACTTTTATTTTTTCGATGATAATTTGCGGCGAAAATGAGGGGAATTGAGGGTTTTTATCCTCAAAATGGGGGGATTTCCACTGAGGTTTTCGGGTAATTTAGAACATAGATATTGGCAACCCTAGTACTGGTGTTTTTTTAAAAAAAAGTTAGTTTTGTAGGTAGTTAAAAATTACTTCTTTCATACATTTTTCAAATATTTTTGAAATAGTTGGTGGTATGCGTATTGATTTATAGTTTGAAACGTCTAGGAGTGATGATACTCAATTTTAAAATTTCGGGAAATTTACCTGAATAATCTTAATTCGTTAAAAATGAATGTTAGTGGTTCTACAAAAAAATCTATATTATCTCTAATCTGCAATATTGAAATTCCGTCCGACTTGAAAGATGTTTTATTCTATAATGACAATATTGCTGTTTTGATGTCAGTTAGATGAAAATCGAAAAAAGCAAATGAGAGTTAGAATTACGCATTAGTTCTTTCGAGTTATTATCAAAAGTACATTCAGTTTTATAAGAATTTTCTGATAAGGTATTGACTGCGTTGATGATATATTTGTTAAAAGATTTGCTATTAAATTTACATTATTACTTACCTCAAGTTTGCAAATGTCGATGCCAACTTTAATCCACTGTTGAATGTTTTTTATTTACAACTTGATTCACTAACATCCAATATTTTTTTGTTTTGATTACGTCCGTAGTTCTGTAGTAAATTTGAATAATAGACTTTCTTCGATATTCTAGCCGTTTTTTGTACTGCCTTAGTGTATCCTTTAAAAGACGAGCTCTTTGAAATAGGTTAGAGTTAAGTTCGGGCAAATGTTGATTGACAAAAATAATGTAATTCACATACGTTTCTGGTAGTTCTAGATCTTTAAGCAGCAATCCGTTGCCACCTACATTGTCTAATATAATCTACTTTTACCGATATTCTGCAAAACTTTATAATAATACTGCAATACTGCCGACCAACTATTTTCCACAGTCTGTGACATATGCCTATGTCTATCTGTTATTTACTGATATATTAGCAATATCACCGATTTTTCGCATCATTATTTGTGACATTTTCTTTCGCTAGTAAAGGTATTCCCCACTAATGGTTACTTTATTTTTTGGAGAATGCTGCACTAGATTTGTGACTCTACTTAAAACTGTAAGTTTTGTTGCTTTAACAAACTATTTCCTTCGGTAATATTTTTAATATGATTTAAAGCGTCGTTTAAACGTTCATTTATCAATCGAACATCGTCTCTGATAGCAAAGAGAACTGACTCTACTGATTCAGTTCCTTAACCGACAGTACTTGCTGGAATAGTCGTACCTCTTGTTTTGCGGCAATTTTTGCACGATCAATCTGTTTTCGTTTTCTTTGACATATTGAATCAGATATTTTTTGAAACACCGCTACAGTCAAAGTACAACGTTTAGCGGGAACTGCCACACAAAGCATAATCGCCGTCTGCTGGCAGATCGCCTGAACATTTAGAGAGCCTTAACAAGTATTGCAGCTAATATTTTTCAGTAAACACAAATACAAGAAAAGAAAATATGCTAAGTTCTTACCAAAATAAATGTAAATTTCGTAAAACCGTAATTTATTAAAATGTATGTTGTAACAACAATTTACACTTTTTGCAATTTATTATACAGACTTTTAAATCGGTATCTATTTGTATCTGCATGAAACTGTATTTCACACACTAATTGATGAACAAAAAAGGAACGCATGAACCTTCCCGAACAATGATAATAATAATATTCTTTATATATTTTTTTTTTTATTGAAGAATACCCTTTTACTTTTTTTAATTTTAGAGTAAACATAGAAACCGGTATATTTTAAAACACTTTTTTTGTGCATGCTTTTAATGAATATGTTTGTATCGCGAGTGAAACAAAAAAATTAATGAAATACAATAAATAATTCAATAAATTAACATGAAAGTAATCCTGTTTTTAACGAAAAGTTCAATTGCTCAGGAGATCGTGAAGGTGGCAGAAAAGAAATAGAAGGAATAATAAAAATGTGAGAAAGTAAAAAGAAAATGATATAATAGAAAAGAAATAATTAAGAATTTAATAAACAACCAAACTAATAATGAAACGAGCAAAATTAACGGTGTACTACACGTTAAAACATACTACTTATCAGATATTGAAAATAAAATAAATAAGACAAAATAAAAATATAATTGTTAGGATCAGTAACAAAAATAAGGAATGATATGGCGTTCATTTGGATGTCGCTTAATGCAGTATCGATTATTATTATTAATAGTAATAATATTAATAATGACTAATGATAACAACTGGAGTGTAGAATCATCATTTGTCCTCAGGGCGAGGTTCGAAGGATTGAATTTTACATGTTTATAAAATACCAAATTGAATGATAACACGTTTAATTTGCTTAAAATAACGAAACAATTGTTTGATTGGATGTAGAATTGAAGCAGAATGGATAACGCTATGGCCCAAAATATTATGATGAAGTTTAATGAATGGAGAAAAGCCGATATAAACTCCGATGTGACTCTTTTTATCGACGGACAAGAATTTCACGCGCATAAGAGCATTCTCACGGCTGCCACTGAATACTTCGAGAAGTTATTTACAGGTGACTTTGCCGAAAAGGGGAAAGACGGCATCACCTTGAACGATGTTGATCCGGATGGATTTAGATTAATTTTGGACTACATATATACGGGAGAAATTAAAGTAGATGACGATAATTTTGCACAAGTTTTACCTCTAGCTGTTTATTATCAAATTGAATGTTTGATAGAAGATCTATTTCGTTATGTGAAAAGTAATATTGGTGTTAATAACGGATTTTATTATTATAATTCAGCAGGTTCTGTTGAAATAAAGAGGATAATAGAATTCATAAAAGAATTTATACGAAACGATTTTCTTTCGTGTTCGAATTCTGCCGCTTTTTTTGATGTAACATATCCAGTTCTGCTTAAATTTATTGACAGTCCACTAGGAGAACTAAATAGATTTGAGATTATAATGAAGTGGATTCAGTATGATTCAAATAAACGATCTGATTATTTGTCTGATCTTATTAAACATGTGCGGTTTGCGTGTATCAGTACTGATGACATATTTTACCAAATTTTGGATAATCGGTTGGTAATAAACAATTTGGAAATTATTAAAACTATAAAGAAGAGAAGGAAGATGGAACAAACGGTGAGAATTTACGGCATGAAAGGAACAGATCTAATAAGCGTAGATATATTCAATGCAAAACTAGAAGCAAAAAACGTCATAGTAGAGACAGACGTGAATTATGAAGAATTCCAAATTTCTTCTTCCGATGACGCGATATATATATATCTATCTTCAAAAACGGCGAGAGCAGCAAGTTGTATCGTTTTAAAGATTCCCAATGGACACTTTTAGAAAATAGTGATTATGATCCGAATGTACTTCATCGAAGTATGCTGAACTCGAAAGAATATAAATATAATGCTTGTGCTTGCATATATTCTTATGATCGGAAACCGAATTGTTACGTTTTCACTAAGGATGATGACAAATTCTGTAATATTTGTGGATTAGACGAGTGCCACCGTTCTCGTAGATATATAATTGCTGAATGTAATGATAAGTGTTGTCGTTTACACCAATATGATCCGCGTGATAAATCACTTACCGTTCAGTTGGACTGCCAGTTATCGGCACATTTCTTAAATGCGGTGTGTGCCGTTTTAGGCGAACAAATGTTTGTCGTAAGCGATCGCGCAGTACATTTATACAATATTAAGGAAAACAAATGTACGGTAATAATACAGAATGAAAAAAAAGGTATTTCCCATCATTCGTTGATCGGATATCAGAGCCATCTTTACGTAATTAAAAACAAATCGGATGTGACTGATGTATTTAATTTCTCAAACGGTACATGGACCTAGGAAATTCATTTAAGATAAATGGTAAAAGTATCTGTAATGTAAAATAACAAATTCAACGATATTTAACTATAAAGTAAGCTAAGCGCACGCTGGTACTCATTTTATCGTTATTATGAGGTATTGTTAATTTTTTTAATTTGTTTTTTATTTTTATAGCCGTTATTGATCGATGTATAATATAGTTTCAAATTTTACAATATATGCGCAGCACATGTGCGCTCTCTAGGATAGTTCTCTGTAATCATTTATAAGTTTTGTACACTGAATATGTGTTTTTTAAAAATGCTTTAAAATATACACAACCACCATTGATTAAGAGTTTATGATTAAGTGACCAGTTTCAAGTTAATAGTTCCATTTCACTTTTTTCTCTTTTTTCCCTTTTTAAACTAAGTTATATAATCTTTGAATAAATGTTGTTGAACATTTTTTTGTCTGTTTTTCTTATATAGTGTAATCTGTACATTAGAGATGCGTAAATCAACTCCGCTAGAGTAGTTGGATATATATGTCTTTTCTGACTGCGGATATATATCCGCTTTTTAACTCTAACTCCGGCGGATGTATCTCTTATCCAGATAATCGCACTCTTAGCTGCGTATTTAACTCTCAATTCCGAGTAGCACTGTGAACACAGAAGGCAACAAAACGTCCTTAAAAACATGGTGCGCATTTTCTTCGCGCGGATCCGATATACCAACATCGCATAAATAACTCTCTTACACAATGAAACTGTTTTCTAGTAAATAGGATATTTCTTATCGATAAACATATGTATAATAGCTAGTTCGCATCACGTTAAATAACATCTAGCATTAAATTCGTGGATCATTTTACTCATTCGTTTTGAAAATTTTAAATCACACCGCGCTATTATCATCACCCCTTCGTACTGCAGTCTATGAACAGGACATAATTCCGTAAAACAGAAATGATAAGGCAAATTTTGATAGTTACGCGCGCAGTTGTCGCCTATCGGAGTGGCCATATATCAAATCACTCCGCCAGAAGTGAATTCAACAGTATCCGGAATAACAATATTTGTTTGTTGTGTGACTGTTTCCGGGGTTAAGATATGTGGCCGGAGATATATCCGACTGTGTTCGACCGCAGATATTTTTTCAAGGATATCTACTGAATCCAGTGTTACCCATGCCCACTGTACATAACATTAAAATATGAACGTTCCACTTTTGAAAGACAAATTCTTTGTTTTAAAATGATTAATCGTTTTATTAATTTTCTGGAGAAGAATACTATATATTATTGGTTTAATTAAATAAATTAAACTGATTTACATATTATTTTAAGCAACAGAGCGAGTATAAATTTATTACATCAGAATTGCAAACATGAAAGTAGTCGTAATGGAAGTAATGTAACAATCAGGAGCGTAGTAGTGTCAATGGAAGCGATGGAAGCGCCGCTTCCCCTAACAAATTAGTACGAAATTGTTTTTTAGAATATCCGCGAAAAGAATGCGAACCTTAGAAAAAAGATGAAGTAACTTGTTGAATTTAAGTGCCAGAATTAAAAATTATAAGAAAAAGAGCAGCGCTAAATGAAAGAGCGAGCGACAGAAATAGCTTACTTTTTCACGTTTCTACTGCCTTGTCTCTGAACGATCTGCTGCGTACCCCGATGGTAGAAAAAGGTTGTGCCGCTTCAAGATCATGTAGGGTAGTGCGGTATTTGCAGTACATTTTCTTCTTTGGATCGTTTTAGATAGGCTGTCATTCAGTAAGAGCGGAACTGGAAGCGATAGTCATCGGTCGCGCTTTTCAGTCTCTGTTTTGATATACGATAGAAGAAGCTATACCGGCTTGTTTATCTTATTTACGCAACTGCAAATGTACCAGTCTGTTAAAATGCAAACACTTTTGAAATTGAGCCTACATGCAATTGTATATGTATTATTGAAAAACTTCCAATGATTAGTTTTAGTTCATTACGTTTTCAAGAAAAAATGAATAGTATTCCAAATGATAAACCAACGCCTAGTTTAGAAAGTTCGATTACAAAATCAGAATCTTTTTTTAGTATTGAAAAAGAATTATTATCAAACATTAGAAAATTACCATCTTTCTGTGATGATGTAATTGACACTTTCGCAAACAAGAACCGAAAAATTGAATTAATTTACAAAAAAATGAGACATTTCGATGCTCTTAATTCATTTTTAATTCTGCTCTGTATTTAACGGAACTTTACGCGTGCTTATTTCTATGTAAAAAAAATATTTGATCGTGGCGCTTCCCCAGTTCTGAAATTTCACGCTACGCCACTGGTAACAATTATGTATTGAAGATTATTCGGAGCAATTGTGGTGCAAGTTTGGAAACGAACGTAGAATCGCAATCATCACTAACTGAAACTGAAATAGAAAAAATGAAGATAAGTAATAATTCAAAAGAGAATGAATTAAAGACTCTTGATGTAAGTAAATTATTAGCAATTTGGGAAGACTCTAGAGTAGTCAATAAAAGCGGGGACTGGCAGTTCCGCTAATCCGAACCACAATTCCTGTCCCGGAGGCGAAAATTCACCTCAGACCGGTAATCCGAACACAAAAGTCACCCCAATCCATGTCCAGGTGGTCAAAATTCACCCAAGTTTCCCCCGATTCCTCCGAGTTTCCCCCGGACGGTTCCCGCACGTTTCCGATAAACCGAACGTCCAAACAGTGTCCAGAGGTCAATAAACTACCCAAAGTGTTATTCTGGGGCGAAAGTAACCCCAATTAGTGTCCAGGTGCTGAAAGTTCCCCCAAGTTCCCCAAATTTCTCCAAAATTCCCCCGTACGCGTCCCGCTCGTTTCCGATAAACCGAACCGATTATTAATTAACATAAGTATATTAATTAATGTCCGAAAGTAACCCAAGTCTCCGCTGGCCCCGCCCGTCCTGCTCCGTTACCGCAATTTTTTTTTTCAAAATTCCGAGGCCTAAGTATGAAAATTCCAAAATTTAACCCCAATATATTATTTAAAGCGTAAATCTAACACAACACCTCCGTTACACCTCTCACACGTATATTTCGTTCTCGCGCACGCTCCGGTCGCCGTCGCAAAAGCGCACACGCCGATCTCACGCATATTCCGATGTCCACCGCGATATCCCACGCACACACGCGCTCCGTTCCCGATACCGCGATTATTTCTTTAATATTTCAAAGCCTAAGTATACATAATATAAAATTGGCCGAAGTATATTTTTTATTTTCCTGATTTCCCGATCTTACTGCCATATGCTAAAGCGCTCGTCCCGATCTCGCGCATATATCTAACACAGCGTTATTTTCCGCGAAAGCGCACACGCCGATCCCGCGCATATATCTAACATAACGTTCTCCGCCGCGAAAGCGCACACGCCGATCCCCCGCACATCTCGTCCGTTTACGCTGCTCCAATTTTTTTTTTAATTATTATTTTTTTCACATAATAACCCAATCCCTTCTCTGTTGTCTAAACCTAACCGGTTATCCAAAACATTTACAAATTAACAAATCAAGTATTTCTATAGTTTAATACTATCCTTAGTCTCTTTTACCCCTTCCACCCTCTTTTCCGATCGATTCCGCTGTTTTAATATCGAATATATCGCATTCTATTTACTTTTACTACGACCATTAAACCCCCGATCGACGCTCCCGACGCCTCCGTCATTTCATATTGAGAGGTAATTATTTTTTTATGTGACCGCTATGAATGCACACCGTCCATTCCCGCACACCCATCTGCTGTCGTTAGTTCCCATACCGTTCATAATAACTTTTATTCAACTCCAAGTATTATGGAATTATTCCAATTATATATTTTCTTCACTTCCGATCATTTCTTCTGACCGTTCATAATATTTTTATTTTCCTCCGGTTCTAAAAATAAATCCTACAACGTCTTCAACGCGATGAATGCGCACATACCTGCCGTCGTTAGTTCCCATACCGTTCATAATAACTTTTTTCAACTCCAAGTATTATGGAATTATTCTAACTATATTTTTTTTTCGCTTCCGATCGTTTCTCCCGAACATTCATAATTTTTTTCCAGACATATGTATTCAAAAATGAAATCGAGTATAATTTTATTTAACACGGTTTCATAATTTCCCTCTCCATCCCCTATTTATCCTACACAAATTACAATTCTTTCATAATATATGTTCTAGACCCAGTCAAACAATCAACTCTCGCAGAAGTGTAGACGTTGCATCCAACACCCATTTTACTATCAATTATTGTATATTATTGTTAGATTATTTTTCCAAAAAGTCTTTTGAAATTTTTTTCCGTTCGTACATTTTTTTTTTTTTTATTTGCACGACATCCATTTCCATGCATACACGTTTCCCTAACAATTATAATATGTTTTATTTATTTTTCAACTCCTCACAGACTTACATACACGCCATATTGTCACACTCACAGATAGGTTCCTTATTAATCGTGACCATATCACATCAGACCCACACATATACCACACACAGTTATTATATTTAATTTTTAATTATCGATCTTTAATTATTTTTACTGCTATTATTTTTCTGACACATTCACCCCGTCTTACATACTTTACATCTTTTAACATTTTGATAGAGAAAATCTCAGGGCACTAAATAATTTTTATCAACATCGTAACTAAGTTTAATATTATACACATCTCAGTATAATTATTAAACGAAGGAACTATTATTTTCATTGACGATATTGTTGCTACAAACATTAATCGTCCTTTTCCAGGTATAGTCAACCTCTTCATGTATTCGTCTCATCTTTCTATCAACCTTTGACCGCTCAATACTCCCCCGCTATTTACCGTTATTCGCTAGAGGAATATTTTTTTAGACTCGTTCAAATACACACATGCACATAAAAAAATCGACATCAACATCATCGAACACTGATCTCGACATTTCCAAGAAATTCAATCGCTGCTCCACAGTCTAAGATGTCTCCGCCCGCCTCACCAGTCGTTTGTAACATTATTGAAGCGCCTGTCATGTATCGTTATTTACGACCTTTTACAACATACAAATTCACGACATGTATACACCTTTTCCAGAAAGCATGGTGAAAATGGACAATCTCTCCCGATGAAAACCAGCTTGAATGATGTAACGTTATTTCATTCATTTTGCAGAAGGTTAATTTAAGGCGTCCATGCACCTTTTCTACTAATAAATAAGCAAATGTAACCTTTAAACCTTTCTACCTTTTTGCAATCAATTTACTGATTGTGTACATACTTTTTATATTTTTTTACACATACTCCTTGATCGTCACAACCACCACAAAAGCGCACCATCCATTCGCACACACTCATCTGCTACAGTTAGATCTCATATCATTCATAATAATTTTTTCGATTCTATTAGTTTAAGAATATTTCATTTTTTTTTTTGTTGTTTTTTTCTAACTGTAACATTTTTTTTTTTTGAAATCTTTCGTATTATATTTTTTCTCCCATATGGCTGTTACGTAGTCGTAGCGTAAATGTGCGTCGCGTATAACCTTACATGCATGTTGCCTTGCATGTTGCCATACCGATCTATTAGATCGTGCGACAATGTTATTGAGTCTGCTGAAACAGGATCTTCCTCTTCATATCTTCTGTAGAAAACGGTTTACATGTACACACCTACACTCAAACACACATATCTTCATCTCCCCTTGACGATGTCTTTCAAACACCTCTATAACCAAAGGAATGTGGTTTTTCTGGTACAACCCTCCCTTTTCAAAGGCGAGCATCGAGGTAGATTGTTGAACGGATCTGATCGTGCAGGCAGTATTAGTTTTATGTTAAACGTGTTCATTTTGTAGAATCTGTGTTCTTCACGCGTTATTAAAAATTTACTGTAACGGTAAAAGTAATCATTTTCTATTTTTTAGTAAAAAGTTAAAAATATTAATCAAACATGAATAACAATACCGAATCGATTGATATTAAAGCCGACGAATTTATTCAGAATTCCTTTTCGAGTGATAGCGACTCGCATACGTCTTCTTCACATCCATCACCGCAATATGATGATGGTTATACATCAGAGGAATCAACATCTTTTGTATGTAAAATCGTTGGTCCAGTATTATTATCAGAACAAGTGGATATAGCAGAATATTTTGTAGATATCAGCGTCCATATAGATTGTGATTATGGGTTTCGAGTAACTGAACTAGCAATGATTGATATGTCTGGAGGGAAGTGTTTGCATACGCTGTATAAGCCAAGCAGAGCATGGCATGCATCAAAAATGCCACATTTACAATGTTCTTCAGTGAGCTATTACTTGAAGAATCCTTCATTATTTCCCTGTCGTGAAGAAATATTCATCGCGCGCGATATATTCACGATATTGTCCCAAAAACCGAGGGCTCGCGTATATGTTTTAACAGTATATGCTAAACTTACACTAATGGAACTTAACGAAAAGTCTGAATTGTTGCGTGATTTAGACTACGTAATCGTTAATATGGATCAAGTCTTTCGATTATCTAGTATTGAGAATCTACATGAAGAGTATTTTGGTATAAGCAATTTGATAACTTGTAAACACCATAATGAGAATGATAGTTTTCATTGTGCGGTGAAAAACGTTATGGTGATGAAGGCATGGTACGATCATGTCATCCGTCCGCTGAAGCTTATGAATAATCTAAATATAATTGATTTAAGTCAGTTGTTCATTACAACCACCAAAGAAATGATAATTACGTTATTTCCAAGTTGTGTTGGAGACATTTATACATTTTTACCAGATAGACTAAAACAGGATGATACGATAAAATCACTTCTACCATGTTTTGAACATGAGAATGATGAAGAATATTATTTCGATGACGATATATTTCTGCATAGTACTCGAAATTGTATGAAAGTAAAAGATTGTATTGACTGACAACGTACAATTCGCGCAGATTAAAAATTCATTAATTCGATCGTTTTTAACAATTTTGTATATTTTTTCTGTAAATTTTTGTGTGTATTTGTACATATATATTTTTTTTTCAGACCGTTCGTTTTTATGTTTTCTTTAAAATTTTTTAAATATATTTTTATACACATGTAAATACTGTTTTGTATATATTTTGTATATATTTTTTCCCTCAATATCTATTCATTCTCATATTGTATATATTTTTGCTAATTATTTTTTCATCTTTTTCCGATCCTTTCCGATTTCTGTTTATTTAATTTATTTAGCGATCTATCCTTCTCTCCCCCTCTTAACTTAAAGTACTGGTAATGACGAAATTTTCAAAAATCTGAACCAGTCGAGTATAATGTATACATAATTATTTAATTTTCGAATATATTTCCACATAATTTGTTCATATCTGTTTAGATTAAAAAATTAGATTTTTGTCTGTAATACACCATTTTTTTTATTTTTTTTTGTGTGTAATAAGCGAATTTAACTGTTACGCTTTTTCACGTACATCACGTATTTCCACAGCTGTGAGAGTTTTCATCTGTTTGTAAGAAACAACCTCTGACTCTAAATGTTCTCTAAATATTTTTTTTTTTCGAGCCTAAATATTATAGAAATAGCCGAAGTATATTTTTTTCGTTTCTGACCATTTCTTCGGACCGTTCATAATTTTATATTTTTTCTCCAATATGTATGCTCACTATCGTAGCGTAAATGTGCGTCGCTCATAACCTTACATGCATGTTGCCATACTGTTGTATTAGATCGTGCGACAATGTTATAGAGTCTGCTGAAACAGGATCTTCCTCTTCATATCTTTTGTAGAAACAGACTCACATGTACACACCTACACACATATACACACACATATAACCCAAAGAACACCTGAAAACTTCGTTCAGACACACCTGCATCCAACTTTCACCAAAGGAATGTGGTTTTTTCTGGTGCAACCCTCCCTTTTCAAAGGCATGCTTCGAGCTCGAATGTCGAACGGATCTGATCGTGCAGGCAGTATTAGTGTTATGTTAAACGTGTGGAATTTGTGGAAGCTGTGTTCTTCACGCGTTATTAAAATATTCTCAAGAACGATAAAGTCTGTAATTTCCTACGTCTTTTCTCTTTTTCGTTCGCTCTTTATTTTCTGTCTTTTTTCTCTCTTATTGCACGTTATTCTTTTCGCTCTTATTTTCTCTCATTTTTTTAGTATAAATATTACAATAATAATCGAATATGAATAACAATACCGAATCGAATGGCGATAATGTCGCGGATTTCATTCAAAATTTTTTCGTAAATGATAATGATAATGCAATGTTTCCGGACGATTTTCCAAATATACATATGCCGCCACCACCACCACCAGCAGAAGAAACATCATTACAAGGGCCTTCGCTACATTCATTCTCAGATTTCATTCCATTGGCTACATCAACACCTTTAGCATCACCGGTAATGTCACAAGATTTGCAAACTCCGTCGTTAACGCAAGTACCTTTGGTACATGATGAAAAAGAATATAGCACAACAATGTTGGAATTACCCAAAGAAATATTTAACCGAAAAGCAGTCGTCTATGTTAAAGACCCTAACGATCCAGAAAATAAAAATAGTTTCATGTATGCGGTTTTAGCAAAATTTACATCAAAACCGTCATCGATGTGGCAGTACAATATTCTACAGAAAGTATACGATTTCAGCTTTATTCACTTACCGATCCAATCGCTGGCTGATATTGAAACGTTCGAAAGAATAAACGCTGTATCAATCAACTTATACAAGCTGATAGAAACCGACTATACAGATCAAAGTACATTCAACTACAAAATAAAAGTCGTGTACGCCTTCCGAAAAAATCACAGTTTGTTAAATCATAAACATCACACAAACATATTATATTGGAGATCTAATGGAAATTATCAATTCGCATGGATAAAAAAATTCAGTCGATTGTTGCGGATCCAGTCGCCGAAAGCGAAATTTGTATGCTGGTCATGTCTCGATCCCATGAATACCGATTACGAACATAATAATATTCACAGATGTGACGCAGTCAGTTAGCGTAATATGCACTATATGTAATTAAATAAAGACGTATTTTTCGTATTCATAGATTTATTTTTATTTTTCAAAAAATCTTTTTACATTGTTTCATACAAATTAATGTAATCTATATAATATAATAAATATTTTCATATGTATACATTTTTGTTTTTATTTTCCATAAACTTAAAATTCCAATTTTACTATTGTTGTTAATATATTCCAAACTCCAGTTTGTATTAAATCCTCTCGCTCTTTATGTTGAACAGACGAATCAATATTATTTAACTGTTCAGTTAAGTATGCAGAGTCTTTTTATCTTGCTTAACTTTAAAGATATATGATAGATTCTTTTTTCATTTGACAGTGTAAACGTTTTCTTCTTTTACAATTTTCTTATGCTTTATCACTATTACAACATTTTTCATCATTTTCTAACTAATTGTAAACATTTTTCCACTATTTCGTAACATGTTCTTATGTTTTAGGACTTTTTGCCCTATTTTTTTCACCAATTTATACTATTTCGAAGCATTTCATATGACTGAACGCTACTTAAGAAGTTTTTCGATAATTATCACCATTCCTCGCAATATTCATATGTTTTAACGCTTTTTACACTATTTTTCACAAATTCATGATATTTCGCTTCATTTCTAATGTTTGAACGACTCATATGCAGTTTTTCGACAATTTTTCACCGTTCATCACTATATTTTTTTATGTTGTATCACCTTTTATGAAGTCTTCATCAAATTTTACCTTCATTCAACAATATTTTCGTTATTTTACCCCTTTGAACTGTTGTTTTACCCTAAAAGTGAGTATATATCCAATTTGTTATAATTAAGAAAGAATGTAATGTATATTACAAATTTCCTTTCCCGGAAGTATGATTGTGTGTGCAGAATAATAAACTCTGGTAAGAAGCAGACTGTATTCACCATCAAGCAGGGTGTGTAATGCGTGGTAATTAACTCTGGCATTGCACACATTGCAGGGTAGTTATGATATGTTTGAGCAAAAATTAGTTGTTGTATATCATTCATGTTAGTCATTAAATGTTCACACTGAGAGGTGCAAGGAGGGCGTCAGCATATGAACCATTACGATTTTTATAATTATAATATACACTAAGCATGTATGTATTACAACGACCACATCAACTCTGTTAAGGACGGTAATGTTTGGAGGTAGATAGTGAACCGTTACATTAGAAGAGGAACATGGGTACATACATGGAAACATCATTAGCGATATTACATCACATGTATGTCATCAAATTTAACTAAAATATTGCGTCCATAGTAAAAAATGCGAGGATTTTTCCTAAGAGGTTAAATTTTATGTCTAAGATGGCGAATATAATAAAATTGATGCGATTTTAGCTGAAGATGGTGTATTTTACACTAAAATCGTTGTTTTACACCTAAAGTGAGATTATTTGGGGAGATAAACGGTCTTTTTTCATATAAAATTTTATGTTTTTTCTAAATGCGGCTATTTTTTGTCCTAAATGGAGTAATTTCTGTGTGAATGGCACTTTTTAGACTGGCCTATATACTTCTTGATGTGATATTCCATTCATTGTGAAGCTATGCTTTGAAAGGGTTTGTGTCTGGTTGTGGGAAGTTTCCAAACTTTTCTGATGCATCGATTATAGTATAATAGTTGTTGTGTGTTAGTGAGTTGATGGTGTTTGGATGGGAATAATAAATAGGGGTAAGAGGTGGAGTGTACCACATCAAGCAAGGAGAGTACTGTTTGATAATTAACTCTATCATTTAAACACATTGCAAGTCAGTTATAATATGTTAAGTCAAAATTAGTTGTTGTATCTCGTTCAGGATTTTACATTAAACGATCACACTGAGAGACGCGATGGACTCGTCATCATCAAGATCCATGCAATCATTACATTATTTTTCACTAATTTGTAATCACCATTTTTTTTTTATGTTTTGAACGACTCTTATAATGTTTTTTGATAATTTTCATGGTACAAGGTTCATAATGTAATGTAATTTTAATTATTTCAACAGTCTTTACACACAAATAAAGCAATATATCTTAAGCACACTCAACATAATACAAATTTTTCCAAACAGAAGTAAACGACGGATTTACTTAGAAATTTTAATAAAACTTAAGAATCATATTATATATGAAATTGCTTGTTTTTTCAATCAATGATCCAAACTAGCAGGTTTAGAATTATATCAGACCTCTAGTAAAAACCCCAAATTATTTAATGTGTATATCTTTGCTACTTTTTACCTTATATGTGTGAATGTACATATCTACACATATTCGTATATATCCAGATATATACATATATCCATAAATATCTACATACATATATATATCTACATATATACATATATATCTACATATATACATATATATCTACATATATACATATATATCTACATATATTCATATATATCTACATATATACATATATATCTACATATATACATATATATCTACATATATACATATATATCTACATATATTCATATATATCTACATATATACATATATCTATAAATATCTACATAAATATATATATCTACATATATGCATATATATCTACATATATACATATATATCTACATATATTCATATATATCTATGTATATTCACATATATAAGGTAAAAAGTAGCAAAGATATACACATTAAATAATTTGGGGTTTTTACTAGAGGTCTGATATAATTCTAAACCTGCTAGTTTGGATCATTGATTGAAAAAACGTATGCAATTTCATATATAATATGATTCTTAAGTTTTATTGAAATTTCTAAGCAAAATTGGTGTTTACTTCTATTTGTAAAGATTTGTATTATGTCGAGTGTGTTTAAGATATATTGCTGTATTTGTGTGTGAAGACTGTTGAAATAATTAAAATTACTTTACATTATGAATCTTGTACTATGAAAATTATCAAAAAACATTATAAGAGTCGTTCAAAACATAAAAAAAAAATGGTGATTACAAATTAGTGAAAAATAATGTAATGATTGCATGGATCTTGATGATGACGAGTCCATCGCGTCTCTCAGTGTGATCGTTTAATGTAAAATCCTGAACGAGATACAACAACTAATTTTGACTTAACATATTATAACTGACTTGCAATGTGTTTAAATGATAGAGTTAATTATCAAACAGTACTCTCCTTGCTTGATGTGGTACACTCCACCTCTTACCCCTATTTATTATTCCCATCCAAACACCATCAACTCACTAACACACAACAACTATTATACTATAATCGATGCATCAGAAAAGTTTGGAAACTTCCCACAACCAGACACAAACCCTTTCAAAGCATAGCTTCACAATGAATGGAATATCACATCAAGAAGTATATAGGCCAGTCTAAAAAGTGCCATTCGCACAGAAATTACTCCATTTAGGACAAAAAATAGATGCATTTAGAAAAAACATAAAATTTTATATGAAAAAAGACCGTTTATCTCCCCAAATAATCTCACTTTAGGTGTAAAACAACGATTTTAGTGTAAAATACACCATCTTCAGCTAAAATCGCATCAATTTTATTATATTCGCCATCTTAGACATAAAATTTAACCTCTTAGGAAAAATCCTCGCATTTTTTATTATGGACGCAATATTTTAGTTAAATTTGATGACATACATGTGATGTAATATCGCTAATGATGTTTCCATGTATGTACCCATGTTCCTCTTCTAATGTAACGGTTCACTATCTACCTCCAAACATTACCGTCCTTAACAGAGTTGATGTGGTCGTTGTAATACATACATGCTTAGTGTATATTATAATTATAAAAATCGTAATGGTTCATATGCTGACGCCCTCCTTGCACCTCTCAGTGTGAACATTTAATGACTAACATGAATGATATACAACAACTAATTTTTGCTCAAACATATCATAACTACCCTGCAATGTGTGCAATGCCAGAGTTAATTACCACGCATTACACACCCTGCTTGATGGTGAATACAGTCTGCTTCTTACCAGAGTTTATTATTCTGCACACACAATCATACTTCCGGGAAAGGAAATTTGTAATATACATTACATTCTTTCTTAATTATAACAAATTGGATATATACTCACTTTTAGGGTAAAACAACAGTTCAAAGGGGTAAAATAACGAAAATATTGTTGAATGAAGGTAAAATTTGATGAAGACTTCATAAAAGGTGATACAACATAAAAAAATATAGTGATGAACGGTGAAAAATTGTCGAAAAACTGCATATGAGTCGTTCAAACATTAGAAATGAAGCGAAATATCATGAATTTGTGAAAAATAGTGTAAAAAGCGTTAAAACATATGAATATTGCGAGGAATGGTGATAATTATCGAAAAACTTCTTAAGTAGCGTTCAGTCATATGAAATGCTTCGAAATAGTATAAATTGGTGAAAAAAATAGGGCAAAAAGTCCTAAAACATAAGAACATGTTACGAAATAGTGGAAAAATGTTTACAATTAGTTAGAAAATGATGAAAAATGTTGTAATAGTGATAAAGCATAAGAAAATTGTAAAAGAAGAAAACGTTTACACTGTCAAATGAAAAAAGAATCTATCATATATCTTTAAAGTTAAGCAAGATAAAAAGACTCTGCATACTTAACTGAACAGTTAAATAATATTGATTCGTCTGTTCAACATAAAGAGCGAGAGGATTTAATACAAACTGGAGTTTGGAATATATTAACAACAATAGTAAAATTGGAATTTTAAGTTTATGGAAAATAAAAACAAAAATGTATACATATGAAAATATTTATTATATTATATAGATTACATTAATTTGTATGAAACAATGTAAAAAGATTTTTTGAAAAATAAAAATAAATCTATGAATACGAAAAATACGTCTTTATTTAATTACATATAGTGCATATTACGCTAACTGACTGCGTCACATCTGTGAATATTATTATGTTCGTAATCGGTATTCATGGGATCGAGACATGACCAGCATACAAATTTCGCTTTCGGCGACTGGATCCGCAACAATCGACTGAATTTTTTTATCCATGCGAATTGATAATTTCCATTAGATCTCCAATATAATATGTTTGTGTGATGTTTATGATTTAACAAACTGTGATTTTTTCGGAAGGCGTACACGACTTTTATTTTGTAGTTGAATGTACTTTGATCTGTATAGTCGGTTTCTATCAGCTTGTATAAGTTGATTGATACAGCGTTTATTCTTTCGAACGTTTCAATATCAGCCAGCGATTGGATCGGTAAGTGAATAAAGCTGAAATCGTATACTTTCTGTAGAATATTGTACTGCCACATCGATGACGGTTTTGATGTAAATTTTGCTAAAACCGCATACATGAAACTATTTTTATTTTCTGGATCGTTAGGGTCTTTAACATAGACGACTGATTTTCGGTTAAATATTTCTTTGGGTAATTCCAACATTGTTGTGCTATATTCTTTTTCATCATGTACCAAAGGTACTTGCGTTAACGACGGAGTTTGCAAATCTTGTGACATTACCGGTGATGCTAAAGGTGTTGATGTAGCCAATGGAATGAAATCTGAGAATGAATGTAGCGAAGGCCCTTGTAATGATGTTTCTTCTGCTGGTGGTGGTGGTGGCGGCATATGTATATTTGGAAAATCGTCCGGAAACATTGCATTATCATTATCATTTACGAAAAAATTTTGAATGAAATCCGCGACATTATCGCCATTCGATTCGGTATTGTTATTCATATTCGATTATTATTGTAATATTTATACTAAAAAAATGAGAGAAAATAAGAGCGAAAAGAATAACGTGCAATAAGAGAGAAAAAAGACAGAAAATAAAGAGCGAACGAAAAAGAGAAAAGACGTAGGAAATTACAGACTTTATCGTTCTTGAGAATATTTTAATAACGCGTGAAGAACACAGCTTCCACAAATTCCACACGTTTAACATAACACTAATACTGCCTGCACGATCAGATCCGTTCGACATTCGAGCTCGAAGCATGCCTTTGAAAAGGGAGGGTTGCACCAGAAAAAACCACATTCCTTTGGTGAAAGTTGGATGCAGGTGTGTCTGAACGAAGTTTTCAGGTGTTCTTTGGGTTATATGTGTGTGTATATGTGTGTAGGTGTGTACATGTGAGTCTGTTTCTACAAAAGATATGAAGAGGAAGATCCTGTTTCAGCAGACTCTATAACATTGTCGCACGATCTAATACAACAGTATGGCAACATGCATGTAAGGTTATGAGCGACACACATTTACGCTACGATAGTGAGCATACATATTGGAGAAAAAATATAAAATTATGAACGGTCCGAAGAAATGGTCAGAAACGAAAAAAATATACTTCGGCTATTTCTATAATATTTAGGCTCGAAAAAAAAAAATATTTAGAGAACATTTAGAGTCAGAGGTTGTATCTTACAAATAGATGAAAACTCTCACAGCTGTGGAAATACGTGATGTACGTGAAAAAGCATAACAGTTAAATTCGCTTATTACACACAAAAAAAAATAAAAAAAATGGTGTACTACAGACAAAAATCTAATTTTTTAATCTAAACAGATATGAACAAATTATGTGGAAATATATTCGAAAATTAAATAATTATGTATACATTATACTCGACTGGTTCAGATTTTTGAAAATTTCGTCATTACCAGTACTTTAAGTTAAGAGGGGGAGAGAAGGATAGATCGCTAAATAAATTAAATAAACAGAAATCGGAAAGGATCGGAAAAAGATGAAAAAATAATTAGCAAAAATATATACAATATGAGAATGAATAGATATTGAGGGAAAAAATATATACAAAATATATACAAAACAGTATTTACATGTGTATAAAAATATATTTAAAAAATTTTTAAAGAAAACATAAAAACGAACGGTCTGAAAAAAAATGGTCTTCAGAGCCTTAATTTTTGGGAGTTGAAGTGTAAACGTATAGTTAATCACAGTTAATTTTAGTCGACTATTTTTGCCGCAAGTAAATCTTGATTAAATATTCAGAAGAAAAAACAGCTGGCGTACAAGTCCGCAACACAGTGAGACATTTTCATGTTTTCCCATAAAGGTAGGTTTTGTACAGCCATTCAGGCATCCGCCGACATTAGAATGTCGTTCGCTTCGCGGCCTCCGTCGATATGAGAATGTCGCCGTGCAACCTCTAAATGCCTTGTACATGTTATATTGCAACGTATAAAGCGTTTCGAGATTGAACCTACGGTTCTGCACCTCTAAATGTTTTGTACATATTATATTTCAATGTATTTGCAAAAATATATATTCAACAACTACTACCGCTAGTACAAGGTTCCTTATTTACATCATTATCGTTAGGGGTAGAGTAATACTGAGTAAAGGCCGATGGTGAGAAAAGTACGACGCAAGTAAGCTAACGGTTGTACGTTCGCGTCATATTTCGCGTTGTCGAAAGGTCCACCGAATTATTCATCTCACAACCGAACGTTTCACTCATGAATTGATCGAATCGCAATCCATCGTCCGAGTGGAAATCGATGTCGAAATCACCACAGACTATGATCGGTAAATCGTACAGCTTTATTTCATCGATAAAGAGAAACAGACCTTTCAATTTCGGTAGTAGGTAACGCTCAAAGAAATTGATCTTATCGTTCAACGTTGTCCCGTTTGAGAGGTACTTCGAAAAAAGTAACAGACACTCTCCATCGATCATCGTTTTGGCTTTGCATATATCACCGACGTCCATCGATATCACGTTTCATCCAATTTCCTTTCGTAAATCGCTATACCACCAGCCATCTTGCCGTTGTCGCGTTTGTGCCGATTTACGAGCGAGTAACTTTCAAGTTCAAATTTATCGCAATCGGCGTTTGATAACCACGTTTCAGAGAGTGCGAGTAAACTGCACGAAGGTATACCAAAGTCACACGTTATATCGAGCGAATGTGAGCGCAACGACTGAACGTTAAGTGAACATAGTGTGACAGCATCGACAGACCGAGTACGTGAACGATCCACAAAATCTCGACTGTGAGAAGCGTGTGTGCTCAAACGATGACGCGTAAGACGTTCAAACTCAGTTCTAATGTATTTCAACTGTTTTTCACGTCCGTGGTAAAAACAGTGGTCCCCATTCCTGTTCGTTAGGAACAACCCTTCGTACAAAGAATATCGAGACAGAGTGACGTACACCAGTTGCTGGTCGTGCGATTTAGAGTATTCGTATACCACCGCCGGGTATGTACTGCCTTCCGATTTGTGAATCGATATCCCGCAAGCAGGTGTGAGTGGAAATGTCGATCGTTTACAGGTAACCATCTTACTAGGAAGCGTCACCATTGACGAACGTAAGCCGATCGACATCCAATGCTCGTAGATACACGGACACGCTACGCAGTGTCTATCCGAACTTCCGATCGTGGTAATTTACCGATTTTAACGTTGTCAAATTTTAGCCTACTGCAGCAGGCCTATCACGCCGTTCACGAGACCATCGGTGACATCGATGTTTACTCGCACCATGTGGGCTTGTCAATAAGGAGCTCGATCTTGTATGGTAGACCACCCGTCTCATCGAGCTTCATCTTGTGCACCTTGGAGCGAGCCGACGCGAGTTGGTCTCTCGTTCGCTTCGGAATCCATAACACTTTTCATGGGAAAGAAATGGTTTACACGAGACTAAAGTTACATTTAATTTATAATTACTACGGTAATTGTTTTGTGCGCTCAGCAAATGTAAACAAGGAAATGAAGTGTGAAATACACAACCCTACAGTTTTCATAAGAAGTCGCTATAGGAAACACTTCTCCATTTTGTGACGCTTTTCAAGTTTATGTGACAAAGTAAAGAGACATGAAAATATTAGTAATCAGTCGTATGCAAGTAAAGACATGAAATTTTCGTAACGATTTTCCGTGACGCTCCATTTCGTGACGCTTATTTGGTAACGCTTTTCAAGTTTATGTGCCAAAGCAAAGACATAAAAATGTCAAAAATATATATGTACAAATACACACAAAAATATACAAAATTGTTAAAAACGATCGAATTAATGAATTTTTAATCTGCGCGAATTGTACGTTGTCAGTCGATACAATCTTTTACTTTCATACAATTTCGAGTACTATGCAGAAATATATCGTCATCGAAATAATATTCTTCATCATTCTCATGTTCAAAACATGGTAGAAGTGATTTTATCGTATCATCCTGTTTTAGTCTATCTGGTAAAAATGTATAAATGTCTCCAACACAACTTGGAAATAACGTAATTATCATTTCTTTGGTGGTTGTAATGAACAACTGACTTAAATCAATTATATTTAGATTATTCATAAGCTTCAGCGGACGGATGACATGATCGTACCATGCCTTCATCACCATAACGTTTTTCACCGCACAATGAAAACTATCATTCTCATTATGGTGTTTACAAGTTATCAAATTGCTTATACCAAAATACTCTTCATGTAGATTCTCAATACTAGATAATCGAAAGACTTGATCCATATTAACGATTACGTAGTCTAAATCACGCAACAATTCAGACTTTTCGTTAAGTTCCATTAGTGTAAGTTTAGCATATACTGTTAAAACATATACGCGAGCCCTCGGTTTTTGGGACAATATCGTGAATATATCGCGCGCGATGAATATTTCTTCACGACAGGGAAATAATGAAGGATTCTTCAAGTAATAGCTCACTGAAGAACATTGTAAATGTGGCATTTTTGATGCATGCCATGCTCTGCTTGGCTTATACAGCGTATGCAAACACTTCCCTCCAGACATATCAATCATTGCTAGTTCAGTTACTCGAAACCCATAATCACAATCTATATGGACGCTGATATCTACAAAATATTCTGCTATATCCACTTGTTCTGATAATAATACTGGACCAACGATTTTACATACAAAAGATGTTGATTCCTCTGATGTATAACCATCATCATATTGCGGTGATGGATGTGAAGAAGACGTATGCGAGTCGCTATCACTCGAAAAGGAATTCTGAATAAATTCGTCGGCTTTAATATCAATCGATTCGGTATTGTTATTCATGTTTGATTAATATTTTTAACTTTTTACTAAAAAATAGAAAATGATTACTTTTACCGTTACAGTAAATTTTTAATAACGCGTGAAGAACACAGATTCTACAAAATGAACACGTTTAACATAAAACTAATACTGCCTGCACGATCAGATCCGTTCAACAATCTACCTCGATGCTCGCCTTTGAAAAGGGAGGGTTGTACCAGAAAAACCACATTCCTTTGGTTATAGAGGTGTTTGAAAGACATCGTCAAGGGGAGATGAAGATATGTGTGTTTGAGTGTAGGTGTGTACATGTAAACCGTTTTCTACAGAAGATATGAAGAGGAAGATCCTGTTTCAGCAGACTCAATAACATTGTCGCACGATCTAATAGATCGGTATGGCAACATGCAAGGCAACATGCATGTAAGGTTATACGCGACGCACATTTACGCTACGACTACGTAACAGCCATATGGGAGAAAAAATATAATACGAAAGATTTCAAAAAAAAAAAATGTTACAGTTAGAAAAAAACAACAAAAAAAAAAATGAAATATTCTTAAACTAATAGAATCGAAAAAATTATTATGAATGATATGAGATCTAACTGTAGCAGATGAGTGTGTGCGAATGGATGGTGCGCTTTTGTGGTGGTTGTGACGATCAAGGAGTATGTGTAAAAAAATATAAAAAGTATGTACACAATCAGTAAATTGATTGCAAAAAGGTAGAAAGGTTTAAAGGTTACATTTGCTTATTTATTAGTAGAAAAGGTGCATGGACGCCTTAAATTAACCTTCTGCAAAATGAATGAAATAACGTTACATCATTCAAGCTGGTTTTCATCGGGAGAGATTGTCCATTTTCACCATGCTTTCTGGAAAAGGTGTATACATGTCGTGAATTTGTATGTTGTAAAAGGTCGTAAATAACGATACATGACAGGCGCTTCAATAATGTTACAAACGACTGGTGAGGCGGGCGGAGACATCTTAGACTGTGGAGCAGCGATTGAATTTCTTGGAAATGTCGAGATCAGTGTTCGATGATGTTGATGTCGATTTTTTTATGTGCATGTGTGTATTTGAACGAGTCTAAAAAAATATTCCTCTAGCGAATAACGGTAAATAGCGGGGGAGTATTGAGCGGTCAAAGGTTGATAGAAAGATGAGACGAATACATGAAGAGGTTGACTATACCTGGAAAAGGACGATTAATGTTTGTAGCAACAATATCGTCAATGAAAATAATAGTTCCTTCGTTTAATAATTATACTGAGATGTGTATAATATTAAACTTAGTTACGATGTTGATAAAAATTATTTAGTGCCCTGAGATTTTCTCTATCAAAATGTTAAAAGATGTAAAGTATGTAAGACGGGGTGAATGTGTCAGAAAAATAATAGCAGTAAAAATAATTAAAGATCGATAATTAAAAATTAAATATAATAACTGTGTGTGGTATATGTGTGGGTCTGATGTGATATGGTCACGATTAATAAGGAACCTATCTGTGAGTGTGACAATATGGCGTGTATGTAAGTCTGTGAGGAGTTGAAAAATAAATAAAACATATTATAATTGTTAGGGAAACGTGTATGCATGGAAATGGATGTCGTGCAAATAAAAAAAAAAAAAATGTACGAACGGAAAAAAATTTCAAAAGACTTTTTGGAAAAATAATCTAACAATAATATACAATAATTGATAGTAAAATGGGTGTTGGATGCAACGTCTACACTTCTGCGAGAGTTGATTGTTTGACTGGGTCTAGAACATATATTATGAAAGAATTGTAATTTGTGTAGGATAAATAGGGGATGGAGAGGGAAATTATGAAACCGTGTTAAATAAAATTATACTCGATTTCATTTTTGAATACATATGTCTGGAAAAAAATTATGAACGTTCGGGAGAAACGATCGGAAGCGAAAAAAAAATATAGTTAGAATAATTCCATAATACTTGGAGTTGAAAAAAGTTATTATGAACGGTATGGGAACTAACGACGGCAGGTATGTGCGCATTCATCGCGTTGAAGACGTTGTAGGATTTATTTTTAGAACCGGAGGAAAATAAAAATATTATGAACGGTCAGAAGAAATGATCGGAAGTGAAGAAAATATATAATTGGAATAATTCCATAATACTTGGAGTTGAATAAAAGTTATTATGAACGGTATGGGAACTAACGACAGCAGATGGGTGTGCGGGAATGGACGGTGTGCATTCATAGCGGTCACATAAAAAAATAATTACCTCTCAATATGAAATGACGGAGGCGTCGGGAGCGTCGATCGGGGGTTTAATGGTCGTAGTAAAAGTAAATAGAATGCGATATATTCGATATTAAAACAGCGGAATCGATCGGAAAAGAGGGTGGAAGGGGTAAAAGAGACTAAGGATAGTATTAAACTATAGAAATACTTGATTTGTTAATTTGTAAATGTTTTGGATAACCGGTTAGGTTTAGACAACAGAGAAGGGATTGGGTTATTATGTGAAAAAAATAATAATTAAAAAAAAAATTGGAGCAGCGTAAACGGACGAGATGTGCGGGGGATCGGCGTGTGCGCTTTCGCGGCGGAGAACGTTATGTTAGATATATGCGCGGGATCGGCGTGTGCGCTTTCGCGGAAAATAACGCTGTGTTAGATATATGCGCGAGATCGGGACGAGCGCTTTAGCATATGGCAGTAAGATCGGGAAATCAGGAAAATAAAAAATATACTTCGGCCAATTTTATATTATGTATACTTAGGCTTTGAAATATTAAAGAAATAATCGCGGTATCGGGAACGGAGCGCGTGTGTGCGTGGGATATCGCGGTGGACATCGGAATATGCGTGAGATCGGCGTGTGCGCTTTTGCGACGGCGACCGGAGCGTGCGCGAGAACGAAATATACGTGTGAGAGGTGTAACGGAGGTGTTGTGTTAGATTTACGCTTTAAATAATATATTGGGGTTAAATTTTGGAATTTTCATACTTAGGCCTCGGAATTTTGAAAAAAAAAATTGCGGTAACGGAGCAGGACGGGCGGGGCCAGCGGAGACTTGGGTTACTTTCGGACATTAATTAATATACTTATGTTAATTAATAATCGGTTCGGTTTATCGGAAACGAGCGGGACGCGTACGGGGGAATTTTGGAGAAATTTGGGGAACTTGGGGGAACTTTCAGCACCTGGACACTAATTGGGGTTACTTTCGCCCCAGAATAACACTTTGGGTAGTTTATTGACCTCTGGACACTGTTTGGACGTTCGGTTTATCGGAAACGTGCGGGAACCGTCCGGGGGAAACTCGGAGGAATCGGGGGAAACTTGGGTGAATTTTGACCACCTGGACATGGATTGGGGTGACTTTTGTGTTCGGATTACCGGTCTGAGGTGAATTTTCGCCTCCGGGACAGGAATTGTGGTTCGGATTAGCGGAACTGCCAGTCCCCGCTTTTATTGACTACTCTCTAGTGTATTACCGCCGTTTGGATAGGGTATTTAAAGAGGGGGTAGTTCGAAGAGATATTTAAGGCAAAAAATAAATCAATATAGAATATTCGGAAGTAGAGTTGCGGAAATACTGGAATAACTATGGGTCTAGGACGTTTGCAGAGGGCTGTAAAAAAGTATGTAGGATGCGTAGGGGCGAGAAGATTATCAGAGAAGAGATTTTGATAGTAAGTTAAAACGCCAAAAGAAGAAACACATAAAATGGAAAAAATATTTGGAGAAGTTATGGGAACAAATATATGGAACAGATGAGGAGCCATTAGTTTAGCCGTAGGTATAGTGGTTATGGATGTGTAAATATTTTAATTTATATTGATGTTTATTCAGTTTTCTTTTTTTGACTACGGATTGCAAATTCTTCCCCATTTTTAGCATATTCATTTTTCTCAGTCTTGTATTTTATTATATGTAAATGTTCTTCATGACTTCATTGACATAAAATTTAAAAGTAACACTAAAATATTTTGTCGCTTTGCTCTCCTATAATAATGGCTGACATTAAGGAGTTGCAGAAATGCTTAAGTGACATACTTGAGTATACTAAAATGATACGTTCTCAGTTCCCAGCTGGAGCTAAAGTAGTTACGAGAAAGAATAAAAATTGTATCATTGAGGCAGCTTCGAAAATTGATACGAGTATTGGCGTTGCTCTTTCCAAGTGCGGCACCTTAGAAACAATAATAAAAAAGAAATCTTCTGACTTGCAATCGATCGTAAAGGATGTTCTAAACGGTCCGGACCGTAAAAAGAACCTTACTAATAAAATCTCATACCGCGATGTTGCCGTAAACAAAATTTCTGTTCCAAAAAGTAAACTTATAATCAAATGCGAAGATATCGATTTATTTGACAAAAAACTTAAAGAGAAAGTATCGCTCAGTAAAAGTAAAATAAACGTTACTTTTTATAAAAAAATTAATAATACTGCCCTGATTAACTCATCAACTAAGGGATGACTGCCAGAGGCTGCACAATGAAATAACCCCACCTTAATTCCTGAATGTAAAGTCTTTGAACAAAAGTTGCTCAATCCAACAATTTTAGTTTTCCGTACTAAAAACATTTCGGAAGCAGATGTCAAGGAGTATATTAAAGATATCACTGACCGGGAACCAATTACGGTAAGTAAAATTACTACGGAGCGGGCCAGTCGGACTTATGTACAGCTTCATCCTGACCAGTACCAAACGCTTTCTGCGATGGGAAAAATGCGGATTAAATGGGAATCACTCAATTTCGTTGATGCAATCAACCCAAGAATGTGCACTAAGTGTAACAAATATGGTCATCCGGAAAAATACTGCAAGTCTACAGATGTTTACTTAAATTTTGTCGAAACGTGTAATGATTTAAGTGCATGCTCTAATTGTGTACGTATCATAATATTAGAATTTCCTCTAGCAAAAACAATCTAGATGATAAGTTGGCTGATAAAAGCCTCGTGGCGAGATGTGCTCAGGAGGCAGATCATCGCTTATATAGCAAAAACTGTCCCATATTCCTGAAAGCCTACGAAAATTTAAAGAGAAATATTGATTTTGGATCGACTTAGGTGTACATATCTTAATGTTGATAATTGCCGCGCTTCACAACTACTGTTCTTAAGGGACTGCTATATTAGCGACATAGATTTTGTGTCCTGGCTGAACCATATCTAGTTGATGATACAATTTCTGTCAATACTGGATACATACCTTATGTAAACGGTAGGACAGCTCTTATATGCAAAAACAACATCGTTCGTAAACTATTAATATCTAAGCATAATATTTTAGCTCTTAAAATAGGCAAATTTTTATTAATCTCATGTTATATCTCACCCAATAGACCTAGGGAAGCAGCTATAGATAATCTTGACCATATAATTAAAATGTATCCCAACTTATCATCAATAATTATTGGGGATTTTAATATCAGACTCTCACTAATGGAGCCACATATTAGAGATAATGCCAATTCTTTTTTATTACATGATTTAATACACAGTGACAGTTTAATTATCAAAAATACCCTTATACCCACGTTCAGAAATTACAATGGAAAAAGTATCATCGACTATTTATTGGTGTCGGCCAATGTGGCTCATGCAATAAGTTTTGAATTAAAACAGTTTGATGTTGCTTTCCACAAAAGTATACACTTTTCTATATCCAGCAATTTCGATTCTGTAAATAGAAATGTCTTCACCAAACTTGATATCAGTAAGTTTATGAAAACCTTGGACAAAAACTATATTACTTTGTTGCAGAAAAATTAATATTAGAGACTGTACTTGCGGTTTGTCTTTGGACAAGCTGACAACGAGTCTACATTCTTACATCAGTAGTATTGCTAAACAATGTCAAGTTGTTTCTTTCTCCTCTAAACATGATTGGTGGACTGACAAGCTGGAATTTTTCAAAAATAAAATTAATCTAGTGCGCAAGAGGAAAAACAAATGTAAGGATGCTGTTAAGCGATTCTTTCTTGATAGCACTTTGAAACAGCTTAATAAAGAGTATAAACGACAGATATGCAGGACAAAACTTCAACAGTGGAAGGAACTTGTTGCTTGTAGTAGTACTGCCTGGGGCAAACCTTATAAAATAATATTCAAAAAAAAAAAAAAATCATTTTGAAATTTGGCATATAGTTTCTTTATATAAGTACGCTCTATTTGATCCTAAATCCTAAACAATATCTTTGTTAAAGTATTTTTTTATTGTAAAACAAAGTAGGAAAAAATGGTAAAAAATCATACCTTATGTTCGCAGCCCTTGAAAAACTACTACTTTTCACTTTTTTTGAGGGGAGTAGGGTTCATATAGAAGAGAGACACATATACACAAAGTATATTCTTTGTGCAATTGATTTCCGATTAAAATTTCGACCTACAATGTGCGGCAGTTGATATCTCCGTTAAATTTCGAGGAAAATTTTTGAAAATTTCAGAATATATTCTTAAATATATGTATAAAATGACCTCACAATATCGATAAATTATATAAATTCTTTATGCGTTAAAAAAATTCATGACAATCAACGCAAAAACGTCGTCCTACACATATTTTCCCCCTTAAATAGGAGGCACTATTGCTTATTCATATGTTTATTTTATTAAGTGGTCTTTTGGCCAAAATGCGATTTTAGATCTCCGTGACACAGTGTCGAATGCGTCGCGAGTAAATTTGTTGTCTTTCCCTGACGCCTTATACGTCTGTCTCCCAACGGTCTTGGATGCTATGCCCTTTTGATGTGTGTTCTGCCCTTTAAGGCAGACCCACGCACCGAGCGTTGCTACTTACATAGGGTGCGTTTCAATGTATCATGCAAGCTTTTTCCAATCGCATTTCCATGGATAGAACATGACAACAGGTTTTTAAGGCCGCTCATCGATCTTCCTACCAAAGAACCAGCTATTATTTTATGTATCTGACGGTTGCTGAAAAAAGGTACATAGTGTTAAGTTATCGAGAAAAACCAGTTTAAAGTTTCGCAGTATAATGCACTTTAAGGTAATTTGAAACATACAATTATGATTTACAACAGGAAAAAATGTTGACCTATTTTATGTTAAAAAAGTGTGAAACTGTTGTTAAGTCAAAATCGCATTTTTGACACAGTATGTACTTTTTCTCAGCAACCGTCACATATATTTCTATTTTATTTTATTATTTTATTCGTTTATAACTGCAAAATTCCCTTGTTTTTCGGATTATTCATCTTTCTCCTCTATTTTTGCAGGTATCACGGCCTTTTGCTTTTTTTCCCCATATATATATGTATATAAATATAAATATAAATATAAATACAAGTAAATACGTAAATATAAATACTGTGACGGATTCGGCCGCCATGACTTTCGATATTTCTCACGCTGCACCGAATTAAAAAATGGTAATGATTACTCCTTTTCCAAATTCTAAATTCCACATTTCTCCGCGTTTTGACAGTTTCTCAGGCCTCCGATTTCTATTTCTCCGGTTTCTCGGGCAGCGTGCAAACTGAGCATTCTCCGACCGTAATGCTAGATCGACAAATTTCGTGGGAATTGCCAATGTGCACGGCGCCAATTTGGCGATCTGTGCATAAGTATTTGTTAATTTTATGACGGTGGTTCGTCCGATGTTTGTCCGGTCTGGCGTTGTGTGCGTCGGAGATGCGAGTCGAGCTACGTCGTGGCGTGAGAAGTTTTTTTTTCTTAGAACCCGAAAGAACCGTCGCAGGGTACCCGTCGTTTACTGATTTTGGAAATGTTCTGGACTAATCGGCGGGGTGTTCAATTTTTTTATATACATATTTTAATTATTAGGCAAAATGGCCGTTTTATCAGATCGTTGTCGAATTCACTGTGAATTCGGGCGAGCAGTCTTCGTTTCCTCGTGGTCGCGATTAGATCTCAACTGCTTTGGCCGTTTGAGGCAAATTGTACCGTTTTTGAATATTCGTTATCGATTTCTTTTTTATGATCGGTTTATATATATATATATATATTTTTTTTTTTAAATATAATTGGATTTACTCCTCAAACAAAATTTTTTCATTTATTTCGCGATTTGGACACGTTTTCGTGATATCTCCGCCACGGAGACCTTTTATTTTTCATTAGACCTTAGGAAGGCCTAAAGCTCTGCCCGAGCGAGCTAACGGCTACGTGTTACGCCGGAAGAAAAATAACGTTGGCGCCCGGAAAGTTTTTTTTTATTTTTAGTAGTCATTATTGCGGGAAGTGGATCTTTTACAATACACAACAAACTGATGCTACTAAATTAAACGATTATACTAACGAACAAATTTTTACTTTGTTTAATGGCATATCTGCTTGTCACATTGAAAAACAAATGGTTACAATCGGCCATTACTAAAGCATAAGCAATTATCTAAAAGTTTTTATAAAAATATTTTTAAATCTATGAATTACTCAGTTGTTAAGCAACAATGTTAATGCAATTCATAAAACATGTTTTACTCTAGTCCAGATTTGTTTATGATGACTAAATACACATTCTATTACACCTGCTTCAATATACATATTTGAAAACACATTATCAATTTGGGTTCGTTGTTTAGTAGTACATATTTTATTTAAATACGACTTTAACCTATTTTTTTCAAAATATTTTCTTATTTCGTTGTCTGGGTGTTTGCAAAAAATTAACATTAAAATCTCTAAATACAATTATTGAAACTTCTTGAATTGTCCGTTGTTCAGTGTTAATAGCACGGTTAATGCAATTTAGCGCTAGTCCTATGGGACACTTTGGTGACCGATAAATGCTTAGTATATATATATTATTAAACTTTAAGACTACACATTCGCGGTGGCCATTTTCATTGGTATTTATGTAGTGTTTATTGAATTCGCTTTTTATTAAATGATTATAATCAGAATTAATAAATGCTATACATCCACGACCTATATTTGCTGTTGATTCATGTGGTCCATCACTCCTAATAATTTCTGAAAATCCCGGTAAGCTGAAAATACCTTTGCAAAACTAGCGTCACGTAAAATAGCATCTTGTTCATCTTGCCGAGGTCACCTTTGCTGAACAGGAAGTACAATTATGAGACCGCACAAATAAGCATTTTGTTCATCATGCGACTTCGGTTTGTTAAAATTTCTTACTGTATTCTCCCTTACCGCTTTTGACACATTATCGAAATATTTCAAACGTGAACAGTTACAATTAGTTCCCATTTCGTGCGTACTTATTTTCAGATTTTTGTCTGCATCAGCGATACGTCCTCAGAAGGGAGATCCTAACGGCTAACGTTCTGACTTCCACTCTTGTCAATTCAAACCTGCCGATCAATGAGCTCCTTTTCAATTCCCAGCAACAGAGTCAGACTACTCCGCGTGTTCCTAACTGTGCAACTAACATCAAAAAAAGTTCGAACTCGTTTTCCTCAAATTAGGAAATTTATTCTCAATGCTCCCCTTTCTCCAGTGTACACTAACCCTCCTCCTTGGCTTTTCCTAACCCCAGATATCAATCTTAACTTAATCCATCTACCCAAATCCATATATCCCGACTACATCCTTCATCAATACATTACTTTTGAAACTGTCAAATATACGCTGACTACATCTTCTGCTTTCCGGATGGCTCAAAATCCACTGGCCATGTTGGATCAGTCTTTTTTGTTCCTCCTACCGAAATCCTGCTCTGTACTTTCGGCTGAATCTTTCGCAACGTTGTAACTGAGTTCATAAGGAGTAAAACCGCTACTCTCGCGTTGTCGCATATATGCGGATTAATCGAAGTTAGTTTAATATACATCCTTTTCTTTTACTTTATACATTTTGTGAAACATTTTAATATATTGTTTTTTCTGTCGTAAAGTCGTCGCGTTTGACCTAGTGGCTAGAGCGCTTGACTTCCGATCCGGTGGTCTCGGGTTCGATACCGGGCGATGACAAAAATATACGGCGCTAGTTTAATACACAGCAGTTTAGACTAGTGATGGGCAACTTCGAAATGTTTCATTCGAATGCATTCGATTGTTCGATGACTTCGAATGCATTCGATTGTTCCGTAGTTGCATTCGAATAATTCATTCGTATTCACAACAATCATTCGAAATGCTATTTCTCTCGGAAGAATCTAGTCGATGTTTAACGAATACTTCAATCGTTTATGTTCGGATAGTTTCGGTTTTTATTCGAATAATTCATTCCTATTCGCAACAATCATTCGAAATGTTATTTCTCTCGAAAGAATCTAGTCGATGTTTAACGAATATTTCGTTCGTTTGAGTTCGGATAGTTTCGGTTTTTATTCGAATAATTCATTCGTATTATTCACAATAATCATTCGAAATCAGTTGTTTATATTACCATTGGCAGAAGTGTTTAATGAATGTTTCATTCGTAAATGTTCAAATCGTTTCAGTTTTCATTCGAATAGTTCTTTCGGATTCACAACAATCATTCGAATCAAAATCATTCGAATTAAAATCATTCGAATCAAAATCATTCGAATCAAATTCATTCGAATGAAAATCATTCGATTGTTTTTTTGACGATTGTCGATTGTTTCGATTGTAAAAACATTTCGAAATCGCACATCACTAGTTTAGAAACATTTGGTCTGCATCTGTAGCGCGATAACAAGCGGCTATAGTTAGTTCCGAATGTAGTCATGCGAGTGCGCTAGCATCGTATAGAAATATTCAGCCGGCGAACAATCGAATCAAGGTGAGTAAAGGCCAGTCGTCTTGGTTCGCCTCGCCCACTGATAAGCTTTCTATCATTGGTCGGCAGCACGGAAGCTAGGTTGCGCTCCTGCTTACGTGCTTATCTATTGCGCGGCTATTCTATCCTCTAATTCTCTTCTGAATTTGGGGATAATCTCATACTCGAAATCGAGTGAGAATAGACGATATCTCTAAATAAATGATTTGATTTTATTATTATTATTATTATTATTATTAATTTTGATAACATTTGTAATAGTATGTATTATTGTTTGCCGATGGTGGTGATCCTTCTTTCGGGCGGCCGATTTTGCAACCGATAGGAGGTAGAATCTTCAAGTTTTGCGTTCAGATTTCATTTCTGCTGAAGTTCCGCTATGTTTCCTATTCGAGACTTCACGTTCACGTCAACCGATTTTGGAACGAATCAATTCATCAATAACACGACTGTAATTTGACGTACTACTTTATTGATACTTCCATCATAATCGGGAGGAACCAAAACAGTAATTACTGAAAAAGATACAACAATAACTGACTCAACTTACCGCACGCACGAATCCATGTCTTTTTCGATCATTTCATTCTTGCGAAACCGCGTTGTAACATTTTCATCTCCGACTGACAACAAGATCTTATACTACACACTCACATTCTCGCTCTCATCACTTTTCCCGTAATTTTATATTTATTTCACTTATTCTAATTAATTACATTTTGTACAATGTTTAGTAATGTAAATATTACAATACCTACGTTCAAGTGTTTCTGAACGTAAATTGAGTGATTCACCAATTTTATCAATTGAATCTGATACAGTAAACTACATATCAACTGACCATGTAATTAAAATGTTCACTGAGAATAAGTTGAGAAAAAAATTTAATATGAACGAAAGAAAATGTGATGTAAATATGTTGTAATATATAAGTTCTCTTGGAATAAAACTTTGTTATATAATATATAACTCCAACAAGGGTTTTCATATTACAATTTCTTTTTTTTTTACTACCTATCTTTAATTTTCTAAGGAATATAGCATAGGCAGCGGATTTAACGGTAAAGGATATAGCCGGGTTTGTATGGGAAATCTGCCCTTGCGGCTTTTTCGATTCGCACTTGGGGGATCATTTCGGTGTCGAATAAAAAAAAATTAGCCAAATTTTCAGCTCTTTATCTCAAACAACCTTCGAGTTTTTCGAATAAAACTGTTTTTTCGATTATATTTTTTTTTTTTCATAGTAAAATTCAAAATTAATGAACGATGATTTTTTTCCTTATTCTTAGGAATAAAATACATGAAAAAATATTATGGTCATAATTTCTAAACGAAAAGCCGATTTTTGGCGACGGAAATGAAATGAAATTTTTTTTTTCAATGCTTTTCTGAAGAGTGTAACTCACTAAATTTTTTCAGAGAATGTCTTTTATACTCCTTTACGTTCTGGAATTTTTTCGAAATTTTTCAAGTGGTGGAACAATATGGAAAAAAAATCTAAAAAGTAATTTTTTTCATAATTTTGCGTTTAAACAAATTTAAATATTTTTTATCGATAAAAAATTAATAAAAAATAATTTTTTTTAATGAGAATTAAGAATTACATTGCTAAAAAAAATGTTCAACATTTTACTGCAAAGTGATTGCATGAAGATCTTTAGAAATTATATAAAACATAGGTTAGCGCACTACATTGCCATCTACGGAAATTTTTTCTTTGTTAATAGTAGATTTACACGCGCCAAAAAAAAAAGAAAGTTTTTTTTGTTTATTTTTTGTCATGTTTGTTTAAATTCCGTATATCAATTCCGCTTTTAATGTTATTTCTTATAAAGAGACAAGTTTTAGTTGTTTTTGGCTATGGCCAGTAACTTTTATTTACCGCCGCGTAACAAAAAAGGAAAGATGGCCGCTCGTCAACCGTTTGCGGCCGAGTTTTTTCGCCTGTGTTGTTGTCCATTCGTTGTAGATGTCGTTGTTCGTTTACCGCATGTATCGCTTGTTTATTTTCCCGCTGTGAACTCCGCTGAGTATCCCGTGTTTAAACGTTTTTTTTCAAATCCGAATTTTCCTAATTATTTTTTGAAATAGCCCTTTTCAGGGCTCCGTCGTCGTTTTCGCAAAAGTTGAGTCGTCTGTTTATTGATAAAAAAGTCAATGTCGTTGTGAATGAAGACACTGACGACGAAGACTATCCTTACTTAAAACATCATCATAAATTGTTGAAAACTATTATATCTAATGTCAGTAATTTAAAATAATTATGTTGAAACGGTGTCTAAATTATAATAAAGTTACTTTAATAATCGAAATTTTTGTCTTTATTGGATTGAGCCTGAAAAATAATTCCCAATAGCATGGAAATATTATATAATCATCTCTATGTACAATTTAGCATGGAATATTTATTTAAAAACTCTTTAATCATTTTTTACACGCCTAATAACTTTATGCAGGATATCTATTAGTTTTTTATGGCTTTCTTTATGTTTTTTCTCTGGTAAGATCGTATTTTCGTTTAAAAAAATAATTTTTTATGAATTTTTTAGCAATAAAAAATATTTAAATTTGTTTAAACGCAAAATTATGAAAAAAATTGCTCTTTAATTTTTTTTCATATTGTTCCATCAATTTAAAAATTTCGAAAAAATGCCTGCGTGTAGAGGAGTACAAAAGAGATTCTCTGACAAAATTTGGTGAGTGACATTCTTCAGAAAAGCATTGAAAAAAAAAAAATTAATTTTATTTCCGTCGCCAAAAATCGGATTTTCGTTTAAAAACTGTGACCATAATATTTTTTCATGTATTTTATTCCTAAGAATAAGGAAAAAAATCACCGTTCATTAATTTTGCATTTTATTATGAAAAAAAAAAAATAAAATCGTAAAAACAATTTTATTCGAAAAACTCGAAGGTTGTTTGAGGTAAAGAGCTGAAAATTTGGCTAAATTTCTTTTATTCGACACCGAAATGATCCCCTAAGTGCGAATCGAAAAAGCCGCGAGGGCAGATTTCCCATATAAAACCGGCTATACCCTTTGTAGATCTAACTCTAACTACCATGCAATTAAATACGTGCATGAATTGTAAAAAGAACAATCACCGTGTAGTATTACACAAATCAAATCACAGACAACTGTTAGTTTTAACATAAAGGAAAACTTATAAAACGTGAATCAAAAGAAATTTACCAGTAAAATAACAAAATTAAATTCATTAGTTTGTTGTTTTTTATTTTTTTTATAATTTTTTAATTTATGATTGTTCCGATGTTTACCTCAAATTAAAATATTAACATTTTTGGAAATAATTTCTTCCCAATGATATATCTTGTTTCATTTTATAGTAACTTTTGTTCAACAACAATGAAGTAATTATAGCGAATATAGTAGTCAATAAAAGCGGGGACTAGGAAGTCCGCTAATCCGAACCCCAATTCCTGTCCCGGAGGCGAAAATTCACCCCAGACCGTTGATCCGAACACTAAATTCACCCCAATTCATGTCCAGGTGGTCAAAATTCACCCAAGTTTCCTCCGGACGGTTCCCGTGCGTATCCGCTAATCCGAACGTCCAAACAGCGTCCCGAGGTCAATAAACTGTCCAAAGTGTTATTCTGGGGCGCAAGTAACCCCAATTAGTGTCCAGGTGCTGAAAGTTCCCCCAAGTTCCCCAAATTTCTCCGTATGCGTCTCGCTCGTTTCCGATAAACTGAACCGATTATTAATTAACATAAGTATATTAATTAATGACCGAAAGTAACCCAAGTCCCCGCTGGTCCCTCCCGCCGCTGCGTTACCGCAATTTTTTCAAAATTCCAAGCCTAAGTAAGAAAATTCCAAAATGTAACCCAAGTATATTATTTAAAACTAAAAATCTAACCTATAACTCCAGTTCACGCCTCTCACACGCATATTTTGTTCCCGCACACGCTCCGGTCGCCGACGCGAAAGCGCACGCACCGATCCCACGCATATTCCGATCTACACCGCGATATCCCCGCGCACACACGCGCTCCCTTTCCGATACTGCGATTATTTCTTTAATATTTCAAAGTCAAAGTATACATAATATAAAATTAACGGAAGCATATTTTTTTATTTTCCTGATTCCCCGATCTTACTACTATATGCTAAAGCGCACGTCCCGAAACCGCGCATATATCTAACACAACGTTATTCTCCGCGAAAGCGCACACGCCGATCCCCCGCACGTGTCGTCCGTTTATACTATCGCGATTACTTTTTTTTAATAATTATTTTTTTCACATAATAACCCAATCCCTGCTCTGTTGTCTAAACCTAACCGGTTATCCAAAACGTTTACAAATTAACAAATCAATTATTTCTATAGTCTAAAATATCCTTAGTCTCCTTTACCCCTTCCATCCTCTTTTCCGATCGATTCCGTTGTTTTAATATCGAATATATCGTATTCTATTTACTTTTACTACGATCATTAAACCCCCGATCGGCACTCCCGACGCCTCCGTCATTTCATATTGAGAGGTAATTATTTTTTTCTCTGACTACAGTCAATGCACACAAACAATTCCCTCATATGCTTACACCGTTGCGATATCCGTCGTGATATCACATCCCACACACACTATCGTCTGTTCCATATCGTTCATAATAACTTTTATTCAACTCCAAGTATTATTGAATTAATCCAATTATATTTTTTTATGCTTCCGATCATTTCTCCCGACAGTACATTATTTTTATTTTTCTCTGGTTCTAAAAATAAATCCAACATTGACTTCAACGCGATGAATGCGCACACATCTTACATCGTCTGTTTCAATATCGTTCATAATAGTTTTTTTTTTTTCAACTCAAAGTATTATGGAATTAACCTAAGTATATTTACTTCACTTACGTTCAATTCTTCCGACCGTTCATAATATTTTTATTTTTTTCCTGTTCTAAAAATAAATCCTACAATGTCTTCAACGCGATAAGTGCGCACACATCTGCCGTCGTTAGTTCCCATATCGTTCATAATAATTTTTTCATGTCTATGTATTATGGAATTATTCTAAAATATTTTTTTTCTCCCTCCAAAGATTTTTTCCAAAAGTAAGTATTCGTAAATTTATATCGAGTAGAGTTTTATTTAACACGATTTCAACCCCCCTCCCTCTCCTTTCCGCCCTACACAAATTACAAATCTTTCATATTATTTTTCACGAGAACATCCACCCGAATGTGAATCCGCGCCACCCATTCCTGCACACACATATGCTAGAGATGGTTTCCCAATCATTCATATTAATTTTTTTTCCAACTCTATTAGTTTAAGAATATTTTATTTATTTCAAACTCCAAATATTTTTCAAGATCTTTTCATATTATATTTTATTTTCTGTTTAAGACCCCATCAAACCCTCGACTGTCGCAAAAGCATCCCGGCACTTCTCACACACGTTCGCCATTATACATTATCAAAATGAATCGAAATTTATAATCAACGAAGACAATTTACTGATGGTATATACTTTTTATATTTTTTCCCCGTACTCCTCGATCGCCACATCCGTCACAAAAGCGTACAAGTCGTTCCCACACATATATACATCGTCACGACTACACAACACTATATCTGTGCATGTTATACATTCCTATTATGTATTTTCAAAATCGAACCGACTCTCAATATTTTTCACTTTACACGGATCTAAAAATTTCTTCTTCTCTCCTTTTACCGCCCTGGACTAAATTAACAACCGTACATAATGTTATTTTTATTTATTTATTCCCAAATACTTATACACGCATACACATCCGTTAGCACTATTTACCATATCATTCATATTAATGTATTACAGAAGTTTTAAGCTTCCAATCAGTTCACCGTTCATAAGTTTTTTATTTTTATGCAAATCAGTCGTCGTGAATCTCCAACATCCGTTCTGCACACATGTTTCTACGCATTCGTCACTGTATCCGTCCGTTATTCCACTTTAATTTATTTTATTCATTTATTATATTTTCTATCAAAAGCGGATACGCATGGGAACCGTCCGGGGGAAACTTGGGTGAATTTTGACCACCTGGACATGAATTGGGGTGAATTTAGTGTTCGGATCACCGGTCTGGGGTGAATTTTCGCCTCCGGGACAGGAATTGGGGTTCGGATTAGCGGACTTACCAGTCCCCGCTTTTATTGACTACTGAATATATAAAATGGTAGTATAGAATTGTTAATATCTTAATTTTCAAATCATTTTTTGTATGGGCTTATTAACAGATACGGAATACATTAATTCCTTCTTAAATTTTGTTGTACAGTATGAAATTGGAAGATCCCAAAATTCAATGTACGTACATGTATGTTTAAACAAATTTGAAATATAAAGCTACGAAAAACTCGAATATGCTGTTTGTATTTGAAATTTTGGAGTTGAAAGCGTATTTAACGTATTTTATTATTAAAAACCTGTTTAATTATAATGACTAGAAGACCGAAAAAAAATGTTTTTTTTTTTCATGTAAGCTACAAATAATATTGCCAAAAATACAATTACTTCACTGTTAAAAAAATCGGTGCTGCTGTTTTTTACTTTTGCAAAAACAATTTTTTTTCAATAGATATTGGTAGTGAAATGGTACTATGTAAATTAGTGTTGTGCGACTTTGAATTAAAACTTTTCGTTTATTCGATAGTTGCATTAGAAATGTTGTTCTTCCTAGAAAACTATAGTTGATCGATACAAACTTTTCAATCGTGAATGCTCCAATGGGTTCTATTCAAATAGCTAATTCCTATCACTCGTAGCAATCATTCAAAGTTAATTATTCACTATGCTATTTTATACGTTTCTTTACTCTATTTCCGATTTCAATTTATGAAAAAATCGGTAATTTCAAACTGAATCATGAACTTTGCAAATGAAAAGGACTAAAAATATTTATGATTTAATGGTTGTAATCAATTTTCAGCTGCAATGATTATTTCGAATAAGACATTTAATTGTTTTTCAGCGATTAGCGACTTTAAAAGTATTTTGCATCACTAATACAACTTATAATATAATTTACCAACTCGACTTCTCACTCGCTTAAAATTGACCTATCTGAGTAAATGCAGTTGATATTTTAGCCACTAGATGCGCTGCAGTCGGGAGCCGGCCTTGTTCGTATGGATTCGGCTGGTTGTCAGTTAGATCGTTACTTATTACCAGTTTTGTGGTTACTTTAATTGTTGGCTGTGATTTTTGTTTGCGTTGGTCGTGGATTTTTCAAAGTGGTTGTTTTATAGTTTTAATAGTTTTTTTTTTTTTTTTTGAAATATTTTTCTAGTTCTCTTGGAACTTTATTGTACAACGTGCCAGAACTGTTCTGAAAATAAAAGACAGGTATTTATTTCCACTAATCAGTTGATAGTATTTTGTTCCGCGTTTTGTTCCAACTACCATAGAATTTTAATGTAAGGTATAAAATCTTATATTGTATCTTTTTCTTCAAATGGCGTGGGAAAATATTTTTTTAATGTTATCTTAAACTAGTTTATATACTGTGCTGCAGAAAATAATGTAATACGAATTTTTTTTATTCAACTGAATTTTCTATTTAGCGCTGAATGTTCTGAAAACGACTTTTATTTTAAATTGGTTCTTACAAAAGACGCCTTAAAAACAACCTTTTAAAGGCGTTTTAATGATATCCATGGTGTTAGTATATAAAAAAAAAAAAAAAAAAATGAACATTGACACGATGGCTACCCAACTGGGAAAACCGGGAATATGCTGGGAATTTTGTTGTAAACCGGGGAAAAAGGTATAAATAGCCAAACGCTAGTTTTGATTAAAAACAAATCATTTGAAACAAAAAATGAATACATTTTATAATGCACTTTTAATGTACTAAATTACGAAGTTCTTTTTGATCTGCATAAAATATGCTGCGGCGGTCAAACATCATCGATAGTAACAAAGAAATCGTTTTTTTCCCTTTTTTTACTATTTGTCCCTAGTTTTTAATTAAAAGACTTTCTATAATGGCAGGTCTATTTTCACGGTGAGTAATACTTACATTGATTCGCACTTTTAGTTACTATTTTAATGAAATGCGTAAAAATATTTTTAGTATGTATTCCAGTTTATTAGGAGGGTTGAATTCCTTCAGTAAAACTTTTGGATTTGCTTGAGCTCTGTAAACATTTTACCGACTATGATAACAAATGTAAATGTATTAGACATTAAAACTATTTAAATGAGGAAGGACCTGTTATAAACTTAGTTATTAACTTTTGTAATAATATATATCGCTTGAGTCAATAAATGCGAATATAACATTTTCGAAAAATTGAAAAATTTAATTTGCTATTTTTTTGTTTCTACTGATATTTGCTTTTGCTTCAGTTAGTTAAGTTTGTTAGTACAAATGGAAGAAGGTTCACATAAGCTCTTGTACAATTCTAGTAACCAGGAAATTAGGGAGATTTAGATTGGAAAAATTAGGAATTTAAAAGTTATATTTCAATAGCTGCCATGGTTGATAAACAACCTTTCCATTTTCTGTCAATATGGTTAATGTTATACCTGTTTTTTTTTTGGTTATGCTTTATTTCTTTCTTTGTTTCGTTTCGCATCTATCTTCAGGGTTTAGCGAAGTTGCTATGCCTGTTTTTTTTATTTTTATTATGTGATTTTAAAAAGTGTCAGATATGTTAACTATTTTTAGGATTCCGTATACATTTAATGTACGGAATCCTTATAAGATGGTACACAAATGACAAAAATATCAAATTAAAATCAATAAATCACGAACGGCTTGACTTATAAACTTTAAGTTTTGGATCGTTTTAAAGATAATTTTAATTGTAATTTATGTTCCAAATTTTAAGATGACCGATTACCCTGGGCGGCAAAAAACCCAAGAAACCGTCAAGAATATATAATATGGTACATAAAACGACCTCAAAAACCACTTAAAAAACCATAACTCGTCACTAGATAAACCTAAAACGCTGAAATTCAAAATATAAACTACAATGCAGGAGTACTTTCAGAAGATCAAAAAATTCCGGTCCACAAGTTACGTAAAGTCGCCAAAAAGTTCAAAAAACCGCAAAATATGACGTGTCCCCTAGCGCTGCGGGTATTATAGCTAAAAATTCAAAACATGGTTAAAAATGTGTGCTTCCACGAATATTTCTGCAATTTGGAACATCCAGGTCTCCAACATTAAAAATAAAACTCCGTGGCTTCGAAAGCTCAAAATTTTGTAAAAAAATATTTTTTTTTCCCGGTCATGTAATATATATCGTTTGAAAGATCGCTATTTATCGGGAACAAAACCTTATATCATTTTCTTTACCAAAAAATTCAAAGTTGCCGTATAGTTCAAAAAAGCGCGAAAAATGACTTGTCTCCCCCCCCCCAGCATCATGAATATTACCGATAAAAATTCTGAACACGGTTAGAAATATGCGCTTCCACGTATATTTCTCTAGTTTGGAACATCCGAGTTTCCAGTTTTAAAACTGGACCCTTGGGGCGCCGAAAGCTCGAGATTTTGAAAGAAGATATTATTTTTCTTGGGCTTGTGATATATTATTAGAAAGATCGCTATTTGTCGGAAACGGAACCGTATTTCATTTTCTTAACGGAACTTTCAAAGTTCCGAAAAGTTCAAAAAAAAAACAAAAAAAATTACGTCTCTCCCTTAGTTCCACGAATATTACAGCTGAAAATTTTGAACGCTGCTAAAAACTTGCGCATCCCCTTATATTTCTTCAGATTAAAACATCTGGATTTCCAGTTTTAAAATTGGACCCTTATGGCACCAAAAGTTCGGAATTTTGAAGAAATTTTTTTTTTTTTAAGCCATGTTGTATACCGTTGGAAGGATCGCTATCTGTCGGGAAAGAAACCGTATTTCATTTTCTTAATGGAACTTTCAAAATTTGCCGTGCAGTGCGAAAAAGTGCGAGAATTGATTTGTGACGCGCTAAGTTTGCAACTTTAAAATTAGTGGCTGGGGGCTCTGAAAGCTCGAAATTTAGTCAAAAAATTTTTTTTTTCAAGTGTCTTATTGTTGCAAAGAGCGCAATTTTTAAGGACGGACCCGTATTTCATTTTCTTAACGAAACTGTTTAAAATTTAGCACAAAGTTCTTAAAATTGTAAAAAATGACGTGTAGTCCCGCTTGTAATTTATGTATTGTAGTTCAAGATTTTGAACAAGGATAAAAAAATGTGCGTCCCTGTTTATTTATTTACTTTGGAACTTCTAGGTTTCCATCTTAAATTCGGAGCCTTGATCGCCGAAAGCTCGAATGTTTCAAAAATGATATTTTTTTTCCCGGTCATGATCGATGGGAAGATCGTTATTTGTCGCGAACAAAACCATAAGTTGTTTCCTTAACGAGACTTTCAAACCTTGATGTCCCAAACTTGAGAAATATATGTCGAAGCGCATATATTTAACCATGTTCAACATTTTTAGCTGTAACACTCGCGGTGCTGGAGGGGAGAAACTGTTTGAACTTTTTGGCAATTTTAAAAGTTTCTAATAACGGTTCGGAGTTATGTTTAGAGATCTCGTGGAGCTGGCGTACAAATTTCGACTGCTACTGGTTGAATATCGGATGGTAACATTATCTGTTGAAAGATAATATCCGCAGAGAACGGCTAATATTATTCCCCCGTGCGCACAACCAGCAAGAACCGGATTTGATTCGACAACTTTATAGTTTTTTAGTTTTAAATGTTGGTTTTGTTTTTAGTGGGTTTCTTGAATGCACGGAATAAACGGGTTTGTTAATCGGTGTTATTTTTCTTTTGGCTTTATCGGAATACGAGACTGCAGCGGTTTTTAGAATTTGGTTCAAATTGTTATAATTTTTGTTAGTAGTGTTAGTACGAGGGCTAAGAAACGGAACGGGATCGCAGATTTCAATTTGGTTATTTTCATTACGGCTTGTGCTAGTGTTCTTATGAACTGTAATAAAAGGACAGACTTACCGCATCATTGTTTAGGTGGTACGTCCGCCTGATGAAAAACAGATTCGAATAGTATTTCGATTTGTTAAACAATTTAACGCACTCTGCTAGTAAATAAATAAAAAAAAAAAATTTAATAATGGTCTAACGTATTGAGATAATCGAATGAAAAAACCGAATTGTTAAAAAATCATCTCAATAGAACGACAGTCTTTGTCACATCGCGGAACTATATCGACCTTTTTTGGTAAGGGAACCAGTTCGGCTCGCAACCGAAAGAATTTTGATCCAACAAGGTGCTAGTAACCAAATCGACTCGAAATTCGGTTTTAAAATTAGTGACGTTTACAAAATTTGTAAACTATAATTTCGATTACCGTTTCACCGAGAATCCAGGATGCAATCATCAACGTACATCAACCTGCCAGCAGGGAGCACCAACATTCTAGCAGCCGCAGCAGAGTGATTCGTAGCATCAATATTATTTCTAATTAATTTTTTTTGCGTGTTTTCGTTTATATATTTATCAGATGTCTTTAACGGTCGGCTATTCAAGAAAGATAGGTGTAGGAATTAACAAAATTACACATTTTAAAAAATCATAAAACCTTAATATTAGTATTATTAAATCTAAACCAATAATTTAAAAAAATATAAAAATGTTTTAATTAATTTTTCTTCATAACCGTTACATTGCACTTCAAATTAATCTTAGCCTTCGATTCAAATTAGTATTTTGTTTTACTGTTTTAAATTATTAGAAAAGATCTCTGAAATTTATTAACATATTAAATTAAAATAATAAAATAAAAATGAAAGTTTATTCAAACAAATTTTCCTTACATACTAAATAATTATAGTTATTGTTAACTTTCATATGGATTCCTCAGCGCATGAAACCTTATGCTTGACTGAACTTGTTTTATTGCATATTATTTTTTCTTTTATTATTCTGAAAATTTTATACATCCCATGTAATGGACACATTACATTATGAAATATTCTATTTTTCCAGAGTGTGTGGTACTCGCATTAAAGTAGGTGATATGCCCCTATTCTGGATTGTTAAAATTAGGCTAACGTTTTTGAAGTATTAAGATAATGATTGGTTAATTTAATAGCTCTCTACGGCTTAGTATAACCCGGGCGTACCGGTTTTGCGAGCTAAATTCTTTATTCCGACATGATCAATGACTTTAAATGACGAAAATGATTTTACGAGCGAGAAGTAAATTTTTCTCTGGCAACAACGCATCTTATATATATACCGCGAATTGTAGATGAAATGAGAAAGTGGCGAGCTATTTAAGGAAATGATTATTCAGCATATTGCAGACCGAAAGCGGTTTAGGTTTCGCTGAACACATATCACACATAAACCGTCATACTTTCACATACTGATATGCACTTATCTGACTTGGAGCAAAATGATTATTGCTTTAAACAGGTACATATATAATTTTTTTAAATTCATGGCGAAATCTCACGATATCCGGGATAAGAATCTATTTATTCCATTTAGTTGTACTTATGCGTTTATAATTTTACTGTACCTTTGTTGTTAATTTTATTGATATTGTTAAATTACATTAATTGAGTTGACGGGAGGTTCTTATCAGGACTGACCAAAAAATCGATTTTTTTTTTTTTTTATTGTTGTAAATTATATGTAGAATATATTCCCAAGCCCGTTTGTTCGAATATATGTATATATATATATTTTTAACTTCGGAACAAAAACGAGACTCACCTTTTTGGTCAAAAATTGAAATCGAGCGGTAGTTCGAGCGGAGTGTATTTTACATCAATATTTTTGAATAACGCGTCCATATATCTATTCTATGGTAAGTAGAGTTACCAAAGGTACCACCAGATGTCGCATGTATGCTACGACTCCGAAAAAATTCAAAGGTATTACTCTATACACAGTAATGCCCATGACTGTCGAATGAACTGCTTGTTTACCTGGTGCAACGTGTGAAAGTAGTTGTGTGCTGCAAAGTTCGGTTATAAGGAGGTCGTTTGTTGAAAAGATGCCGAATTTAGTTAAAGAGAGGTCGAGGGGCGTCCTAGTCGAAAGGGCAAGAGACGATTTGGTAGAAACCGATTCGCTGTTGAGTGCGATACTGAGCAAGTAAGCAATTCAGGAAAAACATTGAAGACTGCTGACTACGACAGTGTGCCTATAGATGCTACAGCAAATCACGTGTTTCTTTTTCTTCTTTGTTTGGTTTTGTTACGCTTATCAGAAAAGTAAGGTTCTTGATCTTTGTGTGAAATCTTTCTGTCAAGCTGGTGCCAAAATTAAAAAGCAAAGAAGGAGCCGTCAAATTTAGTTTATGGAAAGAAAATCATGAAGAGATATGCACGGTAAACCATCCTGGTGGTTCCGGAAAAATTAAAGTGGACGCAATCACAGAAATGTGCATTCATTCTCAAGAATTACTCGGTATAAAGTATGACTCATACGAATACGTTTAAGGCCATATTAGATGTAAATCCTTACGACGACCTCACATTAAGAAAAAAAGAATGTGTGGGCAATGTCCAGAAACGAATGGGAACTCGCGTCAGGGCTTTAAGAAAGAAAACAAAAAATCTCGTAGGTAAAGGTACAAGTAAATTCACTGATAAAATAATTTGTAACTTAACAACACATTATGGATTGGCGATTCGACAAAATCCAAATTCGGCAGAGGCAATGATGGATGATCTTTCACCATAATATCTCAACCTATAAAAATCCGCAGCACCAATATTGTCCGGCTGGATAGGATAGCTGATGTAAATGGCGCGTAGCAGAAGCCAACGGTACTCTTAAGTTATCTGAGCATAAACCACTTCTTGAAGACAACGTTCAAGATGTAATCAAGCCTATATTTGAGTCTTTGTTATCGAATGATTTGCTGGAGCGTTGCACTGGAGGAAACGCATAAAACTCGAATGCGTCTGGAAGTTCGCTCCGAAACACCTTCACTGCAAAGATTGTAGAAATTGCCGCTTACATCGCTACTAGTTTATTTAATGAAGGATATGTTAAAAAGGATGGACATCTTAGGAATTATAGTTGGGCTTGAAGCCAATAATTTGCCCACTTAGCTGATACGAAACGCGTTACTGCGGCTGAGAGCAGTTTGTTGAAGGGAGTACGAAAAAAGGTGACCGACGGACCCTTCAGGATCATTATAAACTTCAGAAAGGACTGATGTATGGCCCTAGAATCGCTGATTAGCCACAAGGTATATTATTTTAATGTTAACACAGAAAAATCGTTGATAAAATCTTTAATCGTGTTTTCTGAAAAATCGTGTTTTTCAAACAGTTGGCCAGGATTTCTCAAAAACTACTTGACGGATCGCCTTTTTACTTTTTTCATTTTAAAGTAGATTTAAGTCATTGGAGCCCGATGACATATGCATAATTTTTTTTTTTTACGGTAATTTAAAGAGCAAAAAATCGTGAAAAACTGTATGTAAAATTTCATACGTTCGCCATATTGTTAAATTTTGACTTCCATGGATGATTCTAGTAGTGGCTCCAACTACACTCATATAGTTTATAAAAAAATTTCGATTATTGATTTTTGATCATTTTTGCAGGTGCTAGAGTGGCCAACAGTAAGGTACCTTTTTTTGTGACCGTCACGTTACAAGGCATGTCAAAAATTATTGTCGCAATATTTCTTAATAAAAAATTATTCTTTTTGTAGTTTATAACACACTAAGCAAGTGACAAAAAGTTTGAGTGACTAATTTATTTCCCTCTATTAGAAAAAAATTCGAGAAATTTACGTCGTTTTGGGGCCTCCAGATGAGAACCTCCCCTTAAATTGTTTAACAAATCGAAATACTATTCACATCTGTTTTTCATCAGGCGAACGTACTACCTTTCCTTTAGTTCATAAGAACACTAACATAAGACGTAATGAAAATAATCAAACCGAAACCTGCGATCCCGTTCCGTTTCTTAGCCTTCGTACTAACACTACTAACGTAAATTATAACAATCCGAACCAAATTCTAAAAACCGCTCCAGTTTCGTATTTCGATAAAACCAAAAGAAAAATAACACCGATTAACGAACCCGTTTATTCCGTGCATTCAAGAAACCCACTAAAAACAAAACCAATATTTAAAACTAAAAAACTATAAAGTTGTCTAATCAAATCCGGTTCTTGCTGGTTGTGCGCACGGGGGAATAATATTAGCCGTTCTCTGCGGATATTATCTTTCAACAGATAATGTTACCATCCGATATTTAACCAGTAACAGTCGAAATTTGTACGCCAGCTCCACGAGATCTCTAAACATAACTCCGAACCGTATTTAGAAACTTTTAAAGTTGCCAAAAAATTCAAACAGTTCCTTCCTTCTAGCGCCGCGAGTATTACAGCTAAAAGTTTTTAACAGGGTTAAACATATCGCACCCGTAATAGAAAAGTGACATAAGTGCTAAATCTGTAATTTTACAGGAGAGGCATTTAAACTTTTTTTTCGAAGTAATTGTAATATTATACAGTAATACATCAGATTATAAATATGAATTGTAATTTATTAGGTAGATGTCTACAAATACTACAATCGAGTCTTTAAAAATTATCAAATATTGTAATATACCCCCTAAAAATTACCCCTTTAACAAATGTGTCATTTTTCCACGATAACTACGAAACAAAATTTACAGTTGTGTAAAAATATACTTATCTTTAAAACAAGGATAAATGCACATAAATATATTATTTTCAGCTTATTCAACGGAAATATAAGAAATATAAAGAAAATACTGATATCACGTAACACATTTTATTATTTGGAAAAGTAAAAAATTAATCAAATAAAGTGGTATAATAATTTTTATAGTAACTAGGAATAATATTTTTTGAAATTAGAACAGAAATATCACGTTTTTTATTATCGGGTATTGAACGTTTTTGTGAATAGGCTCCTTTAAGTGCTATTTTCTCCATAGATCTGCTTTTACGTGTTAATCCAAAATTGATTTCCTTAAAAGTTACATCGTTGTAACTTGTTTTATAAAATACAGTGTTTCTGAACTCCTTTTCAACTTTAAGTATTGACACGTTCGACATTTTAAATAAATCATTTTTTACATAATATGTTTGGCCGATTTCATCAACTAAACTTTTTAGATCATAGAAATCAGAGTGGGAAAGTTCATGAACTACATAAGGATTATTTGTCTTTTTTGCACTTCTTATCAGCGATACATATTGATCAGGAATATAAATAGGACCAGATTTTTTTGCTCGCGTAATATTTTTTTCTATTACTGAATGGCAGGAATCCCCTTCATTCTGAGTATGACCGCGTACCAGATATTTATGAGTAATAGATTTCACTTTTAGATTCTGAACAGCAAATAGATACATCGCCATCATATACCTGAAATATTGAAAAATAAATAAATAATTTATATTCTACAGTAGAAGATAATAAAGGTAATTAGACGTGCTTAAAGGTCATCTACGTAATACAAAAAAAATCGTTTAAAATTTGTTATTATTTTGGATAAGCAAACTGTTTACGCCCACTTAACCGCACTGGAAAGTATCTTTTTTTGTATTCTATAAATTATAAATTCTTACTTATTTTTCTGTTGCCCTCCGCAGTTATCAGAATAAAAAATTAAATGAAGCTGGTCGTCATTCTTTTCAGATGAAATTTTTTGTATATATCTATATACACATGAACCTATCTCATTTGACCCACGTCCACCTTCGCCTTCATGCCAGAAAAAGCATTCGACATCGCCAGATTTAACATTAGTTACCTGAAAAATTAAAAGCACATTACTATGGTTGTGAACAGTGAAATAATAAATAAGAAGTTTTAAATAGTACAATCATTATTAATTGTATACTCACTGTGAAATTATAGCAGTTCAGTTTAGATTTATAATAAAATAAGGAAGCTTGTCCAATTGGACATGGTAGTACAGCTTGTAGATCATAAACAGCTACAATAGTATGATCATCGGAATTCGTCTTATCATTGATCTTTTCTGAGCGGCTTAACTCCTTCTCTTCTAAATGGTTTTTATAAACTACTTCTAACTCGTTTTTGTCTTTGTCGTTTGAATTTTTATACTGTTCACATAAATCGCATAAATCTTTTAGGTTTATAAAATCCTATGTTAAATTCGGTGTTAAAAATTTGTGAATAAATACTGTAACTGGCAGCAGGTTTTTGATTCGTTGAACATAATTCAGCATAATTTCTGTACAATTCTGATATCGTTAGTTGTCCTGAAAAAAAAGTATTGCGTTAACAGCAATAATTTACAATAACATTCAAAGAACGATTGCTATAAGTAAAATAATAATTAAAAAATTCTTACCTTCAAAGTATTCACGCGAAGTGTTAGCCCGAAGATAATGACTTTCGACTCGTGGAACCGAATTTATGTGTTCCCTTACCGAATTTTTAATTTCTTCATCTACTGTTTGATGGTGGCCATGTTTCCCGCTATTTTCAACACCAACAAAATTACTGTTACTCGCTTTTCGGTCAATTACAGTCCTAATCGGGCGATCGTTAATATCTAATGTGTTCTTTAAAAATGTTTTACACACTCGTACACTGTGATCGTCAACAGTAAAATAAAATGCCGAATTCAATTTTCTCGGATTTTTTTCATTGTTGGTCGAAATACGTCGATATTGTGGAGTAACAAATGTAATACATGATGCGATAAAATCTCTTTGCCGCAATAAATCACCCACAGCCCAATACTCAGTGAAAATTTGTTTTCGTTGATCTTCTGAAATTTTATCCCTGCATTTCAGAATACACTTCAGTGCATGGTGGTTTCATACATTTCTCGGCATATACTTTTTTAGTTTTCGATGTCGATGTGTGTATTGTTTTCCGCTATTCCGTAAAATTTTTGCCTTCTCTTTCTTCCATTCTGATGTGTGCCTTTGACGTTTTTTCCCTTTGTTCGTTTTCGTGGATGTACATCGATTTACGTCTTCTGCCGTCACAACACTATCAGATAAATCATTATTTGTTGGTACGGTATAATCGGGATCTTCTATACTATCGTCAAAACTTTCGCTACTACCGGTACTAGAACGACTACGACTATTACTACTACTGCTACTGTTGCTGCTGCTACTCCTACTACTAGCACTATTACTAGCACTACTACTAGCACTGTTACTGCGATTATTACGACTTCTAATAGCGTTCCCATTTTTATCGTTGGCTTCAGATTGTTTGAGCGCCAGGTCTAATATCTTTTTTGTTCGAGAGTTTTGAGAAATAACGTTATCCATTCCTGAAATTAACAATAACTCACGTTAAAATGATTAAATGATTTCCATATTTTGAAACATTGAAAGCACCTTCTTAAGTCTCTTTGTTTTTTTTTGTTTTGACGCAACTGCAATATTACAAAAGAAATTAGCAAAAGTATATAAAATTTAAGGAGAAAAGTGTCGTAACTACAATTTAAACTCAACGACCGTTTACTAACGGAAAGAACAGTATTAGAAAAATGTCATATTTCTACATTACTACACATTTAAATTTTGATAACAGATGCATTTTTAATAGTAAAGTGTCATAACTGCATTTAATAACAACAAGGCTTTTTTTGGAAAACCATATTTTAGTAGAATAACGGCATATTATATAAATAAGATAGATAAGTTTTACTTACTGTTTCGAAGAAAAATGTCGTAACTGCTAGTTGTGACTGTTTTCTGTGGTATGTTGTCTGCCGTAAATAGCGCAACGTAGCTTAGGTCGTTTTTCAACTGGAACAAAAAACTGCACAATACGCATACGTTCACATCACTGGATAATGTGTCATTCTTCTATTTTGATGTTTGTTCGATGGAAAAGTGACACAACGCTCCCTAGCGTTAACTATTCACATTAGAGATGTGACATTTTTCTATGTTAAAGAACCCACATTTTACATATATATGGCGTCGTAATTGCAAAAATGAAAAATTTGCACTTATGTCACTTTTCTATTATGGGTGCGATATGCGCTTCGACATTAAAAATTTCGTTAAGCAAATAACTTATGGTTTCGTTCAAGACAAATGCATGACCGGAAAAAAAATATTCATTTTGAAACTTTTGAGCTTTCGGCGCTTAAGAGTCCGAATTTAAAGTTGGAAACCCAGATGTTCCAAAGTAAATAAATAAACAGGGACGCACATATTTTTAACCTTGTTAAAAATCTTGAACTACAATACATAATTTACAAGCGGGGCTGCACGTCATTTTTCACGATTTTATGAACTTTTAATATACATCTAACAGTTCCGTTAAGAAAATGAAGTATGAGACCATTCCCGAAGAATAGGGCTCTTTCCAACAATGATACGTTTGGAAAAAGAATTTTTTTACAATATTTCCAGCTTTTAGAGCCCCAAATCACTAATTTTATAGTTGGAAACCTAGATGTTCAAAACCAGAGAATTACGAAAAGATGCCTATATTTTCTACTTTCCTCAAAATTTTTAGCTGTAATACTCGCGTCACAAATCAATTCTCGCACCTTTCGAAAATTTTTGGCAACTTTGTAAGTTTTGCTAAGAAAATAAAAGACGGTTTCTTACCCGACAGATAGCGATCCTTCCAACAGTATATAACATGCCTTAGAAAAAAAAATTTTTTTTTCATTTTTCGAACTTTCGGCGCCCCTGGGGTCCAATTTTAAAACTGGAAATCCAGATGCTCCAAACTAGAGAAATATAAGGGGATGCGCATGTTTTTAGCCGCGTTCAAAATCTTTAGCTGTAATATTTGTAGAGCTAGTGTGGAGACACGTGATTCTTTGCGCTTTTTTGAACATTTCGGCAACTTTGAAAATTTCGTTTAGAAAATGAAATACGGTTTCGTTCCCTAAATATAGCGATCTTTCTAATGACATATCACAAGTCCAAGAAAAAATATATTTTTTTTCAAAATTATGGGTTTTCGGCGTCCCGAGGGTCTAATTTTAAAGCTGCAAACCTGAATGTTTAAAACTAGAGAAATATACCGGGATGCTATATTTTTAGCAGCGTTCAAAATTTGTAGCTATAATATTCGCGGCGCTTGGGAGGGTGCACTTCTTTTTTCGCGCTTTTTTGAACTTTTCTACAGCTTTGAATGTTTTGGTAAAGGAAATGAGATATGGTTTTGTTCCCGATAAATAGCGATCTTTCCAACAATATATTACATGCTCGGAAAAAAAATATTTTTTTCAAAATTTTGAGCTTTTGAAGCCCTGGAGTTTTGTTTTTAAAGTTGGAGACCTGGATGTTCCAAATTGCAGAAATATACGTGGAAGCACATATTTTTAACCATGTTTAAAATTTTTAGCTATAATTCTCGCAGCGCTAGGTTACACGCAATTTTTCACGCTATTTTCAGCCTTACAGCAACCTTGAAAATTTTGTTAATGAAAGTGTTCCAAATTTGAAGTTTATAAGTCAAGCCGTTCGTGAATTATTGATTTTTATTTGATATTTTTGTCATTTGTGTACCATCTTATTAGGATTCCGTACATTATATGTGTATACAGGGAATCCTAAAAATCAGGGGACTAAACTTCTTTTGACTTCCATTCAGGAATACCGAACAGCGAATTATAGGTATCCAAACAATAAATGGAAATATATCTAGTGTAAACAATGCAATGCATATCAGATGTGCATCAAGTTTCGCAAAAAAATATGAATTTCAAATTTTTAATCGATGCGGAGCAAACAGTTGTATAATTTATTGAAGGCAGTACTAAATTCTGCGACGGTGAAAAAATTCTTCTAGATGGTATAGGTGCATATCCATTTGTCGAAACATTAATGTTACACTTTCATTTCCCTAAAATTTGGAAACATCGTACTAACGGGTAAATTTCATATTGTTAATTGTTCAATTAATATTTTCCGGAAAGCCGGAATAATTGGAAAAGCTTTTAGACTAACGGTGACGGGCCTTGCATGAGGAATATTGCTGTTATCACAAACTAAATTAACGGAAACGCGATAAATAGAAATTAAGAGATGAAATTTATTTGGAAAGAATTTTTTTTCTTTTTTCTTGTGCTCGTCAACTGAGGACCTTCGCCCAGAAACAAAAAGTAAGGAAAGAAGTCGGTTATATTTTAATCCGATTAGAAATCTTTGCTAAATAAGAACAAATAGCACGAATAACTAGTGGGGAAGGAAAGGACAGGATGTAGGAAGCACAATAAGGAGCAGGAAACCTAAGCTTCAACAAATAGGAATACAAAGTAGAACGCTCTACAGGAGGAGATGAACACTAGAACACATAATTGTTGGGGTCGCAATTACTACATCATCATGTTGGAGCAGACAGTGTAGGGAGGAAATTAGGGAAAAGCGAAGTCTGGAGGAAGGCACAAAAGAATGGCCAAAACGCCGAAACAACATCAGAACTTCGAAGAGAGGGATGAAAAAAAACCATGAGAATAGAGAGGAAGAGTAAGCTGAACAGACAGATAAAAGGAACAACTGTTAAAAAAAGAGGAAACGCAGGTGTCCGACCAATATCTGAAATGAAAGCTATTCGATAAAAGATTAGCAGATAGAATTTTTTTTAAAAAAAAAGGAAGAAGTAGCAGCAGCCCGAGTTAAGAAATCAGCCGCCTCATTAACGAATATGCCCGAGTGGCTAGGTACCCACAGCAAAGTAATATTAATTGAATGGAGAGAGGAAACAAAATGAATGAGTGAACGTATATGGAGGATAACAAAGTCACACGAATGATCAGGGAGGGGCTAGGATATGGCCTGAAGGGCGCTCAAGGAATCGGAGATAATTAAAGAGTAAATTGTTAAACAGTAGACAACGTTAAGATTAATAATGAGAAAAATAATAAAGATAAAACCGTCCGGATCGGTAACAAACATAAGGAATAATATGATTTTCATTTGGACATCGCTTAATATAATAACGATTATTATTAATAATAATAATAATGATTAATGACAACATAAAGTTAATAAAAAATAGAAATGAAGTGCAGCACTATCATTTTGAGTTCCAGGGGTTGTTGCCCCATGGCGAGGTTCGAAGGATTGAATTTTGTACATGCACATGTTTATAAAATACCAAACTAGATAATAGCACGTTTAATTTGCCTAACATAACACAACAATTTTTTGATTTAATATAGAATTGAAGCAGAATGGATAACGCTATGGCACAAAACATTATGATGAAGTTTAATGGATGGAGAAAAACTGGTATAAAATGCGATGTGACTCTTTTTATCGGCGGACAAGAATTTCATGCGCATAAGAGCATTCTCGCAGCTGCCTCTGAATACTTCGAGAAGTTATTTACAGGTGACTTTACTGAAAAGGGAAAAAAAGCCATCACTTTGAAGGATATTGACCTGGATGGATTTAGATTAATTTTGGACTACATCTATACGGGAGAAATTAAAGTAGATGACGATAATTTTGCACAAGTTTTACCTCTGGCTGGTTATTATCAAATTGAATATTTGATCGAAATGCTATTCCGTTATGTGAAAAGTAATGTTAGTATTAATAACGCATTTTATTATTATCATACGGCGGATTCTGTTGAAATAAAGAGGATAATAGAATTTACAAAAGAATTTATACGAAACGATTTTCTTTCATGTTCGGATTCTGCCGCGTTTTTTGATATAACATATCCAGTTCTGCTTGAATTTATTGATAGTCCAGTAAAAGATGAACTAGATAGATTTAAGATTATAACGAAGTGGATTCAGTACGATTCAGATAAACGATCTGATTATTTGTCTGATCTTATTAAACATATTCGATTTGCGCATGTCAGTACTGATGAAATATTTAATGACATTTTGGATAATCAGTTGGTAATAAACAATTTGGAAATTATTAAAACTATAAAGGAGAGAAGGACGTTAGCAGATGTGATGGAAGTAAATTTGGAGAATAATGCCAATTTGGGTAATATCGCTTTGGAAAATTATTTGACGGAGACTTTGAACATGATATATGGATCAGATGAACAGCTATTTTACGAGGAGTTTGGTTACCACCGAGCAGTTCGGCGGTAGGTATATGGTACAGTGATTGCGTATGAACAAAAATTTTAATTTACATATATTGATGTTTATTCAGTTTTTTTTTGACTGGATTATAATTTTCCTTTTTTGGCATGTTTATTATTCTCAGTCTTATGTTTTATTATAAATGTTCTTCATACATTAAAATATTTGTGAAAACATGGAAGAATTATTTATACAGTTTATAGTGATATATTCTGATTATATTGTAACGGTACTTGCCGTTACTAACCTAATAATTATGTTTTGTCCAGGGATGCCACCGCAGAATTTATTTTTATTTATTATTATTATTATTATTATTATTTAAATGAATGAGCCGATGAGATTTGAAAACTTAATTAACGAAAATTACCTATGCCAATCTTTCTTTATCGGTCGAGCGCTATAAGATAATGAATTATGATATTTATCTATATATATATATATATATATATATATATTCGTAAATCGGGAAATATTTGAAAGACAGCATTGATTAACATATCGTTGCAACTACTAGGTATATGAAGTTGAAAATTGGCACCTAATACAACCATACTATGTATTGACACCATCTAAAAGTGCATTAAAAAATCTGAATTTTTTAGAAGTGTAAAGGGGGGTAAAAGTCAGAAAATCGCTTTTTAAAAAACCAACAATCACGCTACAGTCGAAACCATTTACACCAGATAATTGAAATTTTACATGAACATTATTTATGTACTGAAGATAATCAATGAGAACGCTCTTTTGTAAATTCGAACTGTAAGGAGCGAAAAGGGGTTAAAAACTGTTTTCCAAAAAATACACAAACTTCAATATTTTTGGTACAAATGGGTTGATGAAATTGCAATTCCGCATGAAGATACCTCATATGCTGTACTAAATAGGTGCAAAACTTCTTTCCGACCCCAAAATTTTAAGGGGGGAAAAGGGTAAAACTCCATTTTTGAGAAAACCAAAAAATCACGCTACAGTCCAAACGAATCATGATTATCACGTAATTTCATGTGAATATAATGTATATACTGAAAATATCAAAAAAGAACGTTTTTTTAAAAATTCAAACTTGAAGGGGTGAAGAAGGGCTAAAAATTGTTTCCCAAAAAATACACAAATTGTTATAGTTGTAGTAAAAATGGATCTTCATAATTGTTATTTCGCATGAAGATATCTTATGAGGTGTACTAAAAGTGTGCGAAACTTTCTTTCCATCCCCAAAATTTTAATGGAGAAAAGGGCAAAAACTTCATTTTTGGGGAAACCAAAAATCACACTACGAATCGTAATTATTACGTGTAATGGAGGGAAGGGGGTTAAAAACTGTTTCCAAAAAATACACAAACTTATTTTTTTGGTGCAAATGAGTTTAATTGTATTTTCGCATAAAGACAAACGTGTTTTAAAAGTGTGCAAAACAGTTTTCCTTCTCCAAAATTTTAAGGGAAAAAGAATGGCAGAATCCCATTTTTGAGAAAATCAAAAATCCTGCTGCTATCTAAGCGAATCGTGATTATCATTATGAATACAGTATATATATACTGATGATGTCTAGTAAGAACGTTTTTTTATAAATTTGAACTTGAAGACGTGAAAAGGGATAAAATACTATTTTCTAAAAAAATACATAAACCGTTATATTTCCCGTAGAAATGAGTTATCAAATTATAGTTTTGTCTTAATATTCTTTATACAGCATACCAAAATTGTACACTATTTATAAGTACCTTACAAGTTAAATTGTATTAAATTCTTCACTCCGTTTTTAGTATAAAATAATGATTACGCCTCACCAACAAAACCATTTGCATTGATTATCAGAAAGCCCATTTGAACACACCGCATACCGGAAATATCAAATGAGAAAGATTTTAAAAAAAATATAACTTAACGTTTTCAACGAATAACTGAAGTGTTATATCTTCGTAATAAATGGGTGTTACCATATTATAATATTTACAAAGGTTGTTTTATTTTTTTTTGTATCTTCAGATTTTTAAGAGTAAAGAAGGGTTATATAATCTATTTTTAGAAAACTTAATATCACACAACATGCAGAAAGAAGTGTGCTTTACGTATTTAGCTTGGTTTCAGATTAAAGTGGTTTAGAAACTGCAATTGTTTAAAATTCAGATAGCCAGTTATTAGGAGAAGTCAGAAATATTTCTGTCGAACAGTGGATTTGAACTTTATAGTTTTTAGGATTCCGTATACATATAATGTACGGAATCCTAATAAGATGGTACACAAATGACAAAAATATCAAATAAAAATCAATAATTCACGAACGGCTTGAATTATAAACTTCAAATTTGGAACATAAATTACAATTAAAATTATCTTTAAAACGATCTATAACTTGAAGTTGACCGATTAACCTGGGCGGAAAAAAACCCAAAAAACCGTCAAGAATATATAATATGGTACATAAAACGACCTCAAAAATCATAACTCGTCATCCGATAAACCTATAACGCTGAAATTCAAAATATAAACTAAAATGAAAGAGTCCTTTCATAAAATCAAAAAATTACGGTACAAAAGTTATGTAAAGTTGCCCAAAAGTTCAAAAAACCGCAAAAATGACGTGTCCCTCCCCCTTAGCGCCGCGAGTATTGTAGTTAAAAATTTTGAATGGGGCTAAAAATACGCACATACCCGTATATTTCTCTAGTTTGAAACATCCGGATTTCCAACATTAAAACTGGACCCTCGGGGCGCCGAAAGCTCGAAATTTTGTAAAAAAATATTTTTTTTTTACAGGCATGCGATATATCGATGGAAAGATCGCTATTTGTCGGGAAGGAAACCGAATTTCATTTCCTTAACGAAACTTTCAAAGTTGCCGTAAAGTTCAAAAAAGCGCGAAAAATGACGTGTCCCCCCCTAGCTCCACGAATATTACCGATAAAAATTTCAAACGCGATTAAAAATATGCCCTTCCACCTATATTTCTCTAGTTTGGAACATCCAAGTTTCCAGCTTTAAAATTGGACCCTCGGGGCGCCGAAAGCTCGAGATTTTGGAAAAAAATATTTTTTTTCTTAGACTTGTGATATATCATTAGAAAGGTCTTTATTAGTCGGGGACGAAACCGTATTTCATTTTCTTAACCAAACTTTCAATGTTGCCGTAAAGTTCAAAACTGAGCAACAAATGACGTTTCTCCCCCCCCCACCCCCGCATCGCGAATATCGTGGCTAAAAATTCTGAACGCGGTTAAAAATACGCGCATCTTCGTATATATCTCTAATTTGGAGCATCCGAATTTCCAGCTTTAAAATTTGACCTTCGGGGCACCGATAGCTCAAAATTTTAGAAAAAATTTGTTTCTGTCCCGGGCATGTTATATACTTTTAGAAGGATAGCTATCTTTCAGGAACGAAACAGTATTTCATTTTCTTAGCGGAACTTTCAAAGTTGTCAAAAAATACGAAAAAGTGCGAGAATTGATTTATGACACGAATATTATATCTAAAAATTTTGCGGAAAGTAGGAAGCACAGGCATCCCACGTATATTTCTCTGGTTTGGTACATCTAGGTTTCTAACTTCAATATTAGTGCCTTGGGGCTCTGAAAGTTCGGAATTGTGTAAAAAAAAAATTTCTTCAAACGTATCATTGTTGGAAAGAGCCCTATTTTTCGGGAACGGACCCGTATTTCATTTTCTTAATGAAACTTCTAAAGTATACTAAAAGTTCAAAAAATCGTCGAAAATGACGTGGAGCTACGCTTGTAATTTAGGTGTATTGTAGCTCAAGATTATGAACAAGGTTAAAAAAATGCGCGTTCCTAAATTTAAAATCGGACTCTTAGGCCCGGAAAGCTCGAAAGTTTCAAAGTTAATATTTTTTTTCCCGGTCATGATCGATGGAAAGATCGTTATTTGTCGGGAACGAAACCATTATTTATTTCCTTAACGAAATTTTCAAACCTTGATGTTCCAAACTCGAGAAATATACGTCGAAGCGCATATGTTTAACCATGTTTAAAATTTTTAGCTGTAAAACTCGCGGCGCTAAAGGGGAGGGACTGTTCGAAATTTTTGGCTACTTTAAAAGATTCGAAATACGGTACGGAATTATAGGCAATTTTTGTATATCTTCTGGTTTTATTTGATGACTCGGGGGAAGATATATGGTAAAGATTGAAGGTGAAATTGTTGTACGAATTTCGACTGCTACCGGTTGAATATATGATGGTAACATTATCTATTGAAAGTTAATATTCGCACGAACGGCTAATATTATTCCTCCAAGCGCACAACCAGCAAGAACCGGATTTGATTCGGGAACTTTATAGTATTTTAGTTTTGTCGATTTTGTTTTAAGTGGGTTTCTTGAATGCACCGAATAAACGGGTCTGTTAATCGGTGTTATTTTTCTTTCGTCTTTATCGGAATACAAGACTGCAGCGGTTATTAGAATTTGGTTCGGTTTGTTATAATTTTTGTTAGTAGTGTTAGTACGAGGGCTAAGAAACGGAACGGGATCGCAGGTTTCGGTTTGGTTATTTTCATTACGGCTTGTGTTAGTGTTGTTATAAACTGTAATAAAAGGAACGGATTCAGTGCATCATTGTTTGGGTGCTACGTCCGCCTGATGAAAAACAAATGTGAATAGTATTTCGATTTGTTAAACAATTTAACGCACTCTGCTAGTAAATAAATAAAAAAAAAAAATTAATAATGGTCTAACGTATTGAGATAATCGAATGAAAAAACCGAATTGTTAAAAAATCATCTCAGTAGAACGACAGTGTCTTTGTCACATCGCGGAACTATTTCGACATTTTTTAGTATAGTAACCAGTTCGTCTTGCAACCGAAAGAAGTTTGATAACAAAGTAACCAGATCGCCTCGAAATTCGGTTTTCAAATTAGTGACATTTACAAAATTCGTGAACTATAATTTCGATTACCGTGTCTCTCCTTCCCATTCGCCGAGAATCCAGGATGCAATCACCAACGTACACCAACCCGCCAGCAGGGAACACCAACATTCTAGCAGCCGCAGCAGAGTGATACGTAGCATCAATATTATTTCTAATTAAAATTTTTTGCGTGTTTTCGTTTATATATTTATTAAATGTCTTTAACGGTCGGCTATTCAAGAAAGCTAGTTGTCGGGATTAACAAAATTACACATTTTAAAAAATCATAAAACCTTAGTATTATTAAATCTAAACCAATAATTTAAAAAAATAAATAAAATTTAAATAAACAAAAAAAGGATTCAATTAATTTTTCTTCATAACCATTACATTGCACTTCAAATTAGTCTAAAAGCCTTCGATTCAAATTAGTATTTTGCTTTACTGTTTTAAATTATTATTAGAGAATATCTCTGAAATTTATTAAGATATTAAATTAAAATAATTTCATACGGAATCCTCACCGCATGAAACCTCATGCTTGACTGTACTTGTTTTTCTCTTGAGCGATGCAACATGTTCCTTTTTTTTTTTTTAGTTCGTTTAGTATTTTCAGCGTAAACAATATGGTGTTTATTCTGAACAGGGATAGCGTACATTGCTAGGGAAAATTATACTATTTTTATTATACCAATCAATTCTTTTCGGTTCTGCCCGTATTCGTTTCAAATGTGTATCGATCTGCATATTCTCTTTTTGTATCTTTTACATCGAATATGGTGCTGTTTTTAATGGTTAAAAATTTTTGTGCGCGTTGCCTGCCCATACCAGACCACCGTATACATTTTTGTCATTTTTATTCTTTAAAAGCGTTAAGAAATGGAAACGTCACGAAGTGGGACGTCATGGAAAAGGGTTACGAAAATTTCACGTCTTTACTTGGGTACAGCTGATTACTAATATTATGTCTGTGCCTCTACTTGGGCACATAAACTCGAAAAACGTTACAAAATTGAGCGCCACGAAAGTGAGTGTTACGAAATAGAATGACGCGCCATAAATATCGAATTCGAATTGACACAATTGACTTTAGCACATGAACTCGAAAAGTGCTACGAAAAAGAGCGTCACGAAATAGAATGGCGCGCCATAAATATTGAGTCCAAATTGATGTATCGTGCCTACGAGGGTCACGCAGAAAGTAAGCTTCCAAAACCGTAATAATGAACGAAAATTAAATTTAAAACTTACATTTTATTGCTCGAACATTTTACAAAGTTTTTGATATAAGAACCACCAACTTTTCAACATTTTCCGTCCGGTCCAGTGACTAGATATTTTTAAGAAATTCGTCACCCGCCGGATATATATATTTCTTTTTTGTTTTAATTGAGAAAATAAAGCGTTATCCACTTGGGCAAGGTCCGAACTGTAGTCAATTGACAACTCGGCGGTAAATTCTTGGATAATGTTCACTGTGAATGGCCGTGCATTGTCATGCAACAGTTGAATTGTTTATTAAATTTTTATCTCTCTCCTTAAGTTGATGGGTGTTTCCAATAGTTTAGGCCGTTAATGGTCTGTCCACGCTCCATGAATTCCACTAAAATAATGCAATCCCTTTGTTTTCTCAAAACATTAACATTGGACGGATTTTCTATAAGATTAAACTAATAACGGCGTAATAACCAAACTAGTCTCGTTTTAAAGGTAGAACTATTACATTTAATAATTTTTTGTTTGCACAGTGGGAGAGAATCACGTTTTTTCATGTCTTTACTTTGGCACATAAACCCGAAAAGCGTCACAGAAAAGCGTTACGAAAATTTCATGAATTTACTTAGATACGACTGATTACTAATAAGAGAGCATTTAATGAGACCGATTTCCCACATACGCGAGTATGCATTCAACAGAAGTAGGTTAAAGTGTTACCTATAACGACTTGTAAAGACCTGTGAAGATCGTAGGCTTGTGTATTTCACACGCCATTTCCTCAATATTACCACCACTAACGATAATGATGTAAATAAGGGGAACCTTGTACTAGCGGTAGATAGTTGTTAAATGTATATTTTTGCGCATACGTTGCGATATAATATGTGCAAGGCATTTACAGGTTGCACGGCGACATTCTAATGTCGGTGGATGCCTGAATGGCTGTACAAAGCCCACTTTTAAGGGAAAACATGAAAATGTCTCACTGTGTTGCGGACTTGTACGTAAGCTGATTTTTTTTAAATTAACTTTTTAACAATTTTTTTACAATTTTTTATTTATTTCTGTCACTTCTGTCTCGGTAATTACTGGCAAAGGCAACGGTTTACTTTTTTTTTTTTTGTTTTTGAATTATTCCACATGTATTATTTTAAGTGGTTCAGGTAATGATTTATGTCTAATGTAAATGTATTGATTATCAAATTTATGTATTATATTTTTATATGTTGTAAATGTTTATTTAATAATTGTTATTCCTTTAATTTTCACTTTCATGTGTTTAAATTTAATTTTATATATTTTTATATATATATATATATACTAGGGCATTGGTCGTAGAGTGTTTAACTGTTATGTCAAGTATTCGATGTTTTGGACCAAAACCGCTGTATAAACTTTTTTATTCAACTGTATTTTAGAAGTCATTCCTAGCCTTTACCTTTCTTTTTAATAAGTTGCTATCAGGAATGTTAAAACCTTTACTCAATTACTGCAGTTCGATGTTACGGTAATGAATTAATTTTAATAAATAGCTCGAGACAGAGTGGTAGAAAGATATGATTGAAAAAAGTGTGTAACTATGGGAGATCACCGTGTGAATAACTCGGCCTCTTCAAAACGATAGCTGTGTGTGCTGTTTAGTATTGAACAAAACTTTTTATTAGATCACGACCGACAGGTTATAGAAAGATCGATAATCTTCAGCTAAATGTGAAACGTGAAGACTATTTTCTGTTGGACGGTGATAAACATCTTTCACCCAAAAGAAAGAAAGAACCTTTACATAAATACAATTCCAGATAAAACAAACATTTTTTTATGGATTTCCAAGTGCAGATTTAAACGGGCATATTAATACACGGTCGAAGCCATGGGGCACAGCTAGTACGTATATACCAAAAAAAAAAAAAATGGAGTGGTGTACGTATCACTGCTTGTCGGCGGTGACACAGGAACACGACGGTGATGCAGAATCCTGGATGAGTAAGCTGGCGGTGATTCCTTTGATGACCGTAAAGCGAATTTGGAATAAACGTTAATCAAAATTTATTAACTGTATGCAATTTACTTTCGTGAAGGACTTATATGGTAACCAATCTGATGGGCAAATCGACTATTTCGCGTTGTAGAGGTCATTCCGGGCACAATTTCTTTTAATACCAGGACTATCTGCCAAAAAACGACTGTTTCTTCACTGCTGGTGGAGATCGACGAACTACCTTTTAGCGATTTTTTCGCACGTGTCTCTAAAAACCTTTCTTCCTTTGTCCTCGCTTCGGCCAATCACCGTTCATTTCATTTACGGGTGGGCATTTCTCCAGTAACCGCGTGATGATGTTTTCGCCTCCCAACCGACAAACAGGATTTCAGTCACGCGCACATTCTCATTCGCACCACGTTTTCGATGATTTGTATTTATTTTTAGTTTATTATTTTATTAATTTTATTTTATTATTTATGATTTTTCCATGTAATTGGCACATTACATATCCCCTGAAATTTTTATTAAAATTGTTTATGTTTCTTATTATATTTTAACCCTCCATTAGTAGTCATATTATGAGAAGTTTTTTCATACATAACACTGTTATGATAATAGGGAGTGTGACCGATGGGAGTTACTACATCGCTCCTCCTAGTACCTCCCGGCTGAACCTTCTGTAAGATGTATGTGAACTTACACCCGCATTAGTTTCCTGTGTGGCGATATATGTTCATTTGTGCTACGTTGGATTGAAAAAAATTGGGTTCCTTTTTGGACACATTGCGGAGAACTGTCGTGGTTCCTCTATCATGTCTTCTTTTTGTACTTCCAGGCACCCAGTCTCGGAATGCAGCAACCTACAGCTTCCTTCCACTTACCGCAATTGTAAAGACGCACATTGTGCCAATGATCGATCTTGCCCTGAGTGACTTAAGTGAAAAGAAATGAAACGTATTATGGTGTTTGAAAATATCTCATTCCAAGAGGCTTCGCAATTCAGAAAGGACAATTTAGTTTTTCAGGCCTTTTCGTATGCCGACCGAGTCTCAATTTACACACCTTTTCTAACAATATTTCTTCTAATCCTCCGTCGACTGCTCCCTCTCACTTCCAACTCAAATCTCCCACCTTTCACAAAATCCGTAATTCAAAACCTTTCCATAATTCCTCTCCTCAATTTCCCCCACTTCCTTTAAGTCGTTTCCCATCACCCTCTATTGGCTGGGCTCTTAAAAAATCCTTCTCTTCAAATAAAATTATCAATTCCTGTTAGTGCTACTCCTGTGTCCTTGGCTACTCCTAATTCCTCTTTCACAACTTCTTAATCGCTAATTGAGGATATTTCTATGGCCATCATCGAGCTACTTTCTTCAAACAATATTACTGCCTCTTCATCATTTGTCCACTCCCTTTCTTGTTTCCTGACTAATAATATCTATTTTAATTAATTTCTCCTTCTTAAACTGCACATAAAAAAAAAAGAAAAAGAAAAATCGGGGCTTTATTTTCTTTATTATATTACCTTCTATCTCCTTTCTCTTCCTTTACTCCTCCGTTGCTTCCTTTTCGTTTAATCTCCTTTCCACTATTCAGTACGGAGCATATTGACCAGTTGATCAACGATTTTACTTTAGTAATTTTTTCCTTTTTTATGCTACCTTTTCCATTGAATATATTGATATTGAAGTGGCTTTAACTACTAACAGGCATTGGTGTGTTTATTGTATTCCTTTTTTTTCTCGAATGGCTCATGTTGAGATGATATTCACTCTTTCTCCGAACTGAGTTGCATTCTTATTATAATATTTTATTCTCACCTTTGTTGTTTTAAATACACAGTCGGGGTTGTATAGCGTTGGCTATGGATCACGCTTACATATGAATTAAAACTTCAATTTAACTAGCTGCTTCAGTACTGCGCGAATGTTGCTTACTCTATTTCCCTTTATCAAAAAATTATTCTATACCTCCTGTATTATACACAAGCGTGTCCTAGCGCCCCCCCCCCTATTTGCTCTTTGTTTTCCCTTTGGATTTACCAGCACTGACTTACTTCTTCCTGCTTTTTAATTTGCTACTGTATATTTTTCTTTTCTTCGCTACCCACTTATCTTAGTTCTTTCTCATCGAATGTTCTCCATTCTGTGCCAACTGTTGGCTCCTCTTATGGTCTTTTGCCCTCCTTCTCCTTTCATTCATTCCTTATTCTTTTTCTGTTTTATTAAGACTGCCGCGCTAAATATTCTACAGTGGAATTGCCGCAGTCTAGGAGCCAATAAAAATACATTAGAGAGGTTATTGGATCTTCATAGTGTCAGTGTTGCTCTTCTCTCCGAAACCTGGATCCGGTTGGGCATAAATTTTAATATTAGGGGCTTCAGGGCAGTTAGATGTGACCGCGATGACGTTTATGGTAGTTCTGCAATGATGGTTAGAAATGACATTCCATTTACAATGTCTCCGTCTTTCGCGACGGGAAGTGATATTGGACCGAGAGGATCAGGCGTCTAGTTGTAAATCACGAGGTTGCATCATGCTTGTCAGACAGAACGCGGGCTAGTTTCTGTCGCGACGACAAGCGATCTGGTAGTACAAAATTACAACTGACCACCGTACCGCTTCTCGCCACGACAGATCGCTTTCTGTGTGGCCGAGCCTTTAATCTACCTCCTGGTCCTAATCTACCTAACATTGTTCATATCTCCATTTAATCTTCCTCTGCACGTCCTATTAACATTGTCTTCATCTATGTTCCGCCTAGTTTCGACCTTCGTCGCTTCCCATTTTCATATTTTTTAAATTTCTATCCCGAATCCTTTTATCATCGATGGTGACTGGAATGCGCATTCTCCTTTATGGGGCAGTGCATCCTACAATCCCAACTGTTCCATTCTTGAGAATGCAATACTTCCTGATAACCTAGTACTCTTCAACGATCTTTCTCCCACATATTTCAGGAATACCTTTATTTCCAGTTCCCTCGATCTGATCTCCTCTTCTCCGTCTACTGACCTTAATTATAATTGGAAGACCCTTACGGGTTCTTACGGTCATGTTCCTATAGCTTTCCTCCTCCGTCTGATTCCGAGCATACTGATTATCCTGGTTGAAATATTTCTAGAACCAACTGGCCTCTATTCCGATCCCTGGTTGACTCGTCTCTTCCTCTCATTCATCCGGACTATGATCCCATACCTCTCTATAATTCCCTTTTACATTCCTTAACTTCTGCTCTTTCTTTATCTTCTTCTTTCTGCCACCCGTTATTATCTATTCGCCGCAGTAAGGCCTCATCACTTTGGTGAAATGAGGAATGTGACACCGCTTTTAATCACAGTCGCGCCGCCTTTAGAATCTTCCGTTCTAATCTTACGACTGAAACGTTTTTTTGGCTCACAAACAGGCTAACGCGAGAGCTAGGTTTGTACTAAAATCCGCAAAGAAGACTTCTTGGAAAAATTTCTGTGCTAAGTTCTTTAGAACTACTTCTCTTGCGCAGATTTGGAAAATGGCCAGAGCCTTCAAATTTCCATCCTCTGCCCGCCCTTCCAACTTCAGTATTCCCGATGATAGTTTTTTTACTTTTGTTGATTCCGTCGCTCCAGATAATATTCCTTCTTTTGATGAATTGTACTCTTCATTTTCCCAAAATTCTCCTCCTCACTTTCTAACTTTAGCTTTTAATTTTAATGAATTAAGGTCTCTTCTTTCCAAATCGTCCAGCCCCACTGCAGGACTTCACGGTGTACCCTATCTCGCCCTTAAAAACCTTTCTGAACATTCCCTCAGTTTTCTTCTCGGTCTTTTTAATTTCTTTCTTTTTAAGGGTATAACTCCTTCCTCCTGCAATTCTTTCATCGTCGTTCCCATTTCTAAAAAATTCTTTTCTCCGTCCTATTTCTCTGTTAGCTTGCATTAAAAAACTACTTGAGGGTATGCTTAACAATCGCTTTGTTTGGTGGCTGGAGCATAATAATATATTTCCTAACAATATGTTCGGCTTTCGACATTGGCCCTTCTGATTGTGTTAGTCTTTTCGTTTCTCACTTATATAAGTCTTTTATTCAAAAACATTTCACCTTAGCTTGCTTTCTCGATGTCTCCTCTGCTTTTGATAATGTTCATCTTCCCAATTTAAGAGATAAAATGACGGCAATTAACATCCCAATCAGGTTCTCTTCTCTTATTATCAATCTCATGTCGAATCGTTCTATCCATTTCACCTCTCCAACTCTCGACGCTTCAAGAAAGATTTTCCAAGGCCTTTTTTAGGGTTCATCTCTCAGTCCTATTCATTTTAACATCGATACTATCAGCATAGCTTCTCTTCATTTAAATTCTTTTTCTTTATTCTTTGCAGACGACATCCTCCATTTTTCGTCATCTAAAGATGTTTTAGCAGCCAATGAAGCACTCAATTCGTCGTTTATTGTACTGGAACATTCTCTTTCCTTAAGGTTAATCTTTCCATTTCTCCCTCTAAGTCTTCATATACTATTTTTACCCTTCGACCGTATAACCCTGCTTTGGTTAATCTATCTTTAAACAATATACAGTGAAACTTCTACTAATGGACACTTCTAAATAGCGGACATTTCCTAATAGTTGACAATTTTAAAATCTCCGGCATTTTCTCATAAGACACAATATAAAAATATTTCCCAATAACGGGGACACTTTAATAAGTATGATTTTGGAAATTCGATTTCTGTTAAACGGACAGTTGCTCAAAAAAAAAAGTTCAATTAGTACCCCAGATTATTGTTTAATAGACACGAGGGATCGCATGTGGAAGTTCCATGTACCGACATAAGTGAATTAGCAGCTGAATTCATGCAACAACAAAATCCATCCGATGATGCGCAGTAGACTGTGATGATAATAATGTTTGTGATGGCGAAGGAGACACAACTATTGAAGTTGACTTGTTAGTTGTTACTGAAAAACGTAAAAAAACATTTCATTTATAAAGCCTGATGCTAAAGCTTTTTAAAAATGATATCCGAACTGCAAGTGCATGTCGAATTGCGGATTTTAAATGAAAGAATCGAACAATGTAAAATTACTGATTTTTTCATACAAAACTGAAAATGTTCGATACGCTAGGATTTACAGATGTGTTAAAAAAAGAAATATTTTGAACATAAGGGATTAAAATTATAGATTATCTTGCGTTCTTAAAAACAAAAAGTGATTTATACTCAACTGCCTAACTTGTTTATCAACTAATCCTGGAATACAAACATAAGCAAGTACTGTGGTAGTACCGTACATACATTCATTTTTAGGATTCCGTATACATATAATGTACGGAATCCTAATAAGATGGTACACAAATGACAAAAATATCAAATAAAAATCAATAATTCACGAACGGCTTGAATTATAAACTTCAAATTTGGAACATAAATTACAATTAAAATTATCTTTAAAACGATCTATAACTTGAAGTTGACCGATTAACCTGGGCGGAAAAAAACCCAAAAAACCGTCAAGAATATATAATATGGTACATAAAACGACATCAAAAATCATAACTCGTCATCCGATAAACCTATAACGCTGAAATTCAAAATATAAACTAAAATGAAAGAGTCCTTTCATAAAATAAAACAATTACGGTACAAAAGTTATGTAAAGTTGCCCAAAAGTTCAAAAAACCGCAAAAATGACGTGTCCCTCCCCCTTAGCGCCGCGAGTATTGTAGTTAAAAATTTTGAATGGGGCTAAAAATACGCACATACCCGTATATTTCTCTAGTTTGAAACATCCGGATTTCCAACATTAAAACTGGACCCTCGGGGCGCCGAAAGCTCGAAATTTTGTAAAAAAATATTTTTTTTTTACAGGCATGCGATATATCGATGGAAAGATCGCTATTTGTCGGGAAGGAAACCGAATTTCATTTCCTTAACGAAACTTTCAAAGTTGCCGTAAAGTTCAAAAAAGCGCGAAAAATGACGTGTCCCCCCCCCCTAGCGCCGCGAATATTACCGATAAAAATTTTGAACACGGTTAAAAATATGCGCTTCCACGTATATTTCTCTAGTTTGGAACATCCGAGTTTCCAGCTTTAAAATTGGACCATCGGGGCACCGAAAGCTCGAGATTTTGGAAAAAAATATTTTTTTTCTTGGGCTTGTGATATATCGTTAGAAAGATCTCTAGTAGTCGGAAACGAAACCGAATTTCATTTTCTTAACCAAACTTTCAAAGTTGCGATAAAGCTCAAAAAAGCTTGAAAAATTGCGCGTCCCCTAGCGCTACGAGTATTACAGCTAAAAATTTAAAACATGGTTAAAAATATGTACTTCCACGTATATTTCTGTAATTTAGTGCGTCCGGGTCTCAAGCTTTAAAAATAAAACTCCGGGGCTTCGAAAGCTCAAAATTTTGTTAAAAAATATTTTTTTTTCCGGTAATGTAATATATCGCTTGAAAGATCGCTATTTATCAGGAACAAAACCTTATATCATTTTCATTACCAAAAAATTCAAAGTTGCCGTAAAGTTCAAAAAAGCGCGAAAAATGACGTATCCCCCCCCCCTAGCGCCGCGAATATTACCGATAAAAATTTTGAACACGGTTAAAAATATGCGCTTCCACGTATATTTCTCTAGTTTGGAACATCCGAGTTTCCAGCTTTAAAATTGGACCCTCGGGGCACCGAAAGCTCGAGATTTTGGAAAAAAATATTTTTTTTCTTGGGCTTGTGATATATCATTAGAAAGATCTTTAGTAGTCGGGAACGAAACCAAATTTCATTTTCTTAACTAAACTTTCAAAGTTCACGTAAAGTTTAAAAAAGCGTCAGCTCCGATTAGCGGCCCCCTTCTTGCGACGCGAGTATTACAGCTATAAATTTAGAACATGGTAGAAAATACGCGACTCTACGTATATTTCTCTGATTTAAGACAATCGGACCCCAACTTTAGACTTAGACCTTTGGGGCAGCGAAAATTCAAAATTTTGAAAAAAAAATTTTTTTTTTCTTAGGTTTGTGATATACCATTAGAAATATCGCTGTTTGTTGGGAACGAAACAGTATTTCATTTTTTTAACGAAATTTTCAAAGTTCCGAAAAGTTCAAAAAATAAAAATAATTATGTGTCTCTCCACTAGCTCTACTAATATTACAGCTGAAAATTTTGAACGCGGCTAAAAACGTTCTAATCCCCTTATATTTCTCTAGTTTATAACATTTGGATTTCCAGTTTTAAAATTGGACCCTTAAGGCGCCGAAAGTTCGAAATTTTGAAGAAAATTTTTTATTTTTCAGACGCATGTTATATACCGTTTGAAGGGTCGCTATCTGTCGGGAAAGAAACCGTATTTCATTTTCTTAATTGAACTTTCAAAGTTTGCTGAAAAGTTCAAAAAAGCGTGAGAATTGATTTGTGACGCGAGTATTATAGCTAAAAATTTTGAGGAAAGTAGTAAATATGGGCATCCATGTATATTTCTCTGGTTTGGAACATCTAAGTTTCCAATTTTAAAATTAGTGGCTTGGGACTCTGAAAGTTCGAAATTTTGTAAAAAAAAATTTTTTTCAAGTGTATTATTATTGGAAAGATCGCTATTTTTTGGGAACGAACCCGTATTTCGTTTTCTTAACGAAACTGTTTGAAATTTACTAAAAGTTCATAAAATTCTGAAAAATGACGTGTAGCCCCGCTTGTAATTTATGTATTGGTTCAAGATTTTGAACAAGGATAAAAAAATGTGCGTCCCTGTTTATTTATTTACTTTGGAACTTCTAGGTTTCCATCTTAAAATTCAGAACCTTAAGCGCCGAAAGCTCGAAAGTTTCAAAAATAATATTTTTTTTCCGGTCATGATCGATGGAAAGATCGTTATTTGTCGGGAACGAAACTTTCAAACCTTGATGTTCCAAACTTGAGAAATATATGTCGAAGCGCATATGTTTAACCCTGTTCAAAATTTTTAGCTGTAATACTCGCGGCGCTAGAGGGGAGGAACTGTTTGAATTTTTTGACTACTTTAAAAGTTTCTAAATACGGTTCGGAATTATGTTTAGAGACTCCCGTGGAACTGGCTTACGAATTTCGACTTTTACTGGTTGAATGTCGGATGGTAACATTATCTGTTGAAAGTTTTTTTTTTTTTTTTTTTTTATATGATATTCCCTGATCTTCAGTATGCCGTATTTAACTGCTGTGGCTATCTCGACATACCGAAACGGGATTTGCGGTTATATAGTTTTAGCTTTTTTTTTTTTTTTTTTTTTTTTTTTTCTTTGGACTCGCTGACAAAGAGCATTGACCCATGTTCGACAAGAAAGGAAAGTATTGCTGAATTAATTATTCAATTATTCAGATTCGTACGCGGTCAGATATCGCATCAATGAAGGATACAAGGGGAGCAACAACAGTTAACGAAGGAAAGGAGAGAACAGATGCAGCACTATAGGGAGCAGGAATATTAAGTCTCAGAAGTTGGGAGTAAAGAAGGAAACGTTCAGACGACAGTGTGGAGCATTCGAAAAGTATGTGGTTAGAATTACATTCATGGGCATCATTTGGAGGATGTAGCGGACAGTAAGGAGAGTCTGAAAGTGAAACTCGATAGCGAGATGAAGGAAGCAAACTATGATCGAAACGCAATCGACATAAAGAGGAAATAAAATAGCGCTGCAAAGACGGAAATTCATGGAACCAAGGATTAACTGGAATATAAGGCTGAATAGAAAGATAAAGGGAAAATTGGTTAGAAAAGGAGGAAGGATATGAGTCTGACCAAAACCTATAATGGAATTTTTTAGATAATGCAAGTAAATTATTAGCAGTGAACTTATTAATGGGGAGTCCATTAACAGCTGCACCACGAGACAACTGATCAACTCTTTCGTTTCCTTCTATACCAACATGGCCTGGAATCCAAAGGAACTCGATCTGAATGTGGTAAGTTTGGAAGAGGTTATGGATAATCGAGCGAATACGAAGAATGATTGGATCACAAGAAGGATGAGGAAAAACAGATGAGATAGTTTGTAAAACACTTTTAGCATCAGAGATAATTAGGAATTTATTATTGTCTCGTATTAAGGATATGTAAAGAATGGCTCTTAATATCGCAATCGATTCTGCAAAGAAAATAGAGCAAGTTGGAGGAAGTTTATAACTTTCAAAGTAGTTGTGAACAGCATATAGGAAGGATGCTCCAACGCCGTGAGGACCCTTCGATCCATCAGTATAAAGAAGAGAATGAAAAGGAAATAGAGAGTTAATAGTGTTAAGGAAATCTTGATTAGGTTGTGGAAGGGATTTAGAGTAAGTGGACAACAAAGATAGATTAGGAGGAAAGAGAAAGTCTGTAAAATGAAAGGAAAAGTAAGGAAGTTTATTATGTATTATAATTTGTGGAAGAAATTTAACAAGTCGATTTGAGATATGAGAAAGAAGGGGAATTTTTTTGGAAGTGAATCGCCAATTCTGAAGTAGGGTGGAGTAGGATGAAATAAGTTTTGAGGAAGAAACTGGAAGCCGTTTTAAAAGAAAGCGATATCCCAAGTGAGATCTACGGATTGGTAAAGGGAGAACATTGCATTCAGCATGTATTGCAGGAATGGGAGTTGATTTAAGGGCTCCTAGACATAAACGAAGGAAGCAATTCTGGACCCGATCCAGTTTACAAAGGAGAGATCTGGAGGAGTTACCATAGATAAACGAACAATAATCTAGTTTGGAACGTACTATAGATTTATAAAGTATAATTAAGGTACTAGGATCTCCTCCCCACCTTGTTGATGAAATAGATTTAAAGAGATTTAGTCTTTTATTTACCGACATATGAAGATAGTTAATGTGCTCAAGAAAGGAGAGACGACTATTTAGGAACAGACCAAGGTAACAAAAATTTTTAACTAAGGGAATAGGAATGTTATTTACTGAAGGGTTTATTAACGAAGGATTAAAAGGTCGATAAGTAAAATTAATACAAGCGGATTTAGACGGTGAAATAAGAAGGTGTAGATCTGAGAGTGAATCATTTAATAATGACAAGGAATTATTCATTTCTTCGTTTGCAGAGCTAAGATCGTGAGAAGTGGAATATAGAAGGATGTCATCAGCAAAGAAAAGGGAAGACGACCCTATCGGGAGGGAGGCTATATTAAGAATATATATATTGAAAAGCGTAGGACTTAAACAGGAGCCCTGTGGAAGACCATTGTATACAGTTCTGGAAGTAGAGTCAGGAGGTGTAGAAAGATGAATCGCACGATTCTGGAACAACCTAATAACAATTGAAATAAATTGAGATGGAAGATTAATAGAAAGCATTTTATTTTGTAAGGTAGGAAGATGAACATTATTAAAAGCATTTAGCTATCCTGTTTATGTTAAGAAAATTAATGACGGAATCTATTGCTGTTTGGGTGTTTGATAGCATATCGGGAAGTGTTTTATATGTTAAGAGTTTCTTAGTTGATAGGAATGCTGTGCATTCTATTAATAAGTGTTGAACGGTTGGCATGAAATTTCCCATACAGAAAGGGCACTGTGTTGGTGGAGATGTCCCATTTAGAAGGTGGTCGTGCGAGATTGCGGTGTGGCCTGTCCGCAGTCGGCTGATTATACTGAATTCTCTGCGGGAACAATTTGTTGGAGGCCACCATGGCTCGATCGTTGTCTTTACCTGGGCCAGAAAAGTCTGACAGGCGGTCCATTGTCCCTTCCATTCTTGTTTGCTTATCGCTAGAAAGAATTGTGCCATGGATGAAGGGGGAGGCGAGTATCTGTTCTGCGGAGCTCGTAGTGCTGATTGTGCCATTGCGTTCGCTTGTTCATTCCCTCGTATTCCTGCGTGACCAGGGACCCACATAAACGTCACCTGGCCCTCGGACTTCTGTATGTCGATGATCATACGAAGAATTTGAGTGCTTATTGTATTTCTTGTTTTAGGGCTGGATATGGCTTCTAGTGCTGTCAGAGAATCTGTGATTATTAATATCTTCTTGTTGGGCTCACACAGAGACGTGTATTGTAGCCCATATAATATGGCGTACATTTCCGCGTCTAGTACTGTGCAACCATCATTGAGGCGGAAAGAATATGCCTTATCCGATACTATGAACGCACATGCTGTCGGTGATATGACTGTGGAGGGGTTATTCCGAGCACCATCTGTGTATACTATAACGTGGTCGGTGTATTTATTTATTGTATTTTTGGCCATTACGATGGTGTCAGTTAGGTGCTGTCTGGAGTTGTTTTTGAGTGATACTATTATTGGGGACTCCCATGGGGGAACTAATGTTAGGTTTTGCATAGGGTTCATTGGATTTATATTATTTGAATTTAATAAGCCACGAACTTCAGGCACAGGATCGTTTGAAAAACTTGGTGTGCATAGGGAGTTAATAGCAGCCACAGGAGCATGTGTCAAGGACAGAAGGGCATTACATCGTCTATGATAGTCCCTGTAGTATGACAACGGCGAGCACCCCAACAAATTGCACATACTGAATCCAGGAGTAGTACGATGAGCTCCAAGAATTGAACGAAGGGCAGAATTATGGATTGCATCTAATGAATTTATTAAGGACTGACATGCTTGGGAGTAGGCGGGACACCCGTACATGATTTTAGATAAGACGATGGATTTATACACTGATAGAAGAAGCTTGGGGTGAAAGTTATATTTAGGATTTGATAAGTATTTGATAATGCCGAGGGATTTTAAACACTTTTTTTTTAAACCTGATATGTGTGGACGCCAGGATAGCCGGCAATCAAACAATAGTCCCAGGAATTTCACTGTAGGTTGAAAGGATATAGGATTATTATCTAGTGTGAAGGAAATAGTAGGTGAGACGGCACGTCTTTTATGGAATTCCGTATATATTGTTTTGGAAGGAGAGAACACTAGGCCGTTGTTATTTGACCAGGATTGTAATTTATTTATTGTTTTTTGGAGGATATTTTGTGCATTGGAAGGAAGACTGGAAGATAAAGAGATGTTCAAGTCGTCGATATAAAGCCGGGCAGTAACAGGAGGCGAAATGCAGTTCATTATATCATTTATAAAGAATATAAACAAGGTTGCACTTAGGGCAGAGCCTTGTGGTATGCCATTCTCTAGTGACATAGTTATTGAATTGATATTTCCAATTTTAACTTGAAACTTTCTTTCTGTTAGAAAGTTTTTTATATAGTTAGCCATATTGCCAGTTAACCCAGCGGTTAGTAGCTTCATTAGTAGCCCCCGCCGCCATACTCGATCAAAGGCTTTTTCCATGTCAAAAAATATTGCATGTACGCTTTGTTGATGGCAGAAAGCTGTTGAAATTTGCCGTTGTAGGCTCAATAGATGATCAGTAGATGATCGCATTTTACGCCCTCCGGCTTGTGTAGAGGAAAGGAGGTTATTCTGTTCAAGGAAATGGATTAGACGCCTGTTCACCATTTTCTCCATTGTTTTGGATATCACATTTAGGAGAGAAATGGGCCGGTAACTAGGAAGGAGGAGAGGATCTTTGCTTGGCTTCAGGATAGGAACAATTTGGGCTAGTTTCCATTGATGCGGGATAGAGCCTGCCATCCACACCTGGTTATATATATGGAGTAAGTAGGATTTTGCAGAAGATGGTAAATATTTTAGCATGTACGGATGCATCGAATCGGGACCAGGAGAACTATTACGCGTGTGATGTGTAAGTTGGAAATTAAGTTCATTTTCTGTGAAATCGCAGTTATAAGGAGCTGTTGCATCTTGAGGGATACACATTTCTAATGAGTCTATTTCGGCTTTTCGAGCTCTAAATACATTTGTGTATGATGTGGAAGATGATGTTAAAGAAAAGTGTTCCGCAAATAAATTTGCAACTTGTGTTGTGTCAGATACTGTTGTGCCGTTGTCACTTAAATGGATAAAGGGCTTAGAACGGTTGATTCCGTTAATTGCTTTTATCTTTTCCCATGAGGAACGATTTGATGTGGTAGTCGATATTGAAGAAATAAAGACGTGCCATGATTCTTGTTTTTTAGATCGTATCATTAATCGTGCCTCGGCCCTACATTTTTTGAAGATGATTAAATCGGAGGGGAGGCCAGACGATTTGAATTTTCGTAATACCCGTTTCCGACATCGTATTGCCATTTCAATTTCAGGGCACCACCACGGTACTCTGCGGGTTCGGTGGCAACCGGATGACATGGGAATTGAAGCTTTAGCAGCGTTGAAAATGGCCTGATGTAGGCGGTTAATGTTTTCTTGTACAGACACAGATGGCTGGTTTGGGATTTCGACCTTCGATGTGTATAATTTCCAGTCTGCTTTATTATATAAAAGACGTGGGCAGCTTAGCACCTCCTGGTCTTGTGAAACTAGTGTTGTATGTAAGAACACAGGAAAATGGTCACTTGAGTATGGGTCCTCCAGTACAGTTGATTGTAGTTTTGGTACTAATATAGGGGAGATTAGCGCTATATCAATTGTTGAAAATGTATTATGGGTAGGGCTGAGATATGTATAGTTAGGGGGGGACATGACAATTAAATTGTTTTCCAGCACTAACTTGTTAATGATATTTCCGTGTTTATTGGTTGATATTGATCCCCATACTGGAGAGTGGGCATTGAAGTCTCCGACAATAATTGCGGGGTGAGCAATCTGCAGTAGCAGCTTTTCCATTTCGTTTGGATTTACCAGTGTGTCAGGTGGGATATAGCAGTTACATACCGTGATCGGGTGGTTTGAAAGAGAGGGTATGTTGACTGATATAGCAATTGTTTGGAGCGATGTTTTAAGATTTATAGCCGTTGCGTGTAGATCGGATCGCACTAGGGTAATAACTCCTCCACTTGCTCGAATGCCCTGCTCATAATCGCATCTTATTATAGAGTAATTTTGAAGTGTCGGGTTGTTGGATGCTTTCAGATATGACTCCTGTAGGCATATGATTTTGGGGGCGTGTGAGGCTATTAATAGTTTAAGTTCAGTGAGCTGATTGTAGAAACCTCTACAATCCCACTGCATTATGATTTTATTATGAGCCATGGCAATATATTTTAGGAAATAGTCTTGTTTGTTTTAGTTGTTTATGTATTTCTATTTACATGGGAGAGGGTTGTGGAGGTGGTTGCGGAAAGGAGCTTAGTTTTTTGATTAGCTTGGAGAAGCGTGTTTTCATTGCGCGGTTTTCCAGTAGAGGGTAATTGTCGGAGAGCATGTTTATCAAGCCATCTATGTCACTGGTGAAACTGTTAACGATGTTTATGGGATTTTTTTGTCCCTGGACTAGATCCATCAGGATTATAAGATTTGAGTAGGATAGCGGGTAGTGCGGGTTTTGGGTTACATTGCTCTCGATTGACTTTAGGAGTTCTTTTGTTGTGGTTTTTTGTTTTTTGGGACCTGTTACAGGATTAATATCGTTTGAAGATGCTGGATTAATAGCCTGATTATTTGTAACTGTTGGGGTAGCATCGGCCTGATTTTCTGTTGTTGGATAGGACATTGTGTCCATTTTACTGTCTCGGTTAACATTGGGATAGATAGGTTCATCGTTCGTAACTGGTGGGTCAGGCGTGGGAGGGTGTGGGCGTTTGGTCCCAGTTATGATTTCCTCCTTTTCTTCGGGTTTCGGAGAATTCTCATGAGCTAAAGGGGTGTTAGTTTTTTCTATCTGTGTGAATATTCTGTGTTCGCGGTCATTGTGTATTATTAAAAAGGATTCGGGTATGTCATTAACAAAGTCAGTGTTTTCTACGTAGGCTTGTCTCCGCCAGCTTATGATATGACCGAACTCGGTATCATTAGGGCTGACTCGTAATAATGATATGGCCGAGACTAATTTTAGGTTTAATACGCTTTGTAGATATGTTTTAAGGACCGTATTTGGGATAGTTGGCGATACATTAGATAGAACTACTTTTCTGGCGGGGGTTTTCAGTCTCTGACCAGAGATAGTTGTGTTGTTCACTGATATTGTAGCTCCATTGGTCATAAAATTTTCAACTATAGTTTTTGACTTTAGGAAAATCAAAACACGGTTATTGTTGATTTTGGATCCTGCTATGATATTTTTGGGCCACCTACGAAATTCTTTAATGCCGAGAAATAATCGCGAGGGACCGTGTTCTCGATAAACGGAAAGATTACTCCTTGCTCTTCTGAGGGGAATTCAAATTCTACAATGGGCGGAAGGTATTTTTTGGATTTTAATTTTTCTGAAAACGATGTTGTTTTTGCTACTGGAATTTGTTTCGGAATTATTTCTATTTTGGTTTCGGTTTTAGTGGTTAGATTATTCGAAATGTTTGTTGTTGAAGAAGAATTATTAGCGGTGTTATTTATTGCCGATGTACTAGTGTTAAGTTGATTAGAATTGTTATTAGTAATCGCGTTATATGTGTTATCAGTATGCGATCGGTCGTGTTGTGTAGCATTGTGTGTGACAGTGTGTGTGGAGATAAATAACGGATCGTTATCACCTGCTGGCGTTGGCTTTGTTGCTGCATTATCCATCTCGTGCTGCGGTAAGTTCCTTCTAACGGTTGGGGGGGAACGGTACATACTCCGCTGTACCGAGATCGAAATCGACGTAGAGATTTATCAGTTTTACGATGCTTTGTAAAGATAATAAATCGAACTCAATAATACACGACTGTTATCAATTTAATACGAACGTGAAAGTTAATATCCGCACGAACGGATAATATTATTCCACCACGCGCACAACTAGCAAGCACCGGATTTGATTCGAGAACTTTATAGTTTTTTAGTTTTAAATGTTGGTTTTGTTTTAAGTGGGTTTCTTGAATGCACGAAATAAACAGGTTTGTTAATCGGTGTTATTTTTCCTTTGGCTTTATCGGAATACGAGATTGCAGCGGTTTTTAGAATTTGGTTCGAATTGTTATAATTTGCGTTAGTAGTGTTAGTACGAGGGATAAGAAACGAAACAGGATCGCAGGTTTTGGTTTGATTATTTTCATTACGGCGTGTGTTAGTGTTGTTATGAACTGTAATGAAAGGAACGGACTCACCGCATCATTGTTTAGGTGGTACGTCCGCCTGATGAAAAACAGATGCGAATAGTATTTCGATTTGTTAAACAATTTAACGCCCTATGCTAGTAAATAAATAAAAAAAAAAATATTTAATAATGGTCTAACATACGGAGAGAGTCGAAAGAAAATACCGAATTGTTAAAAAATCATCACAGTAGAACGACAGTCTTTTTCACATCGCGGAACTATAACGACCTTTTTTGGTAAAGTAACCAGTTCGTCTTGCAACCGAAAGAAGTTTAATAACAATTTCCAATTAGTGACATTTACGAAATTCGTAAACTATAATTTCGATTACCGTGTCTCTCCCTCCCATTCGCCGAGAATCCAGGATGCAATCACCAACGTACACCAACCTGCCAGCAGGGAACACCAACATTCTAGCAGCCGCAGCAGAGTGATACGTAGCATCAATATTATTTCTAATTAATTTTTTTGGCGTGTTTTCGTTTATATATTTATTATATATCTTTGACAGTCGGCTATTCAAGAAAGATAGGTGTAGGAATTAACAAAATTACACATTTTAAAAAATCATAAAACCTTAATATTAGTATTATTAAATCTAAACCAATAATTTAAAAAAATAAATAAAAAAAGGATTTAATTAATTTTTCTTCATAACCGTTACATTTCACTTCAAATTAATCTAAGTCTTCGATTCAAATTATTATTTTGCTTTACTGTTTTAAATTATTATTAGAAAAGATCTTTGAAATTTATTAAGATATTAAATTAAAATAGTAAAATAAAAATAGAAATTTATTCAAACAAATTTTCTTACGTACTAAATAATAATAGTTATTCTTAACTTTCATACGGAATCCTCAGCGCATGAAACCTCATGCTTGACTGAACTTGTTTTATATTATATGAACATTTTTTATTTTCTCGTTCAACATCCTGATATCTTTTCAATGTCTAGCCAGCACTTGGTGCTCCAAAATCGGAAAAATTGGAACCACCACCACCTTTTCGATACCTCGGGCCCATAACAATTCTAATAAACTCTCAAAATCGTAGCACATTTGCTCAACTGAATTACGATATCTCAAATCCGTCTCTCCTACCATTAATAACACGCGCGATTTTGGTTTCATGGACGATCTTGCCAAGTCTCGATGAATTTCTTCAATCGTCTGGTCTCTACAACAATATCCAATATAATATCTTGATGGTAGATTCGCTCCTCTCTCGTCTCGGTGCAATGCCAGCTTGTATAAAGGCCCCTCTCCGATACACTGGTGCCCTTCTATTATGGAAGCGTTCGTATTAAAATTATTTTGATTTGCGCGCTCGCACCCGTTCGATAATTATTTCCTGGTGCTCTTCCGTTATTATGAGTTCTATTATATGAGGGAGCAACACGCATATTATTCAGCTGCCTGCACCAACCATTTCCTGCACTTTCATTTTGATTTTCGTTCGTAAGGCATCCTCGACGCGAAGTCGTCCGTATATTCTCATAGAGTTCTCTGGCTGTAGCGCTCTTCATAAGCAACAACAACTTTTGCATTTCTTTAGAATATTTTCATATCATCAATTGAATAAATTCCGCGTCTCAAGATATTTTACACGATTCATCCACTACATTAAGTACACTTCCAGATTCTGAGGTACATGACACTTATCCGCCAGGGAATGCAATTTTCTTCTGGCCTCCAATTGGTCCTTTTCACTCCAAAAATTCTCTAACATCTCGCGTCTTACCTGTTCCGACGAGTCACATTCTTTCAAAAATATTCGAGCCCATTCGACGGCGCTTCTGTCCATTCTACTTAATAACAATTCTAGCCTTTCTTTCAGTTCTATCATTCCATACTTTCTAATTTTGCTCTCAATACTTTCGTTTTCCCCCAAACCCTCTTACTTCTATGTCTAGGTCAGAGATCCTCGTTGTCGTACTTGCATGGTTGGAGCGGGCATTTACATTTGCACATTGTTCTTCGACGATTTTTACACGATCATACAGTTTTTCTGCACTCGATTCAACCTTCTGTTCTATCTCGTCACTATTCTGTCGAATTTCCTCATGTATTCCTTCTACCGATAATTTTACACTCTCGTTAATTCATTCAATACGCACCTCGCTCGCTTTCGTCTTATTTTGCATCTGCTCAAGCGACACCCTGATTTCATCCCGTACATTTTTCAATTTATCTGTAATATTTTTCTCGACTTTGGAGATTTTGTCTTTTGCTGTTTGATTAATTTCTTCTTTCATCTCTATTTTTTGTTTAATAAATTTTACTTCTAATTTATCTTCCAGGACATCAATTTTTTTATTTAAAACTCCGTGGCTTTTATTTAGTTCTTCAAATTTGTTATTTATTTTTGTGTTATTTTCCTCCAATCTAGCGTTTATATTTTCGTTGTTTTCCTCCAATCTATTAATTATCTGTTTGATGTTACAATCCAGTTTATCATTAGTATTTGCATTAACCCCCCATTAATTTCTTCTTTCAAGTCTCTAAAATTTTTAATATTTTCTTCGAGCTTGTTGTTTATTTCTTTTTTTAAATTTTTATTACTCTCCGCAATCTTTTCACTATTTTCTTTCATTTCTTCTTTTAAATTTTTATGAATTTCTTCTTTATTTTCTTTCGCTAGACTGAGCATGAATTTCTTTAATTCTTCAATGGCTGATAGAGTTAGGGATGTCTCCGAGTTCACTGGGGCGCGACGCGTCTTCTCCGAATTAGCCTCCGAACTAACCTTCAAAATACGATCCAATATCTCATTCTGCATGTCCTCTTCCTCACTTCCATCAATTTCACGATAATAATTTCCCCTTGTCACTGGCACTCTGGCTAATTCCTCGATCTCCATTTTGACGCAGGGTAATTAAAATTAAATTAAATTTGGGCCTAACTATCGACAATTAAATAATAAAATTTTAAACAAAATAATGCCGAAACTCTGGTTCGTAGAAGAAAAATATTTTAAATAATTCGTAACGTAAGAAAAAGAAAAAAAAATGATTTTTTAAATTTTGAATATTCAAACCACGAGAAAATAAAACTTATATATATGTAGGACTATAGCAGATCAAGAAGAGACAAAAAATAATATAAAATCTTATCTGTTTCTGCTTGGCAGATCCTTCTCTGTTGACTCTGCTGGGCCCCCTTTTCTTTGTACCAGGTAGTGTTTTCTTTTTTTTTTTTATATAACTTATACGAGTCCCTGTTTAAGCGTCATGTGTAAAGAACTGACTCTGTCCCTGTTCCGAGACGACATTTTTAAAAGACCAGATCCCCGCGATAATAAAAAAAAAAAAAATCGAAATTTATTTTGAAAAAGTATGTATCGGGCGCCAGCGATACTCTACGATGTATCGCGACTGGTAGCTCAGTCAAGTAGAGCTTTAGGCCTTTTTTAAAGGGTAACGAAAATGAAAAGGTCTCCGCGGCGGAGATATCACGAAAAACGTGTCCAATAACGAAAATAACGAAACAAAATTTTTATATGATGATAGAAACCGTTTATTAAATAATTGTCATGAAACAGTGAATAACAAAAAGCAAATGCCTTAATTAATTGATAATTGATTAACAGAAAACGCACAAAGCTGCTGAAAGAGTCGCAATAAAGAAAAACGTGCCTCACGGCGAGAAACAGTTGAAAAGGTGCCTTATGACGAGAGGCAAAGAGATCCTATTGCAACCACACGGAAGCGAAAACTGATCACCGAATTCACATAGTGAATTTGATGATGGTTAAAACAAAGAACGGCCATTTTGCCTAATAATAATGAAATATAGCATATAAAAAATTGCAACACGCTCTCGATTTTTCTAGAACATTTAAAATTGATAGATCGGCTGGTTCTCTGCGTCCAAAATTCTCGGTTTCTTAGAAAAAACTCACGCCTCGACGTAGCCCGACTCGCATCTCCGACGCATACAATGCCAGATTGAACAAACCACCCTCATGTAATTAACACACACTCTCTCAACGGATCGCCAAATTGGCACCGTGCACGGCCAAAATTCCCACGAAATTTGTCGATCTAGCGTTATTGCCGGAGAATGCCAGTTTGTTGCACGCTGTCTGAGGAAGCCAGAGAATAGAAATCGGTGCAGACAAGCCTGAGAAATTGTCAAAACACGGAGAAATATGGAATTTGGACAAAGTAATCATTATCATTTTTTAATTTGGTACAGCGTGAGAAATACCAAAAGTCATGGCAGCCGCCGAATCATTCACAATATATATTGAAGCCTGGTGTATCTTATTCGGCTTTTTATTCTTATGTCAAGGATGCCACCGCGAGTTCTATTCTCGCGGACCTATTTTATTACACTGTTATTATGATGATTATCGCTTTTAATATGATGTTTATGATTATTATTTTTATCAATTAATATAATTTCTAATAATACTAATAATTATTAATATTACTATTCGGTCTTTTAGACTTCCGTCCTTTGGTCTGTCTTTACTGCAGAATCTGTTGCCATTCTACAAGCCATTATTTATATTTCCTCTTCTGCAAGTTCTTCCAAATTCCTTATTGTTTCTGATTCTTTAAGTGTTCTTCTAGCGCTATCTCCACCTTCCCTTTCTCCTTCCACTGATGCTATTATCCTTTCTATTCGTTCTCTTCTCCATAATCTACCCTCATCGACGTCTACCCAGATTGACTTTCTTTGGATTCCGGGACATTCAGGCATTGATGGGAATGTAGCTGTCGACCTCATTGCTAAAGCTGCTGTTTCCAATGGAAATTTTATTAGTAGGGTTCTAGCACACAATATTCTTCTTCCAACTAAATCCTGCCATCTTAGGCACTCTGTTCTTGTTTCTCTTTTCGCTAATTCTAATTCCTTTTATCTCTTGATTAATCCTGTTCCTCCTCCTCGTCCTTGGTACTATGAGATTCCCAGTTTGCGTCAGTCCATAATTACTAAATTATCTCGCCTCCGTTTCTCGCATAGTCTCCTTCCTTCTTCACTAAATCGCTTCTCTTTGGCTGCATCTCATAATTATCCATTGGATCATCCTGAAGGTTCCCAGTATGTTTGCGATGCGAATCACGTGCTCTTCGAGTGCTCCGGTTTATTTCGCGAGCGTGAGTTACTTTATTATCATCTTTTAAAGTTTGGTCTTCCTGCTCCTTTCAACGCCTCTTTATGTTCTTTCTCTACCTACTATCTCTGTTGTTCCTGTCCTAGGGGTGAATAAAAATATAATTTCTATTTTATTCCATGTATCTATTCCTTTTTGCCGGGCTAATGCTCTTTGGTAGCAAACCCAAGGGGGGTAAAAAAAAAAAATATTACTATTATCTTTAGTTAATTAATTCCCTTTTCTTTTTCTTTACACACAAGAATGTTAATTATGATTTAGTTATTTATTACCAACTCGTACATAGATCTTTCGGGGACGGTCGACTGTAGAAAAATTTAAATATTCTTGTTTAAAATCAAAGTAATAAAAATACTGTAATTTAAATGATAACATTTCCACCGAATGGTGATTAATGTAAACTTATATAAATTGTATACATATCTCGTATAACGGGGCGGTCGATGCCAAGCTGACCGGTATTTACTCACCTTGATGTGATTGTTCGCCGGCTGAATATTTCTATGCGACGCTAGCGCACTCGCGCGACCACATTTGGAACTCTCTATAGCCGCTTGTTATCGCGCTACAGATGCAGAGTCCAATTGTGTCTAAACTGCTGTGTACGAAACTAGCTCCCTATAAATTTTGTCGTCGCCCGGTATCGAACCCGAGACCTCCGGATCAGAAGTCAAGCGCTCTAGTCACTAGGCCAAACGTGATGTATATATTGTGACAGATTCGGCCGCCATGACTTTCGATATTTCTCACCCTGCACTTAATTGAAAAATGATAATGATTACACCTTTTCCAAATTCTAAATTCCACATTTCTCCGCGTTTTGACAGTTTCTCAGGCCTATATCTGCTCCGATTTCTATTTCTCTGGTTTCTTCGGGCAGCATGCAAACTGAGCATTCTCCGACCGTAATGCTAGATCGACAAATTTCGTGGGAATTGCCAATGTGCACGGCGCCAATTTGGCGATCCGTGTATATGTGTGTGTGTTAATTATATGAGGGTGGTTCGTCCGATGTTTGTCCGGTCTGGCATTGTGTGCGTCGGAGATGCGAGTCGAGGCGTGAGAAGTTTTTTTCTCAGAACCCTAAAGAACCGACGCAGGGTACCCACCGTTCCACCGATTTTGGAAATGTTCTAGAAAAATCGGTGGCGTGTTCGATTTTTAGGATTCCGTATGCATATAATGTACGGAATCCTTATAAGATGGTACACAAATGACAAAAATATCAAATAAAAATCAATAATTCACGAACGGCTTAACTTATAAACTTCAAATTTGGAACATAAATTACAATTAAAATTATCTTTAAAACGATCTATAACTTGAAGTTGACCGATTAAACTGGGCGGAAAAAAACCCAAAAAACCGTCAAGATTATGGTACATAAAACGACCTCAAAAATCACTTAAAAAATGATAACTCGTCACTAGATAAACTTATAACGCTGAAATTCAAAATATGAACTACAATGCAGGAGTACTTTCATAAAATCAAAAAATTACGGTACAAAAGTTATGTAAAGTTGCCCAAAAGTTCAAAAAACCGCAAAAATGACGTGTCCCTCCCCCTTAGCGCCGCGAGTATTGTAGTTAAAAATTTTGAATGGGGCTAAAAATACGCACATACCCGTATATTTCTCTAGTTTGAAACATCCGGATTTCCAACATTAAAACTGGACCCTCGGGGCGCCGAAAGCTCGAAATTTTGTAAAAAAATATTTTTTTTTTACAGGCATGCGATATATCGATGGAAAGATCGCTATTTGTCGGGAAGGAAACCGAATTTCATTTCCTTAACGAAACTTTCAAAGTTGCCGTAAAGTTCAAAAAAGCGCGAAAAATGACGTGTCCCCCCCTAGCTCCACGAATATTACCGATAAAAATTTCAAACGCGATTAAAAATATGCCCTTCCACCTATATTTCTCTAGTTTGGAACATCCAAGTTTCCAGCTTTAAAATTGGACCCTCGGGGCGCCGAAAGCTCGAGATTTTGGAAAAAAATATTTTTTTTCTTAGACTTGTGATATATCATTAGAAAGGTCTTTATTAGTCGGGGACGAAACCGTATTTCATTTTCTTAACCAAACTTTCAATGTTGCCGTAAAGTTCAAAAAAGCGTGAGCTCTAATTTGCAGCCCCCTCTTTGCGACGCGAGTATTATAGCTATACTTTTGGAACATGGTAGAAAATACATGACTCCATGTATATTTCTCTGATTTGAAACAACCGGCTCCCCAATTTTAGAATGATACCCGCGGGGCCCCGAAAATTAAAAATTTTGAAAAAAAAAATTTTTTTTCTTGTGTTTGTGATGTATCATTAGAAAGATTGCTAGTTTTCGGGAACGAAACGGTATTTTATTTTCTTAACGAAACAGTCAAAGTTGCTGAAAAGTTCAAAAAAGCGCAAAAAATGACGTGTTAGCCGCCTATTGAAGCAAATATAACAGCTAAAAATTTTGTACACGGTTAAAAATATGCGCATCTACGTATATTTCAAACGCCCAGGTTTCCAGTTGTAAAATTAGACCCTCAAGGCGCCGAAAGTTCAAAATTTTGAAAAAAAATATTTTTTCCCCCAGGTTGTGATCTATTATTAGAAAGATCACTATTCGTCATTAACGAAACCGTATTTCCTTTTCTTAACGAAATTTTCCAATTTGCTGAAAAGTTCAAAAAAGCTCGAGCTCTAATTTGTAGCCCCCTCTTTGCGACGCGAGTATTATAGCTATTAATTTGGAACAAGGTAGAAAATATGCAACTTTACGTATATTTCTCTAGTTTTGGACATCCAGGTTTCCAGCTTTAAAATTAAACCCTACGGGCGCCGAAAGCTCCAAATTTTTAAAAAATATATTTTTTTGCCCGAGCTTGTGATATATCACTAGAAAGATCGCTATTTGTCTGGAACGAAGCCGTATTTGATTTTCTTAGCAAAACTTTCAAAGTTGCCGAAAAGTTCAAAAAAACAAAAACAATTACGTGTCTCCCCCCTACCTCCAGGAATATTGCAGGTAAAAATTTTGAACGCGGCTAAAAACGTGCGCATCCCCTTATATTTCTCTAGTTTGGAACATATGGATTTCCAGTTTTAAAATTGGACCCTTGGAGCGTCGAAAGTTCGAAATTTTGAAGAAAATTTTTTTTTTTTCTAAGGCATGTTATATACCGTTGGAAAGATCGCTATCTGTCGGGAAAGAGACCGTATTTCATTTTCTTAACAGAACTTTCAAAGTTTGCCGAAAAGTTCGAAAAAGCGCGAGAATTGATTTGTGACGCGAGTATTATAGCTAAAAATTTTTAGGAAAGTAGAAATTATGGGCATCCATGTATATTTCTCTGGTTTAGAACATCTAAGTTTCCAACTTTAAAATTAGTGTCTTGGAGCTCTGTAAGCTCGAAATTTTGTAAAAAAAAATTTTTTTTCAAGTGCATCATTAATGGAAAGAGCGCTATTTTTTGGGAACAGACCGGTATTTCATTTTCTTAACGAAACTGTTTGAAATTTACTAAAAGTTCATAAAATTGTGAAAAATAACCTGTAGCTCCGCTTGTAATTTATGTATTGTAGTTCAAGATTTGAACAAGGTTAAAAAAATGTGCGCCCCTGTTTATTTATTTACTTTGGAACATCTGGGTTTCCATCTTAAAATTCGGAACCTTAAGCACTGAAAGCTCGAAAGTTTCAAAAATATCTCTTTTCCGGTCACGATCGATAGAAAGATCGTTATTTGTCGAGAACGAAATTTCCTTAACCAAAATTTCAAATCTTGATATTCTAAACGAGGAATATATGTCGAAGAGCATATGATTAACCGTGTTCATAATTTTTAGCTATAATACTCGCGGCGCTAGAGGGGAGGGACTATTTGAATTTTTTGGCAACTTTAAAAGTTTCTAAATACGGTTCGGAATTATGTTTAGAGACTCCCGTGGAAATGTCGTACGAATTTCGACTGTTACTGGTTGAATATCGGATGGTAACATTATCTGTTGAAAGTTAATATCCGCACGAACGGCTAATATTATTTCCGGGATTGGATGTGATATAACCGAGAGATTTAGACGTGTTACACTGCGTTCTTTTATTATTCCTATCGTATAATAATTATTAGTTCGATTGTTTATCGTCGTTTTCTCGTTCGGCGCCGGGATCTCGCCGGGTAATGTTAAGTGCGAATGGTCCGGGTTTACCCGCCCAAGCGATAAATAACGAACGCTCAGATCTTTCGACCAGTACCACTAACACCAGTAACCAACTCTCATCGCTAAATGCCGGTAAGATCGATTCAATTATTACTACTAACATGCTTGTTCCGTCATTTAACAAAAATGATACTAACAATGACAACGTTATAACTCTACGCAATGTAGACAAGGCCAACAATACCTGGCAGTTAGTTAGACGAAAACGTCCTTCTCCTTCCTCGCCGCCGCATACATCGAGTGAATTTAAACGCTCAACGGCTCCGAAGCTAAAAACCAGAAATCGGTATCAACCGTTTATGTACTTAAACGATGACGACAACCACGAAAACACAGAAGGAGATAATGAAACAGCAGATGCAAACGCGATGCCACTCGATAACCAGACATCGAACAACGCTGATGGTAACGATAAACAGAAACGAAACTCATCGCCACCGACTAACAAATTTACGACGCCTCCGCCGATTTTAGTAAAAGACGTTAAAAATTATGCAGCATTCACCAAGTCTTTAATAAGTTTGACAAATGTCAAATTTACATTGAAATCAACAAACACCGGTATTACTATAAAACCAAGCTCGCCAGCTTGTTATCGCGCACTGACAAAAGCCCTCCAACAAAATCAATACAAATTTTATACTTTTCAACTATCAGAAGATAGAGCTTTTCGTGTCATTTTAAAAAATCTTCATCATACAACTAGTTGCGAAGAAATCACGCAAGCATTACAAAATCTAGGTTTCTCTGTTCGTTCTGTATCCAACATAATAAGCAGAAGAACAAAATCTCCGCTACCGATGTTCTTTGTAGATCTCAACAAATCTTCAAAAAATTCAGAAATTTTTAAATTAAAACATTTATTACATACAGTCGTAATCATTGAAGAACCGCGAGTAACTAGGCAATTACTCCAGTGCATGCGTTGTCAAAATTTTGGACACACGAAAACTTATTGTAATCTTCCACCTCGATGTGTGAAATGCAGCGGTAAACACATAACCGCTGACTGTCCTAAAACATCCGAAGAAAAACCGATATGTCTTTTCTGTCGTGGCGAACACCCTGCCAACTATAAAGGATGTGAATATTACCAACAAGAATATAGTAAAAAATTTAAACAGAGTGCAATAAGTAGAACTCTCGAAGCTTCATCATTTAATTTGGCGGACACCAGCACGTTTCCACCCATCCATAAGCAATTACCATCAACTTCGTACTCCAATGCTGCTAAAAAATATACCTCGTCTTTTCCTCCGTCTGCATCATCAGTAGTATACAATAACAATGCTCCACAACATACAACCGAACAAAAAGGAATTAACGAAACATTAACTTCCTTTCTTAATGAATTTCGAAATTTACTATCACCATTAATATCCATGTTAACCAAACTTATGGACAAATTATTATGAATTTGAGCCCTATAAGTACAAATTCATTAACAGTAGTATTATGGAATGCTAATGGGATTCAACAGACGAAACATGAACTACAGTACTTCTTACAGACCAAAAGAATCGATATTGCCCTACTAATGGAAACTCATGTCGTTCATCCAGCGAGCCTTGAGTTACTAAATTACAGATGCTATCAGGGAACACACCCTTCTGGTACAGCAATGGGAGGTGTTGCTGTACTCGTCAAAAAGAGCATTGACCATCATCTACACTTCGTCCGCCGAACAGAGGCCTACCAAGCTGTTGCAATTAAAATAAAAACGACTTTTAATGAAACAGTAACTGTCACATCGGTTTATTGCCACCCAAGGTATTACATACCGAATCAGGAACTCACGGAACTATTTCATCGCCAAGGCAGCAAATTCATTTGTGGAGGTGACTACAACGCAAAACACCCTCACTGGGGATCAAGAGTTCCAAATAAACGTGGAGCGCAACTCTTCCAGCTGAATAGAGGGCTACGCCTCGATGTTGTTTCACCATTTACACCTACCTACTGGCCAAAGCATACCAACCGACTGCCAGATGTGCTAGACTTTTATTTCAATAAAGGATTAAATAATCTACACAACAACTGCTGTACAATCGCAGCCTTGTCATTTGATCACGTACCAGTCTTACAAGTCCTAGACACAATTCCGCTACATACAAAACTAGACAGTCGATTAACAAATAAATCTACTGATTGGAACAAATTTGAGAATATAATAGATAACCAAGTGAACTTAAATGTAAAACTAAAATCACAGCACGATATTGATACTGCCGTTAATTATCTAACCGATATAATACAGGATTGCGCTAGGCAATCAACACGGCCTGCAAAGTCCAGTGCTAACACTAGCAGTATATTGCCCATTGAAATACGTGAGCTAATTGCCAAAAGAAGAAAAGCGCGCAAAAAGTGGCAACATAATAGATACCCATCAAATTACCAAACATACCGGAAATTTTGCAGCCAACTAACGAAAACCATAGCACACTACAAAAATGAGCGTTATACTCATTACCTTTCCACCCTAACTAATGCCGATGGCTCAATCTGGAAAGCAGCGAAAGTACTAACAAAGAAATGTGTTCCATCTTGTCATATTAAAAAAACAAATACAATGTGGGCCAGAACAGATGACGAAAAGGTTAATACTTTTGCCGACTATCTCGAAAATATATTTCAACCTCCTCCTATGGAAAATCCACAACACACGCAGGAAGTTATACAGTGTAACAATAACGTCATGCAGTATTGTCAAAATTACACATATATTACACCAAATCAGCTTCGTACGTGCATCAAAAGTTTGCGAAATAATAAAGCTCCGGGAGAAGATGGAATAACAAATGATATCTTGAAGCATCTACCAAAAAGAGGATCTTTACTACTTTTATATATATGTACAATTCTATGCTCCGGCTATCGTACTTTCCGACTAGATGGAAAAAATCGCTAACTATACTTATCCATAAACCTGGGAAGCCAGTTACAGATGTCTCATCCTATAGACCGATAAGTTTACTGGATACATTTGGAAAAGTGTTCGAAAAATTAATTCAACCACTTCTTTTTAATATGGCAAATGCCTATCTTCCAAATCATCAGTTCGGGTTCAGACCAAAGCATTCAGCTATTCATCAATGTCACAGGCTCGTTGATGCAATTGAGTCAGTCTTACAGCGTGGAATGTATTGCTCGGCAGTGTTCCTTGATGTAGCCAAAGCTTTTGATCGTGTTTGGCACGACGGTTTGCTATACAAAGCCCAGAAGATTTTCCCGATTGAAATATATCATCTGCTGAGGTCTTATTTAAGCGGTAGATCATTTCAAATAAAAATAAATGGCGTCTTGTCCAGCGAGCGTCAGATATTAGCATCGGTACCTCAAGGGAGCGTTCTTGGCCCGCTTCTTTATAACATCTATACAGCTGACCTACCGACTACAATGTTTACATTACAAGCTTCATTTGCGGATGACATTGCTATACTAGCTGCGCACGAAGATCGTCATGAAGCTTCAAGGTACATTCAACATCATTTATCGTTACTACAAAATTGGGCTCTCAACTGGAGGATCGAAATTAATGAACAAAAATCTTCACATATCACGTTCACAAATAACCAAGAAACATGTCCTCCAGTTACTTATAACAGCTGTAAAATGCCGCAGATACAATCAGTTAAATATTTGGGATTAACCTTTGACAAACGCTTAGTATGGAATCTGCATGTAATTAATACAAAGAAAAAATTGAAGTCGCTACTGAGACAATTATATCCACTAATAGGAAGAAAATCCAAACTCAGTCTGAACAATAAAATGTTATTGTATAACACCATCATAGCTCCTGTCTGGAAATACGGTTTAGAAATATATGGATCAGCCGCAAAAACGCATCTCAAAAAAATACAGTCGTTCCAGTCGAAGATACTGAGGATAATAACCAATGCGCCTTATTATGTTCGTAATACTATAATCGAGAATGATCTCAACGTTCCTTCAGTGTTGGCGATATACAAGCAGCAATATACCAAAATGCATGCGGCATTCAGCTATAATTTAAACCCATTAATATCGCGTATGAAAACTACCGGTCTTCCTGACAACCCCGTCAGACGACTAAAGAAAAAACAATGCAGAGATGCGCTTACCGCTCATTATTAATATTAAAGATAATACCAAAACGCTCAAAAAAAAAAAAAAAAAAATGGAAAACTAATCTATGACTAGCGGCTTCATCTGTTGGGATGCGCCGTTATCTAGGACACTTAAAATAACTAATGATCACTTGCGTTGATGACCTATGAGTCGGTATGCAAAAAAAAAAAAAAAAAAAAAAATTATTTCCCCATGCGCACAACTAGCAAGCACCGGATTTGATTCAAGAACTTTATAGTTTTTTAGTTGTAAATGTTGGTTTTGTTTTAAATAGGTTTCTGGAATGCAAGGAATAAACGAGTTTGTTAATCGGTGTTATTTTTCTTTTGGCTTTATCGGAGTACAAGACTGCAGCGGTTTTTAGAATTTGGTTCGGATCGTTATAATTTGCGTTAGTAGTGTTAGTACGAGGGCTAAGAAACGGAACGGGATCGCAGGTTTCGGTTTCGTTATTTTCATTACGGCGTGTGTTAGTGTTGTTATGAACTGTAATGAAAGGAACGGGCTCACCGCATCATTATTTAGGTGGTACGTCCGCCTGATGAAAAACAGATGCGAATAGTATTTCGATTTGTTAAACAATTGAACGCACTATGCTAGTAAATAAATAAAAAAAAATATTTAATAATGGTCTAACGTATTGAGAGAGTCGAAAGAAAAAACCGAATTGTTAAAAAATCATCTCAGTAGTCTTTGTCACATCGCGGAACTATATCGACCTTTTTTAGTAAAGTAATCAGTTCGTCTTGCAACCGAAAGAAATTTGATAACAAAGTAACCAAATCGCCTCGAAATTCGGTTTTCAAATTAGTGACATTTACAAAATTCGTAAACTATAATTTCGATTAAGTGTGTCTCTCCGTCCCATTCGCCCAGAATCCAGGACGCAGTCACCGACGTACACCAACCTGCCAGCAGGGAGCACCAGCATTCTAGCAGCCGCAGCAGAGTGATACGTAACATTAATATTATTTCTAATTTTTATGTATTTATTAAATGTCTTTAACGGTCGGCTATCTAAGAAAGATAGTTGTAGGGATTAACAAAATAACACATTTTAAAAAATCATAAAACCTTAATATTAGTATTATTAAATCTAAACCAATAAGTTAAAAAAATAAATAAAAATTAAATAAATAAAAAAAAAGGATTTAATTAATTTTTCTTCACAACCATTACATTGCACTTCAAATTAGTCTAAGCCTTCGATTCAAATTAGTATTTTGCTTTACTGTTTTAAATTATTGTTAGAAAAGATCTCTGAAATTTATTAACATATTAAATTAAAATAATAAAATAAAAATGGAAGTTTATTCAAACAAATTTTCTTACATACTAAATAATTATAGTTATTGTTAACTTTCATCCGGAATCCTCAGCGCATGAAACCTTATGCTTGACTGAACTTGTTTAAACTTTAAATTGTTGTAATTTCTGTACTATTTGTGGTATCAATGTGAAACAAAGCTTAGACGTGTGTACACGATGATTGCGTAGTGCGGTATTTGCAGTACATTTTCTTCGGCTCGTTTTTTACATGCCTCAGTTTACTAACAGCGGAACTGGAAGCGATCATCGGTCGCGTTTTTACTGCTTTGCAGTCCGTAAAATTACTACAGTAGAAGCTATACCGGCTCATTTGTCACTGATGTTTCAGTCTGTTAAAGTGCAAACACTTCCGAAATTGAGGCTACATACAATTATTGAAACACTTCCACTAATTAGTATTAGTTCATTAAGTAATCAATAAAAAATTAATATTATTCAAAACGATAAACCAACGCCTGGTTTAGCAAATTCGATTACAAAATCAAAAAAATGTAAAATATTCTCTTCCATAATTTATCAAACTTTTCTATATATATGTAAAATATTTAACTGTCATTTTCAAACAAATTTATGCGCAACAATTCCCCATGATTATTGTGAGAAGATAAAAAATTGTTCTGTTGGGCTTGCCCTTTATTTAAGCAGGAAAAAAAATGTATGGAATGCAAATGGCTTTGACTTGATTCAGTTTTTGAGGAAAAACAGAAAACTATCACGAAAAAGCAAAAACAAATCTGTCTAATAATAGGTTTAATGATGTAACAAAAATTAAAATTTTTAAATCTCTTAAACACAAAAAAACTTCTTAAATTTCCAATAAAATTTTCGGGAAAAACACTTTAAATTCAAAACAGAATTACGGAAAAATTAGTATTTTGCTTTACTGTTTTTAATTATTGTTAGAAAATATCTCTGAAATTTATTAACATATTAAATTAAAATAATAAAATAAAAATGGAAGTTTATTCAAACAAATTTTCTTACATACTAAATAATTATAGGTATTGTTAACTTTCATACGGAATCCTCAGCGCATGAAACCTCATGCTTGACTAAACTTGTTTTTTTATGCACATATTTTATTATTAGGCAAAATGTGAATTCGGCCCATCAGTTCTCGCTTCTAGTGATGGGCGATTATGAATGATTTTGATAATCGAGTGATGTAATAATCGGTGAATTAATAATCGATTATAAAATTAGTAGTTGAATGATATTAATAATCGAATGATGACTACTAATCATTTGATAATGTGTATTCATTGGTTTTATTAGTAATAGATTAGTAGTCGATTATTAGTAGTACAGCATTCATGATACACATTAGTAACAACTAACAAGAAAGTAGATTATTAGTAACACATCATTCATGATAGGCATTAGTAGCAAGAAAGTAGATTATTAGTAGTACACGTCTTTTGGAGTAATTATTAGTAGCGGTTATTTTAAGTTTGTTAAAAATTTAACTGTAATGTATAAAATATACTATTTTTTATTTATCTTTTGTGGTTATTGTAATTGCATATATTCTGTAAGTAGACTTATTTCCTTGCTTAATTAAAAAACTTAGGGCTATATTACATGAGGTAAACATGGCTAATCATATTTTTTTGAAGATTACAGCAATTATGATGAAATAAATGTTAAGTAACTCGCTTTTACTTTGTTCATCTATGAAAAAATTGTTAAAAAAATAGTGTGTTCCATTTTTATTTCAGATCTTTTAAAAAATGCTGCTTTTTAAACATTATGCATGAAATTGCCTTTTAAATTTTTAAATTATGTACGGTATTGTTATGATCGTTTATTTTATTTGTAAAAAAAAAATAACAATTTTGTACAATCTATAATTGTAAATGGTAACATATTAGGTTTAAATTTTTTTTTTTATTTTTCTTCCGCGAGTGTGCGACTAGCCTTGTGGGCTATCTAGCACTTGGCGTGTAAGTGGTGATAATTTGTGGAAACTCCTATCCAGCGATATGAGTTTCATCTGGTATCCGGCTTAATATATTTGAACCCTATAGTAAGTCCGTTGGCTTCATCCGCTTCAAGCGTCTGATTTCATTGGAATTATCCAGTAATGCAACGGCCAGGCTATTTGTGTGGCGTCCTAATTTTCGACCGTACAGTTTTGCAACTTTTTTGATTTCTTCACTGATTGTACTTATATGCACATCTGTATGTAATGTATGATTGGTAATGTACCACGGGGCATCTGTAATTTCTCTCAGGATTTTATTTTGGAAACGTTGTATCTGCGCAATGTTACTCGGCTTAGCACATCCCCAGAGTTGACATCCGTATGTCCAGATTGGTTTCAATATTTGTTTATATAGTAGTACTTTGTTTTCCAGTGACAGTTCTGATTTCCTTCGCAAAAGCCACAGTAGGTTTCTATATTTCAAGTTCATTTCATTCCTTTTCTTTTCTATGTGTGTCTTCCAAGTTAATTTTTTATCTAAGTGAATTCCGAGGTATTTTACTGTTTCTTTAATAGGTATAACCTTACTGTTAATATAAATATCCGATATATTACAGTTCTTCTTATTTGTAAACGTTATATGTGCAGATTTATCCTCATTGATCACTATACGCCATCGTTTGAACCATGTTGACAAACTATTGACAGCTGATTGCAGATTATTATTGATAGTTTCTACTGAGATGCCTGTACATAAAATTGCAGTGTCATCTGCAAAAGTGGCCATTTCTGTTTCATCTGGTACAGGAATATCGGAAGTGTATATTAAGTATAGTACTGGTCCCAGTGTACTGCCCTGCGGCACACCTGCTTGGATCTGGTGGAGCTCCGATTCTGCTTCCCCGTATTTAACAGAAAAATACCTTTCACTTAAGTAGGATTTTAATAATTCAAAGAATTGGTATGGGAGGTTGCAGTGAATTTTATGCAGTAATCCCTCATGCCATACTTTGTCGAACGCTTGTTTAATATCAAGGAATACGGCATCACATACTTTTTTGGTTTCTAAGGATTCTTCTATTATGTTGACTATGCGATGTATTTGCTCTATAGTACCATGTCCCGTTCGAAGTCCAAACTGGTGCTCTGGTATCAAATTTCTGTCGTTTAAGAATGGCTTCATTCTTTTTAGTAATAGTTTTTCATATAATTTTGAGAGAACAGGAAGTAGTGCTATTGGACGATACGATGCAAGTTCTTCGGCGGGTTTTTGGGGTTTTTTGATCATAACAACTTGTGAAAATTTAAGCTGAAGAGGAAAATATCTTATACGAATTATAGCATTAAAAATGTAGGTCAACAGAATTAATCCTTTCCGTGGTAACTCTTTTAGTATTTTTGAAGTTATTAAGTCATACCCAGGAGCCTTATTTGGGTTCATAGTTTTGATTATTGATTTGATTTCGCCAGGAGATGTAATTTTAATATTGTTGCTTTGATTTATGTTACACAGGAGTGACGGTAAACAATCTGTTCCAGAGTGAGGTTGAAATACATTAGTTAAGTAGTCACCAAATTCTTCTGCCTTTTCTTGATCACATCGAGCCCATTTTCCATTTGCGTTTCTTATCGGATGTGATATTTCTGTTGGTCTTTTTAATCTTTTTGCTGCTTTCCAGAGAGAGTAATTATTTTGTTGAAGAGGTGACAAATTTATCAAATAATCTTTAAATGATTTATTTTTTAAGTTCTGTAATAAATGCTGTAATGTGTCCATTACATGGAACTCATATATATTTCTAAAAAATAATAATAAACAAAAATAAATAAAAATAATTTGGAATGTGTGGTGCGGGTGCGAGTGTGCGCGTGCATGGAACTGTTGTCGGTGGGACCAGCCAATCAGCATCCCACAGGAAACAAAAAGGATCTACCTGATTCGGCAAAATCCAGCGGTCACGGTCGAGTAGGCGTTCGATAATTTAAAAAAAGGCGAGATGAAGATTTTAGCGAAAAAGGCAGTGGCAGCCTTATAGAGGGAGTCTCGGTTTTACCTTCGGTCAAGTCAGTCAGTGGCTGTTTACAGTGAGTCAAGTTCCGTTTTACCTGTAGAGGAGGCTCCGATATATATTTTTTATAGAAAAGAATTCCGTTTTTCTCGTGGAAAAGTCGCCGTCTTTTTACTACGTACGACATTCGTTCAGTTTATCGGTAAATATCGAAGTGGCGCGAGTAGTGGTGCTTGCTGTTCGGTAAAGTTTGATTTGGATTTGCAACTGGTCCTTAACGAAGTGTTCGATAAATCTTCCTCGACCGATTCCGACTTCTGCAACCCAACCGACCGCCGAATCGCCACCAATAGATCCCGAATCACCGACAACAGTGATACGTATCATTTATATTCTCTTTATGTATATTGTTGTGTATTTTGTAATTGCGCTATTTTCGAATTAAATATTGTTTTTTCAGCGGTCGACCGGTCCCGAAAGATAGGTGTGAGTTTTGCTTAATATATATTTCAGTAATTTCTATTAAATAGTTTTCTGTTCATAATCATATAAAGAAAAATTAAAACATTCTCTGATAAACTTAAATAAAATCTAAACAAATCAAATCCACGAGCGTAAAACCTCGTGGTTGGCATCCCTGAGGACCAAGTTAACGTCTAGAACCGTTACAATGCTTAACACGTTTTGTTTGATTATTTAGCCTGGTTTTGTGTATTGGGTTGCGATGTGTTTGCCATATTTTCCTTAGTTTTCGTTTTAAAGCTACTTCTTTCTTAATTTCTGCAGGATAGAATATAACTGGTTGATGTATACTATTATTTGGCGTGGCTGTCCAAGCTGCTTCTTGTACTATTTTTGTGAAGTATTCCACTGCTAGTTCTATATGATCCGTGGTCTTGAGAGGGATTTTTAAATTTATCCTATTTTCTAATATTTCACGAAATTGATCCCAATCTGTTTGTTTATTGTATAATTTCGGTCTGCATGTTTTCCTTATAATTTTTTCGCTTATGGTGAGTACCACTGGTGTGTGGTCGGATGATAGGCTACTATCATTACACGTATCAATGTAGTTTGTTGGTAGTCCTTTAACCACAAAAAAATCTAGTAAGTCCGGAACCTTCACGGATCAGTAGGCCAGTATGTTGGAGACCCCGTGGAGTATACCGTGCACCTGTTTTCATCAAAGGCCAGTTTTAACTGTTTACCTCGGGGGACAGTTAATCTTAATCCAAAATAAATGTTTTTTGCATTAAAGTCTCCTCCAATTATATACGCGTCACCTAGCGTCTTTAAGAATTCATTAAACTGCGCTTTAGTGATAATGTGTCTTGGAGGGCAATAAATCGCTGAGATGGTAATATTACTTTTTTCCTTTCTGTCTATGATTACAGTTGTGGCTTGTAGGTAATTATGCTCATATTTCCTTAGTACATGATGTTTGATACTTTTTTTTATTATAACTCCTGTACCACCGCGTGCAGTGCCATCAGGGTGGTTAGTGAAATATGAGTCATATCCCAGGAAATTAGCAAATCTAGAGCTTATTAAGTGTGTTTCTGAAATTAATAATATATCTACATTGGATTGCGTAATATACATTTGAATTTCATTTTTGTATGGTTTAGAATATCATTGGCATTCCATGTAACAATTTTTAAATTTTTCATTTCTGATTAGTTGCTACTGTCATGATGGTTTGGATTACACCATTTAGTAACTGAGATTGCTGATGCATTATGTCTTTAAGTAGATCTTTTATTTCTGTCATGAATGTTTGCAACATATTTGTAATTTGTAAATTAGTATCAAAATCAGATGAGTTTTGAGTGTTCTGCTGTCTTTTTATTTGTGAATATGTTGGTTTTTGCGGTGCTTGGTCTGTGTGCATCCTTTGATTCTGATTGCCTAAATTAGGCCAATATCCAGGGAATATTTGATGATTTAGATTTGAAATATTATTGACTGTTTTTGCTGCTTTATAATTGGAGGGGTGGTTTCCTTGGCAGTTGGCGCATACTGATGGTTCATCGCGTTTCTTTTTACAGTGAACAGTATCATGACATCCACCGCATTTAACACATACATATGCTCTTCCACAATAAGTCTTGGTGTGTCCGTATTGCTGACAACGAAAACACTGCGGAATTATATTTTTCTTTCTTGGGGCTTCCACTTTAATTCACAAGAAACTTCAATTTCAGATTCATCTACTTCATCTGCCTTGGTAATGGTAAAACAATACACTGAAACAAAGTTATTACCAAGACAAGAAGACCCACTGAAATGCTGGCAAGATCATATAAAAATATTTCCCGAACTTTTTATTTTTTCAAAAAAATACTTAATGATTCCAGCAACATCCGTGCCATCTGAAAGGTTATTTTCTAAGGCTGGTTACATTTTAAATGATAGACGAAATAGACTAAATGCAAATAAACTCAATGAAATCATATTTTTAAATTCCAATATGCCAGTATAATAGTGACAAGTGATATTTGTTTTTTTTAAAATTGTGTTTTTTAACATTCATTTTTGTGAAATTAATAAAAGTGAAGTGTTGAAGTGTTATATTGTAAGCTGTAAAATTAAAACTATAATGTAAAATTATTTTTGAAATTAACTTTTAACTTGTGTTACCGTTTTTTCATAAAAAGTGGTTGATTTACATTTTTATATTTTAAGTATATTTAAGTCAGTGTATTCTTATTAAAATAAATTTGCGTGATGTTCTGATAAATCGGATTCCATTGATAGTACAGAAAATCTATGTTAGCAACGCAACATTATTGATTAGTAGTACTAATTTTATCATGATTAGTAATACCGTAGTATAAATAATCGCCACTCTCAGTCAACTTACTTCATTGTGGTAGAATACCGGTAAGTTTTTGATTTTTTATATAAATGTATTTTTCATCTACTTCTATTTTAAATTTATTTAAATTCGATATATATTTTATTGTAATAAATTCTTTCTGTTATTCTTTAATAAATGAAATTCCATTAGTAGTATAGAGAATTCCTATGTTAGTAGCACTGCCGATTAGTACTACTAATTTCATCATCGAATGATTAGTAATACTAATATTGTAGTATAGACTACAGATAATCGTCATTGTTAACCAACTTAATTTATTACTGCACCATGTGGGCAGCTTTGATTACTTAGATAAATGCACTTTCTTTTTATTAAGCATAATTTAAATTACTTTTAAGAGATTTTTTCTTTTATAATTTATAGTGTAAATCTAAGCGGCGTTTCAAGAATTTTCATTACTAATTAGTAGTTACTAATGCAAATAATCGAATATATCGAGATATGTTTATAATCGAATGATTTCATTAGTATCATTCATAATCGCCCATCACTACTCGCTTCCTTCTGGTCGCGGTTAGATCTCAACTGCTTTGTGCCGGGAGGCAAAACTTTTTTTTGTTTATTCACTGCGCCGTTTTAGGCTAAATTTTTACTGTTTTGAACATTCGTTTTCATTTTATGCGATCGGTTTCCTCAGTTTTTTATACAAGAGATAATTGGATTTGTTGCTCAAAATAAATTGATTCTCTCGGTGAAGAAATTTTCTTTATTTCGTTATTTGGACACGTTTTATTTTCGTGATATCTCCGCTGCAGAGACCTTTCCGATTTTCGTTGCCCTTAGGAGGGCCTAAACCTCCTCTCAATCGAGCTGTCGGCTATGTTACGCCGAAAAAGAAATAACGTTGGGGCCCCAAAAATACTTTAATAAATAAATTCAGGAAGTTAATTTTTTCGTAATTTTTATTTTCTTTCGACATTTTTTTTTATCATCGTGGGAACTTGATTCTTTACAAATGTTACCTAAGAACAAGGACAGAGTGGATTCTTTACAATATATATAAACTCGTTGGGACATGTTTTCTAATGGGGGGTAGACTAAGAATTACGTTGTAACTAATAAGTATATTGGCATATATCAGCGAGTCACCCTCTTTCGGATGTAGGCGAACTCAGACCTTTTTACAGACCACCTACGGTGATTTTCAAATACCATCCGTTAAACGTTATCATCTGCGTTAGTAAGAAACACGAGTTACCAAATACTGCTATCAGAAATTTCGTCCAAAAATACTAGAAGGAGGAAAAACATAATTTCTAATTCGACTAGCTGTATGAACACTCGTTGTACCTTGTATGTATATACGGTTTGAGAAATTACCATTCCTGTGGAAAGGGGAAGATAATTTTTTTGCGACAGCTTTATTGCAATACATACTATTGGTTTCAAATTGTTGTTAACTTAAATATTGTTTATGCGTGTTACAGAAAATACCTATTTATTAAATAAAACTGTATCCATTTCATATAAGAAAGATTGATTCCTTATCGAAGAATAATGAGGATATTGTTCCAATATTTGTGGTTTTTGAAAATTTCAGTTATTACCAAACGACCAAACAGTGTAATTTGTGTAGTACGCTTTAAGATAATTTAACAGGCTCAGCTTGATATTCGCATAGTTGTGTTTAAGCCATATGTGAAAAAAAGAAAAAAAAAATGACGGACTAGAATATTATTTTTCTTATAAATATGTTCAAAATTTATCCTCTTCTCTCTTTCATACCTACTTCATGTAACATTTTATGTTTTCGTTTCTAACAAAACATGCACGCAGGAGCAAGTTCATTTTTTCATAAATATTAAACATTTTTTTCTTTCTGTGCGTTTTACTTTTAGGCCAAATGAGGTTAAATGTGAAAAGTAACCTAAAGGAATCGAACAAAAATAAAAACAAACATACTAAGGCCAACTGACAAATCATTTTGAATAAATTAATGAAATAACTATATAAAAACAAATAGACGATCGTGCTCATTTTAACAATTACTCATTCATTGTTTGATCACATTTTGCCTCAACGGGACTTTTCTGTTCAGCAAATACAAAAAGAAAACGATCAAGTGTACGGATAATTTAGTATTTGCAACAACACATCATAAGTATCGAAATGCAAACCGGGTAAAGGTCCTTGATTGACGTGTCCAACAGTCGAAATAGGTAATTCTCATTTAGGTTTTGCAGTCATTACCAATAAGCAGGTATAGAGAACTAAATATAGCTTCTTTCATATTATTCACTACCGTCACTAAAGATTTTTTTTTTTTTTTTTTCGAAATAAAACCAAAAAACCTTGAGTAAAGAAAGCCGATATGATGAGAAACAGAAGTCAAAAATGTTACTATTATAAATATTTAATGTAAATTGATAGAACAATGATTCGAATAACGAATACCTGCAAATTATTCCTTTTAAAGCTTTGTGTTACTCAAATCCAACCCACCTAAACTGACAATATTTAGAAAGTATTATTGAAATTTAGTGTGATAAGTTAGAAAAAAAACGAAATTCTAGAAAAATAAATTTGGTTAAAACCCGTTTTGCAACCAACAAAAGTGTTAATTACAAAGTGGTTATAGCCATTGATGGTTCTTTTCCTTTTTTTTATTAAACACTATTTCACAGTAGAAAATTACTTAATCGCTTTTGTTTCTCAACTTACTTCTTTACTTTTTCTTTTTCCCTACAAAACACGCATCAAGTATTGCCGAGTCGATTTTTCTAATTATTATTATTTTTTTATGAGCCGCTCACTTCATTATTAGACGGAACAAAAAAAGCTTCTTCCTTATTGGCTTTATTAAAATTTTTATGAAAATAATATTAATCCAGTGTTTTAAAGATTTAAAATTTTTCTAAAGAAAAAAAAAGAGGTTAGCCGGGTAGGATGTTTCATGTAGTAAACATTCTGTGAGTTAATTTAAAGATTACCATAATTTACATTTACATAATATTAAATTCAAAACAATGATATTTAATTTTTAATTTGTAATATCGTATATATTTCTCGCCCAGTATTAACATAAATTTGTTTATGTTTAAAAATTTTTGCGCCTTTGTTTGTCTTTTTCGATATGTTTTTGAAACAGGCTTGATTCGTCAAGGAATTAAATATATAATTAAAATCATAAATAACAGAAAAAACTTCAAAAACGTATCCTCAAATAAACTTACTAGATACGAATGGAAAAGAAAGATAATATAAGGAATATGTATTAGAAGCAAATTCAATCCGGATATATTATTACACTTTAAATGACGTAGAGTTAATGGTTTGTAATTTTTTAAATACGGTTGACTATAGCAAAAAAAAAAAGAAACGAAAAAAACCGACCACGCATTTGACCGATTATTAATGTTAATAAGTTTCGTCCGTTTCGTGTCACTATTGCTAACAGAACTCTTAAATTTACATTGCGAAAGTCTGTTTATCAGTATTTCACGCTGAAGTCGTTATTTCAAAAACAAATAGAAAATATTTTAAAAAAGCGAATAACGAAATAAAATCACGTAAAATATGTGTTTTGTGATTTTATATATATATATATATATATATATATATATATATATATATATATATATATATATGTATATATATGCATATATAACATGCTATAGGCGCGGAAAAACTAAATCGTTAACCAAGAGCGGTATTTTTTAGACGGAATTTCTGATAGCAGTATTTGGTAACTCGTGTTTCTCACTAACACAGATGATAACGTTTAACAGATGATACCTCAAAATCACCGTAGGTGGTCTGTAAAAAAGTTTGAGTTCGCCTGCGCCCGAAAGAGGGTGACCCCTTATTAATTTAATCAAATATCGAGCATAGTTCTGAAAGTTCTAGTAGATGGTGCTAGCGAGTTAAACTAGCACTGACGTTAATGAATTTCTGAAGAAAACCGAAATCAAAATAAGAGATACCAAGATTTAAAAAAAATTTTAATGCCTTTAATTATTTGAAGGAGAACATTTCCTAATTTTCTAAATATTTTTATAAGTAAAATGTATATTTTCAGTTGAAAAATTATTTTCTATATATTTCTCTACCAGCAAAAATGTTTTGGTGTGTTTAAACACGATATTTTGGGGGAAAAATTGGTTTTTATTTTTTTTCGTTGTTTTACTAAGATTTCCCAAATAAACCCGGAGGTACCGGGGAGAAAATGAAAAGAAAATTAGAGAGGAAGAATTTACTGAAAAATGAGAACGGATTTAAGAGTCTCAAAGAATCTGCTTAGAAAAGAAAAAGTTAACTTGCATACAGCACGTAAACGAATTCGAAAGGAAGAAAAATATAAAGCCCCGGAAAACTTGGCTGTATCCGGTGATCACCTGAAATACCGCAATAATAATAATTAAATTCGTTTGCATTAAAACTTAATTGTAAATAGTGTGAAAATAGTTTATTTGTAGCGAGGGAACGGGAATAAAGCACCGTGACCGAAATTTTGATTATGCGAAAAGTCGGATAATTATCAGAATTAAAAATAAAAAGAAAACTAAATTCATTAGTTCGTTATTTGTTACTTTTTCTTATAATTTTTTAATTTATGATTGTTCCGATGTTTACCTCAAGTTAAAATATTTACATTTTCGGAAATAATTTCGTCCGAATGATATATATATATCTTGTTTCATTTTTTAATAACTTTTGTTCAACAACAATGAAATAATTATAGTGAATATATAAAGTGATAGTATAAAATCGTTAATATCTTAATTTTCAAATTATTTTTTATACGGACATATTAACAGATACAGAATACATGAATTCTTTCTTAAATTTTGTTGTTCATCATGAAATTGGCAGATTTCAAAATTCAGTGTACGATATTATCTGTTTAAACGAATTTGAAATAACAAATTACGAAAAATTCGAATATTTGTATTTGGAATTTTGGAGTTGAAAGCGTATTTAACGTATTTTATTATTAAAAAACTGTTTAATAACAATGACTAGAATATCGAAAAGAAATGTTTTTTTCTTTTTTTACGGAAGCTAAAAATAATATTACCAAAAATAAAGTAAGATGTACCAACGAAAGTAAAAATTTTACTTGACTGTTAAAAAAATTGGTACTGTTGTTTTTTCTTTTACAAAAAGAATTTTTTTTTTTTCATTATATACTGGTAGTGAAATGGTACCATGTAAATTAGTGTTGGGCGACTTTGAATTAAAACTTTTCGTTTATTTGGTAGTTGCATTAGAAATGTTAGTTCTCCCGGAAAACTATAGTCAATCGATACGAACTTTTTAGTCGTGAATACTCCAATGGGTTCCATTCAAATAGCTAATTCCTATCATTCGTAGCAATCATTTAAAGTTAATTATCCACTGTGCTATTTTATGCGTTTTTTTACTTTATTTCCAATTTCAATTTATGAAAAAATCGGTAATTTTAAACTGAATCTTGAACTTTGCAAATGAAAAGGACTAAAAATATTAATGATTTAATGGTTATAATCAATTTTCAGCTGCAAATGATTATTTCGAATAAGTCATTTAATTGTTTTTCAGCGATTAGCGACTTTAAAAGTATTTTGCATCACTAATACAAGTTATAATATATTATACCAATTCGCCTTCTCACTCGCTTAAAATTTACCTATCTGAGTAAATGCAGTTGATATTTTAGCCACTAGATGCGCTGCAGTCGGGAAGCCAGTCTTGTTCGCATAGCCACGGCTAGTTGTCGGTTAGATAATTTGTAAACATCGATCATTAGTTTTTGGTTACTGAAAGTGGTGAGTGTGGTTTCTACTTGCGTGATCGTGGCTCTTTGAAAAACGTGGGTGTTTTATAATTTTAATAGTTTTGCTTTTGTCAAATATTTGTCTAGTTCTCTTGGAAGTGTATTATACAATGTACTAGAACTGTTTTGAGAATAAAATACAGCCTTACAGGTAATTATTTCCATTATTCAATCAGTTGATAGCAGTGGCGTAGCGTTAATTTCAGAACTGAGGAAGCACCCCAATCAAATATTTTTTTTACATAAAAATAAACATGCGTAAAATTCGGTTAAGTACAGAACAAAAATAAAAATTAATTGAAAGCAACGAAATGTCCCATTTTTTTGTAAATGAATTCAATTTTCCGGTTCTTGTTTGCGGAAGTGTCTGTTACATTATCACGAAAAGATGGGCGTTTCCTAATGTTTGATAATAATTCTTTTTCAATACTAAAAAAAGCTAGTGAAGATAGTCTCACTCTTGACCCTGTGTATTTCTTAAATACGTTTTTATTCGTTTCACTGTTGAGAACGATCTTTCGGTAAACTTTCAGATACGGGCTTCCAGTTCATTTTCAGTCTTTACAGTTCATAGTGATACGCACGTCATCGCTACATTTTAGTTCGTCTCAATTTAGTTCATATTTCATTGAAAATTAAATAAATAATACTTTTGTTGAAAATAATCCAAATTTGCTGTTCTTAAAATATTTCAACATTTTTGAAATGTTTTTTCAAATTTACTGGCCTTAAAATATTACCAATTTACTCATAAATATTAAGTTGATTATTTTATTTATTTTGATGATGTAAATTATGGTTAATTTTTTATATTAAATATTTACATAGTATACTACATGGATATATGAAAATAAACGATTTTTCTAACTAAAATAAAAAAAAGTATGAAGAACTTATCACTATTCAAAATTGAACAATCTAATATTATGAGTATAAGTGAGAAACAATAATTTGTCAACATTTTGAAAAGAATTTCAGCGCAATCTTTCTCAAACACAGAAATGGACTAGAATTCCAGTAAGAATAAATATCTCCATTTTTTAGTATAGCTGTGGATCTGATAAGTATGAAATTTCATCGCTCGCAGCTGAATGTACCAAGCATGTTTCATCGTAGCACGAAACCTCTCGAATTCAGTTTCGGTTTCAGCCATAGTTTCAGCTGGATGGCAGCCGAAATCCATTTTTTGGCTAAAACTAGGCCGAAACCAAAACCAGAACCGAAAGTTTGGTTGGACACTACTACATAATGTAAATAACATGGGATGCACTATTTCCCCTTGGTCATAACTTAGTTCAGCTCGGCTTTCACGGACAAAGATGAAGCTAAGTTAATAGAAACAATTTAAAGTAAGAGAATGTGTATAATTTTATTTAAGTAAATTGTTAGTATAACAAAACGTGTGTATACAGGTATATCTATTTGTGAAATTGAAAATATATAGAAAAAGAGAAAATTGTATATAGATGTAGATTGTGGAAGGTAAGTGTTCAGAGTTTTTCAAATATTTCAAATTTACTCCTCTTCAAATATTTCAGATTTATTTGTTTTAAAATATTACCAATTAACTCAGAAAAAAATGTGGCTAAGAAGCTAGCTGAAAGCTGAAAGCTAAAAGCTGAAAGCCAATCATTCTTCATACATATAAATAATTTAACTTACAAATCATTTAAGTTGCGAATAATTTAACTTACAAATGAAAGCATAATTTTAGAATAATTAATGTGATTATTTACTATCGCTTTAAAAAAAAATACTACACATTTGTAATTAAATTATTGCATACTGAATAAAAATTTTTTTTTTAGTTTGCAAAATTTTAATTTGTTATTTCAGAGATATTTACAAAATCCTACGCTAATAAAAAAGTATAAGTTAATTTTAATTATAAATTTTAAAACAATGTGATTTTGTCCATTTCGATTATCGTCCTAGGCCTGCTATAGATGTGATTTATTGTCACCGCATGTCATTGACCGCGAAATTTGCATTATAATAGTAACCCACTAACCTGTTGTGCCGGTTATTGTTCTCTGTCGTTTCCGGTTGTTGCGGGTGTCCGGCTTTTTGTTTTTATACTTTTGTTTTTTTTGTTTGTTTTTTTGTGTTTTTTTCCCGTTTTCTGCCCTCTTAATAATGCCCACCGAAATCGTACTGTGCGACGCGCCGTGTGAACCTGTATATTTCGATTTAATGGCGTATACGGAAGAACAAGCCATCGATTTCCTGATCAAACATCGGGTTCTTCCGTATTTCAGGTTCAATTATTTCAAACAATTTTTTTTTCTTTTTTTTTCATGTTTCATTTCTTCTTATCCACTTCTGCTGCATTTTTTTATTTTTTTTTACAAAGAATGATTTGCTATGTAGGGTTTGCTCGGCGTGTCAGAGCCTATTAACGTTGAACAAGGCGGCTTTACAATTTCGGTGTGGCCGGCGGATCGGCGGTGTTAAATGCCAATTTAAAAGTTCGGCCAAGACTGGGACGTGGCTTTCGCGTTGTCGGGTACCTGTGTTAACAATTTGGCGGTTTGTAGTTACAGTCTTGTACGTCCGTAATCCTCGTGTATATCTACTTTCCCTACTGAAATTATCAAGCGCAACAATTACCGACTGGACCTCCTTCTGTCGTGAAGTTATGCTGCATTATTTCAATAAACATTCGGCTCCTTTAGGAGGTAAGGACCGTATCGTGCAAATTGATGAAGCTAAGTTCATCAAAATGAAATTTGTGTCTACCTCCTCTTCGCGCCGAGAGGCTGGTTTATGGGTTTTTGGTGCGATTGATGTTTCCTCCGGCAATTTTTACATGACTCTTGTTCCTGACCGTAGTTCCCAAACGTTGCTTCCGATTATTCGCCGTGTTATCCGTCCCGGTTCGATCATCCAATCTGACGAATGGAGAGGGTATACACCTCTTTCTCATGATCCTAATTATATCCACCGTACTGTAAACCATTCCGTCACTTACGTTAATCCGGTTACCGGGGTTCACACCAACAACATTGAACGTTTATGGCGTGAAGCCCGGAGTAAAATTCCGAAATATGGTACTAGGGAAGATTTCTTCCCCTACTATATCGCGGAATTTTATTTCACGCAACGAGTGCCACTGTCTCAGCTAGTGCACGAATTTTATAACACCGCCGCCGAGATCCATCCCGCATATTAAGGTATGTAATTTAACATATTTCATATCTAATCTTATTTAATATTTTAACTTTATTTTTCAATTCCCTCTTTACAGTAGTTTACTCTTTTTTTACATAATTTATAGTCGGTTCGTTTTTTTTATATATTTTATTTACAGTTTTTGCTTTTTCCGCGCTATTTTAAATATGTCCCTTACTAACATATTAACTTTCCGGTATTTCATTTTTCGCGCCATTTCTCATATAGTTAAGTTACTTCACTTTGTTTACGTCATGTTCATTTTTGGTCGTAATTTTAGTTCGTTCATTTTCGCTGTTATTCGTTAGTTCATACACTATGAATAATAGCAAAAATGATCGAACTAATATTACGACCAAAAATGAACTGGAGCCCCGGATCTGATCGCTTACCAACATCTGTTAGATCCGAAGCGGTCAAGTATAAGATGCTTCGTCTTTATGTATGTTAGAATCTTGAAAGTACACTTTTCAAACTTGCAAGATCGAAAAAGTTTCCGTAATTCTGTTTTAAATTTAAAGTCTTTTTCCCAAAAATTTTATTGGAAATTTAAGAAGTTTTTTTGTGTTTAAGAGATTTAAAAATTTGGTAATTATTTATAAGATCCACACCAGTTCATTTTACCCCTTTCTAGTTCATATTGATACGCATGACATCCTAACTTTTAGTTCATATCGAAGTATTTCATATTTTATTAAAACTTAAATAAAAATATTAATTTTTTAAAGAATAATTCAAATTAATTGTTCTTACAGTAGTTCAAAATTTTTGAAATATTTTTCCCACTTCATTGTTCTTAAAATATTTCAAATTCACTCACAGCCATGGATGGCTAAAAATCCAAAAGCTGAAAGCGGACAGCCGATAAATCCAAAAGCTGAAAGCGGACAGCCTATAAATCCAAAAGCTAAATTTTGACTACATTTGTAATTTAATTATTGGATACAAAATTAAAAAAATATGGTTTTTTTGTTTTAAAAATTTCACTTCACTATTTCTAAGACATTCACAAAATTCTAGCCGCTAAAAAAATTTTCAGCTAATTTTATTTTAATTAGAAATTTTAGAACAATGTGATTTTGGTTTCCACGCCTGCTATGATATTGTTCTTAAGCCTGCTACAGATCGCGTGATTTATTGTCACGTTTATTGGGGTATTGCTATGTCGACAACGAGTTAGGAGAATAACAGGTTCCTATGATTACTGTTACTTTTGATCTAGTAGCAGGTGATATTTAAAAACAAAATATAGAGTAACCGCAAATCGCTAATGAATAATAATTATAACTGAATTACAATTATTGATATTATATAAGATATTATTACAAATTATGTTTCTTTTATATATCTGAAATATATCAATAAAATTTTTATATTGTCTAATTACAATTACTTAAATTTAAAAAAGTAATATCTAAGATCGCTCATTTTAAAGACTCAAGTTAGAAACTTAAAATATTGTTTTGAAAAATGTACGGATTTTATTGTAATTTTATCATAATGTGAAATTTCACTTTGCTTCCAATAAATTGTCAAGCCCTTTCGCCAAATAAAATTGTATGCTATGTACTGCTTTTGTAAATCCGAGTAAAATCTAGAAAAAACAATGTTTCAACACACATCTCAGATAAAGTTTATATAATTAATCATGAAGAATTCATTCCCAATTCTAAACTAATTCCAGCTATTATATTTTCATTAAACTGACACTGTTAATAATGGCTAAATTTGTTACCGGCAAAATTTTTGACAGTAAAAATTAATATTTGATAAAAATATTAAGTTTTTTTAAATAATACATTTTACACAAAAATAAATATATAAATGAAAGAATAGAGAGAGATATATAAATATACCCAACATGTTCAACCTTCGCCTTTACATTTTCCTATATGCTACTCCAGTGCCGGATTAAGCAAGCGCGGGGCCCACAGCAAATTCTATTGAGGGGCCCTTGATCTACTTAGTTCTTAAGTATAAAGTGGTAAAACAATAATTCAGTACTCAATATGTTTATTTGCCGCTTATAGGTTAAAATTATGTTAATGTTTAATAGTAAAGTAGATTACAATAGGCCCTGTTGGCCTTCGATAAGTACAAAATGCCAGGTTGAGATTGCCCTGGCAATTTAATGTAATTTTGATAAAAAACTAACATTTTAAAACTGACGATTAATAACGACGAACTTTTATTGTTTTTTAAACTTTTAAAAAGTAACTTTTCTAGCTTTAATGCGGGCGAATTTAGAGATAATACGATACGAATATCAATTTCTCTGAGCAAATCATATTCTATATTCATCAAAGAGAAATAATTCAGACGTTCTGGACTCATCGTGTTCCACCTTAATTCATTTTTTATACGCTTCAATGTCGAAAATGAACGTTCGCCACTGACTAAAGTGGTAATGAGAAACAAATAAATGCGCAAAGCAATTTCTAAATTGGACAAATATGATTCTAATGAATTTTCCATTAGGAATTTATAATATTAAATTTTCAGAGCTTCGTTTTTCTAAGTGCCACTTGCACCAGCCACATCCGTTTTCAGTAACTCAGAAAACTGCACTAATTCGTCGTTTAGATTGCCTTCCAAATCATTTGCATAAGCACTGACCATAATTAGAATTTTTTTCAAAATTTCTTCTGCTGTAATAGATTTTAACTGTCGAAATATTCTGAAAACGCTATTAAGTTTTTGGTATGCTTTCATGTGTTTATCTAAAGCAGATATTGTGTTATCAATAATGACAACAAACACCTCAATTTCAAACTGTTTACCAGGTGTTTCATTTTCAACAAATTCGTCAAGTGTACTAGAAACGCTAAAATGGTCATATTTTGTGTTTCGCTTGCGTCGTCTTGAAGTCTGTTGCTGATATTCATGACAGCCTGTCAGATCTTTGGGTTTGCTTCAATATCTGAAAATCTGGATCGCATTGTTTGGACATATCCTTCATAAAGGGCGTACCCTGTATTAAGGTCTATACTAGATGATTGCAGCGATGCACTAGTCGCTTGCACGCGTTTTAGGATACCATTCCACGTAATTGCCATTATTCCCGTTTCCAACTTAAGGTCGATTCACACACATTCGTGACGTGTCAGTGACGTGTCCGTAACGAGATTGTCGCCGGCGGAAAACTACATTTCTCGTTGCAAAGTTAGATAGCGCTATTCACACACGTTCGGTGCGAGACCGGGACGGCGCCGACAAGTACTCTCGTCGTGAAACGTGACGTGATCTCACAGTGATTCGCGACGATATTTTTACGTTTTCACGACGTGATGACGACGGCATTTCTTGTGTTTTCTATTGCGGAACGAGTTGGTTCTTAATGATGAATGACGAAAAATTTATCGTAATTATACTGTGCTTTATGATCAATCTGATGGACGGTATATGGACACAGAGTGTAAAAATTTGTTTCGGCGTCAAGGTGGCGATCGGGTTCGTAGTGTGTTGAATGATGTGTGAAAATATGCCGATTTGGTGTTGTGTGCGCGGGTGGTGCAGGCAAGCTATGTCGAGGCGTGAGAAATTGTAAAAAAAACGGAAAAATGGTATAACGTTATCAGTTCGTGGAGAGAGAGTCGGTTGTGTTATAAAATAATTTACTTTTTTTTTTATTTCTATTCTTATTTTTACTCACTCACAAAAAAATATCTATTGAACAAAACTTTCTTATATATCTATATCTCTGAATTATACACGACAACGATTTAAATTGAGGAAGCTGCATAAAAAAACGTACACTGATTAACAAAACATGATTATACATACACATCTAAATTCGGGTTTTTTTGTTTTTTTTTTTTTTTTATTGGCCTGAACAAATATAGTTTATTTGGCCAGTTTCGGTTTTTTCAATCATTTACACTACTATACTCACAAATTATTATAAAAAAACAAATATAAATTTATATATATTTTCAACATAATTCTCTCGCCTGTATTTTAAACTATTTCATCATTTTTATTATTTACAATAAATTTTATTTTCTCGTCGACCCTATCGTGGCTGGAACGCCATAACGAATAGGCAGAACAAACACCGCCCTAAATAGTTTAGAATGTTCTAAAAAATTCGGTCGTGTAAATGTGAGAATGTATGAGAAGATTGTTCAAATGATATGTTATGAAATTAATTTTCATATTTTTTTTTTTTTGGTTTAAACTCCTTGCGCGAATTTTCTTATTTATGTTTTTTTTAAATTCTAAAAAGCCTAATTGCTCTGCACGGTAGAGTTATTCCGGTCGTGGTATGCCGTGATGTGCCATTGGCGCCCGTTATATTGAATAAAAATTTTCGGTAAATACAATATTCAACGGAAAAGCAGCGGAATAATTGTGTCTCTTACATTATCAGCAGATTTTTAAAAAAAATATAGAATTATAAAATCTAGTAAAAATCGGTTCAAAACTTGAGGGGATCTAATTAACTTATGTTGAGTATCTACATCATAATTATTGAGAACTCTTACCGCAAGAAGTCTTTCTCCAGGAGAGATAGCTCTTCTCCCGTGTGTATCTTCTTTTTTAAAGTAATCTTGCTAATTTACTCAACAATAAATTGAATGAATTTTCCGTCATTCGAAAATATTCGTGAAATTTTGATCCATCTTCTGCCCCAACTCTTTATACAGAGTTACGAATTCCCCTTCGACCCCCCTCTTTTCCATGCTTCATGAACCCATTTTCTTCTTTTACGTTTAACTTGCTCTTCTTCCTCATCCAAAATTAAAGCAATCATAATAAGTTCGTCATCAGAAAAATTTGCCATTCTATGTAACACGATCACTGCACGAGTAGAACACGTTCCGGTGTGAATTCAAATCACTTGTGGTTCACGTTGGCCGACGTACGTCCCGGTCACGTCCCGTGTACGTTACTGATACGTCACGAATGTGTGTGAATCAACCTTTAATTCGTGCTTGCAAGCTGCTGTATTTTCCGCTCACGTTGCTGGCATTATCGTAGCTTTTTCCACGAAAATCTTTGATATCAATGCCATTCTTACTTAAAAAATCTAGTAAACTTTGGGCAAGTTGTTCAGTAGTATGGCCTTCCATGTCTAAAAACTTAAAAAATCTCTTAACTGGCCCAGATGGGGTAGAACATAGTGCACTATCAGAGTCAGTCGATCTACATGCGATATATCTCGAGTAGAATCTAATGACACTGAATAGTACTTGAATCTCTTAATTTCGCAAATAATTTGATCTAGCATGCTTGATGCAACTAATTTGGTAAATTCCTCGCATGTTGTTTTAGATAAATATGGCGTGTGTACTTTTCCTTTATGGACATAGGTTTTAATATGTTGGGTCATAAAAATGTCAAATTCGGAAAGTAATTTTAATAAACCTAAGTAATTCCCATCATGTGTTGAATCAATAATTTCATTACTAGCCCGAAACGCAAGACCTCGTTCTGCTAAATACTTTATTACTGCAATAATTCGTTTTAAAAGCATCTGCCAATAATTTTGTTCAGTCAGAATTTGGCTCACAAGTTGAGAATCGACACACGCATTCTTGTTTTTGCGATTTAACAGCGAAATTATATCTTTTCTATGCGGAGTGCTTTCTTCATGCCTTTTCAACAAATTGTTCGTATTTTTCCAGTCATCGAACCCATCTTTCGTAAACCGTGCCGACTGATTAATATCTGAATCTATAACTTTGCAAACAAAACAGAAAAGTCGCCCTTTAGTTTCTGAATAGCACAACCGATTTCTGACGTGAGTTTTATTAGTAGGTTTATGTTTATAAGTGAAAAATGACTTTTGACAGAATCGTGGACTAATTTCTTTTTCATACATTTTCTTTGAACTTAAAAAGTCACTGTTCATATGTTGCAGTTCGCTGCTTTCTTTTGCAATCCAATAATCTCTGTCAAAGTTTGCCGATTTAGCATCCTTGCCGGAGAATGCGACGTTTGCACACTGCTCGAAGAAGCCCGAGAAATTAAAATGATCTGCCTTGGAAATTGTCAAAAACGTAGTCTGAAATTTATCACAATTATTGTCATTATTTTCTAACACAGACAGCGTGATCATATATCGTCATGGCGGCCGAATCCGTCTCAATATTCAGCTTATTTTAATACCAAAATAGAACATGTCTTTTGAGAGTTCTTTTCAAGAAAAAAAAAAAAAAAAATTTATCCCAGTTAAAAAAATATTTAGCTTATTTTAACCGCAATGGAACATGTCACAATCCTTTCTAAAAATTTGAACCGGGCACACCGCAAATTATTTGTGAACAAAATTGGTAACTATCTTGCTATGTCAGGATTACAAAGTGGTTATGAGAAATTTAATTGCAAGAAATCTCTCATTACTTTTATAACTTACATAGACTTATTACTAGAAAATAATTTTTTTGGTATATGATTGCTAAATTATAATAAAAATAATGTGAACTGTAAGTCTTACAAATAAATAGATAATTTCAACATTTTGAATCGAGCTATTTCAAATCTACTACGCATCTACACTGAGTGTCGAGTAAGAGTGCTCGCACACGTCAGACTATTTGTAGAGCCAATTATCAGGCCGATTAAAATTCTGTACATTTATACGAGCGACTTTTTGTAGAACTTGTGCGTTTACTTTATGAAATTATGACGTGTTTTATTTTCGCCAACGAAATAATCAGTTACCGATTGTCTGCAATGAATTGTCTTGGTTAAAAAGGTGTAACGTTTCACGTTTTAGCGACATAATGTAAATTTAATATATTACGACTTAATAAGTTTCACTCAAAAAATTACGCTCAGGCGGAGGCGGGTCTGGATACGTGGGGGCCCTTTCTGCGCGGGGCCCGTAGCAATTGCTACTCTTGCTACATGGTTAATCCGGCACTGTGCTACTCTTTTATCCCTCCCCCCCTTTCAGAGACAAATCCTGGATGCGCCAATGGTAATAAATTGATATATGGTATATTGAAAGTTTACCAAAGCAAACATAATAATTGTGCATGCTTCAGTTTTCCTATCACGAATATTTTTTGAAACATTCTGGACACTGTAATCAGGAAAGCACTTAATTTTCTTAATTATTATTTCAGCTTTACAACTAACTTTTTTTGTAGGCTGTAATCGAAATACTTTTTTCCTTACTGAATGATCATTCTGCAAAATGTTTTAAAATATAAGTAACAAACTTACATTTTATTATTTAAGTAATGTTTGTTTATAATATAAAAATTAAAAATTTACTAATTCAGAGGTTTCTTGTGATTTTCTCTTATTATATTGTGGTCCATGAGTACATTGCATTAATAATGTGGTAAGATTATAAATGACTCCAAACAAGAATATCCATGCCAATTTATCGCCTATATATTTAAATTTACAGAAATTGTTAATAAAATCTCATTTCCATTAGGTACATGATACAGAAAATACTATTTCTAGAATACAACATACTTTTATTTTATTGTGAAGTCCTAATAAAAAACAAAAGCTTTTGATAATAAGAAGTTATTAAAAATTTGACAATTACGTTCTCCTTCAATAAAGGATAAATACGAATTTATATTTTCAATAAAGTTGTTTAGGATTTAAAAAATTTCTTCATTTTTAAACATTTTATTTAAAAACAGAAAAAACAACTTTAGAACAATAACAACAAACAATGAAAAATACTAAATAGCGAAACTAAAATTTATAGATCAGTAAAGTTGTGAGATTTAAAATAATAGAACGAATGTTAAGAAGAACAAACATGATAGTAATCAAAAATAACAGATATTGTAAGAACCTGTTATTCTCCTAATTCGTTGTCGACATAGCAATACCCCATTTATTGCATCATGTCATCGACCGCTCATTTGCATGTGAATTGTGAATAGTCCATCGCGCGTGTTATCTTTGTTATTGTCGCGCCGGTTGTTATCCTTCGGAGCTTCAAAATTTGTGTTTTTATTACTTTTTTATTGTTTTTTATTTGTTTTTTTTCTTTTTTTTTATTAATTTTTAAGTATGCCTGCCGAAATTGAATTGTGCGACGCGTCGTGTGAACCCACGTTTTACCAGTTAATGCGGTATACGGAAGAAGAAATACCAATTATTACATCAAACATCGGGTTCTTCCGTATTTCAGGTTAAATTAGTTGAAACCACTTTTTTTCGCTTTTTTTTTATACTTCATTTCTTTCTACCTACTTCTGCGCTATTTTTTGACATATATATGTCTTTAGGCTGGAGGTCAACTTAAAATCATGTAACGCAACGCAACGAAAAACGCAACGAAACGCAACGTTCTCTTTCTAATTTCGTAAAACATTTTAACATTCCGCAGATAATTTCGTATAACTTTTTTCTTGTCGTCTGAAGGTTTTGCGCGACAATTCTCGAAATTTAGAATTAAAAACCCAGCACTTGGAATGGTATGTGGCGATTTAATTTTTGCTAGGTAATTCGATACGTAATTTTCACGTAATTGCCTGTTCACTCGATTTAATTTATATGTAAATTATATTCAACTTCGTGACTCGTAAAAAATAAAAAATAATAATAGAAAACCAAAATCAATGGCCGATTCGACGCAGGAATCACGTGAACGCAAGAGGGACGAGGAATTTCAGAACAGCCATGAATTCCTTCAGTTCATGAAGGAAACACCTTTCGGTTCCAATACTACCAAAAATGAGAAGTTTGAAGCGTTTCTTTCGATTCATCGATTTGAATAAACCGGCTTCGAAGAGTGGTGCCGAACGAAGCCGTGAGTGACGACAACGGCAAATGAATAAAAAACAAAAAGTTTGCAATGTAGAACCAAAATCAATGGCCGATTCGCCACAGGAATCACATAAACGCACGATCGTTCGCCTTCAAATTGGTAAACCGTATATGATCAGAGCGAATATTGACATGCTAGATGGTCTCGTCAACGGCGCAATCGGCACTTTACGCTACATCGAACGCAACATCGAAACAAGTGCCATAAAACGATTCTGGCTGTCTTTCGACCATTCAAAAATCGGCCGTTTACTGCGCTCAAAAGCCCAGGGACACGTACTTGCAAATCCGAACATCGATCATTCGTGGATATCGATAACTCAACGTACTTGCATCGTGCAAACAAACAGTAAAATCGTTACTTGTAAAAGTCCCCCTTGTTGAAGCCTGTGCAATTACTATACACAAATCACAAGGCGCTACACTCGATCATTTACAAGTAAGGTAAGTGTCCTGGACAGCAGCTCGTTTGTGTAGCCCTTTCTCGCGTCTCTTTACTGGACTATTCCTAACACGATGGTGTGATCACACATTTTATCACCATCGCGGAGAGCTGAATCGATATCCTTAAAGGGAAGAGTTTACTCGTCTCGAACGGCATCATTTACAAACGGTAGGTGATCAGTGCCGGAATTTTCTGAATCGTTCTACGCAGACGGATTCCACGTCGTTCTCGTTGTGTACATTCAACACTCAATCGCTAAACGCACACTTGCTCGATTTAACTAGCGATTAATCCGCGATGTAAATTTCTTGCCTTGTCTGAAACGTGGATTGAAAACGATTGTTCTATTGAAATACTAGGATTTCGCACTCAATTTAAAAGGAATGAGATTCGTTCTGGTGGTGTCGCCATTTGCAAAAATATAACTGTTTCCAACGCATTGCAGTCTAACAATATCAAAAACGATTTGCGGATGTTTGATCAAAATAATATGAGCGTGGATCAACTCGCGACATGTCATGACGGTGTAGGCGACTTTTGCTCGGTCAAGACAACAATCAATGCTAAAAAAACTATACTCGCATCAGTTTATATCTTACCGAATACATCGTTTGAGAAAATTCAGCAATTCATCGTCTTAAATCTTATGTGTACAGTCCTAAATTAAAGGTACCTGAGAAACATAATTATCACGATATACCGATGTTCGTTAGTGGAGACTTTAATTTGGATTTAAGAGGACCGCACAGACCGGAATTTATTGGATTTATGCACACCGAGTTAGGATTACAACTAAACAACGATCTCGCCATATCTACTTCACGAAGCAAAAAAATAATTGATTCTATAATCGATCATCTCGAAACACGTGAATGTATAGCATACTGCAGCAGCCATCGTCCATTATAATCTATAACTTGCAATTCTGTTAATTCGAATGTTGTAAATGATGATAGATAATACAAAATAAAAATAAAATTTAAAGATTAACGGTACGTTTTGAGATTTATTATTTTTTACTTACAAAAACAATTCTACACGGTAGCTATTTTTTTGAATATATTAAATCTCAAAGACATATATATGTACTGATACTTCTGCGAGTAACGTGGAATTTACTTTGGATTTTTTTTTACAAAGTTTTCGCTTCTTATATACTTTAGGGTTTGCTCGGAGTGTCGATATTCATTCTATATTATTTTAACGTAATTTTTAATATTTCCTTTTTACTACTTGTTTTTACATCATTTACGGTGTATGTTCGTTACTTTTAAAATATTCCCTCCTCTCTTTAAAGTATTTCGCCTTTTCCGCACCATTTTAAGTATGTCCGTTACCAACGTATTATTTTTCCGGGAAGTTTCACTTTTCGCGGTATTTTTTGTAGTTACGTTACTTCTCCGTCATGTTGATTTTTGGTCGTAATTTTAGTTCGTTCATTTTCGCTGTTATTCATGATGTGTGTTAGTTCACACACCGTGAATAACAGCGAAAATGAACGAACTAAAATTACGACCAAAAATGAACTGGTGTGCATCATATAACGGCTTACCAAAAATTTTAATTTTTGTTACATCATTAAACCTATTATTAGACAGATTTGTTTTTGCTTTTTCGTGATAGTTTTCTGTTTTTCCTCAAAAACTGAATCAAGTCAAAGCCATTTGCATTCCATACATTTTTTTTTCCTGCTTAAATAAAGGGCAAGCCCAACAGAACAATTTTATATCTTCTCACAATAATCATGGGGAATTGTTGCGCATAAATTTGTTTGAAAATGACAGTTAAATATTTTACATATATATAGAAAAGTTTGATAAATTATGGAAGAGAATATTTTACATTTTTTTGATTTTGTAATCGAATTTGCTAAACCAGGCGTTGGTTTATCATTTTGAATAATATTAATTTTTTATTGATTACTTAATGAACTAATACTAATTAGTGGAAGTGTTTCAATAATTGTATGTAGCCTCAATTTCGGAAGTGTTTGCACTTTAACAGACTGAAACATCAGTGACAAATGAGCCGGTATAGCTTCTACTGTAGTAATTTTACGGACTGCAAAGCAGTAAAAACGCGACCGATGATCGCTTCCAGTTCCGCTGTTAGTAAACTGAGGCATGTAAAAAACGAGCCGAAGAAAATGTACTGCAAATACCGCACTACGCAATCATCGTGTACACACGTCTAAGCTTTGTTTCACATTGATACCACAAATAGTACAGAAATTACAACAATTTAAAGTTTAAACAAGTTCAGTCAAGCATAAGGTTTCATGCGCTGAGGATTCCGGATGAAAGTTAACAATAACTATAATTATTTAGTATGTAAGAAAATTTGTTTGAATAAACTTCCATTTTTATTTTATTATTTTAATTTAATATGTTAATAAATTTCAGAGATCTTTTCTAACAATAATTTAAAACAGTAAAGCAAAATACTAATTTGAATCGAAGGCTTAGACTAATTTGAAGTGCAATGTAATGGTTGTGAAGAAAAATTAATTAAATCCTTTTTTTTTATTTATTTAATTTTTATTTATTTTTTTAACTTATTGGTTTAGATTTAATAATACTAATATTAAGGTTTTATGATTTTTTAAAATGTGTTATTTTGTTAATCCCTACAACTATCTTTCTTAGATAGCCGACCGTTAAAGACATTTAATAAATACATAAAAATTAGAAATAATATTAATGTTACGTATCACTCTGCTGCGGCTGCTAGAATGCTGGTGCTCCCTGCTGGCAGGTTGGTGTACGTCGTTGATTGCGTCCTTGAAAATAACCAAATTGAAACCTGCGATCCCGTTCCGTTTCTTAGCCCTCGTACTAACACTACTAACAAAAATTATAACAAACCGAACCAAATTCTAAAAACCGCTGCAGTCTTGTACTCCGATAAAGCCAAAAGAAAAATAACACCGATTAACAAACTCGTTTATTCCTTGCATTCCAGAAACCTATTTAAAACAAAACCAACATTTAAAACTAAAAAACTATAAAGTTCAAATCCGGTGCTTGCTGGTTGTGCGCATAGGGGAGTAATATTAGCCGTTCGTGCGGATATTAACTTTCAACGGATAATGTTACCATCCGATATTCAACCAGTAACAGTCGAAATTCGTACGCCAGTTCCACGGGAGTTTCTAAACATAATTCCGAACTGTATTTAGAAACTTTTAAAGTTGCCAAAAAATTCAAACAGTTCCTCTCCTCTAGCACCGCGAGTATTACAGCTAAAAATTTTGAACACGGTTAAACATATGCGCTTCGACATATATTTCTCAAGTTTGAAACATCAAAGTTTGAAAGTTTCGTTAAGGAAATAACTTATGGTTTCGTTCTCGACAAATAACGATCTTTCCATCGATCATAACCGGAAAAAAAATATTATTTTTGAAACTTTCGAGCTTTCGGCACGTAAGGTTCTGAATTTTAAGATGGAAACCTAGATGTTCCAGAGTAAATAAATAAACAGGGACGCGCATTTTTTTAACCTTTATCAAAATCTTGTACTACAATGCATAAATTACAAGCTGGGCTACACGCCATTTTTCAGAATTTTATGAACTTTTAATAAATTTCAAACAGTTTCGTTAAGAAAACGATATACGGGTCCGTTCACAAAAAATAGCACCCTTTCCAATAATAATACACTCGAAAAAATTTTTTTTTACAAAATTTCGAGCTTTCAGGCCCAGGCCACTAATTTTAAAATTGGAAACTTAAGTGTTTCAAACCAGAGAAATATACATGGATGTCCATATTTTCTACTTTCCTCAAAATTTTTAGCTATAATACTCGCGACACAAATCAATTCTCGCGCTTTTTCGAACTTTTCGGCAAACTTTGAAAGTTCCATTAAGAAAATGAAATACGGTTTCTTTCCCGACAGATAGCAATCCTTCAAACGGTATGTAACATGCCTTTGAAAAAAAAAAAATTTCTTCAAAATTTCGAACTTTCGGCGCCTTAAGGGTCCAATTTTAAAACTGGATACCCAGATGTTATAAACTAGAGAAATATAAGGGGATGCGCACGTTTTTAGCCGCGTTCAAAATTTTCAGCTGTAATATTCCTGGAGCTAGGGGAAAGACACGTAATTTTTTTTGTTTTTTTGAACTTTTCGGAACTTTGAAAGTTTCGTTAAGAAAATGAAATACGGTTCCGTTCCCGACAAATAGCAATCTTTCCAATGATATACTACAAGCTCGGGCAAAAAAATATATTTTTTAAAAATTTGGAGCTTTCGGCGCCCGTAGGGTTTTATTTTAAAGCTGGAAACCTGGATGTTCAGAACTAGAGAAATATACGTGAAGTTGCATATTTTCTACCTTGTTCCAAATTTATATTTATAATACTCGCGTCGTGAAGAGGGGGCTACAAATTAGAGCTCGCGCTTTTTTGAACTTTCCTGCAACTTTGAAAATTTCGTTAAGAAAATGAAATACGGTTTCGTTCCCGACTTATAGAGATCTTTCTAATTATATATCACAAGCCCAAGAAAAAAAATATTTTTTCCCAAAATCTCGAGCTTTCGGGGCCCCGAGGGTCTAAGTTTAGAACTGGAAATCTGGAACTTTCAAACTAAAGAAATATACGTGGAAGCGCATATTTTTAAACGTGTTCAAAATTTTTATCGGTAATATTTGTGGCGCCGGGGGGTAACACGTCATTTTTCGCGCTTTTTTGAACTTTACGGCAACTTTGAATTTTTTGGTAAAGAAAATGATATAAGGTTTTGTCCCTGATATATAGCGATCTTTCAAACGATATATTACATGACCGGAAAAAAAAATTATTTTTTTACAAAATTTCTTGCTTTCGAAGCCCCAGAGTTTTATTTTTGAAGCCGGAGACCTGGATGTACCAAATTACAGAAATATACGTGGAAGCACATATTTTTAACCATGTTTTAAATTTTTAGCTATAATACTCGCAGCGCTAGGGGACACGCAATTTTTCGAGCGTTTTTGAGCTTGTAACGGTTCTAGACGTTCTCTTTGGTCCTCAGGGATGCCAACCACGAGGTTTTAAGCTCGTGGATTTGATTTAGTTAAATTTGATTTAAATTTATCTGAGGATGTTCTTATTATTATTATGATAAAAGGAAAACTATTTATTGAAATTTGACAAAAAAAAAACGATATATTAAGAGAAACTCACAGCTATCTTTTGGGACTGGTCGACCGCTGAAAAAACACAAAAATTATCTCGAAAATAACGATTAATAAGAAAATATAATATTAAATGCTACGTATCACTATTGCCGGTATTTATGTGGGATCCGTAGGTTGGTAATGCGGCTGTCAATCGGCGCGGAGAAATCGGACAACTGGGTGTTATTTTTCTGGACTTTCGATTGTTTTTCGATTTTTCTTTTACCGTCACGAATCTAGAATTATTTAAAGAATCAAAATTACAACTGGTTTCTTACGTTGATAGACACGTGAAAAAACTTCCGAGCAACGAACAACTTCTTAGCGGAGGTAGACAAAAAACTCCTTTTCTCAGCGCAGGTAAAAACCCAAACTTCTTCACGAAGAAAACGGAACTGATTTTTTCAAAGGTACAAACGGAACTCATCTTCTTCACAAAAATCGTTTCTTACCACTCAACATTTCTCCCGTCTTTCCACTTACCACCACGGCAAGCGACCGAATCAGATCGATCCTTTCTTCCTTGGTCCCTGGTGATTGGCCACCTAACCGACAATAGAATGTCATTCGTCCACACATTCACACTCGCACCAATTATTCTGTTTTCCATGTAATGGACACATTACAAGCTTTACAGAAACTTTGAAAGTTTGGTTAAGAAAATGATATTCGTTTTCGTTCCCGACTAATAGAGATCTTTCTAATGATATATCACAAGCCCAAGAAAAAAAATATTTTTTCCAAAATCTCGAGCTTTCGGTGCCTCGAGGGTCCAATTTCAATTTTGTTAACCAGTCTATTGCTCCGTCTTTTAGTTCATTTATGTCCTCTGACGTTAAATGTGAGGGTGCAAATTCATTACAGTCATCCAATATATGTTGGATTGTCTGTTTAGAATTTCTGCACTTACATGCAGCTGACGTCAACATACCCCATCTCTGCATTAAATTACCGTATTTTCCTTTTCCGGTTCTAATTCTGTTAAGGGTCTTCCACTCCTTTCCAGGTAAGTCCATTCCCGTAACTTCTATCCTTGGGTCGACTACTAAATGGGAATTTTTTGTATTCTAGGTTCTTTTGCCCCTGTCGTTTTCCATTTACTAAAATCTATCAATTCTCGTAATAATAATTTGTCTGATGTCCAAGGTGATCTTCGCGATTTAATCATTTTGTCAAATATGTTAGAGGACCACTGCCATGTTTTTCATTATTTCGATTTGTTATTTAATATATTTTTTTTGGAAATTTTAACTTTATATGAAACAGACTTATTATTAATAAAGACAGATAAAAAATTGTACGTGAAACTATTTATTAAATACTTTATTAAATATATATAAAAAAGAGAAAGCATTACAGAAAATAATAATTGTTATAAAAAATATAAAATACAGCCGACATGTTTCGAAATTACATGCTCCATAATTATGGCAGTCATAAAAATCTTAAATATTAATTATATGACGCCTGTAAAATATTTAAAAGCCAAAAAAGTTGATTTTTACGATTTCCAGAAAAAATCGATTACTCTTTGGATTACTTTTTTCAAAAGGGTTCTTCCTATTTTTAACCGCTATTGAAGTGAAATGATTTCTTTTTTTTTTTTTCGTTAACTTTGAAAAAAATACCCGGTTGTAGTGACGTTACTTCTGATAACGCTGAGAAATGGGTCACCGATGATGAGCCTGAATTAATGACGAGTGATCATGAGAAACCGTGGCGTCCGTGTTATCTCAAGAAAATAGCTCATCGGAAAATCTTCAAGGAGAAAATGAGTTAAAAATTTTACCTGATCAAGCGTATTCGACTTCATTGAATGGAACACCCCGGACCGTAACAGTGCATGACATTTTAGTTTTGCGGAAGTGACGAGACGTGCCGCTCTTCAACGATTTTCATCGAAAAAGCAAACCGTTTTGCCTGATTTTAATTTTGTTCTTTTATTGATGAATAAACGTTTTACAGGTAGAGTTCCCTACCAAGGGTATATTTTTTCTTTAAATAATATGACTTCGGTTAAACCGACTTTTTCTGGTATCCGAATTTCCCTCGTCCTGATTAACTCCGGGAGGCTACTATATAAATATATAAGTATATATATATATATATATATTGATGGCTATGCCAATTTTACGCCAGGGGTCATCAGGAAAAGTGTCCTGTCACGAAATTTGTCCCATATAAAAGACTTTAATGCGATATTTGCGCTCCTACATCCTCTGGTGGTGAAAATTGGAACTGAACGATTTTTTTCTGTTGAACGGCGTAGCCAAGGAAAATGTTTACCCTTCTATGAGAATTACAAAATAACTGGACCTTGTGGTAAACGCGGCTTGCCCCATTCCGAGGCCCGAAGAAGCTAGTTTATATATATATATATATATATATATATTAGCCGATTTTCCTTCACTTGCAATAGAAACTTGTGCGTTGTATTCTTTTCCGATCGTTTCTCTTAATTAACTTGCGGATTTTGTTATATTGTTTTCTATTTAATTTGAAGAATTCTCGAAAAAAGACATCTGGTGGGAGTTCAACGGACAACAGGAATTCTCTATGATGCCTCTTTACAAATTATGAACCGTTTTCTCGCTATGAATTAACGACGAAATGAAAAGAAGATATTTACAGTCTTAATTTGTTATTTCCCTGTTTGATCGGGAGTAGAGGAATACAACAAAATAGAAGTCAGTTGTCGCTATAAAAATAAGTAATAGATATCGGCGGTCAGAAAAAACCTTTGAGGATATCTACTAAGGTCCACACACACGAGAACTATCGTTGAATACGTAAATCGAGTAAATAGGGAACGGAAGTGCAGTGAACAGAAGTTAAGTGAAAGACAGCGGTGGAGAAATAGACTCGGGTTCAGATTTGAATACTTAAAAAGTGGACGGCCTTTCAATATATAAGGGAAAGAGCAGTAAATGCGAAATTGTCGGAATCGGCAATAAAAAATAAGAAAATGATATCGAATTATGTTTGGATATCCCTTAAAATAAATTTAAAATAATAATATTAATAGTAATAATAATAAGGACCAATAATAATACGAAATTAATAATAAGGAAATAGGCAGGAATACAACAAAAAGAAGAAAATACAGTCATGTTTAATAAAACTATCGAATCCAATTAATATCGATTTGTTTTTTTTTTGTTTTTTTTTTTTTTTGCCACCGGCCAAACTTGACTGCAATTAGTGTTTCATAATACTGGCCTAAAAGAAAATAAAAGCGATATTGCCTCCTCTTCCAGCGAAACCGGTATATTTTAAAACACTTTTTTTGTACATACTTTTAGGAATATGTTTGTACTGCGAACGAAACAAAAAAAATTAGTGAAATACAATAAAGAATTCAATAAATTACCATAAAAGTACCCCTGTTTTTAACGAAAAGTTCAGCTGCTCAGGAAATCGTGAAGGTGGTAAAAAAGAAACAAAAGGAATAAAACAAGAGAAAGTAAAAAAATGATATGATAGAAAAGAAATAATTAAAAAGTGGAAATAAAATTAATAAATAACCAAAGTAATAATGAAACGAGTAAAATTAACAGTACCAAGGCCATGTCCATAGGGTCGGTTTTTTGGGGGTAACCCCCCCCCCCATGAGAACTGAAATAGTTGATATAAATACACAAAAATCTGAAAAAAATCTAAAATTTAAAATGAATATTGATGATTTTTTAGGGTGTTCTTACCTTTAAAAGAAAAAAGAAAAAATATGCTCTATATTTTTAGGTACTTCATTAATATTTTATGCAAAAATTTTTTATTACGAGTATAATCAATAACATAATTTTTATTAATGTTTATATGGTAATTCATTTATGTAAATTATTAATATATAAATCAAAATGATAGAAATTATTAATAGTAGGAATATTAGTGAAAGATGTATTGTTATTTATAAAATAAATATGCAAAGAAAATCCCCCCCCGCCAATTTCTAAGCACGGGCCTTACTACTTATCAGATATTGAAAATAAATAACATAAGATAAAGTAAATGAACTGAATAACCAAAACAAAAAAATATTTATCACGGTTTTTATATTTGCAAATACTATGTACTAAACTTGTACTCGCTCTACTGCTTAAAATAATATTTAAATCCATTTAACTTATTTAATTGAACTAATAATATATTATTATTATTAGCCTTAGTCATATAACTTACACAATATACATTGAAGAGTAAATAAACTATTGTATAATTTAATTTAGTCCTGAAAACGAGCAAAGACCTCCCTCAACCGAGTCCACTCTAGTCTGTCATAAGCCACCTGATGGTATTGTTTGTGCTTTAACATTTTAGCGAAACTATCTTCCCACCTGTTTTCCGGTCTTCCTCTTTTTCTCTTCGCCTATATTGTCCAATCTGTTACTTTTTTTAGTCCTTCTTGTGGAATCCATTCTTGCAATATGTCCTGCCCAGTCCCATATTTTCTTTCTTATTGCCCATTTGAAATTGTCTTTAACTTTTAATTTGTTTTTGATTTTTTTTGAGTTTATTTTGTTTCTTAATTTAACTCCAATCATAGATCTCTCCAAAGCGTTTTGACATATTTCAATTTTATTCATGATATTATTTGTTATTGTTCATGTCTGACATCCATATGTTAAGGTAGGCAGGACGCACGCGTTTAGAATTTCCCTTTTTAGTTCATTTCTGTAAGGTCCCTCAAAAATATGTTTCAGCGACCAGTATTTTTTCCAAGCGAGTGCGATTCTACGCTCTACTTCTTTTTTTGTTTTATTTTTTAGAAATATTAGTCGTCCTAAATAAATTATACTCTATGCCTTTTCGATTTCTGTGTTGTCTATTGTAATTCTTGTTTTATTTTCGTCTGTGGATAGTATTTTTGTCTTATCTAAATTTATAATTAAACCAGCCTTCTTTCCCGCCTTGTTTAAATCATTTAGCATGTTCTATAGTTTGTTTATGTCGTCGGACATAATCACTACGTCGTCTGCGAATCTAAGATTATTTAACTTTATCCCATTTATACTTATACTTTCTCCTCCCAGTCCAACTCTCGAAAAACTTCCTCTAAAGCAGTGTTAAATAATAAAGGAGATAATGGGTCTCCCTGTTTTACCCCTTTTCCTATATTAAAATATTCGCCTTTTATGTCTGTTACTATTCTTGCCTTCATATCCGTGTACATATCCCTTATAAGTTCCCTGTAATTTCCGGACACTCCTTGATTTTTTAATGCTCTGTCTAAATATTTGTGCTCTAACGAGTCGATCGCTTTTTTATAGTCTATGAATGCTAAATTTATCCCTATTTTATATTCCTTACATTTCTCTAAAAGTTGATTTATCACATGTAAGTGGTCGATGGTTGAGAATCCATTTCGAAACCCAGCCTGTTCTATAGATTGTTCAAAATTTAGTATTTGTTTCAACCTATTAGCTACAACCTTAGAAAATATTTTAGACACCGTGGAGCTTAAACTTATTGGGCGATAGTTTTCTATTTTATCTTTTTTTCCTTTCTTGTATATTAAGATAATCTCTGCTTGTTTCCATGATTTAGGGATTTTTCTATTCTTTAAAACTAAATTAAACACAACATTAAGTAATTCTATCATTCTTTTACCCGCTAATTTAATATGTTCGTTCGTTATTCCATCCGGACCAGGTGTTTTGTTCATTTTTAAGCCCTTGATCACTTCCTCTATTTCTATTTCTAAAAAAGTAGGTTCCTCTAATATACTTTGTTTTGCATAATCATTGACAAATAATCCGTGGCTATATTTATAATGTCTATCCTGCTATTCTTTTTTATTCCATTTCCGTCAATGAGGCAAGTTTGCCATTTTTGTTCTAGGCATAAATTTTTCTTTATAGCTTTCATATTTCTTGTTGACTCGATTATTTCTTTTATCATTTTTTCTTCCTTCTGTTTATTAAATACCCTTAATTCATATTTTATTAATTTGCATACTACATTTAGCTCTATTTTTTCTAAACCTGACTTATACCTCCTATTTAATAAACGCTGTCTTTCCTTAATTTTCTCTCTTATAGGAATTGGTATTCTAAATTCCCTAGTTTTATCTACTTTTAAGCTGTTTAGGTGTAATGCCGATTTTTAAATTGATTTAGTAATAATCAAGTCCAAATCGTCTATGTCATTTAGATAAGCTTTTAAATTCTCTGCCATTAATAAATCGTTAAACGTATTACCGTAATTTACTTTGTTGTTTTCTGTAGTCTTAGGTTCTACTGTTTTATTGCTTATTATTCGTTTTGGTGGTTTTAAATCGATTTTACAACTTTTATTGGTCTATGATCCGAGTGAAATAGAAAATTGTATAGGACTTTGCATTTGCTTATGTTTTTATAATAGCCAGTTATAATATAGTCCAATTGATTATTATAATTCCCGTTCGGAGCAGTCCATGTCCATAATATAGATACCTTTACGTTTTTTATAGAAACTATTCACAATTTTAAAGTTTTTTTTTCAAACAGAAATTTACTTATTTATCCCCTCTTAAGTTTCTATTCCCGTAGTTATATGGCCCCATTACCTTGTTTCCCCTAGTTTTCTTTCTCCTATATCTGGCTATTAAAGTCGTCTTCCATTAATATATAATTTGGTGTCTATTATTGCATTTTTGGTCTCTTAGGATTTCGTTAATATTTTTATACATTTCATCACATTCGGATTCTTCAGAGACTGCTGTCGGAAAGTAAACCTGCACCATTGTTAATATTTGATTATTGCTAATCCTAATTTTAACAGTTGCTAACCTATCTGTGTGTCCTATAAATTCTATTAGGTTACACCTCCATTTATTACTTATTAAAAACCCAACACCGCTTAGTCCTTTTTCGTTTCCTTTCCAGCACAGTAACTTTCCCGACTTTAGTTGTAGAATATGCTCTCCCGGTCTTCTAATCTCCGCTAAACCTAATCTATCCTAAATTATTCTTATCAAATGCATCTTCTAATTCTATTAATTTATCATTACTGATTAATGTTCTTACATTTAGGCTGCCTAAATCTAAACTTCTTCTAATTTTATTTCTATTATAATTACTATAACCAATAGGCTTTACTTAAATTAACTGTTTTAGGCTGGTTTGTGGGGACGGGTCTTATAGGCCCTTGCTGACCAGGCATTGCTGGGCGCTCGGTTGAGTTCGGCCTTGCTTTTCACTTATTTTTCTAGACTCGAGTTTTTTTCTTTTCCGACAAGTTAGTGTTCTTATTAACGCTAGTGAAACTGCTGATTGACGTTTGTCTTATCTGTTTCCGTTGCGTGCGCGGTTGCTGTTGCTGTGGTGATAACGCGTCGTTATCGTCATTCGAGTTGCGATCTGTTTCTGGTCCGCTCCTGCCTTCTTCGTCTATCAGCTGATCGAGCTGATCTCTGCTAGTTATGCTGATCGCTTTACCCTTCTCTGATACCCTGATGAATATCTTCTGTTCTCTGTTCCACACGTACGCTAGCTTACCCATATCGTGTGCCTGTTTCGCTACTGCCAGTAAATCCCGCGTGTGGCGCGTAGTGTCTTCGTTTACAAAAATTTTTGTTGTTGCTGCTAAACCAGCATCTTTTGCCGTTATCTTCTCCTTCCTTGCAATTGAGACTAATTGACTCTTCTTCTCTCTGTTGTTTAACTTTAATATCACTGCCGCCTTGTTGTTTTGCACCCCTAATCTGTGTAGAGATTTTATATCGTATTCTTCTAGCTTGACATTTAATTTACTCGCTATGTTGCTGATCTTTATTTTTAGGTTTTCTTCTTCCTCGAATGGAATACCGTGAATTATCACATTATCTTTCCGCGAGTACTGATTAATTTTCCCTATTTCCGTCTTTAAATATTTGTTTTCTTCTTCCAACTGCTTCACTTTATCGTTAATTAACTCATTTTCCTTTTTTAAACCTGCGATTTTTTTTTATGCCATTTTTGAATTCTTTACTGAATTTGTCTGCAATTTCTCTTGCTTCTTGTCCCTTGCCAAAGTATTTATTTATGGTTTCATCTACTCCTAGACTCTTTTCTTTTCCTATAATCTTGTTTATATTTAACCAAGTTTTCCTGATATCCCCCTGTGCCACTTTAAAACTTTCCCCAACAAATATGTCCTTTTGCCGTCTTATTTCTGCATTCACTTGGTTTCTGAATTTTTTGTATTTTCTTCTTAACTCAATATTTTGATTATTCTTTTTTACTTTTTTGTACAATTTTCTTTTTTTTTTTATCATTTCAATTATTTTTTGCGTCATCCATTCTTTCTTCCTTTGTATTTTTCCCTCTCCTGACATATTTTTTGTTTGCCTAAATTCTTTATATAATTTTTCAAATTTTTCTTTTATGCTTTCGTATAAATTTTCAACGTCCAATTTATCTGATTTCCCTCGATATGCATTGCATTGTTTACACTGGGTATATTTCCATTTATTGTTTGGATACCTATACTTCGCTATTTGGTATTCCTGAATGGAAGTCAAAAGGAGTTTAGTACGCTGATTTTGTTGGTTTTTGTATTTTAATTTACCACAATCTTCGATATTATGTCCTAAATTTTGGCAATATCTACAACTTTTGTCAGAAGGTTTATTTTTCATTTTATTATCATATTTATGAAAGTTGTTGCTATCAGTATAAATGATCTTATTCAGCGGTCCCGCTTTGAGAAACAAGTTCATAATTTTGACATGATTGAGGAAAAAGAGCGCATGAGACTCAGATCTTTAAACGATCAGAGATAGCCGACAAAAAAGAATCAAGAGCCTGGACAACAGAAGGAAATGGAAGGGAGAGAATGAACGAAGCACTCCATACAAATCCCAATTTGTAAAAGGGAGGAGTAGAAAGCAGCTTGATTGGTTACAAGAGACGAACACCCGAACATTATGTGATCGAGATCACACACAAATTGGTTATTGGAGGGGTGCAATGGACAACAAGGAGACGGCACAAGAGAGTATCGGAAAAACGAGGAAGGAAGCAAACTGTGCCCAAGCGCAGGCGGCAGATCGCAGAGATGTTGGAGCGACGCATGAAAGGAAAGTCCAGAAACCGGTGGAAGCGAGGAAGGGAAGGTTGAATAGACAAGAAAAAGAAATCAGGGTTGAAGAATGAGGAGACGTAAGAGTCGAACCATAGTTTAGAATGAGCAATTGCAAACAGAAGGGCAATATTGGAAGAAGGGAAAACAGGACGAAACTTGCCGGAAGAGGAAGATAACCGAGCGAATAATAATAATAATAATGATTAATGACAACATAAAGTTAATAAAATATATAAATGGAGTGTAGCACTATCATCTGAAGTTCCAGAGGTGTTGTCTGCATGGCGAGGTTCGAAGGATTGAATTTTGTATATGTACATTTTTATAAAATACCAAACTAGGTAATAACACGTTTAATTTGCTTAAAATAACGAAACAATTTTTTAATTTGATGTAGAATTGAAGCAGAATGGATGGCGCTATAGTCCAAAACAATATGACGAAGTTAAATGGATGGAGAAAAGCTGGCAAAAACTGTGACGTAACTCTTATTATTGGCGAACATGAATTTCATGCGCATAAGAACATTCTCGCAGTCGCCATTGAATTCTTCGAGAAAATATTTACGGGTAACTTTTCCGAAAAGGGAAAAAACGTCATCACCTTGAAGGATGTTGATCCGGATGGATTTAGATTAATTTTGGACTACATTTATACAGGAAAAATTAAAATAGATGACGATAATTTTGCACAAGTTTTATCTCTAGCGGCTTATTATCAAATTGAATGTTTGATAAAAAAGTTATTCCATTATGTGAAAAGTAATGTTGGTATTAATAACGGATTTTATTATTATCATTCAGCAGATTCTGTTGACATCAGGAGGATAATAGAATTTACAAAAGAATTTATACGAAACGATTTTCTTTCGTGTTCGAATTCTGCCGCGTTTCTTGATATAACTCATTCAAGTCTGCTTGAATTTATTGATAGTCCAGTAAAAGAAGAACTAGATAGATTTAAGATTGTAATGAACTGGATTCAGTTTGATCCAAATAAACGATCTAATTATTTGTCTGATCTTCTTAAACATGTACGGTTTTCGTATGTCAGTACTGATGCAATATTTCACGACATTTTGGATAATCAGTTGGTAATAAACAATCCGGACATTATTAAAGCTATAAAGGAGAGAAGGAAGATGGAACAAACAGTGAGAATATACAGCATGAAAGGATCAGATCTAATAAGAGTAGATATATTCAATGCGAAACTAGAAGCAACAAACGTCATAGTAGAGACAGACGTGAATTATGAAGAATTCCAAATTTGTTCTTCTGTCGACGCGATATATGTATCTACCTTCAGATGTGGCACGGGCAACAAGTTTTATCACTTAAAAGATTCTCAATGGACGTTTTTAGATGATAGTGATTATAATCCGAAAGTGGCTCATCGAAGTATAGTGTACTCGGAAGAATATAAAACTATTTACGCAAATAATGATACTCACATATATTCTTACAATTTGGAATCGAAGAGTTACGTTGTCAATTTGAATGATAATGATCGCGTCAGGTTGGGTATACGCAAGATTTGTGGATCATTAATTTGCTACGATGGTCTTGTTTATACGCCTGCTGACTGTACTGATGGTTATTATCGTATATTACAATATGATTCGCGTGTTAAAGAATTTCAGTTGAAGAACCAGATATCGCCATATAGGTCAAATGCGGTATGTGCCGTTTTAGGTGAAAAAATGTTTATCTTAAGCGATAGCAAAGTACAAATGTACAATATTAAGTTAAACACATATACAGTAATATTACAGAATGAAAAAATAGGTATTTCCCATTATTCGTTGATGGGATATCAAAATCAACTTTATGCAGTTCGAAAAGAATGGGATGTGATTGATATATTTGATGTTTCAAAAGGGAAATGGACCGAGGAAATTCATTTAAGATAAATGGTAAAAGTATCTGTAATGAAAAATAAAAAATTCAACAATATTTAAATATAAAGTAAGCTAAGAGTACGTTGGTACGCATTTTATTGTTATTATGGGGTATTGTTAATTTTTTGAAAGTTGTTTTTTATTTTTATAGCCGTTATTGATCGATGACTAATATAATTTTAAATTTTACGATGTATGCTCAGCACATGTGCGCCTTCTAGGATAATTTTGTAATCATTTATAAGTTCTGTACACTGAATATGTATTTTTTTTAAATCCTTCGAAATATACAACCATTGATTAAGAGTTTATGGTTAAATTATCAGTTTGTGAAGTTAATATTTCCATTTCACGATTTTCTCTTTTTTAACTAAATTAAATAATCTTTGAATAAATATTTTTGAACATTTTTTTGTTTGTTCTTCTTATGTAATGCGTACATTACATTAAGGTATGGACGTCTCGCTTTTGAAAGACAAATTCTTTACTTTAAAATGATTGATGGCTTTATTAATTTTCTCGAGAAAAATACTACATATCATTAACTTAATTAAATAATTTAAATTGAGATTTAAATATTATTTTAAGCAATAGAAGAAGTATAAATTTATTACATCGGAATTACAAATATGAAAGTCGTCATAATAGAAGTAATGTAACAATTATATATATATATATATATGTTGTAATGTGCCCATTACATGGTTGAAAGAAAAAGATCGAAAATAGTACATTGCAAATAAAAAGGAAATAAAAATAAAACATAATTTAGAATGGGCGGTGTGAACGTAAATGTGCGCCTGTTTGAAATCCTGTTGTCGTTTGGGGTAGCCAATCACCGACCACCATGAAAAACGGATGATAGGTTCTCCTCCAACGGTCACAGGCCAAAGGGCGGCAGAAATCGGAAAAAATCGAGAAAATTTTTTTTTTAGTCTGGCAGTTGCCTGAAACATCAGTCAGCCGAAGTTATGCAATGGTACACGAGTAGTAGTTAAAAACTAATGAATGATCTAATTAAAGGAACAATTCTGATCGGACCTCATAAAGGTGAAGTTCTTCCACGAATACCATTTATTCCGACAGATATGACGTTCGAGTTCAAACGACTTGAATTTCCAATACGCCTTGCGTTCGCTATGACTGTTAATAAAGCGCAAGGACAATCTTTGCAAGTATGCGGTTGAATTTAGAAAATCAATGCTTCTCTAATCGGCAGTTATATGTCGCACGATCCAGAGTAGGTAGACCATCTGGTCTTTATATGCAGAAAACGGACAAACAAAAAATGTAGTACATTCATTAGCTTTACAATAAATAACTACTTTCAGTGAAAAACATTTTTTTCTTGCTTTTTTTTCATTCCACTGCATAGTTATGGCAACCCACAAAGTATGGTATTAAATTAAACAATGTATTTTCTCAGTGAATCGATGTATACTAAAATACTTTTATTTACTTCCTCAATAATTAATATCAGACTAAGCCACGACGAAGCGTGGTCGGGTTTAGTTACTATATTTATGTATATATATATATATATATATATATATATATATATATATATATATATATATATATATATATATATCTTATATATATAATTCTTCTGTGCGTGTGTTTGTGACTGAACTCCTCCTAAACGGCTGGACCGATTTTGATGAAATTTTTTGTGTGTGTTCAAGTGTATTTAAGAATGGTTTAGATTCACAATTCGGTCCACTACACGAAATATGAGGGTTTTAAATAGTTGAGATGAGACCAGGGGCACAGAAATGTATATGGGACGAAAAAAAGAAATTAACAAAAAATTACATTTTTAAATAAAATGATTACCACGGTAAAAATAAACTAAACCTAAAAATTTAAATAAAATGTAATCTATTTTACTTTCAGTTTGTGCAAATTCTGTGCAGTATTGAAGTGAGTATTTTAATATATAAATATACTCATTGTAATTACGAATGTAGAATTAATGATGTGTTAAGGATACAATAGTTGCCCATTATGTTAAATACCTAGATAGGGATGGTACATGTTTGTTTTCATCTCTATTTTATTTATTGTATAATAATGAATAATTAGGAGTCGAAATATGAAAATGTATTGTACAATATGTTTATAAAAACTGGATGAGGTTTAAGCCATATACTACTATTGGACCTAATGGATAACATATAAAAATAAATAGAGAATTTAACTGATATGTCAAATATTCAAACTTTTGGGCCAAAACCGCTGTATAAATTTTTAAAATTAACTGTTTAACTTTCTTTTTAATAATTTGCTACCAGGAGTATTAAAATTCTTACTCAACTACTGCAGTTTGTTATTGCGGTAATAAATTAATTTTAATAAAAAGCTTGAGACAGAGTGGTTGAAAGATATGAGTAAAGAAGATGTTCTCTTAAATGTTGTAATTATGGGAAATCACCGTGTGAGTAACTCCAAACCGATGGCTGTATGTGCTGTTTAGTTGAGCAAAACTTTTTGTTAGATCAAGGCCGACAGGTTAAAGAAAGATCGATAATCTTCAGCTAAACGTGGAACTTGAAGACTATTTTCTGTTGGACGGTAATAAATGTTTCCCAAAGAGAGAAAAATCTTAACATAAATACAATTTCAGATAAAGCAAAAAATTTTTTATGAATTTCCAAGTACAGATTTAAACGGACATTAATACACGGGCGAAGCCGTGGGACGCAGTTAGTGTGTGTGTGTGTATATATATATATATATATATATATGAAGGGTTATTACTGTTTTTTCTATCCCCACCAGGGATGCCAAATGTAACGGTACTTGCCGTTGCTTAGCTAACGATTTTGCTTTATCCAGGGATGCCAACCACGAGTTTCTAACAAACTCGTGGATTTAAATTAGAAATTTATTAAAATTTATTATTATGATTATGATTGTTATTATTATTATTATTATTAAAATTGATGGGGGGTGATTTGTTTTAAGGTATATAGTTTAAAGCTACATCGATCTTTCTGGAACGGTCGACCGCTGTAAATACAGTTATTAACAAATACGTATATATAGTATAATTCGCATAATTAAAATAATATGATTTCTACGTATCACTACGGCAACTACGGGTTGTTCTGATGGTCCTTGATGACAGGCAGGTGTGTGTAGGAAATTCGTCCTGGATTTGCGGCGTGCGAGGAGAGGAGACGCGATATTCGAAATTATTATATGAATTTTAATTGATCGGACTTTTTTTCCGTGATTTAAACCATTGCGTTCCGAGAACAACAAAAATGAAACGGTCGATACTTTTGACGACTGCTAGGAGTCTAACGAATTCGATCTTGACCTGAGGCCCTCTTCCTTTACTGAAGATCTATGGTTGACTCGAGCTCCGTCGTTGACCAATCAACTCTAACTGCCGGCTCATATCCTTCTTTTGGCCATACAATTTAATTTATTTATAATTTATTTTTTGTATAAATTATTTTTAAATTTCTGTTTTTATTATTTATTTATTTTTATCGAGCCATGTAATGGTCACATTACAATATATATATATATGTATATGCGGGGGACCGCTCTTTCGGGCGCAGCCTTTTTCGGGCGCAGCCTTTTTCGGGCGCAGGCGAACTCAACCTTTTTACAGACCACCTACGGTGATTTACAGGTATCATCTGTTAAATGTTGTCATCTGTGTTAGTGAGAAACACGAGTTACCAAATACTGCTATCAGAAATTCCGTCCAAAAAATACCGTTCTTCGTTAACGATTTAGTTTGTCCGCGCGTACAGCATGTTATGTATGCATACACATATGTAATCACAAAATACATATTTTACATGATTTTATTTGGTTATTCACTTTTTTAAAATAACGACTTCAGCGTGAAATATTCATAAACAGATTTTCGCGATGTAAATTTAAGAGTTCTGTTAGCAAAAGTGATACGAAACGGACGAAAATTATTAATATTAATAATCGGTCAAATGAATTGTCGGTGTTCTTCATTTTTTTTTTGTTGCTAACGTATAGTCAACCGTATTTAAAGAATTACAAACTATCAACTCTATGCCATTTAAAGTGTAACATAACTGGATTGAATTTTGTTTCCGATACATATTCCTTATATTATCTTTCTCTTTTATTCGTATCTAGCAAATTTATTTGAGGATACGTTTATTAAAGTTTTTTCTGTTATCTATGATTTTAATTATATATTTAATTCCTTGACGAATCAACCCTGATTTCAAAAAAATATCGAAAAAGACAAACAAAGGCGCAAAAATTTTTAAACATAAACACATTTATGTTAATACTGGGCGAGAAATATATACGATATTACAAATTAAAAATTAAATATCTTTGTTTTGAATTTAATATTATGTAAATGTAAATTATGGTAATCTTTAAATTAACTCACAGAATGTTTAGTACATGAAACATCCTACCCGGCTAACCTTTTTTTTTTTTCTTTAGAAAAATTTTAAATCTTCAAAACACTGGACTAATATTATTTTCGTAAAAATTTTAATAAAGCCAATAAGGAAGAAGCTTTCAAACCTTGAATTTGTTTAAATATTCCCGATAAATGCACTGCGGGAAATTCTATTTTAAAAATAATGGATAATTTTCTTCTGTATATAAATAGGCAAAGACAAAACAGTTCAGTACCTTCTTCTCCACTTTTTATTAACCGATTTTCTTGCTTTTTTTTTCTGTTTAGTAACTATTGATGATCTTTAGAGCTATCAGTATACAAAATTATGGAAACAGTTATCCTTTTTGTTTCGTATTTAAATAAAAAAGTAATACAAAAATTGAAGAAGGAAATCGCTGCAACTAGTAAATCTGTTCTTATTGAAATGTTTTAATTTTTCTTAATAATCATCATTACTGGCTTTTTTAAAGTGTACTAAATCTTAAGGTGTCATTTAATTTTTGTATTGAAAGTACATATAAAAGTATAAGTTCTCAGATGTATAATGAACGAATGTATAAGAATGGGAAAAAAATTTTGGAAATATACAAATTTATATATGTTTTTTTTAAATTTTTAACGATAATTATGGTCGAATTTGGACCATTGAGGGAACGCTAGTATTTATAAACACGTGACTGAAGTGGCAAACTGTAAATATATGAGATACATCTACATTGCAAAATGATTTAATTAACGCAGAATAACACTCCTACTGAATAGCATGGACTCATCAAATTAAATGACGAATTAAAATCACGGTTTTTATAATCTTTTCGTATTTACCTGAAATTGCATACAAGCAAGAATATATAAATTGACATATTCCTCGTTTTTAGAATTAACTTAAAAATATTAATGTGGTGAACATTAACGTCCCAAGTCCAAGTAAAAGCAGTCAGTGAAAATTTTTATACATATAATAATTGAAAGTTTTTAGAATATTTATTAATTAATAAACTGGCGTAACTTGGCGGATAGTTTTCACAAAATTAAAAATGCAGTATCGCGATTTTTTTTTTTATTTTCCAGCTACTAAGTCTTAATTAGTAACCTACATGTTTATGCCGGGTGTAGGAGTAATCACATTTTTTTATAATCTTTTTATACCTACCTGGAGAGTCATTTCGTTTCGGCCGCAACACGATTCGCCTCGTTACATTTCGAATTCGTCTTTTTTCCAAGTAGACCTAGTTTAGCCTTAGTGAGTTTTTAATTTTTTTTTCTATAATTACCATATTTAAGGCGTAATGAATAAAAAAAACACCCGTGAAATTAGTAATTAATTTGTTTAGAAAATAAACCAGCTGTTTTCAATGCTTCTTTTGCATTCGTATATCGCAAAAAGAATTATTTTCGGTTATAAAGACTTGAAGTTCTGATTATGTATTCGTTTAGCGGGTTATTTCAATAAAAAATTTCAGAAAGAATTAGTAGATCATAGGAATAATTTCCCTCTGTGACAGATTTTCTGCTTTCAAAGGAAATCCATCTGCTTTATAATAAATTTTTACATTCGCAAAAAAATTAAATTAAATTAACTTTAATGATTATGAAAAACTACTAAAAAAAATCGTTTATTACTTTTAAGAAATTATTCTTCTATTCTTATGTTTATTTTTAACGGAACCCATTCGTTTGAGCCAAATCGACTGGCCCTGTTTTTAATTTAGTATTATGTAAATTGAAATTACGATAATTCATACTTATCATATTATATCCTTGGCGGTTGACACATTACGTTCAACTACTTTGCTGTATTTGCGATAAAATTATATTATATTTTTTTTTTATTTATTTATTTTTTCTAAAATATAGTTACCTGCAAAATAAATATTTTAGAGCTCGATATTTAATTCTGCACGTTATGTAACACGGATTAATTACTTGGAATCATTTTTTCTTATTACTGTGAAATATGACCTACATAAACCAGAATCCATTTTTAAACCATGCAAAAACATCAATAAAACAGCTCATTTAGTACTAAAATTAACATAATTAAGTAACAAAAATTTTCCGATTTTTAAACAACTATTTGACATTCTTAAAAGTATATATTTGTTTTATAACCGTTATATGTAATTATTTTAGAAAACAAGTAAATATTGATCGCCAGTGAGTATTCCAAAAAAATACAACAGCACTAAAAACATATATGCGGAAAATAATTTTATGGATATATTGTAAACTGCTCATGTTTCTCAAACGGGCGTCGATTCTTTTTTGTCGGTTCGGTTCTCACCATGGGGGATTTCCTGCGAGTGATTGAAAAGAGGTAATGAATAGGACCTCGAATATTTTACAATATACGAATCTGTAGGACTTAAAGAAGAAGAAAAAGTGATAAAATCGTCATGGAAAAAATCGTATATTTTTCTTGGATTTGACTATAGATTTATTGTAAAGCAGTTATTATTATTTCGGCGGAAGAAGAATCACTAGAATATTTTTCGAATAGACTATTCTTAATAATGACCGTAGTACAGAGAATTAACGAATGAAACTGTTTTCTGTAAATAAGTGTAGTGCTTTAGTTAGTTCATTTGACCAAATCCTGAATAGCTTCATAAGAGGTGAAATTTATTTACCTGCATTGTTCATAACCCGTACGATTGGCTATTCGATTTTTAATTTCTAAGAAAATGGTTAATTTTCCTAACAGAAGAACATAACAAAATGTACAATGAATGCGTGTAAAACTTGCCATTATTGTTATTTTTACTTTTCTGTTCCGAAAAAAAAAGAATGCCGCAAAGGATGTTGACACATAATAGTTTTTGTCATTCGTCTTTGAACATGATATAATATCAACAAAATGAAGAAAACATAGTCTTATTGATAAAAGTAATCGAGTAAAAAAAAGAAATATGTCGATTGCGAGAAACGTTTGTTGAAAGTCGCAACAAATTATAATCAGCTTCAGCTCGAAGATTATCTTCGTGGTGTAGCACAATGTAATTAGTTAACTTCAGTGTTTGCATGTATTATAGGTATTATTATTATTACTTATATGTAAGATTTCGAAATCGTTTATTTCTATATTTATAATTAATGTTATTATCATTATATTATAATTGCAAACTCTTATTTTGTTGGGAAAACGTGAAAGAGTAAAAACATAATTTCTAATTCGACTAGCTGTATGAACACTGGTTGTACCTTCTATATATATATATATATATGGTTTAAGAAATTATCATTCCTGTGGAAAGGGGGAAAGGGGGGATAATTTTTTTGCGACAGCTTTATTGCAATACATACTATAGGTTTCAAATTGTTGTTAACTTAAATATTGTTTATGCGTGTTACAGAAAATACCTATTTATTAAATAAAACTGTATCCATTTCATATAAGAAAGATTGATTCCTTATCGAAGAATAATGAGGATATTGTTCCAATATTTGTGGTTTTTGAAAATTTCAGTTATTACCAAACGACCAAACATTGTAATTTGTGTAGTACGCTTTAAGATAATTTAACAGGCTCAGCTTGATATTCGCATAGTTGTGTTTAAGCCATATGTGAAAAAAAGAAAAAAAAAATGACGGACTAGAATATTATTTTTCTTATAAATATGTTCAAAATTTATCCTCTTCTCTCTTTCATACCTACTTCATGTAACATTTTATGTTTTCGTTTCTAACAAAACATGCACGCAGGAGCAAGTTCATTTTTTCATAAATATTAAACATTTTTTTCTTTCTGTGCGTTTTACTTTTAGGCCAAATGAGGTTAAATCTGAAAACGCAACCTAAAGGAATCGAACAGAAATAAAAAGAAACATACTACGGCTAACTGACAAATCATTCTGGATAAATTAATGAAATAACTATATAAAAACAAATAGGCGATCGTGCTCATTTTAACAATTACTCATTTATTGTTTGATCACATTTTGCCTCAACGGGACTTTTCTGTTCAGCAAATACAAAAAGAAAACAAGCAAGCGTACGGGTAATTTAATATTTGTAACAATATATCATAAGTATCGAAATGCAAACCGAGTAAAGGACCTTGATTGACGTGCCGAAATAAATAAATAAGACTAAGGTCGAAAAAGGTAATTCTCATTTAGGTTTTGCAGTCATTACCAATAAGCAGATATAGAGAACTAAATATAGCTTCTTTCGTATTATTCACTACCGCCACTAAAGAATTTTTTTTTTTTCCAAATGAAACCAAAAAACCTTGAGTAAAGAAAGCCGATATGATGAGAAACAGAAGTAAATTAAGTTACTATTATAAATATTTAATGTAAATTGATAGAACGATGATTCAAATAACGAATACCTGCAAATTATTCCTTTTAAAGCTTTGTGTTACTCAAATCCAACCCAGCTGAACTGACAATATTTAGAAAGTATTATTGCAATTTAGTGTGATAAGTTAGTAAAAAAACGAAATTCTAAAAAAAAAAAAATCGGTTAAAACGCGTTTTGTAACTAACAAACATGTTGATTACAAAGTGGCTATAGCCATTGACGGTTCTTTTCCTTTTTTTATTAAAAACTATTTCACAGTAGAAAATTAATTAATCGCTTCTGTTTCTCAACTTACTTCTTTACTTTTTCTTTTTCCCTACAAAATACGCGTCAAGTATTGCCGAGTCGAATTTTCTAATTATTATAATTTTTTTATGAGCCGCTCGCTTCATTATTAGACAAAACAGGAAAAGCTTCTTCCTTATTGACTTTATTAAAATTTTTACGAAAATAATATTAGTCCAGTGTTTTGAAGATTTAAAATTTTTCTAAAGAAAAAGAAAGAGGTTAGCCGGGCAGGATGTTTCATGTACTGAACATTCTGTGAGTTAATTTAAAGATTACCATAATTTACATTTACATAATATTAAATTCAAAACAAAGATATTTAATTTTCAATTTGTAATATCGTATATATTTCTCGCCTAGTATTAACATAAATGTGTTTATGTTTAAAAATTTTTGCGCCTTTGTTTGTCTTTTTCGATATTTTTTTGAAATCAGGGTTGATTCGTCAAGGAATTAAATATATAATTAAAATTGTAGATAACAGAAAAAACTTTAATAAACGTATCCTCAAATAAATTTGCTAGATATGAATAAAAAAGAAAGATAATATAAGGAATATGTATCAGAAGCAAATTCAATCCAGTTATATTACACTTTAAATGGCGTAGAGTTGATAGTTTGTAATTTTTTAAATACGGTTGACTATACATTAGCAAAAAAAAAAAAAATGAAGAAAACCGACAATCCATTTGACCGATAATTAATATTAATAATTTTCGTCTGTTTCGTATCACTATTGCTAACAAAACTCTTAAATTTACATCGCGAAAGTCTGTTTATCAGTATTTCACGCTGAAGTCGTTATTTCAAAAAAAAAAAAAAAATAGAAAATATTTAAAAAAGGCGAATAACCAAATAAAATCATGTAAAATATGTGTTTTGTGATTATATATGCATATATAACATGCTATACGCGCGGAAAAACCAAATCGCTAACGAAGAACGGTATTTTTTGGACGGAATTTCTGATAGCAGTATTTGGTAACTCGTGTTTCTCACTAACACAGATGATAACGTTTAACGGATGATACCTGAAAATACCGTAGGTGGTCTGTAAAAAGGTCTGAGTTCGCCTGCGCCCGATAGAGTCGCGCCCGATAGAGCTGCGCCCGATCGATCGCGCCCGAAAGAGGGTGACCCGTATATGCGCACGCGTGTGGGTATATGTTTACCAGTCAAATTTTCACTTCAAGTGCGCTGATCGATTTCGACGATCTCGCTCAGCTTATAATTCCAGGAACACGCTGTTCACGGTACGCAATTTTTCTTACTATCCCTGTCATTTCACTTGTTTTCATTGTTTTACACCACTTTTTTTTTTTTTTTTGTTTAAATAATTTGCGGGTCTCCCAAGGGGGCACTAGTCCGTCTGTGGGTTCCCAACATAATTATATTATTTATTTGTTTAATATAACATCAACTTACGTGCTACTGTATGTTACGATATAGAAATTGTTAGCTTATATCTTACTATATTACAAAATCCACAAACTAACAGTTAACAGTCCCTGTTTAATAATGCCCATTATTTCTTTACAATTTCAATTATTTTTTTTGCTCTTATTTCCTATTTTACTAACGACTGTACACTCTGATGGCATCTTTCGTCTCGCGAAAATGTCGTTTGTTGCTGTCGTAATGCCCACACTCATTCACTGGGGTGTGTGATATCTATGGAAAGATTGTTATTTGTCGGAAATGGAACTGTATGCGTACATATCCTAAACTTCCGAAGTCAGCGAAAAATTCAAAAAGTCGCGAAAATTATGGGCCTTCTTTGATTAATATTAATAATCAATCAAATGTCCTGTTTTTTTTTATTTTATTTTTTTTTTTTCATGTAGTCAGCCGTATTTAAAACGTTACAAACTCATAGCTACCCGTCATTTAAAAAGCGATATTGAATTTAATTCTAATATCTTTCGTTTTCGATTCGCATTTAACAATTCTATTTGGTGAAATGTTCTTTGAAGTTTATTTTATTGTCTATAGTTTTGATTATATGCAGTAATCGCATTTGTTGTTTGCATATATATCAATTACAACGTAATTCTTAGGCTACCACCCATTACAAAAAAAGGCCCAATTTTATGTAACATTTGTTATATTTGATAGGATTTTTGTGATTATGTTATATTCATATGGACTGATTTAGAATTACGTTGTAAATTTTGATCATTTTATACAAAGTTCTAGAAGAGAAAGAGACAGAAATGTAAGCAAGAGGGGTCAAAGGGCACAGCCTCTTGCGAGGCCAAAATGGCCAAATTTATATGTATATATGTGTGTGTGTGTGTATGTATATATATATATATATATATATTATCGTGTGCTCAATTCTGATGTCACGTAATAGACGAGAATGAATTCAATTTATTGATAAAAAGATTTATTCACACAATTAGACCACGCGTCGGTGACTAGAGTATTTTTTAACAAAGCAGGTGATCGACACATTTAACAGATAAACAACACGAATATGAAAATATTAAAAATTCTTCACACGTATTAATTAATGATTATGTCGACGGACAAATAATTTAATCTATAAATTGATGCGGGTCCGCTGACCACGCAACGCTTCAAATTACGAGAACTCTTTTTAGAGCCAAAACGGATACTCTCTCTTGACGAACGAGCGCAAGACTCTCGAAAACCCAGGTAGTCGATCAGCTGTCGGTACTGCCCGACCACTCGCAACGACACATCATGCTTATCAAACGCGTAATTTTTGGCAAAATTACGTCGCTTTAGTCGGGCAGTGTATCCGCGTCTAGCCTTATTTAATTCTACGTTATTATAATTGTGTTGGTACGGCATCGGAATTATATTCCAACCTCCCAACCGTTCGAACCATTTAATCAGCTACTTTACTTTACTCGGTTCGAACATTACGAGAGAATTATATACGAAATACTATGCTGTGTTGATCGATAATAAATAAAATAAGGAATATAAAATTTAATCTATGTTTTTCATTTCCCACAGCATAGTAAAGCCAGAATTCCAAACACAAAATCAATATTTTATTTACGTTACTCACTGTAGGCTCATGACAATATATATATATATATATATATACAGGGTTCGGCAGCATAACTTCCTTTTTTAAAATGCGCCACTTTTTATCTACTACATTTTTTAAAGAAATAATAACAGAAAATCAAAGTACATACTCTAGATCCCCCATTGGGGCAATATGTATGCTTCTTCCTTTGCAGTTTTATTTCGATTTTCTGTTATTATTTCTTTAAAAAATGTAGTAGAAAGAAAGTGGCGCATTTTAAAAAAGGAAGTTATGCTGCCGCGCCCTGTAGAAGAACTAGACCTGAAGGTGAATGAGGCTTGCCTCCTTCCGAGTCCCGAAGGGCCGAGTTTTTATTTATATATATATATATATATATATATGTATGTATAACCTTTTAAAAGGCAAATTCATCAATTACGCCGAAATTTTGCATTAGACTTTTACTGGTATGAGGTATTAAGAAACAGACGAAAACGGCACTCAAATAATCGCTGTTCGTTCAACTGGAATTGGTCATTCGGTAACTTTATCGTTTGCTAAATTTCTTACAATCGAATTAAAATGCTGAAAAAATAAAAATCAATATTAGATAGTATATTTTTTATTTTTGAATGCGTCGTGATAGATATTAATGTAGCAAAAAAAAATGGTAGATACGAAAGATCCCCATCATCAAGAGTTTTTTTTAGGAAGGCGACGATTCGAATTTGGATACGGCTGATAACAAATACGGGTTAGAAACTTTCTGTTTTAAAAAATTTCGGGAAAGGGCGATAATGGCAGACATTTTTAAGTAATCACATATATAAGTTTATACGAATGCTGCGAGAAAAATGTAATATCACGACGACATTATAATTTCAAAATGGTCATGTTTTGATTTTATTATTATGCAAATGTAAATTTTTGATTGGTCTTGTTTTAGTATATTTAATTGCCTAATTTTTATTTTTATTTCTCATCGATAAAGTAAATTTACAAATGTGTTCTCTTATAAAAACAATTAACGTATATTCTCAATTATGTAAATAAAATAACGATGCGGTTAATATTTTAATATTTTTCTGTAAAAGTGAATAACAATTCGTGTTTTTTAACACCGTTCAAGTTTATACTTATTAAAAATTCCAACCGACTCGGGGAATAATAAGAGTTTACATTGCCTAACCGGGCCGGTTTATGGTAGAAAAAAAGTTAAACAATAGTCGAAATTATTCACTTTCATAAAATTTATTGGGTATCTTGGTGGTCGGCTATTAGTTATCAGTTGGACAGTATCGCTTGGGTTCCTGTGGTTAATTTTTCGTATGCATCCTAACATAATTACTGGTCGTCTCCATCCCATTCGACATGCAGTGTGCTTCCGAAGCTGGATGGTCGGTTCATTACATTCGACAATTTTAATATTTAACGGCTTTTAAATTTTTCACGTATTTTGTTTTTGAAAAGCATTTTTTATCGCTAACGAAAAATATTATATGTTTATATTAAAAAAAATATTGTTTGTATAGCTCTTTTTTTTTTTTTTAAATTCTAAAACAATACAATCTTAATGTTATAGATTGAGTAAGCACTCTTATTTGTAAGATGCTCATTTCGTACATTCAGAACATATTTTATACACTAATGACGAAGCAGAAAAAGCCTGCAGTCCATCATAAAAACTTACGTTCCTCTCCTTCATCAAACAAGATCGTGCGGATGACAACGTTTTAATCATCCTATATCATGGTTGGAATCTGTATTTACATGCCGCTGCAAATGTTGTTCGTGGATTAGCGTGAAATTCTTGGTAACGTCTTGAATGAAAGGTACTTGTCTCTGCGTATATTATCATCATTGCGAGAATAGCGATATGCGCCAACTGTGGCCCGCAGGATAATGCTTTGTCTGGCCTGAATTTTGATATGGATTTGTTGGTACGTACCAAGGGCGTCGCCAGCCGATGAGCCAGGAAGGGGCAAGATGAGTTGCGATCCGCCAGGGGGGGGGGCAAAATGATAGAAAGAGGATATGAGTTATAGGAAAAATAAAATTTATAAGTTGTAAAGGCTTAATATTTTATTAAACAAGAATAAAATCTTAATTAAAACATAATTTTCGTGGGTTTCTGGCAAATTGTTCATGATTACGCGCCTATGAATACTCATCAATGCCAGTTGATTAAAAAGTTTCAAGGCTCCAGGGGGGGAGCTGCCCCTCCCTGCCCCCCGCTGGCGACGCCCATGGTACGTACCGATAATTGCAGGTCATATGCCCATATTGGATTAATTACTTGTTCGTGCAATAGTGGCCTATTTAGATGGTGGCTGAGTGGTGAACTACAACGGATAAGTCAATATATTTCTTTTGTCTTAATCTTTATTTAATTTTCATCCTGACATGCACCTCCTATGTTAAACGTTTATTCAAATACATAACAAAGTATCTGACAGATTTAGCATAAGCTGTTTTCGAAGGTTACACGATTCCACGAATTAGTATGACGATACACAAACACAACGTCAACAGAGTTTTACTCATTAAGCTTTGCATTCCAATTTGTTGCTCATTTGTGGATACGACTGAGAGCAAAGTGCAACTCAGCTGTGGCAGCCAGCTGATCATCACCGCTGTGTCATCCCCGCATATTGCGGTCGTTGTGGTTTTATCAACTGGTAAATCTTTCGTATATATATAACAGTGGATACTGGTGAGATCCATGAATCACTCCCCTGTGGTAAGAGAGTTGACACGGTGTTCTAGTGTATTACGCGAAATTGACGATTAGCTGGATATGATTCGAACAGTTGACAAAGATTACCCGGCAGTAGTCTGTTTAGCTTGTGTCTAAATCCTTGATGTTAAACTCTGTCAAATCCTTAAGCGAAATCAAAGAATACCGCAAAACAGTATCTCTTTCGTTCAGCTGCTCTATCGACGATCGATACAATGCGATTGATCAATCGTAGAGTGCTGTCTTCTAAACCAAAAAAAAAGCGGTAAATTGGACGCTCAATGGTAGTTCCTCTTGGAGTTTGGAAATTGCTGCTAATAATGATATCGGACGATAAGATGTAATTCTTTATTTCGACTTGACTGGCTTTTTTAATATTACAATTTAAGCCACCTTAAAACATAAGGGCACATGTTTTAGACGTATGTATGCATTGTTAATAGTGCATTAACACGAAGATGCTTTTCTTCGAAAATTCTTTCAGCACTCTGGCTGAAATTTTGTCGATACCTGCTGCTTTTCTCGGGATCATATTCCTAACAACTATGATATCGTTCTATGTATTTATTTCGCCAATTAAAAATTGACAGGCTTTTGTAATTTTTTTAGTTAGCTCAACTTCCAACAGTTTAACATACTAACCTTAATATTTATGGCTTTAATCTCTCGGTTGATCGTGTTAGTTATTTCGTTGGGTCCCATGCTGTGAAACATGCTCTACTCTGTACTAAACCGTAGAATTGAGGAATTTTGTAGGTCCTTCAACAATTAATGTGAACTTACTCATATATGCCAATGACTTTGGTCTCATCTTGGACATACACAATAATTACCTCTCCAAACAGATCGAAATTATTTAATTTCCCAAATAAATCAATTTCTATTTCTCAGACTTGCTCGGGTAGTGTGCAAACGTCGCATTCTCCGACAAAAACGCTAAATCGGTCAAATTCGTGAGAAATGTCATAAGTGTACGGCGCCAGAGTGGCGATCCAGTTCGTAGTGTGTGTAACTGATATGGGAAGATTTAGCATCGTATGTGTGTCAATGGTGCGCGCCGAGCGACGTCGTGGCGTAAGATTTTTTATAAGAACCCGAAAAATCGGTCGCAGGGTAACCGCCGCTCTAAGTACATTTAAGAACATTCTAGAAAAATCGGTTGCGTAATATGTGTTTTTTTTTTTTTTAATATTTTTTATTAACCAAAAATGGTCGTCTTCGTTCTTAATCGTCGTGGAATTGTTATACGTGAAAATTACTTCGATAACTTTGTTTCTCAGTGCTGTCGTGGCAACATGGGCTTCGTGGAGCTGCCGCGGCGCTATCCATCTGTAACTCGTATGCACTGTTTCGCACGTTTCTTATTTTAAGGTTTTGTTCGATTTTTACTCAAATGTTATTTGTTTTATTTCGCATTGTTAATCAGGGTCAAAGCTCTTATTTTTGAACGTATCTATTATCTTTTTCTTTGGAATTTTAAAAGAAATATGTATACACGCCTGGTGATCAAAAATCTTTCTTTGGACACGTGCTGATATACCGTGACATCTCCATCTCGGAGAAGTTTCTTTTTTAAAGCCTAAAGAGCTCTGCTCAGTTAAGCTTACCGGTCGCGACACACTGTTGAATGCCGCTGGTGCCCGATAAACTTTTTTTTTTTTTCGTATCTCAACAATCATCATTCACGTTTTTTTCGCAAATATCAAATTTTTTGGAAGATCAGTTTTTAACCCGCCAGTACTCGCTAGGCATACCAGGACGCCAGTATTCGCGCGTTAGATTTTCTCTCACATGGAATTTCTGTGTAAACTCTACCCAGTTTTTGAACAGTCTCGTTGAAAATAATTGTCTGTTCATTCATCATTCTCTTCTTTTACTTTTTCACTATACGTTCATACTCCAACTTCCAAAAATTAGGACTCTGAATACCATTTTTGGTTAATCTTTTTCAATTGGTACCGATAGATATACTTAGAAACGCAATAGTCTATGTTTGAATCCGTCGTATGAGAATAATAAATGGCTATAAAAATTTTAAAAACAGCTTTTATTTATTAATGCAATGAAAGCAAGGAAAATAAATTTTTACGGTTCCATAAAATATTGGGGTATTATATGAAAATTAAATAGAAGTGTTTGTCTAAGAAAATTGCATTTCATATCATTATTGATCAACGCCTTCGTCTCATTCGTTTAAAATATCTCAATTTAGTGATTATAAAGAACATGATCTCTCCTTGAAAGAAAAAAATACGTCATAATAGGAAATTATTGCCGTGATTGACTAATTTTTTCCGAAATTTTATTCTGAAGGAACCCGCTAAATGAATATATAATCGACATTTTAAATCTTTGTAAGAGGAAATACCTTTTTAAGCGATACATGAACGAAAAAAAAGGCATTGAAAATCGCCGATTTATGTTCAAAGCAAGTTAGAACGGCTGGATCGATTTTTATAATCTTTGATTTGTTGGATTTGTCTCTGCTCCGAATGGAAGATACATTTTAAAAAAATTTATGAAGAAAATTCATTTTTTTTGCTGTTTCTGGCCCAAAAGAGGGGTTAAAATAATTTGTTAACCGTAATTTTTGGATTTTATGAAAGGGCTTTCTGTGTTTTGGTTTATATTTTGAATTTCGCTTTTAAAGGATTATCTGGTGATAAGTTACGAATTTTTTAAGGGTAATTTTTGAGGTCGTTCTAAACTTCATATTATGTATTCTAGACGGCTTCTTGCCGGCCAGGGGATTAATCGCTTAGCTTAAAGTTGTGAATTGTCATAGAAATTTAATTGTAATTTATGATTCAATTCTGATAAGTCAAGCCGTTTCCTAGCTATTGTATAATAGAATATTTTTGTCGTTTCTGAACCATTTTATTAGGATTCTGTACATTATATATGTATGGAATCCGAAAAATATAAATAGGAGTATAACGATAGTTGTGCAATATAGATAAAGTGAATTTAAATTGACGTCATTTTTGAAAAGATATATTTAACTACAGTAAAGTCCTTCTTAATCTATCTGGTCAGGACCGAAACCTGGCCGGTTAACCCCAGGTTACTGTGAAAAATTGATTTTCCTTCAAAAGGAACCAACAGATTTCACCAGGTATCATGAATAAACAAGCATATATATTTAAAACGTTATTGCAACTCATTTTATTGGACACATATTATCCCGACATAAAGTAATACAAAAAAATTGACCATATGAAATTAACTTAGACTAAGTAAACATGGAAAACTTACTGCATTCCCTGAATACTTAAGTATGAGTGAACACATATTATTGTTTGAAAAAATCAGTTCTTTTTCTCTCACGTCCAATGCCGATGAATTTTGTTGCTGTTCCATGTATTGCAATGAAATTTCTGCAGCTTTTTTTGCTTCTTCGTGACTTATTTTTTTGAGAACCCTCCACGTTTGCATTTTCTCCGTTATCTTCAAGTTCGCAGTATTGATTATTTCTTCGTCCGTGAAAAATTCGTTTTCAAGTCCTTTGTCACTTTTTGATATCTGTTCCGCTACGTCCCACAGCTGCATTCGGTTTCCACCCGGTAGTGACAGCAGATCGTGTAGAATTACTTCATTTTCAATTTCTTCGTTCTCTTAATCGCTGCTATCTTTGACCAGATTTTCTATATCAGGCGAAAGTTTTCTCCACGATTTCACAAAGTTAGAAGAAGGAGTTTCTTCAAACGCATTAGCCAGCATAAAAATTACATCCTTCGTGTTTTAATCTTCTTCGCGTTTTTCGGGAGAGGCAAGTTTTCATCCTTATTCTTCTTTTTCTTCTTTATCGCAGTTCGATTCCGAACGTCGTGACCTTTCATGCAGCCCTATGAACGATGTTTTGACACGCATCACGATCCCATATTTAAGTAAAATTTCAGAAAGAAACTTACGGCGATACCGTTTTTTTTCCAACTCTCTATTACTCTTTGGCCCATAGGCCGTACCATGCTGATAACATTTGCAAGCAAAAACATTATTTTTACGCCATCCACGTCAATCCTGTTTTAATTCTGTGGAATGTCACCTAGATACTAGCTACTGTGTACGCAATACTCACTAAAAGGGAAAGAAGAAGAGAAGAGAGAAAGAGAACTATGTTCCAGAGATGGGCCAGTTAAATCTGAGGACCGGTTGAGAAGGGTTTTACTGTATTTATTTCAAAGCAGTTTTTCACATCGCTTATTTCACATGCAATCCATGGCGCCAAATGAATGACGTTCTCGTTAGTACATATATTGGAAGAGATTGAATGAGTTTGAAAAAAAAAAAATCAAATTACTCTTCTTTGCAAGCCCTTTAATTTAATATGAATAAAAAGTCGTTATATGTGTACCGAATTTTAATCAAAATAATTTAGAATGCTTGATGGGAGTGCAAATGTTCGCATGTCTGAAATCTTGTTGTCGGTCGGGATAGCCAATCCTTATGATCATCACAAGGTGGGAAAGGCGGGAGCAGATGGCAAAGGATTCTAGAAAGATTTTTTCACGGTGTCAGTCGTTGTTTACATTAGAAAGATGTAATTCTCCGTTTTTAGCTAGTCATTGTTTTTTGCCTTGTTTTGGACATTTGTCCATTTGGAGACTTTCTACAAGTTATAGTTTGGATGCAGGAAAGCATATCCGTCGGAGCCAAAGGTTACCCAGCTTTTGAATTGCGGTTGTTAAAAAATCCGTATTAGTAAAAGTATTGTTCGCGGTTATCGCTTAAGTTTAACTAATAAATGAAAAATTAGCGAAGTCATCGACGTTGCAACAGCAACGAATTCCATTGAATCCTGTCGCCATCAGATTCGCCGCCGACAACAGTGGTAAGTACGCTTTTTTATTCACAATATTGATAATTATTCATCGGTTCATATTATTTGGTTTTTGTGTTTTTAGCGATCGACTGGTGCAGAGAGAGATTGATGTAGGTGCATTTTTCATTAATATACTACATAAAAAATTCAAATAATATTAATTTTGTTATAATAAAATAGTTAACTATTCCTTTGTGCGTAATAAAAACGAAATAACTATTAATATTACAATGGTTTTATTTTACAATTTTTCCTCATATTTGTAGACAAATGGGACCGTAAAGGCGAAACGAATTATCTGAACAGTGTAAAGGCTGTATCAATAAAACAGTTTTTAAAGAACGAAATACTTTTTGTATAACAATTTTAGTTTTAAGTAACGTGATTTGCTAAACTAGCAGCCAGAAATGACTGGTTGTATTTTAATTTGCGCTTTTCATCAGTTTTTTTTTTACCTGAACCTCTATACATTTCAAACTTAATCCTGATTCATTTTTCTGCAAAAACCCCTCTGTAGGTCCAGATCTATCTAAATATCGATGTTCATAAAATTTGCAAAAATATAAACAAGTAGGTCGTGTTAGATGAAAGCCTTTTGTTTTGTTTCAAGTAAAAGCATATCCATATTATTGGTATGTTTAAATGTAAGATGATATTTAAACATTAAAAAAAAAAACAATAAACAGCCACTGTTTATTTATGTTACATTGAATGGCTTGCAAATAGCAGTAATTTACTTTTTGGTTTTCAAACCCATTCAATTCCTTCCCATATTTATTGACCAGGATGTCATTATGTGAAATAAGCGTGTTATGAATAACTACTTTGAAATAAATTGCTAAATATATATTTTTTTTTAAATTACGTGAATTGAAATTTACTTTATCTGTATTACAAAACTATTTTTGTACTCCTACATCTATAAGAAAATGGTTCAGAAGCGACGAAAGTATTAAATAAAAATCAATAACTTCCGAAAGATTTGACTTACAGAGTTAAAAATTAGATCACAAATTACAATTAAAATTCTTTTTAAGGCGATCGATAACTTCAAACACGCCGCTCTGGGGTGACAAATATTTAGTATGGAATGTAAAACGGCCTCTAAAATTATTTTTAAAATATTCATAACTCATCATCAGATAACCCTTTAAAAATGAAATTCAAATTATAAAACAGAACACAGAAGCCCTTTCATAAAATGAAATAATTACGGTTAAAAAATTATTTAAACCCCTCTTTTAGGCCGAAAACAGCAAAAAAAGGATGTTCATGTAAGTAACAGCTCGAGTAAAAAGGTTGAGGAAACTAAAACGAATCGCAAACATTATTATAAAGGACCGCTTTACAGAAAAACTATAGTTGAGCTTACAACTTTATGTTTAGGCCCTCGGGCGAAGGCTTGGGAGTTTTGAAAAAATTATTCTTTTTCCCGTGCGTGTAGTATATTGACGGAAAGATCGGCATTTATTAAGAACGTAACGCAGTTTCTCCCCCTTATGTTCCAATGAGGGAGGAGCTGGCCGGGGAAGGAAATACTGCACCTATGATATCTCATATTCTGCTCCGTCCAATTACGTATGAAGAGGTTTTTATTCCTTTAAACAAGAAACGAGATTCTTCCCCGGGTTTGGATGGTATTACTTACTCAGTTATACAGAATTTAAGTAATTACGCCAAAAATATACTATTAGAAATATATAACAATTTATTAGTGTCTGGTTTAATACCTTCTGACTGGTCGCGTTTTCTAGTCATTCCGATTCCCAAACCTGGTAAATCTCTCAACCAGGCGTCATCATTTCGACCGATTTCCTTGGCCTCCTGCTTTAGGAAAGTTTTCGAGGTTGTAATTAAGAACAGACTGATGTGGTGGATTGAGAGACAGAAGATACTTCCGGAGGGAATGTTTGGATTCCGCCCACATTTGGGTACCCAAGATTGTGTAGCATCATTCTTGGGGGATGTTTATTCTACTTTCCAAGAAAAAGGCTTCTTGGTGGCAACATTCCTTGATATTCAGGGGGCATTCGATAATGTTTCCATCCCCGTTCTTTTCAATCAATTAATAGCAGTTAATATTCCTTTTCCCATGGCTAAACTTTTGTGTAGTTTATTTTTATGTAGATCCCTCCATATTCTTAACCCCGTATCCAAACAGGTTGAAGTTCGCACAACTTATAAAGGTCTTGCCCAAGGTGCCGTTCTGAGTCCGCTTCTCTTTAATTTGTATATATTACCTCTCTTTAATATTCAAATACCAAATTTCTCCCGAATTTTGTCATACGCGGACGACTTCTTAATATATTCTAAACATAACTGCCTTATTAAATGTCTTCAGGCAAGTCAAACATCTATGGATATTTGCTTTAATTCCTTTGAGAAGATTCATTTTGAAATATCCCTTGCCAAATCCTCGGTATCCGTATTTTCACTTAGACCATTTGACTACGAACAAATACGTGTTCTAATTCAAAACCAATTCATTAAATTCACTAGGCATGTTAGGTATTTAGGATTGTTTTTAGATCCTAAACTAACATGGACTTTTCACATTCAAAAACTAGTTGAACTTGTAATTAAATCGTATAGCCCCTTAAAGGCTATAAGCAATTCATGGTGGGGAAGTGATCCGGTCATATTAAGCCAGCTATACAAAAGCTTTATTAGATCGAAATTGGATTATGGAGCGATTTTCTATGGATCGGCCTCAAAGTTCCAGCTTAGAAAGTTAGATTCATTACAGAATCTTGGCTTAAGATTAATCACGGGAAATGTCAGGTCGTCCCCTACCATCGGTCTACAAATGGAGACCAAAATTGCTCCTCTGAACATTAGAAGAAATTATTTAACAGATAAATTTGTACTTAAGTATTGTAATTACAAATATCCGCAGTTTATAAGTAAGATAATGCAGGTAAGTAGTGATTGGAGATTTGTTCCCCAGAAAATGCCGCTCTTGCTCAAAAGAACTAGGATGTATTATAGTTATAGTCCAGCTCTTGTGCCATCTTCTCCCTCCAATTATTTTAATTTCAGATACGACCTTAATCTTATCAAACTGGACATCAATATTAACACCTTTAAAAGCCAGAATTTGCATCTGTTACCTGGTAACATTGTGAACTCCGTTTATCTAGGTATCGCGAAAGAATTATACCCCGGTTATCGGTTGATCTTTACCGATGGTGCCAAATTCCGTGGATTTAATGAAGGCGTAGGGGCCGGGTTTCTTATAGAAGGTATCACTGAGCAGAAATTTAAATTACCTCCAGAAGCTTCGATTTTCACGGCCGAGCTTCTTGCAATTGAAAAAGCGTTAGAGTTTGTGAAAAACGTGTTGCAGTCCAAGGGGGAGTTTGTAGTATTTTCGGACAGCCTTAGCTCTCTCTTGTCGCTTCAGAGAAGTAACTTTGAATGTAATTGCCATCCAATTATTTATGAAATTAAGGAAAAGTATTTTAATATTTCCGAACTTGGAGGAGTCATTAAATTCTGTTGGGTTCCGGGTCACTGTGGGGTACCACTTGGTGACCGTGTTGATTTAATCGCAAAAGAAGGTGTTAGATCAGGTATTAAGTTTCCATTTATCCCATCCTTCGATCTTCTAGATAAAGCCAAAAGAAATAATCATGCGGATTGGATAAGTCTTATTTGTAGAGAGCAAGGACCTGGTAAATATTTTCATATGGTCCAACCATCTTTGCCGTCCATACCTTGGTTTTACCGCATTAGTGTCCCAGTTAGTTTGACCCGTAGGTTTGTGACCGTTGTGTGTAGGCTCCGCTCCGGCCATTGCCGATTGGGTTTAAATTTTTCAAACACTGGGCACTGCACCGGTTGTAATATCTATTGTCGACAAAATTTTAGAGAAGACATTAATCACTTGTTATTTAATTGCACCCAGTTCGATGACGCGAGACTTGCGTTTTCTAAGGACCTCATGTCCTGTGGTGTTTATTCTCCATTGTGTGTTTTTCATCTTCTCTGTTCCAGTGATAAAATTTTATTTGTCCTTTTTAGGTTTATTGAAAGAAACAGGATTGTTGTTTGATTTTTTTTTTTTTTTCTTTTTTTTCTTTTCTCTCCATTATTTTACTTATTTTTTTATCTTACATTATTGTAGTCTTTGTCCAGTGTGGCTGTGACTACCTCCTTTTTCTCATAATGCATTGTGAGCATTGCCAGGCAACTGTGGTCATAATGTGAGATAGAAATATTTATCTACTTATCTATTTTTTCTTTTGCTCCTTTTTCCAGAATGGAAAAATCTTGTTTGTTTCTGTTTTGTTTCATTGAGCATTGTGGGCACTGCCAGCAGTTGCGGCCATAATGTAGAATGAATGAAATTTCTCTTCCTGAATTTTCTATTATTAGTATTTTTTAATATCTAGTCGTGTCGTAGTTTGCTGGCCAAATGAACTGTTCTGTTCGGGCCAAAAAAAAAAAAAAAAAAAAAAAAGAACGTAACCGTATTTCGATTATCTAACAAAACTTTCGATATTTGGTGAAAAGTTAAAAAAAGTGAAAAAATCATGTGTTAACCCACCTTCCTCGTGTACATTAACAATTTTGAACCAAGTTAAAAATACGCGCATCTTTGTACATTTCTCAAGTATGGAGCACTCGGGTTTTCAACTTTCAAATTACACACGCAAGGCGCCGAAGGCTCAACATTTTTGAAAATACTATTTTTTCGGGGCATGTGATATGTCAGTGGATTGATGATTGATCGCTATTTGTCCAGACGAAACCGTATCTAGTTTCCTTAACGATAGCCTAGTTGCTAGAGCGCTTGATTTCCGTTACATAGGTCACGCGTTCGATCCCGAGCGACGACAGAACTTATTACACGAATTAAGTAAGTATTCGCTAATAATCACGTAGAAGGCAATGACACACCACCACGTACAACACCATATGCTTGCTAGATCAGTACACAGCGGACACACACGGGACAGCACTTGTATATCGATAAATCAAAGGATTACTATCAGTTCCGAATGTAGTCTTGCGTGTGTACACTCGCGTTGTGTATAACAATTACCTAGTACACTACCTATATCTGTACAGTTGAGATGTACGAATAAGTAGTCGCCGACGCTCAGGAATTAAGTATGGCACTGTAAAGAAACAAGCGAAACTTCCAAAGTTCCCTCTACCTGATAGCAGCGTCGTCACTTGTCTGAAGCTCGTTGGCTGTCAACCATGCTACTTTCCTAGACTGAAGTCGTGTAGATGGAATATCTATGATCAATTATTCCACGTGAGGGTGCGTGCTATCGTATTTAGCCCATTCTCGCTTTAATGTCTCTTCTCTGCGGATGAATAATGGAAATGTGTTTGCAGCACGGTGAGCCACATAATGGGGGTTGATTTCAGTGGATTGGTAACTAAGCGTAGTGCTGTATTTAGTTGTATATCAATTTTCTTTGTCTGCGAACTAACCAGCCAAACTGAGCAACAGTATTCTGCGACAGTGTCGGTGTAGCAGTCCTGCCTTTGCTCTCCATGCTCTATCTACAAGGCGAGCGATAAAGTTTACTCTTGTCTTCACTTTTTGAGCTACTTTCTCTAAGTTCTCTTTGTATGTGAGTGTTCGATCTAAGACAACGCCGAGGTATTTTGGCATTGGATTAAAAGGCAAGTCTTTACCGTTGTGCTTAACACTTATTTTAACTTTTGCCATGTGTGAGTTAAGATGGAAAATCGAGGTTTCTGTTTTTAATGGGTTTAATACGAGTCTCCATTTAGTACAGTACTCGCCCATTCTGTGTAAATCCTTTGTGAGTATATCCTCGCCTTACTTCACGTCTTTGCTCAGAACTACAAGTGCCATGTCATTTGCGTACTGGAATGTCTGCGCTTGAAGGACCGGTAGATCATGGACGTATAAATTAAATAGCGCGGGTGCCAACACTAAACCTTGTGGAAGGTCATCAATGTTTCTCCAACGACTGTGTTCAGTACCCGTATACACTGAAAATCTTCTGTCAGCTAACATATATCCAAGTAGCGTCATCATTTTACGACATGGTATTACGTGGTCTATTTTCAGAAGCAAGCCTTCTCGCCAAACTGTTTCGTAGGCGGCTGTGAGATCGATAAAAACTGCGTCTATCTTTAGACATTTTTGAAAACCAGATTCGATAAACGTAGTTAAAGCCACAACTTGGTGGCAACATGATCTTCCTGAACAGAAGCCAGCTTGAAATTGTGGAAGTATTTTGTCTATTATAGGGGCAATTCTTTGATGTATAAGTCGTTCGAGTAGCTTGTAAACTGTGCTGAGAAGCAATATTGGTCTATAATGTGCCGGATCTTTTCCTTCCACGCCAGGCTTTTTAATAGCAATAACTTTGGATTTTTTAAAAATCGCAGGTAATTGGCCAGTCACAAGTATGCGGTTTAACAGTTTTAGTGAGAAACGTTTCTAGTTTCTACTCCAAAGTGTTTGATAAATTCCGGGTGTATGTTATCTAGTCCTGCGGATTTTCTGTTTCTAATTAATGTGATATCAATTCTGGCATATCGAACGGAGCTGATAGTACATTATCGTTCTGTAGTTCGCTTTTTGCTTTTCTTAGCTTTCGTTTTACTTTTACTGACTGTTGTTTGTCGAGTTTGACTTTGCTTATTTTTAGAAGTCTTTCTACTATTTATTTTATTTTAACGCTATTATCGACTTTCGTGCTGTCTGTTCCAAGCCTTCTCAGTAGCTGCTGCGCTTTCCTGCTCGAGTATGTGAAGTCTAGACCTTCGACAGTATTCACCCATTTGTTCTGTCGTTGTTCGTTCAGTTGGTGCATGAGTTCACTTGTGGTTTCCGGGTCGCCAATCTTTTTGAATTTGTTGTATAAATCTTCACCTAAGTTTATTCCAGCCTGAAACGTAATTTTTCATGAAGCCTCTTGGGGTATTGTTTTTAGCACAATGAATTACTATTTTTGTAAACTGGTCGTAGTTGTTTACTTCTGGTTCGATTTCTATTATCTCCTTTTCCAGCTCAGATGTGAATTTTTTCTAATTAGCTTTAGCAATATTCCATCTTGGTTTGTTTATGGACTTAACAGCGGGTATCTCCACCTCTGTGGTTATTAACACCCGTGCATGTTTGCTATTCGGAAATCTAGATTCAATCTATCTGTTTATGTGATATATATTTTTTATAGGTTTTGTGTGGGGATGCAAAGGTCTGGATTATACAATTTGTTCCACCGTGCTCAGTAAAACGTACCTGGGTCTTAATCGTTATATGCTAGCTTAAAGTCATTCGCTCCCATTCATTCAAGTCCATTTTCACCTTCCACATTGTATCCCCAACATTGAGAATGGCTATTAAGGTCTCCGGCATAAATTGACATTCTGCTTTCAAAAACTGGTAGCGGTGGGGTGAGCCACTGGGCATTTGGAGGTTCGTACACATTTATAATGGAGTTTCCTTCAACTTCAATAGCAATTACAAATACATTGTTTTCGGACGCCATGTGCATCAGTATGTAGGAGATGACTGAGTTTTTAATGTAAGTAATAACTCCGTATTGCCTATGATGGACTGCGGCCACTAGTGCGAAGTTGGTAATTTTCCCCCTTTGGGACAGTTCCCTGTCTGAAACTGTATGCGTTTCTTGCGGAGCGTGATATATACCTTATCGGCATATTTTCTCTCGAGGTATTCAGCTCTGCTGATTCCTTCTACATTAAGTTGAAGAGTACGGAGGTCAGTCCCGAACTTCGACGTCAGACTGCCCTGAAAAGAGCTATTTCGGTTATATGAAATCATTATCTTGTTCGCATCTTCTTCTAATAATTTATTTTATTTTTCTTGCGCGTAATTGTAGTGGCAGGGTTAGCCGAAATCAATGATAAATCATTATAATCGTTTCTAGGGGCACTAGTGCATTTACACAGCGGTTATCGCTAAAAAAAAGTTCTGTACTTCGTGGTGGTCTCTGCAGCGCCACCAAGAAAGAACTGAAAAATACAGTGCTAATGTTCGTGTCAAATATTTTTATTGTCATCGAGATGGGATTTTCCGCAACATGGCCACCTATTATCGTAAACGACTTCTCTAATAAAATCAATTGTGTTGGTCCTTCCCAAATAATTTGTAAAGAGCCAACACTGGGAATAATTAATATTACGTATATTAGCACTCACAGTGAGTATGGTGATAATATGGGACGCATAAATCTAACAAAGGAGTAAAAAATTGGGATTGCTGGTAATACAAAATGTGTTGAATGTTTTTTATTTATTTATAATACGTGCAATATCCATTGGACCAGTTGAAATGTACATGTAATTTTCTATGTGTATTGAAGTTGTTGTATATTGAAATTTAATTATTTTTTAGGAATAATGAAAGAAGGCGTTGCACTTGATGTAATATTGGATCAGATTCGTGATAGCATTTCTGCATGCAATATTCAATCTCCAAATTGCATTGACCGTGAAACAAGATCTCAGAAATATATAGTTCGAGACTTAAATTTAAATCCATGGAAAAACTATATAAACGATGCAGTTAGTGTTTATTTATGGTATAAAAAAGTAAATGCTGTTGGTCAGCTTTTAAATCCACTCATGTTTTATGAAAAACAAGAAAAAACAAATGATGAAGGATCAGATAAAAATGATATTATGTTAATTATAGCAAACGAGTTTCAGAGAAAAATGTTAATTAAATTTGGAAGTATGGCACTATATAGATACATTAAGAACTATTGTTAGCGTAAACAATTTTTCGTTTGTTTTAATAATTGCATTCTCATTGGTTGTTAATATTATTTTTTCCATTTTGGTAATTTTCTTTAGTTTTCATTTCCTTATATTATACCGTCTCTTTTGTTATGTCATAATTACAATTTCTTCATTTTCCATTTTTGAGTCTCTTTCTCTTTGTTTCCTATTATATTTTGAAGTAGTTTTTTTCACAGTATTGCGTATCAAGGCCGTGTCCACGGGTCTGTTGGTTAACCCCCCTATGAGAACTGAAATAATTATTATAAATACACAAAAATCTGGAAAAAATAAAAAATTTAAAATAAATATTGATGATTTTTTAGTGTGTTCTTACCTTTAAAAGAAAAAAGAAAAAATACGCTCCATGTTTATAGAGGTACTTCATTAATATTTTATGCAAAAATTTTTATTACGAGTATAATCAATAACATATTGTAACGAACCAAATGGCTGGTTCTTTTAAATTAAATATTATGTGTACAGGAAAAATGAGAATTGTGAATAGTTTGTAGTTGTGTATTTTTAGTTAAGTTAGCGATGTATATATGTACCGAGATCGGAAATATGGAATTTTTGTTCCAACGTAATCAGATTGTATTAGAGAAATTCCGAGCAATCCGGCGAACTCGCTGAGACGTTAGTCGGTGTGTGTGTGTGCTTGTGTCAGTAATAAAAGCGAGTATGAATGACATCACGGTGTGTATCGAGGCTTTCGATTAAATATTACTAATGGTAAAAAGGTATTGAACATCAGCCGAGCGATTGATGGGAAATTTTGCATTAGAAGCGATGCTTAGACAATTGCTCGACGGCGCAAATTATTGCATATAAATACGCGCGTCTTTCGACGCCACTGGCTTCTTCTTTTTTCCTCGGCGTTCGATCAACGTCGTGATTGATCGGTAATCGTTTGGTCGTACGTTGTAAAAGTAGTCGAGTAGAATCACCGCGATACCGGAAATGATTCATTTCTTATTATTTTATTTAATTTCGTTTTTTTTGTTCTTCCGGTTTTAAGTCCAATCCTCGTGATTTGGTGTTCACGTAGTAGGCGTATAGAGCAAGGGACATTGTGGGCCGCTCTGCGGTGAGTAGGAAAGACTTCCCTTTCCTCCTTTTTGTTTTCCATGTTTTTCCCTTCCTTTTTTAAAATTTTGAACAATTGTTTCTTCAATGGCGCTCGAACGAGTTTAAGATTTAATCAAAGAAGGGAGAAACCATAACAATTAATAATAACATTTATGTAAATTATTAACATACTATCGGACCCGGCAGACGTTGTCCTGCCTGAACGTTGGCTTGTCTGCTATTAGCGGATTGAGGAAACGTTTTTTCGATATTCCAATTTGCTACTGCGGCCCAAAATAAAATCCAAAAAATAAGTGCAATTTCTCGTTATCTTGCGCCGTTCAGTTCTCATAAAACTTAAAATTCTTTCCACAAATTTAATGAAGTTGTAAAATGAGGGCCTACACAGCTGGAATTTGAATGAGTGCCATATAATAACAGTTATATGATAGTAACAGATGGCGGCCAGTAATTTTTTTTTTTTCTTTTGTTAATTGTGGAGGTACGCTACATCCCTAAATTAAATATGATAAACTGATCATCGTTAGTTAGAGATGATGTGAAAACATAAAAATAATGGAGATATCGCTTTATTAATGGTAAATGTTTATTTTTGATAAAACTCTGTGATTCAGAAGAAAGGAAATTCAAGGAAACTTGTTATGATAAAATACAAATACAATTTTGTATTATTTCGTTACAAAATCTAATTTCATTCTATCCTAAGAGAAATTGTTTAGTTTTCCTTTATTCCCACTTGCGTTTCGCGGCCCGTTCCTTCGCACTTTAAATTATTTCACTTAGTAAATTTTCATAACGATTTCACATATATTTATTTAAAAAAAAAAAAAATTACACGAACAGATCAATCAAAAAAGCGAAATTTAGATTAAAATATCTGAAAACCTGAAACCGCTGCAAGAGAAATATATGTGATAGGAATATGTTATATTAATTTTTTTTTAAAGTAAGATATTAGCAATATTTGCTTTTTAAATGCAATGAAGGAAATTCGTTTCTTTATTAAAATCTAAGCAATAATATATTAAGTTACTGTTGACCATCATTTTAATCATTTCAGAAGTTGTACGCTTAAATTATTTTTCAAAATTTCGACCCTTTAATCATAAAACTGTTGGGGCCTAATATTTTTCCTATATTCCAGCGATTAAAATACACCAATTAAAAAAAAGAATGACCTCCCAGACACCATGGAAAGAGCCGTGGACTATTTTTTAGTTTTCAGTCTTTCCGCTTTAAAGATGTATTTTTTAAAATTTCGGTCCCTAAATATCAAAATTTTTCGAATTTTATATTTTCTTCGTATTCTAGAGGCCTTAGTGCGCCGGTTAAAAATTAAATCAATACCATAATTCATACAGAACTGTCTATGGAATTTTTTAAACATTTTTTTTTTTTTAAATTCAGTTTTTACATTTTACTATTTAGTTTTAAAATTTTGAGGGTTTTATAATTTTCTTATGATTTCCCGAAAAAAGTACGTCTAATTGAAAAAAAAAAAATTAACTCTCTAGCTACTATGGAACGGGCTGTATGATTCTTTTTCTCGAAGCTTTGTGAGATAGTTTGTTGAGTTTCTACGGATAAACCTGAAACGATACTTTGTTATTTTCTATATTCGCTTGTACTTTCCACTGTTAATTTGGATCTGAAATGCAACGGGCATTTCGCAGTCGATGTGATAAGCGTCTTTTTATATATAGCTTGTTTACAGAATTTTTAAATATTTTTTCCTGCTAAAATAAATAATAAATCGTAATAACGACTGAAATATAAAATTGTCACTCGCCGCTCAAATATGAATATTTTCATACAATATTACCGAAAGTTGCGAAAATACCGAACACAATTTATAACCGAATACACACAGATAATATGCGAGTAATGAACGGGCGCACATTTAGCGAAATGAAAATGGATAGTGGCCTGAATCACTCGGAACACGAAAAACATACAAAAAATGATTGGTGCACTATTGTAATGTTCGCAGTCGATCTTTCGATTTCCTACCGGTCACTAATTTTTCGGATCAAGAACCTTTCAGTTGTTATAAATGTCTCATTGTTGGGACAATCTTTTTGTGTTCTTCAAATTTCTTTCCTGACTTGATTGCCGAGACGTGTGAATGTTTCATTTTTCTTGATAGTTCTCGCGGTACTTGTGAAGTCGTGTCGTTTATTATTTTATTTTCTCTTTCCCGATTTAGGGTGTACCGTGTTTAAGAGAAATGCAGACACGCGATTCGCCTTTTTTTTCTCTTTTGAATATTTTATGAAAACATATCCAAATGTTGCGAAAATACAGAACACACATTAAACCACGAATACGAACGGATAATACGCGAGTAATGGACCGGCGGCAAAAAACAAATGTGGACCATGAGTGCAGATTACGGAAGAAGAGTAGCTCCGGTTATCCGGAGACTACTTTAAATATTATAGACCGAACATGTAATATATGCGCCAGTGATAGCAAGAATAGGGGAACAATGAAAACTATTCGAAGGCATTAAAAATCGAAAAATGAAATATCCTGGTCAAGAGAAAACGATTTGTTTACGATGACGGTTAAAGGAGAGATAAATTGCGTCTTCTTCTTCATGCAACCCGATTCGGATGTAGCTTAACAAACTTTTCATGGACTCCACCATTTGATGAAATTTGTCTCGACTTTTTACGACCTGCAATAATTCTACTTTTGTAACTCCAGTTCATGTCTTAATATTTTGGAGTCAAAAAATGCTTCTTCTTCGCCCCCTTTTTCATTTTACCGCTTTTATCATTATGGTTTAGAGAAGGTGAAATGTTGGTCTTCTCATAAAATGTGCAAAAAAAATTTGTTTTTCATTTTCTGATTATATCCATTAGTACCGGATCCGTTTTCATTAATTGTAGCGCACCGCCGCATTAGTGTAATTGCGTAAGGATTTCGAATTTGGGTGTGAATAACATTCCCCGTAACAAATAGTAAAAATTCCGTTGCAGGATTTTTTATTTCTCTGTAAAAAATAATAGAAAACGCACCTTTTTTTAAACTCTCCGCAATGAGTACAGTAATTAGGCTAGAAGTGCGACTTGTTTGTGTAGATCATGTCATGGAGTTTTAATGTGTTCAGTAACGCAAAAAGAAAAGTAACGGACCATAAATTATTTATTTCACTTACACCAGAAATTAATAAAATGTTATTTAGAGTTTATCATTTACCAGAGTAATCATTTTATTTAAATTTTAATTGATGACTTTTACAGTTTTAAATGCACTAATGATATGAACACCACCGATAATACACTGAACTATCGTTTTCAATTTAATTCTTTTTCGCAAAAAAATATCAATATTCAATGCGGAATTTGTTGTTGTTATGAAATCATGTGACAGCAGAACTGATAAACTGAGCGTCACATCGTGACGCCATTTTTGCCAAATGCTTTTAATGTTCCGACTTCTTCGATGAATTTTTCTAAAATTTTCTTTCATACAAACCTTGTCCTGACAAACACGAACAGAACAAAAAACAAAAAGACAGCCAAATCGGTCGAGTCATTCTCAAGTTATGATATGTTATATCTGCGAAATTGATTTTTATATATACAATACTATTAAAGGAACTCGCCGAAACCCGACGAACGACAGAATTCCCGACCGCGATCTAAATAACATATACTGGAATAATTTTTTTACTGTGGCGCTATCTGTCGGGAATGATGGTAATTGGTGTTTAGGCGCTAGTTGGCCGCATTTTCGATCGATTTTTATTAATTTCATAATTTATTTATTTTTTTTTTTGACTTTGAAGTTGCCTATTCTGTTCCTCCCAACCCTATAATTAAACTGCCCAAATTTCATAAAAATCGGATGGATAGTTTCGGAGTCCGTAGAGGACATAGATACATACATACATACATACATACATACATACATACATACATACATACATACATACATACATACATACCAAGGCCGTGTCCACGGGGGGGGGTTAAACCCCCCCACCATGAGAACTGAAATAGTTATTATAAATACAAAAAAATTTGAAAAAAATCACAAATTTAAAATAAATGTTGATGATTTTTTAGGGTGTTTTTACCTACTTTTAAAAGAAAAAAGAAAAAATATGCTGCATATTTTTAGGTACTTCATTAATATTTTATGCAAAAAAATTTTCTGTTACGAGTATAATTAATAACATATGTAATTTTTGTTAATGTTCATATACGGGGTAATTCATCTACGTAAATTATTAATATATAAATATCAATATAATGGAAATTATTAATAGTACAAATATTAGTGAAAAATGTATTATAAAATAAATATGTAAAGAAAATTTTCAACCCCCCCCCACCCCCTCCAAAATTCTGGGCACGGGCCTAATACATACATACATACATACTTTCATTTTTATATATATAGATAAATCGAAATGATGGAAATTATTAATAGTATGAATATTAATGAAAAATGTATTGTTATTTATAAAATAAATATGCGAAGAAAAGTTGCGCATGCGTAATAACTTAATGGAAGTCCAGGAATATTATTTAACGAACTATTTAACGCATGCGCAGTATGAATAAAAAACCTGCTCACCTTCCAGCGGCGATTGCTTTGTGTTTCTGAAGTTTTCTGAATCTTGATTCAAACGCGTTCTGTGTGATTGCTTTGGATCGTCAGTGCTGTCGCTCTCATTGATTATTACGGCGTAATAGTATAGTTCTGGCAAGTGATACGATAATTTTTCATTATTTCATTAAAGCAACGGCTTCAATTTTATATTTTGTTCCTGTCCCTCTTACTATTTAGTTTTATTTTCAGCGCTATTTTATCTCCGACGATTAAAAAATTTAATATTGCTTTTTCTGTAGTATTATTTATTTACACCGATTAGCAATATTGACCTGTTTGATTTCAACAAACTAGAAAGTCAATAAAAGTGTTATTCTACTGGTAATGTTTTATTTTGACAATTTTGTGCGGTGTTTAATTTATAATTTATTGTTAAATAAACATCGGTGTCCATACTAGAAACGTAAGTTTATTTAATTTACTATTTACGAGAGGTTGTTTTTAATTACACACATTCATTTCTACTTATGAATATTAATTATATTTTGCAACGGCTTCTATTACAATACCGAAATAATATCTCGGCATGATGCGATACTAAAATATTTTTTTTGTTTAAAATAAAAAAACAACGACATATTGGTAATAAAAAAATGAATTGCTAAGATATTAGAACTTTTGATCGTTTCACAAATATATTATACAAAATTGTTAATTGAGTAAATTAAAATCACTTTTAGGCTGATTTCCCGATTTTTACATTGATATTGTTTTTTTTTTGTTTTTTTTTTTGTATAATATGTTTCTTTTAAATCCCGTTGTCTACAGGTATGAAGTTGAATCAGTAGTTGAAATGGAAGAATGTTCACAAAATATCATTGAACAACAGAATTTACTAAGTTATTTACAGAGTACACCAAACTGTAGTATTTCGTTGGAGTCTAAGTGCAATTTCAAAAGCAAAAGAGCTACCCCTAAGTTAAACATTAGAACTATTTCTGGGCAAAAACCATTTCAGTTGAGTTGGAATGAACGTTCTCCACGGCTTACGGGACGCAGTATTTTATATGAAATGTATTGTTTTAGATGTCTGTTGTTTGGTTCTAAAGATACGGAATGGTGTACTACAGGAATTTCCGACGTAAATAATTTAATAAGAAAAGGTATGAAACATCAATCGTCAAGGGGGAGCATTTATTAAATGAGGGAAAGTTACACTTATTAGGTAAGACACGCACAGATCATGTTCTTTCCGAAGTTGTACGAGATTACAAGCTATTAAGCATAACGAAGTGATTAAGTCGAACAGAAAAAGGCCGTGTATTGTTCAAGCTATAATATACTTGTGCGAAAATGAGCTTGCTTTTCGCGGACATCGAGAAGATGAAAGAGCTCTGGTAATAAAGGCAATTATGTGACATTGCTGGATTTGCTTGCGCAAAATTAATCTTTGTTACGTGAGACCATTTAAATTCGTACTCTCCTTTTAAAGGAACATCTCCGGAAATACAAAATGACTTGATCGACGTTATTACCACCGTTATGAATGAAAAAATTTCATTAGAATTGCAAGCGACTAATTTCTTGTCAGTACAAGCAGATGAAGCTTTGGACATTTCTTATAAAATCCGAATGAGCATAATTTTCCACACTTTTCCCCCCTTCTTCTATTTCGATCGATGATTGGGTTAATTTGGATGATAAAAAAATTTGTTACGATAGAAAAAAACGCAGAGCACCAGGCTTTATAAAACGGAATAAAAAAAAGTAAAAAAATTACGCGGAGAGATAAAGTTTGGTTAAGTAAAAAAAAAAATTCCATATAGACTAGTAAATGGTAATAAAGACGAATTGACTAATTAAAACAAAAATTCCTAAATGTGCAGCATGGCGAAAGGCAGACATTTGACAAAACGTAAACGCGACTACGACTATAATGTTCGACCGAACACTCTCTGATGGAAATTATAATACGACTGACTCGGAAATTAATATATATCGACTGATGTCTATCTAAACTCTACTTTTACCGAATAATTTACAACAATTAATAACAGATAGTGTGATAACAATTAAGAATAGATTAAAGCGCCGCCGACTTGATATTTCTAGAATGTTTTAATTAGTGCTGGGCGATTATGAGATATACTAATGGAATCACTCGATTATGAACATATCTCGAGATATTTCGATTACTACTTTGGTTAACTACTAATCATTCGATTGATCATTCGAATTATCATTCGGTGTTTACTTACGAGAACTATTATGTGATTTGATTTTTTTTTTAAACTTCATTAATAAGGTTAAATTTATTTCAAATCATTATTTATTTTAATTTTAACGGTAGTTTTTGACAAATATTGATTTATCTGCGAAATTAATAGTAACGACGGAATTATATTCAAAATTATATAATGCTTGTGAATTACAGTTGTGTCAATTAATTCGATTATGAGAACCGAGAACATCTCGTGAATACCGATTATGTATTAACATTAGTTATGCAGAAATATTAAACTTATATATTAATATAGGTTAAAATTATCTCGATAAAATAATTTATACTCTTAAAAATTAATGTCTTATTTAAAATGCACAATATAATTTCAGAAAATAATAAATATTTAAAAATTAAAAAAAAAAAAAGTTCAAAACACCACTAATATTCTAACAAAACAATTGATACATGTGTTGTTCATAATATGAATGATTACTATATAACCGTCACTCGTCATTCGTCATTCATCGTTTATACAAATCACTCGGTTACTGCTTTCATAATCGATTATCAAATTTAATAATTCGTTGATCACTCGATTATTAAAATCATTCGTAATCGCCCAGCTCTAGTTTTAATAATAATACTATATCGCGTTAGCTGTCCTGTCTTAACGGGATTTTATAAAATTCCTTCAGTTCAATGTTTCTCCGGCTCAGCTTCTACCCGACACGCACTCCACCCGGGCTCATAGAGTACTCTCCGCTATCGGCCGCTACCAGCAATACACATGCACGCAGTCTCACCTTGAAGCAACCGTCCGTTCGACTGTGTCCAGGAATGCGGTTTTAGGCGATAACTATCTCCGATATCGCTAGACTAGATTCGCAATACTAAAAGGGACGGGTAGTGTGCTATGTCGACAACAAGTTAGGAGAATAACAGGTTCCTATGATATCTGATATTTTTGATCTAGTAGCAGGTGTTATCTAAAAACAAAATGTAGAGTTACTGCGTATCGCTAATGAATAATAATTATAACTGAATTACAATTGTTGATATTATATAAGAGATATTATTACAAATTATGTTTCTTCTATATATCTGAAATATATTAATAAAATTTTTATATTGTGTAATTACAGTTACTTAAATTTAAAAAAGTAATATCTAAGGTACTTATTTGTAATTGATTTTGCTCATTTTAAAGATTCAAGTTAGAAACTTGAAATATTTTTTGAAAAATGTACGGATTTTATGGTAATTTTATCGTAATGTAAAATTTCACTTCGTTTCCAATAAATTGTTAATCCCTTTCGCTAAGTATCAATTTAGAATTGTATGCGATGTACTGCTTTTGTAAATCCGAGTAAAATCTGGAAAAAACAATACTTCAACATCTATCTGAGATAAAGTTTATATGATTAATCATGAAGAATTCGTTCCCAATTTTAAATTAATTCCTAGCTGTTATATTTTCATTAAACGGACACTGTTAATAATGACCAAATTTGTTACCGGCAAAATTTTTGACAGTAAAAATTAATATTTGATAAAAATATAGTGTTTTTAAATAATACATTTTACACAAAAATAAATGTATAAATGAGAGAAGAGACAGATATATAAATATACCAAACATGTTCGACCTCCGCCCTTACACTTTCCTATATGCTACTCATTTAGCCCCCCCCCCCCCCGGGAAAAATCCTGGGTACACCAATGGTAATAAATTTATGTATGGCACATTGAAAAATTATCAAAGCAAACAAAATAATTGTGCACGTCTCAGTTTTCCTGTCATAAATATTTTTTGAAACATTCTGGACACTGTAATCAGGAAAACACTTAATTTTCTTAATTATCATTTCAGCTTTACAACTAAATTTTTTTGTAGGCTGCAATCGAAATATTTTTTTCCTTACTGAATGATCATTTTGCAAAATGTTTTAAAATAGAAGTAACAAACTTATATTTTATTATTTAACTAATGTTTGTTTATAATTTTAAAATAAAAAATTTATTAATTCAGAGGTTTTTTGTGATTTTCTCTTACTATATTGTGGCCCATGAGTACATTGCATTAATGTTGTGGTAAGAATTATAAATGACTCCAAACATAAGAATATTCTTATTGCTCCATGCTAATTTATCGCCTATATATTTAAATTTACAGAAATTGTTAATAAAATCTCATTTCCATTATATGATACAGAAAATACTATTTCTAGAATACGACGTACTTTTATTTTTCCATGAAGTCCTAATAAAACATGTAAAACCTTTTGATAATAAGAAGTTAATAAAAATTTGAAAATTACGTTCTCCTTCAATAAAGGATAAATACGAATTTATATTTTCAATAAAGTTGTTTAGGATCTGAAAAATTTCTTCATTTTTAAACATTTTATTTAAAAACAGAAAAAACAACTATAGAACAATAACAACAAACAATAAAGAATACTAAATAGCGAAACTAAAATTTATAAATGGGTAAAGTTGTGAGATTTAAAATAATAAAACGAATGTTAAAAAGAACAAATATGATAGTAATCAAAAATAACAGCTATTGTAGGAACCTGATATTCTCTTAACTTGTTGTCGACATAGCAGCAATACCCAAAAGGGTCCCGTAGCAACGCGACACGATCGTACCACTTTTTTTCCTTCTTTCCATATCCGCGCCACTAGATTGCGCCAGCAGATGTTAGGAGTACGCTGATGTCCTAAAATTGTTAACAATTAACATTTATCCGGTTTTGCTGTAACTATAGGAGTTTGAATTTCAATGTTCTGTTCTAATATATTATAAAGTATATGATGTACCATAGTCCATACTTGTATTACGTAGTTATATTAATTGCAGCCGAAAGTCCAACTATGAATACTGTACGATATATTCTTACTCTTTGTATTGTAATCAATATAAAAATAAATTTTTATAGTTCAACTTTAATTTGAAGAAGCTCGGATATTACACAACATTATGCGTTGAGCGAAAGATTATATTTACAAAATAGTTATAAAAGCGAGATTAACAATGAACATTTGAGAAATTATCTTATATATGCAGTGTGTAATGGTTTTCAAATCATGGTTCCAACATCATAGGGGTTTGAATATTAAAAAGGAAGATGTCGATATATAAATGCGTAGCTAAAACATTACAGTTATTATTTAAATATACCCATATGGTTAGGAATTTTTTTTAACAGGCATTTTGTAATAATAATGAACAGAAATAATGATAATAAATGAAATAAAGATAATAAATGAAATAAAGATAATAAATGAAATAAAGAATTAAAGGGAAATAAAGTTTAGAAGAAAACTTACGACAATACAACAAATTATTCAACTAACAACAATCTCAGAAACCATAATTATACTCTCGAACGTAGAAAAAACGTTGTCTATTATTTGTGAACTTATTTTGTATAGTAAATCAAAAAATGCAATATAAACTGAGACACGGGATTTCTAAAGTAATTAAGGTGTTTTAAAAAAAATTTAATGGTAAACGATCTTTACATCATTTTTATAATTATATTCAGTTAAAAGTTGTGTCTGTTTAACCATTATCATTAAATACATACTCAGATCATAGGCGTACCCAGGCAAGTTTTTCGGGGGTGGATTGATCCATTTTTAAAAAAAACACTTGACAGAAAAAAGGATTTTACTTAGTAATTCTATTTTATTAATAATCTCTTATATAATAGTTCTAAATGCGTATGACTTCTGTTCGTTTTCATTTTGAGAATAATTTACACTAATACATAGTTAGTTGAACTGTCAGAATGCCTGGTACCAAAACATCTTACGACCCTAAAGCGACAATACAGCAACGTAAAAATTCATTTCGGGAGGGGTTTGAACCCCAAAATCCCCCCCCCCCTGAGTACGCCTATGACTCAGATATGTAAATATAAGAACAGAATGATGCAAAAGTAAGTTGATGTACAATTATGATAAGGAGGACGTGCTTTTTTATAAAAGAAATAAACAAGTAAATAAAAACTCGCAAAGCATTAACGATTTTAATAAAATGTTATGTGAGTTCCGACGACTAATCTCTGCGGAAATCGTTCACGTAAATAAATTTTTTTAAATCATTTTCTTCTGAAAATAATTATTAAATTTATGTTAACATCGGTTGAAATTTTATAAGCTCTGCTTTTCCCTCCACTTCACATCTTTTTTATAACCTACGCTATTTTCACATAATTATAATAAGCTAGTTTTATTTTTACAATTTTTATTTTGCACGTATTTATTTTAAATGATTTCGAGTTAAAGTTAGTAGTAAGTGTATACAAACTACTTCACATCGTTTAAAAATAAAACAACTACGAATACTGTCTATATAATTTATTATAAAATTAAGAAAACTTTTCTAATGTTTAAAATATGTAACATTTGTTTAAATATTTTAAAATAAAAGGTTCGCCTCGTTGCTGGTTTTGACTTTTAGTTCACGCATACGTTGATAAATTCCTCGAGCATTAGACTCATATCCATTACCCCTAGACCACCACTTCACTTCTATGACTAAGTCTAAAATATTATAATATAACATTATATATAAAAATAGTACGATCGTGTCGCGTTGCAAAGGGACCTTCCTAACATTGCGAATCGAGTCTAGCTCCGATATCTACTACGATCCGCGATTACGTCGAATAAAACGCGGTGTTCGATAAATCCCGAAATAATTAATGATTTTAACCGGAGAAATATATTTTATAAATCAAACACCGCTTAAAGATAGCGCTGCAGGTATCGAATCCGTTACAATATTCACAAAGCATAAAATATTTTAAAAGTAATTTATGAATTTAAAGCTTCTTCCTATACAACTTTGCGTTTCAATACTGAACGCAACAAAAATGTAGTGGTCGTTCGAATTCGCTCTCCAGATGGTTCGAAAATGTTTTCAGTGACTGCACACGTTGATTGTTATGAATATATTTCTATACGTTTTTTATTAGAAAAATTATATTTTAGGTACATAGGGTCGTCAGCTTTATCTCTATCGGGGTTTATTCGTTATAAAAACAAATAAAAAGCGTCTTGTAATTTTACTTGCGATCAGCTGTTTTCAAAACAATTGGAAAAAATTTCCGACTAAATCACCGCAAAACGTAATAGAGGTATACGGGGGTTTTTAAAACGTGCACATGGCCGTCGCCGGCGTTGGACAACTGCCCCCCCCCCCCCGTGAAGCCTTCAAACTTTTTAATCAACTCGCATAATCATGGACAATTTGGAAGACTTTTATAATAAAGTAGTAGAACAATTTGCCAGAAACCCATAGATATGTTTTAATTAAGATTTTATTCTTGTTTAATAAAATATTAAGCCTTTACAACTTGTAAATATTATTTTTCCTATAACTCATATTTTGTTTCTATTATCTTGCCCTCCTGACGGCTGGCAACTCATCTTGCCACCCCCTATCTCATTAGCTGGCGACGCCCTTGAATGTGCATAACATATTCTCAGTAATTCTGTTTCACAAACAAATATATAAATAAGCAAAATAGCAATTAAAAAGCAGTTTTTTCTTCTTATTTTAACATAAAATTAATACAAAAAAAATAAAAAATGAACTGCTTGTTACGATATTTTAGATTGGTTTATGTTTTTTTTTTCGTTATATATGTTTATTTACTACGTGTGTAGCGCATGATTTTCGAACCGTCATTATGTGGCCGCCCGTTGATCGGCTGAGATTTAAGAACGATGCTTTTTTTTGTGTATTCGTTCTTCGTTGTTTCCAAGTATCTGGAGTTACCGGCTCACCTATTCTGCCAACCATATGTTTTATTGCCTTGCCCTACTAGTATTGGCGCCACCGGCCCGTACACAAAGCCACTACCAGACTGATAATCGACGACGTTCGAAAATCAAAAAATAATACTAAAGTCAGAACAAATTATCTATTAGGTCGTCTTCGAAAGATCGCGCCACCAACTCTGATTCGTATCATATTGAAAACATTGAAATTCATTTAAAGCTCGCGAAACCGAATTTTGTCATGGATTAGACCTTGACAGATCGATTTATTGGCTCGAAATACCCCTAGTATGCAAATTTCATCCAAATGGTTAGAGCCGTTTCCAAGGTACGCGAAATAAACATATATATACACACACACACACATATATATATATATATATAAACTCGGCCATTTTGGCCTCGCAAGGGGCTGTGCCCCTTGACCCCTCTTGCTTACATTTCTGTCTCTTTCTCTTCTATACTTTGTATAAAATGATCAAAATTTACAACGTAATTCTTACTGGCATCAACACACACAAAAAATCACATAATCACAAAAATCCTATTCTAACATTTAACTTCCGTTATATAAAATTAAGACATTTTTTCGTTACATTTATTGTTACATATTTCGTTACATAAAATTGTGACTTTTTTTAAATAACAATAACAAAAATCCCACAAAATATAACAAACGTTACATAAAATTGGGACATTTTTCTGGGACATTTGTTTGGGACATTTAGCGTTACATAAAATTGGGACACTTTTTTGGGACATTTTTCTGGGACATTTTTTCGAATGAGGGGTAGCCTAAGAATTACGTTGTAATTAATATATAAGAATTGCTCGGTTAGAGATATTAGATTGGTAGATATTGTCGGAGGATACTGCCCTGGGGAACTCCAAAATTTTGAACTAAACTGTCACACCAAGTACCGTTTATTTTCGTTACGTAATTTCTATTAGCAAGATAAGACTTGAAATGATCTGTATTTCCTCGAAAACCACACTCGTACAATTTTTTAGTAATATATAATGTTCTACTACGTCAAATGCCTTCCGCAAGTTCAGATATACGGCTGCTACAGAGCGGCTTAAGTTTATGCTTTCAGCAATATAAGTCAGATGGTCAAATAACGGGCCATCTGTTCCTTTACCTTGAACAAAACCATACTGGTGTTTATTATAAAAATTAAAGTTTTGTAGGTAGTTAACAATTACTTCCCTCATACATTTTTCAAACATTTTTGAAATAGTTGGTAGTATGCATTCTATAGTTGAATGTGTCTGCTTTGTTAGCACCTTTGTGTATAGGGGTGGTGATACCCAATTTTATGATTTCGGGAAATTTACCAGAATCTACTGATTCGTTAAAAAGCAATGTTAGTGGTTCTACAAAAAAATCTATATTATCTCTAATCAGCAATATTGAAATTCGGGTGACCCAAAAGATATTTTATTCTGTAATGACAATATTGCTTTTTTGATATCAGCTTGATGAAAACCGAAAAAAAGTAAATGAATTAGAATTACGCGTTAATTCTTTCGAGTTATTTTCAAAAGTACATACAGATTTATTAGAGATTTCTAGTAAGGTATTGACTGCATTTATAAAATGTTTATTAAAATGATTTGCTATTAAACTTTCATTTAAAATACAAAACTGAACAAATTCAGCGTACTAAACTCTTTTTGACTTCCGTTCAGGAATACCGAACAGCGAAATATAGGTATCCCAACAATAAATGGAAATATATCTAGTGTAAACAATGAAATGTAGATCGAATGTACATCAAATTTCGCAAAAAAAGATAAGAAAACAAATTTTTAATCGATACCAAAGCACACAGTTGTATAATTAAAGCTTCTAGTCTTAAAGGCAGCACTAAATTCTAAACATTAATGCTATACATTCATTACCCTAAAATTTGGAAACATCCTACTAATGGGTAAATTTCATATTGTTAATTGCTCAACTAATATTTTCCGGAAAGGCGGAATAATTGGGAAAGCTATTAGACTATCGGCGACGGCCCTTGCATGAGGAATATTGCTCTGTTATCACAAACTAAATAAACGGAAACGCGGTAAATAGAAATTAAGAGAGGAAATTGATCTCGGAAAGAGTAAATAGGGAAACAGCAGACAACGTTAAGACTGATAATGAGAATAAAGGTAAAACTGTCGGGATCGTTAATGAAAATGAGGATTGATATGAATTTCGTTTGGACATCGCCTAATGTAATCGATTATTAGTAATAATAATAATAATAATGATTAATGACAACGTAAAAATAATAAAATATAAAAATGGAGTGTAGCACTCTCATCTGTAGTTCCAGAGGTGTTGTCGACATGATGAGATTCGGAGGATTGAATTTTGTATACGTACAAGTCTGGTACTATTTCACTTAATTCCCATTTTACCTAAAAATGAAATGACACATAAAAAAAGGAATAATAATAATAATTAGAAAAAATCACCTTGGCAATACGGACATGTTTGGAAGGCAGAAAAAAGGATAAAAAAACGGTTAGAGAAACAAAAGGAATTGACGAGTGGCATAGTTAAAAAGTACCCATGTGTGATTTTACGACGCGCGATATTGGTATTGAATTGCCATTGCTTGATGGTGGCACTGCTAAGAATACATTCGGACAGATTAGTGTAGAGTAAATTTCCTGTTACTTTTTTATTTCTCTGGTAAACAATTCGATATCTAATTCGAATTTCATCGTAGACAAACAAGACCTGCACATATTTCTTAGTGTTATTTCGCGGCGATCACCCTGCCTTTTTGCCTTTTCGGGTTTTTTTATCAAAAAAACTTCTTCCGGCTCAACGTAGCTCTGTAATAGCATTTCAAACGCCCATACCGCCGGCAAATGCTCTAACACCGCTTCTCCGCTGCACCGAATGAAACTAGTTCGCTACCCCGGCACAGCGGTCAGATCTGTCGATTTTTTAACCGAGAAAGCGTCTTTGACAAACAATGCCGCGTTTGCCCGCTGCCGAGACCGTCCGAGAACTTGAATGATTGTTACCAAAATTTTAATATTGTTCTAGCTCGAACAGGATCATCAAGGGTCATAAGAAATGCCGAATCCGTCTCAATATGCGGAAAATCACCGCATACTGACTGCTTTACGCTATGAAGTCGTAATTTGTTCTGGCTTGGGTGTTATTCTGAAGGAAATTATTCTTCTATCTTGAATATTTTAAGTTGTCGTTTGTGAATAAAACAAAAATTTAGAGTCAGTCTAATATAGTAATGAATGTATCATTTATAAAAACAAATTGAGCAGGTAAATAATATATATATATATATCTAATATTTGTATATTGAAATATTTATTGCAAATTACGCTTTAAATGAAATAGTATTTAATTAGATTTCGCCAATAGAGAATAAAAAAAATTGTCATCCATTAAAAATTTATTTTCGCTTAATTGCTATAAATTTTTGTTTTGTGCCATAAAAGTTATTATGAAATATTTGGTTCATTGAATAGCGTCTTTTGATATTCTTATTCTTTTTCCTTTTGGTGATGTTAAATCGTAATCTTTTGACAATTTATTGGAATGAAGACATTTCAAATAGTAAAATAGAAGGTTTTAGCATGAATATGCTTTAGCCGTGACCTAACTACTAAAAAATGTCACACGAGTTTTGAACGCTCGAGGGGAACGCGGGAACCGCTACAAGACAATAGCCGACTTCTTTCACCAAAACAACATGAAAGACGAGGAACATTATTTGAATATCATCCTGGCAGGAATTTCTCGGCCTATGGTAATGTTGAAAAGAAGAAAAACTGTTTATTTGCGGGAAAAAAAGGAAATGAAATATATCTGCCTTTTGTATCTTTTTTTTACTTTGGTATTCCTCACAGCGTAGCAATTATCTAAATCTTGTAACGAAATGAACAGCATTTTTAACCGGGCCTCATTAGTATTTCTTAGTGATACAGTCGTTCACGGACCGTACATCTATAATGTTCGTCTATGTCCTGGCCCTAATTGTCCTCCTTCAACATCCACAGGTAAATGTACTCTCCATTGTAATGAGGCATCTACTTCTGCCTATAGTTAGGCAGCAAAACAATCGAAAACTGTTGCTGAACGAAAGAAGAAAATGCGTTTGTGTAGATCTCTCGAAAAATCAGCTTCTAGCGACGTGCCCGAACCCAAAAAACCGAAAATAGCCGCTGAACGAAAGAAGGAATTGAAATTACGTAGAACTCTCGAAAAATCAGCTTCTCGAAGAATGCGGAGATATCTGCGCTATTGAAAGCACGATAAACGGGCAGCGCGCGTTGATTGTGATGGTTTACGTATCGCCCAACAGCAATATGAAAGATATTCGGTGTTTCTTCTTGACCAACTTGTTGATGTGTAAAAGCATCGGAAATGTTCGAAATTATTCGAGAGAAAGGTTACGGACAAATACCAATCATTCTGTCTGGTGATATCAACTTGGATCTGCGGAAAAAAGAAAATCAACATTTCATTACATTTATCGATGAAACGTTTGGACTCCAACTCAAAACGAATCCAGCTCTATCGACTACTCGTGGGGGATCGTGCATCGATTTGATCTTCACTCGCCACACCGAAAAAATAGATTGTAAAAATTACGTAAGTTATTTCAGCTACCATAAACCTGTACTGTCTATTGTCTCTACCGAATTTACAATATAAAACCATTTTACACTTTATGTCGTACATTTTTTATTGATTCAAAAATTGGTGCCCGAACAGTATTTTCATAACGCTTCCCCATCGATGGTTCAACGTCATCGATCGATAATTATTAACGTTGCTGGATCGATGGCTGAACGTTCGCTGATCGATAATCGATCGATAATTGACGTTTCCGGATCGATTGCAGAACGATAGCGGTCGATGACCGATCGATTATTAACGTTTCTGGATCGATGGCTGATCGATACTTGACGTTATAGTCTAACAGGGTAAAGCATATTCATGTATTGTAATTTTGGCCAAAGGCTCTAAGTGGAACTCAGGCGAGGCGCGCAGCCGAGTTTTTTTTCTTCTTTTTTCTAGAACTCCGAACACTTTAATGTTCATGTCACACTAGACAGCAATAAGGCTTTTATATACTGACCGATAAGGCGGCTGGGATTTATGCAGCGCTGGACTTCGAATGGAAAAACTCGCAAATGATCGTTATATCGGAGTCGTCGTTTCGTGTATATTTACATTCAACATTTTTAGCGGTATTTTTTCACTTCTGCTTTTCATATAAACTTTTTATTGTTTTTCGGAAAGCAAAAAAAAAAACTTTAACAGCGGAATCAAAAATGCTTAACCGAATGTAGCCTGATTTTGAGTGTAAGTTTGCAGCATTGATAATCGAATGGAAAAATTTTACGTGTTTATATAAAATAAATTTACTCTTAAACATCGCGAAACATGCTGCGTAAGTAAAAAAAATTTCCATTTTTCAGAATTTTTATTTATGTAAAACAACAATATACAATAAAATTTTTCAGCGCCAATTTATAACTACTGTTGGTATATCAAATTTCATTTAATTTTTTTACTACTTTTATGTGCGAGGAACTGTATTTCTGGGCTTGAAATACTTTGAGCAATTAAATCGAAAATCAAATTATTTTTAAATATAATGAACAAATAAAAAAAATCAAAGATTATACTCCGCCAAACAATGGTTTTAACAACAAATGTTCCGTTGGAAATTACTTTGGATTTCAATGTGTAGGCATTTTCATTTTAAACTGTATTACATTCAGAATATTTTCATAATATTTCTTTTCGTAATATAATTTTTCATCTTCATAATAAGGAAATCATTAATTGCCGACTGATGGCACTGTAATCGCTCAGTCGAAAATTTTCCGTTCGATTACCGACGCTGCAAACTTATACTCAAATTCGGGTTACATTCTGTTAAGCGGAATTATATAGCAAAAAAAAAAATGCTGCGTTTAGTCTGTTTAAAATTCGACAATGATGACGCGCTGTTGCCAACATGAAATCATTCGTACGTTCGTCTGACCTTTTTTTTTATTCGTTGAGTAACCGAAATCTTAAATTTAGGCGAAATGGGAGGTCACCTAGTACGTGTTTATAAAATACCAAACTAGATAATAGCACGTTTAATTCGCTTAAAATAACGAGACAATTTTTTGATTTGATGCAGAATTGAAGCAGAATGGATGGCACTACAGTCCAAAACAATATGATGAAGTTAAATGGATGGAGAAAAGCCGGTATAAACTGCGACGTGACCCTTTTCATCGACGGACAGGAATTTCATGCGCATAAAAGCATTCTCGCAGCCTCTATTAAATTCTTCGAGAAGTTATTTACAGATGACTTTGACGAAAAAGGAAAAAACGCCATCACTTTGAAGGATGTTGACCCGGATGGATTTAGATTAATTTTGGACTACATATATACGGGAAAAATTAAAATAGATGACGATAATTTTGCACAAGTTTTATCCGTAGCTTTTTATTATCAAATTGAATGTTTGATGGAAATGTTATTCGACTATGTTAAAAATAATATTAGTACTAATAACGGATTTTATTATTATCATTCAGCAGATTCTATTGGAGTCGAGAAGATAAAACAATTTACAAAAGAATTTATACGAAACGATTTTCTTTCGTGTTCACATTCTGTCGCGTTTCTTGATATAACTTATTCAAGTCTGCTTGAATTTATTGACAGTTCAGTAAAAGAAGAACTAGATAGATTTAAGATTATAATGAACTGGATTCAGTTTGATTTAAATAATCGATCCGACTATTTGTCTGATCTTATTAAACATGTCCGGTTCGCGTATATCAGTAATGACGAAGTAGTTAACGACATTATGGATTACCCGTTGGTAATAAACAATCTGGAAATTATTAAAGCTATACGAGAGCGAAGGAAAATGGAACAAACGGTGAAAATTTACGGCATGAAAGGATCAGATCTAATAAGAGTGGATATATTCAATGCGAAACTAGAAGCAACAAACGTCATAGTAGAGACAGACGTGAATTATGAAGAATTCCAAATTTGTTCTTCTGATGACGCGGTATATGTATCTACCTTCAGATACGGTACGGGCAACAAGTTGTATCGTTTTAAAGATTCTCAATGGACATTTTTAGATAATAGTGTTTATAATCCGAATGTGGCTCATCGAAGTATAGCGTACTCGGAAAAAGATAAAACTATTTACGCGTATAATAAACTTTGTTTGTATTCTTATAATTGTGAATCGAAGAGTTACGTTGTCGATCTTGATATTAGTAGTGACATCAGGAGATCATTAATTGAGATTTGTGGATCAGTAGTTTTCCGAGGTGGTATTCTTTATGCCGTTGTTAGGGGTAAATCTGATTATTATTGTATGTTATATTATATTCCGAGTATGAAATTATTTAAATGTATAGGCAAGGTATCAACATGTTCCTTAAATACGTTCTGTGCCATGTTAGGTGAAGAAATGTTTATCATAAGCGATGGCATAGTACAGATGTACAATGTTCTGAGTGCCAAATGTACAGTATTAGTACAGAATGAAAGAGAAGGTATTTCCTATCATTCGTTGACCGCGTATAAAAACCAACTTTATGCAATTCGAAAAAAATGGGATGTGATTGATGTATTTGATATCTCAAAGGAGAGATGGATCGACCAAATTTATTTAGGATAAATGGTAAAAGTATCTGTAATGTATAATAAAAAATTCAACAATATGTAAACATAAAATAAGCTAAGCGTACGTTGGTACTCATTTTATCGTTATTATGAGGTATCGTTAATTTTTTAAGGTTGTTTATTATTTGTATAGCCGTTATTGATCGATATATAATATAGTTTCAAAGTTTACAAAATATGCACAGTACATGTGCCCTCTAGAATAATTTTGTAATCATTTATAAGTTTTGTAGACTAAATGTGTATTTTTTAAAAATCCTTCGAAATATACAACCGTGGATTACGAGTTTATGATTGCATGATCAGTTTTAAAGTTAATATTTCCATTTCACTTTATTATCTTTTTTAACTAAGTTAAATAATGTTTGAATAAATATTTTTGAACATATATTTGTCCGTTTTTCTTAAATAGTGTAATGCGTACATTATATTAAAATATGGACGTTCCGCTTTTTTGAAAGACAAATTCTTTACTTTAAAATGATTGATGACTTTATTAATTTTCTCGAGAAAAATACTATATATTATTAGTTTAATTAAATAAATTAAATTGATTGAAATATTATTTTAAGCAACAGAGCGAGTATAAATTTATTACATCGGAATTGCAAATATGAAAGTCGTCATAATAGAAGTAATGTAACAATTATGCATTGAAAATTACTCGGAACTATTGTGGTGCAAGTTTGGAAACGAACGTAGAAGCATCTGAAATATTCAGTGAAAATAGCGAAAATCGCAATTGTCTACCACTAACTGAAATTGAAATAGAAAAAATGAAGGTAAGTAAAAATTCAGAAGAGAATGAATTAACGACTCTTGATGTAAGTAAATTATTAGCAATTTGGGAAGACTAGTATTACCGCCGTTTTTGTATAAGCTATTTAGGGAGAGGGTAGTTCGAACAGAGAAATATTTAAGGAAAAAAATAAATCAATTAAGAATATTCGGAAACAAGATTATTTGTGGAAATACTGGAATAACTATGGATCTGGGACGTTTGCAGGTTGTAGACATGTAGGATTCATAAAGCGAAAAGATTATCAGGAAAGAGATTTTGAAAGTAAGTTATGAAAGAAACACATAAAATGGAAAAAATATTTGGAGATGTTATAGCAACAAATATATGGAGCAGATGAAGAGCCATTAATTCATCAGTAGGCGTATGGTATACAGTGGTTGTGTATTTGCAAAAATTTTTATTTATATCGATGTTTATTCAGTTTTTTTCTTTGACTATAGATTGTAATTCTTCTCCTTTTTTAGCATATTCATTGTTCTCAGTCTAGTGTTTTATTATAAATGTTCTTCAATGACTTCGTTGAGATAAAATTTAAAAGTAACTAAGATTAAAATATTTGTGAAAACGCGGAGGAATTATTTATAAAGTTTTTAGGGTGATATGTTCTTATTATATATACCATGTATTCTATATCATTATTTCTATATTGGTTTTGTTTTTATGATTCCTTTATTTATTTTTTTCTAATTTTTTCTGTTTTATTTTTCTTCTTTTATTTCCAATAATTCGTAATTAGTATGGTAGTGTATGGTACATTAATTTTGCGTGTTTTGTTCTTCGTTTTTTGTTATTTTTATTTCTATTTACGCTTTATCTATTTTTTCTTTTATTAATTAATTCTTTTTATTGTCTGTTATTTTAATTGTTCCTTCCGTTTCTTTCCGCCGTCATTACGATTTCCTGGTCGCCTGAAAATTATAGCGTCCTCTCTATTCAATGTAGAGAAGCGATCTTGGTCATGTTGCGAAGAGGAAGGAAGGAAGGTTTATTTGCATTTAGTAACGAGCCAACACGAGTGACTGTCTGATCAAGCATCGAGCATACGCGGTGGAGCAGTATTTTTCATAATAACAACTGACACACGGTTACCAGCGAAATTTCTAACACCCTTGGCGTTTACATGTGAGAAACTTGTGTTTCGTTTATTGGTCAAAAACTTTAGAGAAATTTCTGTAAGAAAAACCAGATATTCTGAAGCAGATTAGGATCGCGCCAAACACTGCCCCCATGCACATGCAGATATCCGGTCAAGGCCGTTATTTTTTTTTTGAAGACACCGTTAATAGCAAGCGATATAAACGGCTGTTGAACGGGTTCGTGTGACTTGAACCGGTATAACGAAGGAAGTCACGACGTACATGGTTCTAACAAGATGGCTCAATAAAACGATGATTTGTTGGAGATGTATGTGTGATTGCCGAATTATTTAGTGCAGCGCGAAAATCCCGCAGCCGTTGCGTTCACGGGATCTCTCAGGCTGCGAATATTGAAGTCGAAAGTGTCTGAAAATAAACCTGCAGGCGTAGAAGAATTGAGAATGAAGATTCGAAGTTCGCGGTTTCTATTCAGGCTATACTGAGTAAAGTTGATGATAATTTTGTTTTACAGCTTTGCAACTGTATTTCGAAAGTGTAGAGCGCCATTTAAGCTATGTTATTTTTACGATCAAGAAGTTGTCGAATTAAATAAATATATTTAAAAAAGTCCCTATGTTTATCTTTAATTTGGTAAAAAAAACTTTGCAGTTTTTGTTGACTATAATTTTTCAAAACCCACACCACTACATTTATCTTATTATATCTTATAATATATGAAAATGAAGCGACTGTGTATTTGTGATCGCAAAACTCAAAAAGTAGTAGATAGATTGACCTGAAATTTTTACACAACGTTGCATTTCTATATAAGAGTGTTTCTATATACTTTTTGTCGCTAAGTTCCTCCAGGAACGGGAAATTTTAAGCGTTTCAAAAAATAATTTAAATGGCGCGATCTATGATTTGCTTTTGGCGTTATAAAGAGGAGTTGCAGAAAAACGTATCGTGACTGTATATGCGGGAGGATGTATAATTGCTTAAGCGTGTGTAAATACTCGTGGAGGAATTTTTGTGGGAAATTTAACAGAAATACTCCTTTTAAACAAATTTGGAATTTGTCAAAACGATTTAAAAATAAGCACACCCAGTCAAGGAATAGGAAAGATGACAGCTGGTTTGAAGGTTTTATTAACATTATTACGCCTGTTTATGTCCCCTTGTCGGACGAAGCGATTAGCCCAAATATTTCTAACACTACGGAAGCATTTCATTTTCTTAATCGCCCTATTATTAGCGAGGTTAATTGTTTTGCCGGTTAATTAATAGGAAAGATTCTCCCCCTGGGCGGGATGGAATTACGTACTCTGTCTTGAATAAATTAAGAGACCGTTCTAAAAATGTATTGGTCCATATATGTATATAACGAACTAGTTCGGGTCGGGATAGTCCTAGAGGACTGGCTACAGTTTTTGGTTATTCCCATACCAAAATCAAATAAATCCCAGTTAGATCCATCGTCATTTAGACCTATCGCCCTGACGTCATGTCTTAGAAAGACCTTTGAGATGGTGATTAAAAACCGGCTCTGTTGGTGGCTTGAAAACAAGGGTGTATTTCCTAGTGGCATTTTTGGTTTTAGACCTGGTCTTAGCACAGAAGCAGCTTGCATTTCTCATTTAATAAATGATGTATACCTATCATATATTGATAAGGAATATTTGCTAGCTACATTCCTGGACGTTAAGGGGGCTTTTGATAATGTGTCGATTCCCGTACTATTCGAATTAATTAATATCAATAGGAGTTCCAGCACAGCTAGCCAAGTATATTTCTAAACTTTTTTCTAACCGAATTTTATTCGTTTTAAATCCGGTGACGCAGAATATCGAGATTAGACATATCTATAAAGGCCTGGCGCAGGGAGCCCAATTCTTTTCAATATTTACATACTTCAGTTATTTAATGTTCAGTTTCCATGCAACTCATCTGTCTTTTCATATGCTGATGACTTTGTGGTTTATAGTAAATCCAGTAGTATTACAAATTGTATAAACCAGAATCAAAAAGCGGTGGAAATGTTTAATGACCTGCTGAGAAGGTTGGGCTAGAAATATCTACCCTCAAATCAACATCCGTCATTTTTACCATGAGAAGGTTTAACGCTCAAGAACATTATAATTGTTGCAAAATCATATATTAAATATTTAGGATTGTATTTGAATTCAAAACTTACCTGGGCAAAGCACATTCATATATTACATAATAATTGTGCTATGATCATAAATTCCGTTAAGTCGGTGTGTAATACAACTTGGGGTGGTGACCCGACAATTTTGTGTTTACTCTATAAATCCTTAATTCGTTCAAAGTTGGATTATGGGTCCATCTTCTATGGGTCGGCTTCTAGAACGAATTTAAATAAAGTGGAGAAGCTTCAAAACTTGATTATGAGACTTATATCTGGTAATGTCCGAACAGCTCCGATACCATGTCTACATGCGGAAACCCAACTTACTCCTTTATTTATTAGGAGGAATGTTTTAGCGGATAGGTTTATAGTGAAATTGTGTAATTAACAATTTTTATATTTACCGTCAATTATTTTTAAAGTTAATACTCAGTGGAGATTTGTTGATTCCAAAAAACCCTTACTGTCAAGTAGAATAGCGTTATATTGTGGGTATAGTCCAGCGCTTATACCGGTATATCCATCGCCTTACTTTACATTTCACTGCGATATAAATCTTTTACAGCTAGATATTAACACGAGTTTGTTTTTTGTTTTTGGGGACCTGAAGGACCAAAACCTTCCGCCTCATATCGTTAATTTGCGATTATCGTGATACGATATAGATGGGGTAGGCGAGAAAATTGGAATTATTTAAATACAAATATGATGGAATAATTTAAAATACGCAAGAGAGAATATTTCTGAAATATATATATATAAAATAGAAATTCCATCAATATAGGTTATTCATAAGCATACCGCTGATCATCTGACGGCGTATCTAAAATGAAAAGGGGATTTCGCAAAAATGACTGTGTAAGATGATAAGAGACGGATGAATAGAGCGGAATCTGTTCGATCTCGGCGTACGGAAATTACTTTAATTATGCTAGCGGCTGTGTGAATCCGCTTTACGCGCAAACGTGTCCTCGTACGTACCTGCATTTTCTAGTCAGTTGTTTTAGTTATTTTATATAGTTATAATCGCGTTATATCGAAAGACATCATTCTAGTCACTACAAAAGCATATTGCTTTAAGAAGGAGGCGCAATAATCGAAGAAAATAAGAAAAAAAAAAGAATAAGGAACAGCTTCGAAATTGTGTAGCCGGAGATCAAAAACTTCGAAGACCGAGGGTGGACGAAAGCGCTCGAAAGTCATCAGTGCCTATACGGTAGCTACTGGAGGAGCTAAGAAGCCCAGCCTTCGCAGTCACTAGTCAACCAGACGGATAGATCGCAGTCAAGGAAAATACAGGCCAGATTTATATATTCATATTTTATATTATTTCATTGTTGTTGTTTAAAAATTTGTGAGTTCTGCGATTGATTAAGTATATGTGTATGGTATATGTATTTTAATGAGTTGGATTGATTTGTGTTAATTTTTTATATATGCAGCTGCATCTCCCAATCGTTTAGTGTCTCGGTGTTGTAAAATATAGAAAAATTTTGTGTACGAAGTGTTGGATTATTGCTTGTGTGAGTGTGCAAAGTAATTTCCGGCAGACCGAGTAAAATATTAAAGACAGAGATAAAAGTAATAAAAAGTATAAATTAACTGCATTTAAAAAAAAGAAATATATATATTTTATCACAGAACTGGTTACCTCTGGTGACCGGTAACGTGATAAATTGGCGACCACGACGCGGGATTCACTAATTGTAATAAATTTTAGTTTTATTACAATTAGTGGAGCGGACAATAATGGCAGAGAGACGGGTTTTGAGAAGTGAGTTCAGGAGAACTTCCTTGGGAAGTACTCCTAACAGAGGAGAAGGTGTCACGACACGAGGAGTGAACGTAGAGGCGGAAAATGTGATAGAAGATTCAGGTGTAGAATTAATGAATTCGACAATGAGGGAAGAAAAAGAAGAATCACAAAAAGGTAAAGAGGAAAATGTTAGTAATGTTATGGTAGTTCAATTAATACAACAATTAAGTAAAGATATAAATACTAAATTTGATGAACAAAATAAAAAATTTAGTAATGATATGAATAGTAAATTTGATGAACAAAATAAAAAATTTAGTAATGATATGAATAGTAAATTTGATGAACAAAATAAAAAATTTAGTAATGATATGAATAGTAAATTTGATGAACAAAATAAAAAATTTAGTAATGATATGAATAGTAAATTTGATGAACAAAATAAAAAATTTAGTAATGATATGAATAGTAAATTTGATGAACAAAATAAAGAAATTAGCCACAAATTTGATGAACAAAAAGAAACATTTAGTAAACAAGTAAAAAATATAGAATTGCAGCATAAGGCCTTTAGAGATGATATTAATGAATTGAAAAATGAATTTAAAAACTTACATAAAGATTTAAATGAAAAGTTTAAAGTACAAAGTGCAGATGTAGAGAAGAAATTGGAAAATAGTCTAAGTAAAATCACAAAAAACATGGAAGAACAACTTAAAAATAAAGCACGAAATCTGGAAAATGATATTAATAAAGTACATAGTCAAGTAGCAACATTAAATACAGATTTAAATGAGCAAAAAGAAAATATTTCGAAGATAAATAATAATTTAGTACAGCAAAATAAAACTTTAGTTACACTTGAAACGAAATTTAATTGTCAGGTTAATGAGGTAGATCGAAGTGTGGAAGATCAAATAAAGAACAAGGTAACGACGGTAAGAGATGAATTAACACAAGAAGTAGAAAGAAAAGTTCGAACAGAAGTAGAATCGATAAGAGAAGAGTTATATAGGAAGGATTCCGAAATTGTAAATTTAAGGAGAAATCTCGAGCAACAGAAGGTGATTAGTGTTTTGCCAGCGAGGTATGCATTTAATGTAGAAGAAAACATACGGGTGTTTAGGGGAAAGAATTCTACAACACACATAAAGGAGTTTATAGCCGATTTGGAAGGACTATTCAATAGGCATAGTTTTAGTGATAAAGAAAAAGTAGATATGGCCATAAAAAAGTTAGACACGTCCGAACAGCCGTGGGCGAAGAGTATTCTAGGGAGTAACGTTGAATGGGAAAAAGCTAAAGAAAAATTAATTAATCGATATTGGGATCAGGAAACGCAACAAAAGCTGATCGCAAGGTTCTACTCAGATGAAAACGTTTGCAAGGAGGGTTGGAATTATGAAAATTACATTATTAAATGGATAAATGAATTAGAATATTTGGATAAGCCTATACCTGAAAAAGAGTTCGTGAATACAATTAAATATAAACTACCGAAAGAAATAAGATTAGTGATTAAATGTGACAAAATTGATACGAAAGAGAAATTGATTGAATGTGTGCATGAGTGGGGTAGGTTTGAGGATGAAAAAATACGTAGTGTAACAAAGATGGAAAATGGTAAGAGGAGAATAAATGTTATTGAACGGTGTGAGATAAATTACGCAGATAAAGAACAGGAGTTTATTCCAAAATTGGAGGGCATAGAGATGATAGGGGATAGCCAGATGGTCAGATTTAGCAATAAGTATTGTGGGCTGCGACCGACGAAGACAAGTCAAGGAAGTAACAGGATAGGGTTATGTATTTCGGGGATTACTACGAGAGCTTTAGGTAATATGATTAGAGGGGTGAATAGAAAGATCAGTGATAGAGTGGTGATATTAGTCGGGTGTAATGACATTGATAAATTTTATAACATTAATGAGGTGAAACAGAATTATAAAGAATTGGTAGAAATTGTAAAGTCAAAAGGGGCGAAAAAAGTAGTTTTAGTCACAGTTCCGGCGAGAATGCGGTATAAGACCCGAGAAGGAAAGGATCGATGCGAAGATCTGAATGAGTATATACGCTCGCTCGCAGAAGAAAATGTATCGGTTATCGATTTATATCGGATGACAATGAACAGGTATGGTTGCAAAGCAGAGTTGTTTGAACAGCAGTTCTTTAGGGGTAATTTTGATGGTATCCATCTAAATGTGGATGGTCTAGAATTATTGAAAGACCAGATAAAAGAAAATTTTCAATAGGCCGACGCGAAGGGTCGCGGGAGGCGAGAAATGGTTGTAGAATAATCTGCTCTGTGGAAGAAGATTTGTTAAAAGAAGAGAATGGGGAAACAGGGGATTCATTAAATATAAAATTGCCAATGATTGAGGTATTAATACAAGAGAAATTATATATTGCGTTATTGGATACAGGATCACAGGTCACAGCGATCTCGCAGAAAATATGGGAAAATATAAAAAAAAATAAAGAAGCAAATGCAATTCCCCGGTTGCCGGTGACAAATGTAACCGTTATTGGAGCGTACAAGAAATCACCGAAACAAATTAAATTACAAGTGCAATTACCTATTAGGATAAATAATATCATAATACCAACGGCATTTTTAGTAATTCCGGGACTAAATTTAGACATGATCCTGGGATGTGATTTTTTCAATAATTCTCTAGCCGAAATAAATTTTATAAGTAAGACGATAAAATTGGGACACGGAGATGGTCATAATGGAGAAGTAAGAAGAGAGACGGTGATTAAATTTACTGAGAAAATAGGCAGTTTGGGCCTGAATGTTGTCCAGCAAATAAAAGAAAATAACACACATTTGGTAGAGCTGAGTGAGTTAACAAACATAGAGGTGGAAGATCCGAAGAAACATAAAGAGATTGAGTTATCGTTAAAAAATTGTATATTGTCGGATGACATGAGAACTAGGATAAGAGGTGTACTATTGAAACATAATAAAGTTTTTAGTGATAGACCTGGAAGATGCAATCAATATGAATATAAAAATTAATACAATCCCGCATGAGGTGTTTCAATGTAATAGAATGTATCCAATACCGGTAAGCAAGAGAGCAATGGTCCGAGAGGAAATTAAGAAAATGTTAGATGAAGGGATAATAACTAGTTCTACATCTCCATATAGTAGTCCTTTAGTAGCCGTTATAAAGAAAAGTGGGGAGGTAAGATTGTGTTTAGATTCTCGGGAGATAAACAAAGTTATTCAAATAGATAATGAGAAGCCCTTACCCATTGAAGAGTTATTATATAAATACGATCAGTTTAAATACATCAGCTCCGTAGATTTAGTCGCTAGTTTTCTACAAGTTCCGCTGGAGAAAAGTTCTAGGAAATATACCGCATTCACATTTGAAGGAAAAAATTATGAATTTGCGGTGGTACCGTTTGGATTATCTGTTAGTACAGCCTCTTTTATAAAAGCCCTGTCGGTGGTGCTAGGAAACGAATGTGAAGAGTTTATTATTAATTATGTGGATGATGTTTGTATAATATCAAAAACAGAAGAAGAACATTTGAGGCACATAGACATTGTATTAAGAAGATTAGAGCAAGCTAATATGACGATAAATATAAGAAAGTCAGAGTTTGGGGTAAGTCAAGTTAGTTTCTTGGGTTATACGTTAAGTGAAAAAGGGATCTCAATGCAAAAAGAAAAAGTGGAAACAATCAGGTCATTTAAGGCACCGAAAAATAAAAAAGAAGTGCAGAGCTTCTTAGGGTTATGCAATTTTTATAGGCGGTTTATTCAAAAATTCGCACACTTAACGGAACCGATTTCGAGGTTACAAAGAAATGAAGTAGCATTTCAGTGGGGAACAGAACAACAAGAGGCGTTCGAGGCATTTAAATTAAGATTTTCGGAAGAATTGTACCTGCAAACTCCTAATTATGAAAGAACATTTTACGTAAGAACCGATGCATCGGATATGGGAATAGGGGGTGAATTATATCAGTTAGAAGGAGAATTTCCCCGTCCGATCATGTTTGTTAGTCGTTTATTGACGAAGTACGAAAAAAAACTATTGTTGCACCGAAAAAGAACTTCTAGCGATTGTGTATGCCTGTCAAAAATTTAGAATTTTCATTGAAGGTCATAAAACAGTTTTGAGAACAGATCATCAGAGTTTGAGGTTTTTAAGGGAAAGTAGATGGAAATCACAAAGACTTATTCGTTGGATGTTGTATTTACAGGGATTTGAGTTACAGTTTGACTATATAAAAGGAAGAGATAATGTGGTGGCAGATAGCTTGTCTAGATTCTTGACGTGTGAAGAAGAGGAAAGGACACAGAAAATATTAGTAGGGGTTTTGAAAAGGAATTTAGATACTGTTTCAGAGATTATCGATCGGACTAAAATAGAGCAGCAGAAGGATAAATCATGGGCCATCGTGATAGCTCGATTAAAACAGGATAGGAAGTTACGATTATTTTATACATATCAACAAAATATTTTGTTTTTAGATAACAGTGGGAGTAAATTGCATTGGAAAATCTGCATCCCGGAGAACATGATTACGGAGGTTATCTGGTTATACCATAAACAGTATGCCCATGTTGGCATTAACAAAACTATTCATATTTTACGCAAAGAATGCTATTTTAATAAAATGAGTGTGTTAGTTAGAAAAGAGTTGAATAAGTGTGAGTTGTGTAAGAGAGTGAAGTATAATTACAGTGGACATAAACCTATATATAAAGCTCATAAGGTGCAAAGTCCATTGGATGTAGTCTCGATAGATATACTGGGACCGCTTCCCGTGTCGAAGGGGAAGGATAAGCTGTTGGTCGTATACGATATTTTCTCAAAATTTGTTAAGTTGTACCCAGTAAAGAAATTGTCAAGTAGAATTGTAATTGCAAAGATGAAAAGTTTTATTAGTACATATGGGAAAATGAAAGTTATAATATCAGATAACGCCACAATATTCAGAAGTGGGTTGTGGACTGAGCATTTTAAAAATGAAAATATAGAATTGAGACGCATACCCCCGTATTTTCCTCAAGGGAATCCAGTTGAAAGATGTAATCTCGAGATAGCAAAGTACTTAAAAGTGTTCAACAGGTATAAACAAAAGGATTGGTGTTATCATGTAGATAAAGTAGAGAGAATTATAAATAGCATACCGCACAGTGTAACTGGAGAGCCTCCAATAACGGTTCTGACAGGAAAAGAGAATCCAGGGTTACTACGTGAACGAGTAGAGTATCCGGAGAAATTGATAATAAATCATAGGAGGTTAATTGAAACGGTCCGGGAAAGAATAGAATACGTTGGAAAGAGAAACATAGAAAAAATAAATAATCGAATGCTAGAATTAAGTGTTGGTGATCCAGTATATATCCGGAATCATACACTATCTGATAAAGCCAAGAACAAATCAAAAAAGTTAAGTGACGTTTATAAAGGGCCATTTAAGATCGGTAAGAAAATAGGAACTAACACATATGAGATAGTAGATCAGAATAATCAAAGTCTCGGAATACAAAATGTAAAGAATTTGAAAAAAGGGTAATGTTGAAAGTGAACGAGAGTCGAATTAGTTGACTTGGAGAACGGAAGATTTAAAGTAAGAGAATAATAAATAAATCTTTAGGATTATGAAAACAGTTAATATTACCTATTTATGCGAATGATATTTAGTTACCTGCTGTTGTACCTAAAATATTCGATTAAAATGTATATATGGCATGTAAATAAGTTGTGGTAATAAAACGTGCGCGTATCGGTTTTTATATATAAAAAAAAAAAAAAAAAAAAAAAAAAAAAAATGTTTATAGATTATTTTAAATAAGTTGTTACGGCAACAAAATGTGCGTAAAATTAATAAAAAATTATGTAATATGATTGGTAGGAAATAATTTGAGTAGCAATGTGTGATTCGCAGTCTATTGGATGAGTAAATGAGAGTGTAAGAAGAATATCAGATGGGGCGTATCGGTTAAAAAGGGTAGTATGTAATTTGCAGTGGTACTGAGTGTGGTAAGCTAATCAGATCATTAGATCTGGTGGAGGAGTGTTCATTAACAACATTGATGCCGGTGCGTAATTCTTCGTGTGCGTGTGACATCAGTGTCTCCGAAAAATAGTGGCGATTAGAATTCGTCAGATCAATTGTCGCTTATCAGCTAAATCTCGCGTCGAATCGGAACGCGATTATTCACAGCGTCTCTACAATATAATGTGTTATCTCCGCCTTATGATTTGAAAAAGAATATAAACAATTTATCATTTTGTTCAAACTTTACCAAAAAGGATCCTTGCTGTATTAAGATGATTTTCTTTTAAATGTTACGATGTAAGCATGAAATTATCATTAAAATTCAAAAGAAAAAATTTTTTTTTTGGAAAAAAAAAAAAAATTTTTTTTTTTAGAACGCAGTGATATATCGTGATACGATATAGATGGGGTAGGCGAGAAAATTGGAATTATTTAAATACAAATATGATGGAATAATTTAAAATACGCAAGAGAGAATATTTCTGAAATATATATATATAAAATAGAAATTCCATCAATATAGGTTATTCATAAGCATACCGCTGATCATCTGACGGCGTATCTAAAATGAAAAGGGGATTTCGCAAAAATGACTGTGTAAGATGATAAGAGACGGATGAATAGAGCGGAATCTGTTCGATCTCGGCGTACGGAAATTACTTTAATTATGCTAGCGGCTGTGTGAATCCGCTTTACGCGCAAACGTGTCCTCGTACGTACCTGCATTTTTTAGTCAGTTGTTTTAGTTATTTTATATAGTTATAATCGCGTTATATCGAAAGACATCATTCTAGTCACTACAAAAGCATATTGCTTTAAGAAGGAGGCGCAATAATCGAAGAAAATAAGAAAAAAAAAAGAATAAGGAACAGCTTCGAAATTGTGTAGCCGGAGATCAAAAACTTCGAAGACCGAGGGTGGACGAAAGCGCTCGAAAGTCATCAGTGCCTATACGGTAGCTACTGGAGGAGCTAAGAAGCCCAGCCTTCGCAGTCACTAGTCAACCAGACGGATAGATCGCAGTCAAGGAAAATACAGGCCAGATTTATATATTCATATTTTATATTATTTCATTGTTGTTGTTTAAAAATTTGTGAGTTCTGCGATTGATTAAGTATATGTGTATGGTATATGTATTTTAATGAGTTGGATTGATTTGTGTTAATTTTTTATATATGCAGCTGCATCTCCCAATCGTTTAGTGTCTCGGTGTTGTAAAATATAGAAAAATTTTGTGTACGAAGTGTTGGATTATTGCTTGTGTGAGTGTGCAAAGTAATTTCCGGCAGACCGAGTAAAATATTAAAGACAGAGATAAAAGTAATAAAAAGTATAAATTAACTGCATTTAAAAAAAAGAAATATATATATTTTATCACAGAACTGGTTACCTCTGGTGACCGGTAACGTGATACGATTTAATTACCTAATCAATAATCATTATCACGATTCGCTTAACATTTTTACTGACGGTTCTAAAATCGAAGAACGTGGTAGCGCAGTAGGTGCAGCTTTTTTTATCAAAGGAATAACCTTACAGAAGTTTAAGCTGCCGCCTAAGGCGACGGTCTACACTGCTGAACTATTGGCTATAGATAAGGCTCTTGATGTCGACAAAAGATACATCTAATTATCAGTGACGGCCTAAGTTCACTTTCTGCGATAAAATGTGATACACTTAACTACAAACTTCACCCGTTGGTATATGAAATAAGAAATAAATGTCATAAGATAATTAATAAAGGAATGAATTTAAAATTTTGTTGGATCCCGAGTCATTGTGGAATAGAAGAAAATGATAGTGTCGATCTGTTTGCCAAAGAAGCTGCTTCTGAAGGTGTCCCATGTCCTTTTATCCCTTCTACTGATTTATTCCGGAACTTTAAAAGAGACAATCGACAACATTGGATAAATATAAAGAACAACTCAAACTTACGTTAGGTTCTACAATACAATCCAACCAACTATCCCGTCAAGACCATGGTATATTCAGGTGCCACTAACTATACCTGAAAGACTTATTAGGAAATTTGTTACTTTGATCTGTCGTCTGCGTATGAGACATACGCGAGTTTCACAGAACTTTCAAAGTCAAACGTCAAATTTGATTTGCAGCAATCACGAGATGATTAGTTACTCGGATGGCATCAATCATCTGTTATTTTCTTGTAAATTATTTGATAGACACAGGGATATATTTTATAGACACTTAATTTTCCTGTCAGTTTTTCCTCCGTATAATATTCAGTATTTGCTTTGTTGTGAGGACCAGGCTTTGGTTGCCTTATTCAGGTTCATAACTGATTGCAACATTGTGGTTTAGATAACAGTTGTTTGAAGTTGTTTATTTTTCCTAGAAAGAAGAAGAGAAGTTGAAAAAAAGAAGTCTCATTGGGCATTGTGGGCACTGCTCAGCAGTTGCGGACATATTGTACAATGATGACTTATTTTGTTTTCTTGTTTTGTCTTCTTTTTTTTCCTGTTTCTTTTTTTTTTCTTCCTTTTTGTTATTGATTAATTTCATTGAGCATTGTGGGCACTGCTATGCAGTTGCGGCCATATTGTAGAATGACAACCTATTTTAATTTCCTATTCTGTCTTTTCCTTTTTGTTATTGGTTAATTTCATTGAGCATTGTGGGCACTACTCTGTAGTTGTGGCCATACTGTTAATGGAAATTCCATTCCATGCTTGCTATTCTTTAATTTTCCGTTAATGGTCATTCCTTATACCTTCTCATAGTGTAGCTTGCTGGCCAAATGAACGGTAAAGGGTGAATGCAGGTGCGGTGTGGGTACGGTACTGCTGTCTACGTCAACGAGAGAATACTAAGTCGGTCCAATAAACAACAAAGAAAATTCTCGTAAAAAGTTGCTTCCCTTTATAAAACTTCGCCCCCCTCTCCAGTCTGTGTTATCTTTGCTGTTCAGTCAACGGATTTATAACTCATTAGTAGGGCAATGATCAGTGAACATAGGCAAGTTGGCAAATGAACTTCTGTGAAACAACTGGCTATACTGGATAATAATAATTTTTCAGAAATTCTGCAATCGATTTCTAATGAAATCTTTAAAAAATATGTTAATAAGCTGATTGTAGAGGAATGTCAGAGACGGTGGGAGTGAAGCATTACTGGCAAGAAAACTTACAAATTCCTGTCAGATGTTTCTCTAAGCTTAAAAATCAAAAATATGAAAATAAATTTCTATAATGCTCCGGTGCGGTCAGGGCGCGGTAAATTCCGGTCTTATTTATTTAGGTTCAGGATTTCCGATGCCCCAGAATATGCACTGTGCTCAACTAACTCAATTGATGATCTGAATCACTTTGTGTTCGAATGTTTCATATTGATCGGTTTAAAAGTGCTTTTGTCTTAGCCAAGAAAAACCATATATAACTTTTCTCGAGTATTCCGAAAGAGCAATGCGACTAAAGTTTACATTTTCTAACCTAAGAATCTGTCGATAATCTAAATCAACCGCGAAACCATATGAACTTATCTGCCATGAGCGGCGTAGTCTCATTGTATCATATAGTCTCGTAAGATGATATTATAATTTTAATTTGTTATCATATTACTTTTCACACTTCTTACTATATTATTTAATAACATCATTAATATAAGTAAATGTAAACAGGTTTTCTATTAAACATATGCATAAAAACCTTACATATACTATTGCCGTCATACGATACTGGCTGCAATACCCGGCGTTGCCCGGGTCAGGATATTATAAAGCACGGCTTAATTTCATGAGGACCAGTCCTATACATATATTTTATATTACACATACATTTTTACCTATTTTTATATACAGTTGCTTTTTTTAATTTCTTCTCATAACACTTGCTTGTACAATGTGTTTACAGTTTTATTGTTCGGACTATAAATTAATAAATTTTGAGGTAATCCAACTCGTGTGCAAGGGATATATAATTGGCCGTGTGAAAAATATGATTCCGTTAAGTTAATGCCATAATATCGGACGGAAAATGAGACGGTGATAGAACAATACTTTCGATGAGTTTCGTTAGTAATTAACCGATTTTGGAATCCTACCGACTGCGCCAGAAAATGATGTTGTATTCTCCTCGAAGGCAGGCAACTAACATCGACTAGATTAACAACTAAAATAAAACCACTTCTCGATTCGAATAAATTTTTAATTCAATTATTAATTTAAATGAGAACCGCGATATTTCGGAGTCTCTACGATAGAGAATTTCTCCCCCTCGAAAAAAGAGGGAGTTACTCGACGTTTACTGAGACGGATCGAAATATAATAATTATTTCTACCGGAGTTTAACGATCTGTCTTCTTCAGAAGACAGCCTCGAGACCGTTTCGGAAGTATCCTATCATAAGGCCTGAAGAAGACTGACTTTCGGAAAAAAGGATGAGTTCGTCTTATGGGGAGAACTTTGATGTTATCACGACGGAATGAATAAAGTTCAGCCAAGATAAAGATAAATATCGAAAATGGTGTAGGCAAAAGAAAAAGAGAAGGAAATCGTAAAGTAATAAGTGTGTCCCCTTAATAACTAGCAAGAAAACGGAACGAATTACGAAATAATAAAAGAAAATTAGGCCTAAAAATAAGTAGCACTAGACAATTAAATAACTTATCGACGGACATAAGAAGAGGATTTTAAGACATAGGCAACGGTCGTCGAACGAGGGCTATCGCTACGAAGTTACGTAAATGTCGACAGAAACCGGATAAATTGAGATTAATAAAAGAAATTAGTTTCGGTTTTAGAGTAATTAACTAAATAGAAGGCTGGACAATAAAGGTAAAATTGTCGGATCCGATGGAAACAATAGTGGAGCGAAATTATATGAATTCCGTTTGGATATTGCTCAACACGACATATATAAAAATATAATGATAATAATAGTAACAATAAATAATGATAACGTAATATTAATAATAAAATATAGCTAAGAAAACAACAGTATATATTAGTGTGAAATTAAAACCAGAAAGTTTTTAGGAAATCAAGAAAATCCGGAAAAACCGATTCAATCGTTCTCTTAAAAATTCATCAAACAGGATGATGACAATCGATGCCTTCTGAAGTAGAAAATAAACGGGGGGGGGGCGTTTTATTGAAGCTTGATTGATTGGAAATGAATTGGGAGCAGGATAAACTGGCTGACCGATCGAATGGTAGTTCACCGAAGACGAACAACTTGAAAACCCGAAAACCTTTTCAAACTACCTGTTGCTTTGTTCTACCTCCGTCGTGTAAGTGTAATCCATTTAATGAGATACATTGAACCTCAAACTTCCTTCTACGTCTGTTTAAATTTGGCGATCGTCGAACAACTTTTTGCATTAAATACAAAAGCAAAAAAAACAAAAAAAGCACCATATGTATATAACCGAGACTTAATAGTTCACAGCATTATAATAAATGCGTCAATTGAAAATAAACTGGCATTTCTTGCAGTAGAATTTTTAGGACCCCAGGCGCGAATAATATGCAGAATGTTAATGCAACGATTTGGAAAACATAAATGAAAGACAAAAAAAATATCGTTTAAAGGATACATTTGAAATTTTGCGCATAAATCGCTTATAAAACGATTTCCGAAAAAGTGTATAAACGACTTTTAAGGATGGTAAAATCGCAAAAAAAAAAAAGAAAAGTTGAGTCAAGCACGATGTTTCATGCTCTGAGGATTTCGTATATTAAGTTAAACGTAACAATAACTCAGATTTACATAATACTTTAGTCAAAACAAAGAAATCAGATTTTTCATGATGCAAAGAGGAAGATACACATCATCTTATATACTTTTTTGAACTTTTCGCCAATTCTGAAAGTTTCGTTATGGAAATGAAATACAATTTTGTACCCGACAAAGCCCGGAAAAAATAATATTTTTTTCAAAACTTTCGAGCTTTCGACGCCCTGAAGGTCTTAATATAAAGTTGTAAGCTCGCCTATAATTTTCCTCTAGAGCGGTCATTTGTGCATAAGTTTGAGATAGGCATTGGTTTTCTCTACTTTTTTACTGGAGCTGTTGTGTACATGAACATAATTTTGTTGTTGTTGTTTTCGGGCCCAAAGATATATATAGTCCATATAATTTTTTAACTGTAATTTTTTACTTTTATGAAAGAGTTTCTGCGTTTTGTTTTATATTTTGAATTTCACTTTTATAAGATTATCTAGTCATGAGTTATGAATCTTTTAAAGATGATTTTTTAGGTAATTTGAAATTCCATATTGTGTATTTTTGACGGTTTTTTGGCGTCCAGAGTGATCGGTTAGCTTGTAGTCGTAGATTCTTTTAATGATAATTTTAATTAGAATTTATGATCCAATTTTGAAGTTTACAAGTCAGTTCGATCGTGAGTTATCGATATTTATTTGATATTTTTGTCGTTTCTGAACCATCTTATTATCATTCCGTACATTATATGTGTAGTAAAGTACGGAATCCTAATAAGAATAGTTGCGAAAAGGTGGTGCGAGTGTAAATGTGCGCGCGCCTGAAATCCTGTTGTCGGTCGGGGGTAGCCAATCATCATCATCGCAGGAAGAAACGTGTACCTGATTGGGTGAATTCCAAACGCGATCGTCGGAAAGGGGAGAAGATATGGTAAAGGATCTCGGAAAGATTTTTGTAACAAAGTCATTCTTCGTTTATATTCGAAAGAAGTAATTCGTCTGTTTTTAGTAATTTGCTTGTTTTTTTTTTCTTTTGCCTTGCTCGCGGATAATTGACCATTTGGAGATAAGTCGACCTTTGCACAAGTTATAGTTTGGATACAGGAAATCATTTCAGTCGGAGTCGGAGAATAACAAGCTTTTATATCGCGGTCGTTAAAATGTCTTTGTTAGTAAAAGTGTTGTTCGCGGTTATCGCTTAAATTTAACTAATAAATGAAAAAAAGCATCCCTTCCACTACCGAGATCATCGACATCGCCGTAGCAACGAATTCCACCGAATCCTGCCGACAACAGTGGTACGTACACTTGTTTATTTACGTTGTTTATAATTATTCATTGGTTCGTATTATTTGCTGTTGTGTTTTTATAGCGGTCGACTGGTATTCAAATAATATTATTTTTATTATCCTTTGTGCGTAACAAAAATGAAGTAACTGTTAATATTACAATGGTTTTATTTTACAATTTTTACTCATATTTGTAGACAAGTGAGAGCGCAAAGGCGAAACAAATTATCTGAACAATGTAAAGGCTGTATCAATAAAACAGTTTTTAAAGAATGCAATTTTTTTTGTATAACAATTTTAGTTTTATGTAACGTGATTTACTAAAACTAGTAGCCAGATATGACTGGTTGTATTTTTATTTTCGCTTTCTATTAGTTTTTTTTTGTACCTGAACCCCCCTATAAGTTTGCAACAAAATAGTAAGGAACAAATTTAATCCTAAATTTATATTTGCAAACTCGTCTGTAGGTGTCCAGATCTATCTAGATACCGATGTTTATAAAAGTATATATTGCCGTTTTTGAGACCGTGGCATTACAAGATTTGAAAGAATGCAAACAAGAAGGTTTTGTTAGATGAAAGCCTTTAAAAAAGAAATGCATAAAAAAGGAAAGATTTTTTAATTGCTCTATCGTAACATATTTTTATTTGTTGAACATTTTTTATCAAAGAATTATTCTCTTTTTTTTCTTTTTTGTTCCAACAGTGATTTACCCTTTTGTTTTTCAAACCCCCATTTAATTCCTTTCAATATTTATTAACTAGGATGTCATTCTTTACGCGCCATGGATAGTATGTGAAATAGGCGTTGTGATAAACTGTTATGAAAAACTACTTTGAAATAAATTGCTTAATATATTTTTGTAAAAATTACGTGAATTGAAATCTATTGTACTCTTATAAATCTGTAATAAAATGGTTCAGAAGCGACGAATGTATAAAATAAAAATCAATAACTCGCGAAAAGTTTGATATATTAACTTGAAAATTAGATCACAAATTACAATTAAAATTCTTCTTAAGGCGATCTATAACTTCAAACTAGCTACTTTAGGGCGACAAAGACCCTATAAAAACCGTCAAGAATATTGAGCTTGGAATTTAAATCAGCCTCTAAAATCATCATCAAGAAATCCATAACTCATTATAACCGTTTTAAATGCGAAGCTCAAAATATAAAACAGAACGCAGCAGCTCTTTCATCGAAAGAAATAATTACGGTTAAAAATGTTTCAAGCCCCTCTTTTAGGCCAAATACAGCAAAAAAAGAAGATGTTCATGCAAGTAACAGTTCGAGTAAAACGGTTGAGCAAAACGAAAACGTATCTGAAACATTTTTATAAAGGACTGCTTTACAGGAAAACTATAGTTGAGCATACAATTTTATGTTTAGGCCTTGAAAGTTTTGAAAAAATTATTCTTTTCCGCGCATGTGATGCATTGATGGAAAAATCCGGATTTATTAAGAATGAAGCCGTATTTCGATTATCTAACGAAACTTTCGAGATTTGGCGAAAAGTTAAAAGCAGAGCCAGAAAACTTACGTGTAGCTCTTCTTTCGCCTTTAAAAATTCTGAATCAATTTAAAAATATGCGCATCTTCGTACAGTTCTTAAGTTTGGAGCATTCGAGTTTTCAACTTTCAAATTACCAAGGCACCAAAGGCTCGAAATTTTTCTGAAAATATGATTTTTTCACAGCATATGATGTATCGGTGGATTGATTGTTTTTTGAACTTTAGTTCATATCCTTAACGAAATTTTTGTAGTTGACGAAAAATTCAAAAAAGTGCGAAAGATGACGTGTCTATCCGTCTTTGCGTTGCGAAAAATCAGATTTCTTGGTTTTGAATTTAATATTATGTTAATGTGAATTATGGTATCTTCAACTTAGCATACGAAATCCTCAGCGTACATCATGCTTGACTGTACCTGTTTATTATTAACTTTATGTTCTCAATAATTATTATTATTATTATTATTATTATTATTATTCGTTATTATTATTATTAAGCGATCTCCAAATGATATTCGTATCATTCCTTCTGTTCGTTACCGATCCGGACGATTTTATCTTTATTTTTCATTTCGTTATGAATCGTAACGTTGTCCACTGTTCGGCTATTTACTGTTGTCAAAGTCCAGTTTCCTTTCGTGATTTTTGTTTACCGCGTTTCCGTTTAGTTAGTTTGTGATCACAATAATATTCCTCGGACAAGAGCCGTTGCTGACATCCTGAATGCTTTCCGGTTTATCGTAAAATCATTTATATAACGTATCTATTATTATTATAATTCTATCCGTTTATCCGATTCTTTGGTTATCATTGCCATTTGGCATCATTTTTATCACGCCTTTAGCTTAAACGACCTCCTTTGATATATTCTTCCGGAACTTGTAGAGGAATCTGTATATCTGTATTTTTCTTTTCTGAATCCGTTCCAGTTTGGCGGTCTCCAAGATTCAGCTCAGATCGTGCTTCTAGCCTGGAACTCGTGTCTCTCCGACTCTTAATCATTTCGATCTTTGAAGACTTTTTCTGGCGTCGTTCGGCAGTGTGAAGTTGTAATTTTAGCCGAGTAATAAGCTCGCTAATTTTCGTCTCGTAGAACGTTATTTCTCGTATTTCATAATAAAATAGATTACGGCCCGTTTTCCGGTTCGTTTTAGTGACAAAGAAAAATTAAATTGATTAGTCCTAATTTGTCACTTTAATTCGTCTCCGTTCGATTGAGAATAGAGGAAATAATAGTTATCTTATATTAAAGTAGAATTAAGTGTATTATAATTTAACTATTATTAGTCTTCCTGGTTATCAAGGCCGTGTCCATGGCGGGGGTTAAACACCCCCCCATGAGAACTGAAATAGTTCATTATGAATACCCAAAAATCTGAAAAAAATCACAAATTTAAAATAAATATTGATGATTTTTTAGGGTGTTCTTACCTACCTTTAAAAGAAAAAAGGAAAAATATGCTCCATATTTTTGGGTACTTCATTAATATCTTAAGGAAAATTTTTTTATTACGAGTATAATTAATAACATATGTAATTTTTATTAATGTTCATATACGGGGTAATTCATTTATGTGTATTATTAATATATAAATTAAAATGATGGAAATCATTAATAGTACGAATATTAGTAATAACTGTATCATTAGTTATATAATAAATATGCGAAGAAAATTTTCACCCCCCCCTCTCCTTTCCAAAATTCTGGGCACGAGTCTGCTGGTTATATGGTTAATAGTATATTTCTGCCTTCTTTTGTAATTAAGCATATGAATCTTAATTGACTCCGGCAGTAAATTGAAATACATTGAACCCATGTAGAAAGCTTGGTTTCTTACATGCAGTTTATTAACTTTGGGGGAACTTGGCTTTCTCTATGCACGATGCTCTCGTACTTATTGATTTAGTTGAAATATTAAATTTCGCTTTGTTTTTGCACACAAAGCTCGATAACTGAACTTGATATAGTTGAGTAATTTATCACTTTTGCTATTATTAATACGTAATATGTTGCGAAGAATTATTATCTATAAAGACTGTAGCGATTTCAAATACCTTGAAGCTGCTTTACCCCAGTTTATAATTCCATAGAATATGACTTGGTTGGTATAATGAATGATATCATTTTTGTAATTGATAGTCGGAGAAAAATTGTTTTGAATAATAAAAACGATAATTTAGTTTTCTTGACATTGTTAAAAGGTACGAAAGATGTCCGTACCAGGTTAGTGTGTGATCTAAATAAGTAGTTAACTATTTAATTTCATCTACTCTTTTTATTGGTTCATTTTGGAATAATTCTTTGAAATCGTCTCAGCAAATCTGTTGTTGATAAGTGTGTTAAACGGATATTATATCGGTTGTGTTGAGAATTAAGCGATTTTTATGAATCTATTCATCTATTTTTTTTTTTGTTATACCTTCTTGAAATAGACTTTGTAGAATTTCGGGAAAACAAGAATGAACAACTAACCCTGTATCATCAGCGTGGCAATAGATTTTCCCCGAGATTTTTATTTTTAATAAGTCATTAATGTATTGTAATGTGACCATTACATGGCTCGATAAAATTAAATAAATAAAAATAGAAAGGTAAAATAAATAATACAAAAAATAAAATATAAAAATAAATTAAATAATTATTGAAAACGTGGTGCGAGTGAGAATGTGAGTGTGATTGAAATCTTATTTATCGGCTGGGGGCGAATACATCACGCGGTCACTGGAGAAATGCCCACCCGTAAAGGAAATGAACGGTGATTGGCCGAAACGAGTACAAACGTAGAAAGGCTGAAAGGTGAAGCCAGTCGATCTCAATCATCGAGAAAGGATACAGTTCATTTTTTAGCAGACGACTTGTAAAAAAGGAATCGCGTCCGGAATATAAATAAAACCCCTGCAGCGCGCAATAGTCGAATCTCAGATTGGTTTGCGATAGTATAAGTCCCGCCTCAAAAGTAAATTCCGTAAATATTAATTAAATCGGTTTAACATTCATCCGAAATTCGCGTCTCGGTCAATTTACAAAGGACTCATCGCCAGCCCACTCATCCCCGGGATCTTTCAACACCGTGTACCTGCGTCACCGCTGACAAACAGTGATACGTACTAATTGATATTTATATTCATAATTGTTGTTTTTTTCGTCGCACATACGTATGTCATAACTAATCATTGTTTTTATAGCGGTCGACCGATTAAGAAAGATCGGTGTGGGTAATTTCTATTAATAGAATTTTTTAAAATCTCGTATATAAATTCATTGAAATAATAACAATAATTAAAAAATAAGTTTTTTTAATTCCGCGGTGGCATCCGTGGATAAACTTAAAATTTTTAACTTGCAACGGCAAGTACCGTTACAGTATATTAAAAATACCTTAGCTCGGTATTTTCTTTTGTAAAATCGTGTTTTTTTGGAAAATGTACTTAGATACGAATCGCACACTTCTTAACTTTATTTTAATCTCAGATACATATTCACGAAATAATAAAATATTTTAAAGACTAATTTATGAGTTCACATTTATGAATTTAAAGCGTCTTTCCACACAAATTTACTTTTCAATACTGAACGCAACAAAAGTGTAGAGGTCTTTGGAATTCACTTTCCGGGATGGTTGGAAAATGTTTTCAATGAGTACACACGTTGATTTTTATGAATATATATTACTATGCGTTTTTTATTAGAAAAATTATATTTTAGGTGTACAGGGTCGTCCGCTTTATCTCTATCGGGGTTTATTCGTTATAAAAACAAATAAAAAGCGTCTTGTAATTTTACCTGTGATGATCAGTCGTTTTCCAACCAATTGAAAACAATTTCCGACTAAATCACTGCGAAATATAATAATAAGGGTATACTACACATAAGGGGATTTTTAAAATGTGCGCAACATATTCCCTAGTATAATTCACTTTCACAAACAAATGTATAAATACGCAAATCATTTAATACTTGCACATAAATAGGCAAAGTCCTCCTTTGTTTATTAACCGATTTTCCTTTTCTTTTTTTTGTTTAGTAGCTATCGCCTTTGTGTTATTAAGTCGTACCCTCGACGACGTTCGAAAATCAAAGTATAATACTAGAGACAGAACAAATTATATATTAAATCGCCGTCGAAAGGTCGCGCGCAATCAACCCTGATTTTTATCATACTGAAAATATTAAAACTCGCGAAACCGATTTTTGCTATGGATTAGACCTTGACCGATCGATTTATTGGCCCAAGATACCTGTGGTGTGCAAATTTCATCCAAATCGTTAGAGCCGTTTCGGAGTCACGCGAAGTAAATTTACATATATATATATATATACAAGAACTTCTCATTTAAAGATTTTAGATACAAGAATTGCTCGTTTAGAGATATTAGATAGATATTGCCTTGAGGAACTCAAAAATTTTGAACTAAACTGTTATTCCAAGTACCATTTATTTTCGTTACGCAATTTCTATTAGCAAGATAAGACTTGAAATGATTATCTGTATTTCCTCGAAAGCTACACTCATACAATTTTTTAGTAGTATATAATGATCTACCATGTCAAATGCTTTCCAAAAGTCCAGATATAAGGCTGCTACAGAGCGACTTGACTTTATGTTTACAGCAATATAAGTCAAACGATCGAATAAAGCGTCATCTGTTCCTTTACTTTGAACAAAGCCATACTGGTGTTTATTACAAAAATTAAAGTTCTATAGGTAGTTAACAATTACTACCTTCATACATTTTTCAAAGCATATTGGTCTATATTTGAAAATGTCTGCTTTGTGTGTAGGAGTGGTGATACCCAATTTTAAAATTTCCGGAAATTTATCTGAATTTACTGATTCGTTAAGAAGGAATGTTAATAGTTCCATGGGCGTCGCCAGCTGGATCAGGGGGCAGCTGCCCCCTGGAGCTTTGAAACTTTTTAATGAACTAGCCATGATGAGTATTCATAGGCGCGTAATCATGAACAATTTACCAGAAATTCACGAAAATTATGTTTTAATTCAGATTTTATTCTTGTTTAATAAAATATTAAGCCTTTACAACTTATAAATTTTATTTTTTCTATTACTCATATCCTCTTTTTATCATCTTGCCCCCCCCCCAAAATCTATATTATCTCTAATCAGCAATATTTAAATTCGGGCGATCCAAAAGATGTTTTATTTTGTAATGACAATATTACTTTTTTGTTATCAGCTTGATGAAAACCGAAAAAAGTAAATGAGTTCGAATTACGCGTTAATTCTTTCGAGTTATTTTCAAAAGTACATACAGATTTATTAGAGATTTCTAGTAAAGTATTGACCGCATTGATAAAATATTTATTAAAACGATTTGCTATTAAACTTTCATTATTACTTACCTAAAGTTTGCAACATCCAGTACTGTTTTTGATTACTTTCGTAATTCTGAAGTAAATTTGAATAATAGGCTCTCTTAGATTTTCTAGCCGTTTTTTGTACTGCCTTAGTGTTGTTGCGGGGATAATAGTATGAGTTGATTTTGTTAATTTGTATAATTTGTTTTTCTCCTGTACTAGATATATAATTTTTTCATTAATCCATTTAGTTTCTTCACGATTTGGTCTGTTGACATGTTTTAAATATTTACAACAGTTTATGACATCTCTAACTTTTGTTATAAACCAATGGAATTCATTATCAATATTACCGGTACTGTTATAAATGTGTTTTGTATCCATATTGCAACAGTGGCGTATCGTAGTGTTGTGGGAGGGGTGGCACTTCAAGGGGGCGTCAAAATTTCACAATACGTAATTATGATATCTTGTAAAAATTTGAACTATTTCATTTCACGTTTTTGTCGCGTCTACAATCCGGACCGATTAAAATGAGCATAGGGAACAACTTTTTATTTATTCTGTGACGAAACCGGGAAATCCTCTTTTTAGGATTCCGTATACATATAATGTACGGAATCCTTATAAGATGGTACACAAATGACAAAAATATCAAATAAAAATCAATAACTCACGAACAGCTTGACTTATAAACTTAAAATTTGGAACATAAATTACAATTAAAATTATCTTTAAAACGATCTATAACTTGAAGTTGACCGATTAACCTGGGCGGCAAAAAACCCAAAAAACCGTCAAGAATATATAATATGGTACATAAAACGACCTCAAAAATCACTTAAAAAATGATAACTCGTCACTAGATAAACTTATAACGCTGAAATTCAAAATATAAACTACAATGCAGGAGTACTTTCATAAAATCCAAAAATTTTGGCACAAAAGTTATGTAAAGTTGCCCAAAAGTTCAAAAAACCGCAAAAAATGACGTGTCCCCCCCCCTTAGCGAAGCGAGTATTGTAGTTAAAAATTTTGAATGGGGCTAAAAATACGCACATACCCGTATATTTCTCTAGTTTGGAACATCCGGATTTCCAACTTTAAAACTGGACCCTCGGGGCGACGAAAGCTCAAAATTTTGTAAAAAAATATTTTTTTTTACAGGCATGCGATATATCGATGGAAAGATCGCTATTTGTCGGGAACGAAACCGAATTTCATTTCTTTAACGAAACTTTCAAAGTTGCCGTAAAGTTCAAAAAAGCGCGAAAAATGACGTGCCCCCCCCCTAGCGCCGCGAATATTACCGATAAAAATTTTGAACACGGTTAAAAATATGTACTTCCACGTATATTTCTGTAATTTGGTGCGTCCGGGTCTCAAGCTTTAAAAATAAAACTCCGGGGCTTCGAAAGCTCAAAATTTTGTAAAAAAATATTTTTTTTCCCGGTAATGTAACATATCGTTTGAAAGATCGCTATTTATCAGGAACAAAACCTTATATCATTTTCTTTACCAAAAAATTCAAAGTTGCCGTAAAGTTCAAAAAAGCGCGAAAAATGACGTGTCTCCCCCCTAGCGCCGCGAATATTACCGATAAAAATTTTGAACACGGTTAAAAATATGCGCTTCCACGTATATTTCTCTAGTTTGGAACATCTGAGTTTCCAACTTTAAAATTGGACCCTCGGGACACCGATAGCTCGAGATTTTGGAAAAAAATATTTTTTTTCTTGGGCTTGTGATATATCATTAGAAAGATCTCTAGTAGTCGGGAACGAAACCGAATTTCATTTTCTTAACCAAACTTTCAAAGTTGACGTAAAGTTTAAAAAAGCGTCAGCTCCGATTAGCGACCCCCTTCTTGCGACGCGAGTATTACAGCTATAAATTTGGAACATGGTAGAAAATACGCGACTCTATGTAAATTTCTCTGATTTAAGACAATCGGACCCCAACTTTAGACTGAGAACTTTGGGGCAGCGAAAATTCAAAATTTTGAAAAAAAAATTATTTTTTTCTTAGGTTTGTGATATACCATTAGAAATATCGCTGTTTGTCGGGAACGAAAACGTATTTCATTTTCTTAACGAAACTTTGAAAGTTGCCGAAAAGTTCAAAATAGCGCGAAAAATGACTTTTTAGCCCCATAGCGAAGCAAATATTACAGCTAAATATTTTGAACACGGTTAAAAATATGCGCTTCTACGTATATTTTTCTAATTCGAAAATCCAGGTTTCCAGTTTTAAAATTAGACCCTTGGGGCGCCGAAAGCTCAAAATTTTGAAATAAAATTTTTTTTTCTTCGGGTTGTGATATATTATTAGAAAGATCGCTATTCGTCGGGAACGAAACCGTATTTCATTTTTTTAACGAAATTTTCAAAGTTCCGAAAAGTTCAAAAAATAAAAATAATTATGTGTCTCTCCACTAGCTCTACGAATATTACAGCTGAAAATTTTGAACGCGGCTAAAAACGTGCTAATCCCCTTATATTTCTCTAGTTTATAACATTTGGATTTCCAGTTTTAAAATTGGACCCTTAAGGCGCCGAAAGTTCGAAATTTTGAAGAAAATTTTTTATTTTTCAGACGCATGTTATATACCGTTTGAAGGATCGCTATCTGTCGGGAAAGAAACCGTATTTCATTTTCTTAATTGAACTTTCAAAGTTTGCTGAAAAGTTCAAAAAAGCGTGAGAATTGATTTGTGACGCGAGTATTATAGCTAAAAATTTTGAGGAAAGTAGTAAATATGGGCATCCATGTATATTTCTCTGGTTTGGAACATCTAAGTTTCCAACTTTAAAATTAGTGTCTTGGGGCTCTGTAAGCTCGAAATTTTGTAAAAAAAAATTTTTTTTCAAGTGCATCATTAATGGAAAGAGCGCTATTTTTTGGGAACAGACCGGTATTTCATTTTCTTAACGAAACTGTTTGAAATTTACTAAAAGTTCATAAAATTCTGAAAAATGACGTGTAGCCCCGCTTGTAATTTATGTATTGGTTCAAGATTTTGAACAAGGATAAAAAAATGTGCGTCCCTGTTTATTTATTTACTTTGGAACATCTAGGTTTCCATCTTAAAATTCAGAACCTTAAGCGCCGAAAGCTCGAAAGTTTCAAAAATAATATTTTTTTTCCGGTCGTGATCGATGGAAAGATCGTTATTTGTCGAGAACGAAACCATAAGTTTTTCCTTAACGAAACTTTCAAACCTTGATGTTCCAAACTTGAGAAATATATGTCGAAGCGCATATGTTTAACCCTGTTCAAAATTTTTAGCTGTAATACTCGCGGCGCTAGAGGGGAGGAACTGTTTGAATTTTTTGACAACTTTAAAAGTTTCTAAATACGGTTCGGAATTATGTTTAGAGACTCCCGTGGAACTGGCTTACGAATTTCGACTGTTACTGGTTGAATGTCGGATGGTAACATTATCTGTTGAAAGTTAATATCCGCACGAACGGATAATATTATTCCACCACGCGCACAACTAGCAAGCACCGGATTTGATTCGAGAACTTTATAGTTTTTTAGTTTTAAATGTTGGTTTTGTTTTAAGTGGGTTTCTTGAATGCACGAAATAAACAGGTTTGTTAATCGGTGTTATTTTTCCTTTGGCTTTATCGGAATACGAGATTGCAGCGGTTTTTAGAATTTGGTTCGGATTGTTATAATTTGCGTTAGTAGTCTTAGTACCAGGGCTATAAGAAATGGAACGGGATCGCAGGTTTTGGTTTGATTATTTTCATTACGGCGTGTGTTAGTGTTGTTATGAACTGTAATGAAAGGAACGGACTCACCGCATCATTGTTTAGGTGGTACGTCCGCCTGATGAAAAACAGATGCGAATAGTATTTCGATTTGTTAAACAATTTAACGCCCTATGCTAGTAAATAAATAAAAAAAAAATATTTAATAATGGTCTAACATACGGAGAGAGTCGAAAGAAAATACCGAATTGTTAAAAAATCATCACAGTAGAACGACAGTCTTTTTCACATCGCGGAACTACATATATCGACCTTTTTTTGGTAAAGTAACCAGTTCGTCTTGCAACCGAAAGAAGTTTAATAACAAAGTAACCAAATTGCCTCGAAATTCGGTTTTCCAATTAGTGACATTTACAAAATTCGTAAACTATAATTTCGATTACCGTGTCTCTCCCTCCCATTCGCCGAGAATCCAGGATGCAATCACCAACGTACACCAACTTGCCAGCAGGGAACACCAACATTCTAGCAGCTGCAGCAGAGTGATACGTAGCATCAATATTATTTCTAATTAATATTTTTTGCGTGTTTTCGTTTATATATTTATTAAATATCTTTGACGGTCGGCTATTCAAGAAAGATAGGTGTAGGAATTAACAAAATTACACATTTTAAAAAATCATAAAACCTTAATATTAGTATTATTAAATCTAAACCAATAATTTAAAAAAATAAATAAAAAAAGGATTTAATTAATTTTTCTTCATAACCGTTACATTTCACTTCAAATTAATCTAAGTCTTCGATTCAAATTAGTATTTTGCTTTACTGTTTTAAATTATTATTAGAAAAGATCTTTGAAATTTATTAAGATATTAAATTAAAATAGTAAAATAAAAATAGAAATTTATTCAAACAAATTTTCTTACGTACTAAATAATTATAGTTATTGTTAACTTTCATACGGAATCCTCAGCGCATGAAACCTCATGCTTGACTGAACTTGTTTTAAATGAATGTATCCATCTTGCTCGTTGTAGTGACTGGCAACACCGTCTGAACCAGTGATTCCCCCTGGTTTATTTTGTGCTCGGATTGTTTACGACTAATATTCAACAAGAATGAGCTCTTTCATATAAAGAACAATGTTCAATATTGCATAATAGCACCTGAAAATTAGCTTACAGTACGGTTAAGTCCCTTCAAGGAAGTCCGTAAGTGATCCTTTAACAAATCAAAGAAAGCTATATTTATTGCTCGATCATCAGTCGTCTAATTTACATTTACTTAATCGTATCTTTATAATAAAGCGCCAAGGAAATAAATAGACGAAAAATTGGAAAAAAATAAACGAAAAATCAAAAAAAAGTCCTGAGACCGTTCTATGGCACTTGGAAAGAGCTATTTTTTTTGTAAATCGACAGCTCTACACCAGCAGCATGTAGAAAAAATATAAAACGCTCAAAATTTTCATACCTTAGGGCTCAAAACGAGTAATAAATCAAAGCAATAAATCACATTTTTTTAATCGTTTATCAAAAACTAATTATTCTACTGAACTGCTCTAGGTCTCAATTTAAAGAGAATTGAATTTAGAGTATTTCCCTCGCTTACACTACCCTTCTAGCGACTGAACTTTTTGAGCTATTTTAATTCAAACTTTTAACAAAACTGATTTCAATTTTCGTATTATTAGATGAAGAATCAAAAAAAAGTCCTGAGACCGTTCTAATGCACGTAGAAAGCTATTTTTTTTTTAATCGACAGCTCCAGGTCAGTGGCTTTTAAGAAAATTATAGATTGTTCAAAATTTTCATACCTTGGGGCTCAAAACAAAAAGGGAATAGATCAGCGCTAATTTAATAAGATCATTTACCAATCACATGAAAACGGAATACTACTGTATTTACCTATGCCGTACCGCGCTTCCACCCACCCGGCAACCGTTACTGGTTTTTCGTTCATCGTGTTACTCATAGTGAACAAAGACGAAACATCTTTTGTTAACGATTCTTCTTTTGTTTCCTCTGTGGTGTATTATTGGTGTATTTTTAAATTTGAAAAACGACGTTGTAATTTTGAAGTTGTGATAGGCACAAACTGAAGAAATGAGCAAACTAACGTATTTGCAATTCTACGAACAGTATCGTGATAGTGGAAAGAGAAATATAGAGACTGGTCGCAATCGTTTTATAAAAAGGGTTCGAGGAGTATGTGTTTTTCGAAAGTGGTCCGAGTTACTCAAAATTTTTATTAGAAATTGGTGAAGGAAAAATGCCAGAGACTTTGAATGGCGAAGAAAATGGAATCCTATTAAATTTCCCCGATTTAAAAATGTTTACTTCACTTGATGAAATGATTGATCACATTTATCTCGATGATGTTCTATCAAATTTTTCTAAAATGTCCAAAAGATGTATTTTATCACCAACGAATAAAGTCATAAATCAAATAAACAGATTGATAATAGGGAAAAAAATTTCTGGAGATGAAATAAATTTATATAGTGCTGATACAACTCTGATTGATGAAAAAGAAACAAATGGAGATTCCACACATTTATGTACTGAAATTTTAAACAAAATGTCAGACCCAGGAGTTCCAAATCACAAAATTACTATAAAAATTGGAGCGATTTGTATCCTCATCAGAAATTTGAATTTCGAAAAAGGTCTGGTGAATGGAAGAAAAGTCGTCATTAAATCTGTTAAAGGTTTCATAATTGAAGTATTTCGTCCGGAAAATGAATGTAAGACGTTTCTAATTCCTAGGATCAGTTTCAAATTTATAGCTGGCGACACTGGCATTTAGATTTTAAGAAGGCAGTTTCCTATCAAGTTAGCCTATGCCATGACCATTAACAAAGCTCCGGGTGAAACATTGGATTTCGCCGCTGTTGATTTGAGGGATAATGTCTTCACTCATGGGCAATTGTATGTTGCCTTGAGTCGAGTGAGAACATCGAAAAATATATGCATTTTGAGCCTTGGTCACGACGAAACTCTCACAAAACGGGGGTTTGGGGGCGGATCGGGGGGGGGGGCAAGGTGAAACCCCCCTAGTATACGTATACGCCTTCCAACCTGTGATTTAGGTGCTCATAAGTACGTGTTGTGATCGGGAGCGTATCAAACAGCGAATGAGTGGAGTTTTCCCCCTCAAAAAAAAAAAATAAAAACAAAAAAATTTCTGTCGGCATTTTTGGAAAATTCTAATTTGAAGTCGGCAAAACAAATTTGCCGGCATATGTGATAACAAGTGTGAAAATCGTTTTCGAAAAGCGATATACATATATACTCACGTCCTTTGGTTTTTATCGTCTGGAACTGTACACATTAACGATCTGACTTTTATTCAGCTTTTTCTTCGAAGAATCTTATTGAAATAAGTTAATCCGCATACAACGTTAATTTTTAGGGTTCCGTAATAACTTACGGAATGCTAATAAGATGGTACACAAATGACAAAAATATCAAATAAAAATCAATAACTCACGAACAGCTGAGACTTATAAACTCAAAATTTGGAACATAAATCAAAATTAAAATTCTCTTTAAAACGATCTATAACTTAAAGATTGCCGATTACCCTGGGCGGCAAAAAACCCTAAAAACCGTCAAGAATATATAATATGGCGCATAACAACGACCTCAAAAATCACTTAAAAAATCATAATTCATCACCCGATAAACCTATAAAGCTGAAATTCAAAATATAAATTAAAATGCAGGAGTGCTTTCATAAAATCAAAAAATTGCGGTACAAAAGTTATGTAAAGTTGCTCAAAAGTTCAAAAAATTGCAAAAAATAACGTGTCCCCCCCTTAGCGCCGCGAGTATTGTAGTTAAAAATTTTGAATGAGGTTTAAAATACGCGCATCCCCGTATATTTCTCTAGTTTGGAACATCCGGCCTTCCAACTTTGAAACCGGACCATCGGGGCGCCGAAAGCTCGAAATTTTGGAAAAACATATTTTTTTCCCCGGGCATTATATCGTTTGAAAGATTACTATTTGTCGGGAACAAAACCGTATTTCGTTTTCTTAATCAAAATTATTTCGAATTTGCCGAAAAGTTCAAAAAGCGCGAGAACTAATATGTAGCCCTCTGTTTGCATCGCGAATATTATAGCTATAAATTTCGAATGGGGTTGAAAATATGCTCATTCTGGCTTGTTTGCTGTGGTTTATTTAAAATTTTGTGTATATATCTAAATAAATTTTATTTAAAAATCGTAACCGAAGTGAAATTACGTCAAGAAAATTATTGATTTTATTTGATGAACAGTTGAGAAATTAACTTCTCAGTATAGTAATCTAATAAATAGTGACAAACGAGGAAGGTGGTTTAAGTAATAGTATTCAAATATAACTACATAGAAGTTCGGAAAACAAAAACAAGTACAATTACAAATTTTAAAATATTTATTGATAATTAATCCTTCGAAAAATCTAGGACTAAATAGCGTTTATTTATTAGAATTTATTTCTTTTGCAGTACAATATGATGACACTGCGCGGTGTGTGAAAAAGAACTGGACTAAAAATATCTGTTTTGGAATTATTGTTGTTTTGAATTTAGTATTATGTAAATGAAAATTATGATGATCTGTAACTTAACATACGGAATAAAACCTCATGCTTGACTGAACTTGTTTAACTTTAAAATAATCAACTTATTACACTTCTGATTTTTATTTTATCGCGTTAATTTAACAAAATCATAAAAATCATAATAAATTGCAATCCATTCAGCGTCTGAAATTACATAGAAAACTATCACCCAACATGCCTATATTCTGAAAAACATCGAAAAACCGAACTCTTACACCCATTTTTCACCCATAGTCACCCGTAGGTACTCGCACGGCTATGGAACCCATATCAATCGATTCAGCACTCAAAACTACATGGAAAATGATACCCTACATGCCCATGAAAAAGTTTCACTGGCACCGAAAAAATTGAAACTAGAGCACTCGCGTTTGAGAGTTTTTCTCGCAACTCAGCACTAACGAAAACAAATACCTCCTTCCGAAGCCTAGAGGTGACTAACTTTGACTATATAGGGTGTCCTTTGGCTAGCGGTGACCCTCCTTTCCAGCTATACAAGGCCCCAACTTTCGCGCCTTCGTGTACCCTAGGTAACATCATTTTATCCAGACATGTGAGAGAAAATCTCACGTAGCGAGTACTGGCGGGTTAAATACTCATGCTAAATGCAGATGTTAAACAATACGAAAATAAAACGACTGTGTTAGCCAAAGGTGTTATTTACATGTAAGCTTACCATGATTAGTGACCATAGAATCCCAAAAGATAGGCACGAAAGATTGCCGACTACCTTAAAACACATGCGCATAAACTTCAATAATATGATATCCCTGTTCAAACAGTTAATAAATCCAATTTAACAGTCCACATACATTATCTAAAAAGTTGAGCCGCAACCAGTGATCGTAATAATATTTTTATTTTTAATTTTTTTTTCGGGATCGCCAGAGCATTAGAATCAAAATATTAAAATATAAACAATCCAAATAAAATAACGGTAATAGTTAACACAAGTAACTTGTTGCGCAAGGTTGTTGATTTGTTCCTCTGAAAGTATTCTGATGACCAGCATGTTTTCCGCTTTCCGCGCAGAAATCTTTCTATCAGATACTCATGTAAATTTCCATCTTGTATTTTTTAAACCGATAGCCTAGTTGCCAGAGCGTTTGACTTCCGTTGATGGAGATCACGGGTTCGATCCCGAGCGACGATAAACTTATTACAAGAATTCAAATAAATAAAATAATCGCTAATAGTCAAGTGGAAGGCAATGGCAAACCACCAGGTATACTATCATACGCGCGCTAGTTCAGTACATACAGCAGACATAAATAGGATTGAATATGTATATAACGATGTAAATCAAACGATTACTAATCAGTGTTCCGAATGTAGTCTTGCGTGTGTACACATTCGTATTGCATATAATAATTGCTATGAACACTATACATCTGTACAGCTGAGATGTACGAATAGGTAGTCGCCGACGCTCAGTAATTAAGTATGGCACTATAAAGAAGAAGAAGAAGAAGGTTTTTTAAACGACGAGCTCGTTGAAATAGTTTGGAGTGTGAGGCTCGACCAAATGCTCATTGACAAAACGTTTCTGGCAGTTGTAGACCTTTAAGCATTAATCCGTTTGCAACTACATTGTTTAATGCAGTCTGCTTTTACCGATCTTCTGCAGAACTTTACAATAATACTATGATACTGCTGACCAACTCTTTTCCCAAGGTCTGTGACATATCTGATATTCACTGATATGCCAACAACATCACCGATTTTTTGCACCATATTTGTTGTATTTTCTTTCAGTATTAAAGGTATTCCCCACTAATGGTTACTTTATTTCTTGAAGAATGCTGCTCGAGATTTGCGACTGTACTGAACAACTGTCAATTTTGTTGCTTTAAAGTATTTTCTTCGGCATTGTTTTTAATATGATTTAAAACGTTCATTTAGCAATCAAACGTCGTTCCTGATAGCAATAGGAACTGACTCTACTGATTCAGTTCTTAAACCGGGCCGGTACTTGACGGAACAGTCGTACCTTTTGTTATTTTGCGACAGGCTTTGTACGCCCAATCTGTTTTGTTTTTTTTTTGTTTTTTTTGACATATTTAACCAGATATTTTTTGAAACACCACTACAGTCAAAGTAGTACCACGTTTAGCGGGAACTGCCACACAAAGCGTAATCGCCGTCTGCCGGCAGATCGCCTAAAACGAGTGAAGGTAAATATAATTGATGTGATAGAAAAGAAATAATTAAAAAAATGGAAATAAAATTAATAAACAACCAAACTAACAATGAAACTAGCAAAATTAACGGTATACTACATATATACGTTAAAAATACTATATACTTATCAGATATTGAAAACAAATAAGACAAAATAAATGAAATGAATAACAAAAACAAAAAAATATTTATCACGGTTTTTATATTTGTAAATACTATGTACAAAGTTTGTACTCGCTTTACTGTTGAAAATAATATTTAAATCCATTTAATTTATTTAATTGAACTAATAATATATAATAATAGCAATGAAATTAACAGCATACAACAAAAGGTTCAGTAATAAACAGTTATGTGCAACTAAATAGATTTCTTTATCTTGATATCGTGCAATTTTATTATAAAGTTTAAAAAAACATTACACAGCGATAATCATTTTATTCCAAGTTCGACAGCGGTGGACGAGAAAATATTGCGTTTATACGCGTTGTGATGTGTGTTCAGCGAAACCCGAACACCTTTCGGTTTTCTAATATGCTGAATAATCATTTTCTAAAATTGCTCGCGCCAGTTTTTTAATCATCTACAATCCGGTATGGCGATAAGCCGCGTTGTTGCCAGAGAAAAATTTACTTCTTGTTCGTAGAATCATTTTCGTCCTTTAAAGTCATCGATCATGTCAAAATTAAGAATTTCTCTCTCAAAAGCGGGACACCTGAATATAAGATCATTTGTGCTGATATTCATATTGTTAATTGCTCAACACTAATATGTATTTTTCCGAAAGACGGAATAATTGGAAAAGCTTTGAGACTGTCGGCGACGCCCTTGCATGAGGAATATTGCTGTCATCACAAACTAAATCGAATGCGAAATGAAAAACTGTCAAAAGTTAGATATAGTAAAACGCAGTATAAACATTTTTGGACAGTAATGATGGACCAACACTTAAGATGGGACATACACATATGGGGAATACATTGCAAAAAAAAAATAAGAGCAGTTTTACCAGCTTTATATACATTAAAGAAATATGCGCAACAAATGAAACATTAAAAGTAGTTTATTATGCGCTGGATTTTGAAGAAGCTGATGCACAAAATTTATTGGAAAATGTATCTGAAAGTGATAGGGAAAGTGAACATAGTGATCATAATAATAGTGACACTGAACAATCAGCGACAGAATCTGACAAGGATGTGTACCGTCAACCTCTCGATTATTGTCTGTAATAGACACTGCGCCTTCACAGAAGTCATCTCGCCGTCACACACGTAGATCCACTGTAACGCAAAGAAGTCGTAGCCGTTCTGAAACACAAGTTTCGACAAGAGTTCCTATAAATGAAGGAAAAGATGGGGAACTAAGTGACTAGTACATTCTCCTTCAAGGCCTAATAGACGAACAGAAAATATTGTAATAAATCTCCCCGGAGTGCAAGGTGAAAATGTTAAAAATTCTAAAACACCATTTGAATGTTTTAATTTGTTTGTTGCTAAACAAATGCTGGAAGATGTCACGCTATTCACGACTACACAAATACGTGCACATAAGGATAACTTTTCGAAGGAGCGAGATACCAAAGAAACCGACTTGACTGAGGTAGAAGCTCTAGTTGGTCTTTTACTTATGGCTGGGCTGAAAAAATTGCATCACCGAAATATTCATGAAATGTGGGTTGATGATGGGACTGCGCCTGATATATTCAGAGCAACCGTATCAAAGATGAGATTCTTTTTTGTCTGCTGTTAAGAAATATTCGTTTTGATGATGTGCGAACCAGAGCAGAACGCGTTAAAACTGATAATATGGCAGCAATGAGGAATATATTTGAAACCCGTTGTGTCACCAATTGTCAGACACACATCACCAGTGTGGAGAAAATGGTACAATTGATGAGATGTTAGAGTCATTTGTTGCAAATTCCGTGTATACATAGCGAATAAACCCGCAAAATATGGCATAAAAATATATACACATTCTTGTTAATTCAAAATCATTATTTTATACCAGCAATTTGGAAGTGTACGCTGGTAAACAACCAGAAGGAGGACAGTTCAGCGTTGATAATAATGTAAGCGCTTTGGTGAAAAGGTTATCCAAAAATATGTTGAATACTGGCCGAAATATAACGATGGATAATTACTTTACGTCGCTATTCCTCTTGCCGACGAACTAGTTGCTAACCATCGAAATAGCAGGCACTTTGCGAAAAAACAAAAAAGAAATCCCACCACCTTGTTTTCTAGCTACCAAAAATAGAGTTTAGCCGAGGACAATGTTCGGATTTGGTGAGAAGAAGTTTCTTAATATCGTATGTACCTAATAAAAAGTAAAAAAATAAACAAAGTGGTTCTACTATTGTCAACTTTAAACGATGATAATAGGATCGATGAAAGTATCGTTGAAACTGCTGAAAAATCAGAAATCATAACATATTACAATGAGACTAAAGCCGGATGTAGTCGATCAAATGAAAGAAGAATATTCCCTGTGGGTAGAATGACTCGCAGATGGCCGATGAGATTATTTTTCTCAATTCCGAATATTGCCGGCATAAATAGTCAAATAACAAAGAAAATACCGGACCACTTATTATTGCAACGAATGTTTTTGAAAGAAATCTGGCTATGACTAGAGGCCACATATAATTAGAAGATCCGATGTAAACACTTTGCAGAAACAGTTAAGAAACCAAATCGCCCGATTTGTGGTGCCATCGAAACACCAAAATATACTCTCAGGTAGAGATGTATGCCCGTCCAAGAAAAATAGAAGGACCAAGAAAGGGTGCAATAGATGCGTAAAGTTACCGTGCAACGAGCATTGTATGTACACGTGTCAGGACTGTTTTGCTGAAATACATGTCGTAGATGATGAAAACGTTTAATTTTGTTATTAATTTTTATTTTTTTTAAAGTAGGTTAAGATAAAGATGTTAAAATTCAAAAAAAAAATACCTATCCCAAAGCATTTTTTTTTTTTCTAGTACTAAATATAAAACTTTAATAAGTGTTACTTTTTCTGATAGTTCATGTTTTATTATATCCTTTTAAAATCATTGTAAATTTATTTAACTATTATTTGCAATGAAAAATGATTTTAAGTATGGGCGGCAAAATTCCGGCGACGCGATCACTCACGTTACACGGAAAGTCGCGACTACTCTAGGGTTACGTATTGATAAATAAAAAGATAGATTAAGATTAGTAGATATTACACGATTATGTATATGTATAAGTTAATTTAAGATGGTAAACTGTTCAATAGGATAATTCGTCGACAAGCGATTTATCTTGACGAAAGTTTTGTATGTGAAAAATAATAAATGCATATTTTAAAAAAAAAATAGACAAGCGGTAAATAGAAATTAAGAGAGGAAATTGATCTTAGTAAGAGTAAATAGTTAAACAGCAGACAACGTTAAAAAATTTATAATGACATGAACGATAAAAAGAAAAAATTGTCATGATTGGCAACAAAAATAAGGAATGATATGACGTTCATTTGGATGTCGCTTAATGTAATAATGATTATTAGTAATAATAATATATAATGACAACATAAAGTTAATAAAAAATATAAATGGAGCGCAGCACCATCATCTGGAGTTTCAGAGGTGTTATCCCCATGGCGAGGTTCGAAGGATTGAATTTTACATGTTTATAAAATACCAAACTAAATAATAGCGCGTTTAATCGGCTTAAAATAACCAAAAACAATTGTTTGATTTTATGTAGAATTGAAGCAGAATGGATGAAGCTGTGGCCCAAAACATTATGATGAAGTTTAACGGATGGAGAAAAGCCGGTATAAACTGCGACGTGACTCTTTTTATCGGCGGACAAGAATTTCATGCGCATAAGAACATTCTCGCCGCTGCCACTGGATACTTCGAGAAGTTATTTACAGATCACTTTGACGAAAAAGGAAAAAACACCATCACTTTGAAGAATGTTGATCCGGATGGATTTAGATTAATTTTGGACTACATATATACGGGAGAAATTAAAATAGATAACGATATTTTTGGACAAGTTTTGCCTCTAGCTGTTTATTATCAAATTGAATGTTTGGTAGAAATGCTATTTTATTATGTTAAAAATAATATTAGTATTAATAATGGCTTTTATTATTATCATTCAGTAGGTTCTGTTGAAATAAGGAGGATAATAGAATTTACGAAAGAATTTATACGAAACAATTTTCTTTCATGTTCGGATTCTGCCGCGTTTTTTAATGTAACATATCCAGTTCTGCTTGAATTTATTGACAGTCCAGTAGAAGATGAACTAGACAGATTTAAGATTATAATGAAGTGGATTCAGTACGATTCAGATAAACGATCCGATTATTTGTCTGATCTTATTAAACATGTGCGGTTTGCGTGTATCAGTACTCATGCAATATTTTACGACATTTTAGGTTACCAGTTGGTAATGAACAATCTGGAAATGATTAAAGCTATACGAGAGCGAAGGAAAATGGAACAAACGGTGAGAATTCACGGCATGAAAGGCTCAGATCTAATAGGAGTAGATATATTCAATGCGAAACTGGAAGCCACTAACGTCATAGCAGAGACCGACGTGGATTATGAAAAGTTTCAAATTTCCTCTTCTGTCGACGCGATATATATATCTACCTTCAGATATGGCACGGGCAACAAGTTGTATCGTTTTAAAGATCCTGAATGGACACTTTTAGATGATAGTGTTTATAATCCGAATGTGCCTTATCGAAGTATAGTGTACTCGGAGGAATATAAAACTATTTACGCGTATAATAAACTTTGTTTGTATTCTTATAATTGTGAATCGAAGAGTTACGTTGACGGTTTTGTTGGTGATCACGAAGACGACTATATGCGTCAGATTTGTGGATCATTAGTTAGCTACCGTGGTCTTATTTATATGATTGTTGAATGTAAATATAAGAATTACTGTATGTACCGATACGATCCGCGTGATAAATCACTTAAATTTCTGATGGACTGCCGCTTGTCGGACTATTGCTTAAATTCGGCGGTATGTGCCGTTTTAGGTGAACAAATGTTTATCGTAAACGATGGCGCAGTACATTTGTACAATATTAAGGAAAACACATGTACAGTAATACGTCAGAAAGCACAAAATGGAATTTCCTATCATTCGTTGATCGGATATCAGAACCAACTTTACGCAATTCGAAAAGAATGGGATGTGATTGATGTATTTGATCTCACAAAAAAGAAATGGACTAAGACAATTCATTTAAGATAAGCGGTAAAAGTATATCTGTAAGGTATGATAAAAAATTCAACAATATTTAAATATATATAGTAAGCTAAGCGTACGTGTTGTGATACTCATTTTATCGTTATTACGTGGTATTGTTAATTTTTTTTATTTTTTTTTTATTTTTTAGTATAGTTTCAAATTTTACAATATATGCACAGCACATGAGCGCTCTCTAGGATAGTTCTCTGTAATCATTTATAAGTTTTGTACACTGAATATGTATTTTTTAAAAATCCTTTAAAATATACACAACCACCATTGATTAAGAGTTTATGATTAAGTGACCAATTTCAAGTTAATAGTTCCATTTCACTTTATTGTCTTTTTTAACTAAGTTAAATAATGTTTGAATAAATATTTTTGAACATATATTTGTCCGTTTTTCTCATATATATATATATATATATATATAGTGTAATGCGTACATTATATTAAAATATGGACGTTCCGCTTTTGAACGACAAATTCTTTACTTTGAAATGATTGATGGCTTTATTAATTTTCTCGAGAAGAATACTATATATTATTAGTTTAGTCGTCGCGATAGCCTAGTTGCTAGAGCGTTTGACTTCCGATATGGCGGTCACGGGTTCGATCCCGAGCGATGACAAACTTATTACAAGAATTAAATAAATAAATAAATAAATAATCGCTAATAATCACGTGGCAGGCAATGGCAAACCACCACGTACAACATCATATGCGCGCTAGGTCAGTACACAGCAGACATAAATAGGATTGAATATGTATATAACGATGTAAATCAAACGATTACTAATCAGTGTTCCGAATGTAGTCTTCTTGCGTGTGTACACCTACGTTGCATATAATAATTGCTATGAGCGCTGCCTATTCTGTACAACTAGAATGTACAAATAGGTAGTCACGACGCTCGGATTCGAGCAATACGACTGTTACATACATACAGTTTAAAATAAATTAAATCGATTTAAATATTATTTTAAGCAATAGAGGGGGTATAAATTTTTACTACAGCAAAATTACAAATATGAAAGTCGTCATAATAGAAGTAGTAATCAGTGAAAATAGCGAAATTCACAATCACCTACTACACTAACTGAAATTGAAATAGAAAAAATGAAGATAAGTAATAATTCAGAAGAGATGAATTAAAGAGACTCTTGATGTGAGTAAATTATTAGCAATTTGGGAAGACTAGTATTACCGCCGTTTTTGTATAAGCTATTTAGGGAGAGGGTAGTTCGAACAGAGAAATATTTAAGGAAAAAAATAAATCAATTAAGAATATTCGGAAACAAGATTATTTGTAGAAATACTGGAATAACTATGGATCTGGGACGTTTGCAGGTTGTAGACATGTAGAATTCATAAAGCGAGAAGATTATCAGGAAAGAGATTTTGAAAGTAAGTTATGAAAGAAACACATAAAATGGAAAAAATATTTGGAGATGTTATAGCAACAAATATATGGAGCAGATGAAGAGCCATTAATTCATCAGTAGGCGTATGGTATACAGTGGTTGTGTATTTGCAAAAATTTTTATTTATATCGATGTTTATTCAGTTTTTTTCTTTGACTATAGATTGTAATTCTTCTCCTTTTTTAGCATATTCATTGTTCTCAGTCTAGTGTTTTATTATAAATGTTCTTCAATGACTTCGTTGAGATAAAATTTAAAAGTAACTAAGATTAAAATATTTGTGAAAACGCGGAGGAATTATTTATAAAGTTTTTAGGGTGATATATTCTTATTATATATACCATGTATTCTATATCATTATTTCTATATTGGTTTTGTTTTTATGGTTCCTTTATTTATTTTTTTCTAATTTGTTCTGTTTTATTTTTCTTCTTTTATTTCCAATAATTCGTAATTGGTATGGTAGTGTATCATACCTTAATTTTGCGTGTTTTGTTCTTCGTTTTTTGTTATTTTTATTTCTATTAACGCTTTATCTATTTTTTCTTCTATTATTTAATTCTTTTTATTGTCTGTTATTTTAATTGTTCCTTCCGTTTCTTTTCTGTCGCCATTACGGGAAATAAAAGAGATGGATAAAAAGTACTTTGATAATCATGCGACAATTTATATAGGAGGTATAAATATAGATATTGGAAAAGATAATTCATTAGCTGCAAAATAGAAGATCACGATGGCAGGAATAGGAAATGAAAGCAAGTTGGAATTATATAAAGGGAAGAATGGTGGGAAGATAGGCTAACGCAAACGAAAATAGACCATATTTACAAAATATTGATTTTAATCATTACAATACAGACATTAAAATAGCGGACTACAACATATGATAATGTGTAAAGTAACAATGGAGACGAAAAAAAAAAAAAACGAAGAGGAATCAAGCTAAATAAACAGAAGGATCGTTATAAAAAATAAAGTAAAAATCAAATTAAAAATGATAAAGTGGGAAGAAAAAAGAGAGGAAATGGACGCTAAAAAAATACATAGAGACATAAAGGAAAATTTCGAAAAAGTATATGAAGAATGTAGCCAAACGAAAAATATGCAAGGAAGTGATAAAAAAAAGTAGGAAAAATGAATAGACGACACGGAAAATAATCGAAATGATAACAAACAGAGACAAATTGTATAAAAAAGTAAAAAAAAAAAGAAAACAACCAAAATACAGAGTTAAGAAATAAGTACAAGCAGTTAAGAAATCAAGTAAATGCAGAAAACAGGTTCAGCAGAGAATTCAAAAACGGTATAATAAAACTAAAACACAAATGTAACAACGTATTATTAGCGTAAAAAGAAAAAAGAATGAACCGAAAGTAAATATGTACATACCTAAAGCAAACATAGAGCAAGTGAGGAAAATTGTTGAGGGATTTAAAAAAACAAAGGCCACAGGACTAGATGGGAGATATGAGCAGTAGTTACGTCTGCCTGACCACTTTCGGTGACTGCCGCTGCAATCTCATATGTGACTTCGGAGATTCTCTTGACTACAGAGTAGGGCCCTGTCCACTTTCGACGCAGTTTGTCTGGATTCGGTACCCGAAGAAATACAAAGTCTCCGACGTCATAATGTCGAATTAATCGCAGCCGATCGAATCGAGTTTTGGTCCGCTGCTGCTGCTGCTCTATTCGTGCTCTAGCTGATGGCCACAATTCACTTGGATCGACGGACGTTTCTTTCGCGATCTCCTGCAGCCCGTCATTTACACTGGGTAATCGGTACCCATGTAGCAGCTCGAGCGGCGTTTTACCAGTTGTACGTTTTACAACTGTATTAAGATTGCGTTGGATGAGACTTATTTTCTCGTCCCAATCAGTAAATGAGGAATTCGATGTATAATGTGAGGAGATCTGCGGTCCTAGGTCCCGATGGATCCTTTCGACTTGTCCGTTTGCGTGTGGATGCTTCGTTGCATTTAAGGTGTGTTAAATTACTTGACTACCACAAAACTCTGCAAACTCTTCTGCTGTGAACGCAGTTCCTCGGTCGGTGATAATACGGGCAGGTATCCTATAGGTTTTGACAAACTCCATAATTCGCGTTGCAACATGTCGACTGGTGGTATCCGGTACTCTGGGTATAACATCGTTAAATTATCTACAACGATTAGTATGTGTCACTTCTTTCCCCGAGTAAGTGGAAGCGGTCCATAATGATCAACATGGATAATTTTGAATGGCCGATTTCCAGGCGGAATCGGATGTAAGTTTCCAGACGGACGATTATCAGCTCCGTGCGTCACAATACAAGGCAGACACTGGGTGTATGTGCTGTCGGATATACTTTCGCATGCCGGCGAACCAGTACCAATGATTCATCAGCTCGAAAACTCAATCAACTCCAAAATGGCCTCGATGGTCATGATACGTCACAAGACTAAAGACTTTCTCATGGCAGATGGTACTACAAACAGCTTCCGATTACATTGACATCGATATAGCAGACCGTCCGTTAGCTTATAATTGGTGATAGATCGCAGTTCTGTTGGGTTTTTTTCAGATTTGTTGAAAATCTCTACTATCGATTTGACGATCTGGTAATTCCGGATAATTTCCTTTTCTGTAAATGACTGAAATATCGGTTTTAACATACCTGCTTGACTGAACAGGACAGAGGCGCTTTTATCTGCCGCTACTTGCATCGCTCTAATTTCTCGACCTGGTGGATCCTCTTCAGCTGGATCATATTCGGTGTTGGAAATTATCCCCTCGAATCCTGCCAAGGTGGGTTTTATCGTTTTTGTGTCTGTCAAAGCTGGTGTAATTTGGATTCTCCCATTTTCTCCCGTCCATTTAAACGTTCCGCAATCTAAAACATCGAGCCCATGATCATCTCATACGGCTGGAATCGGTTTTCTACTACCAATACATCGCAGACGTGATTGATTCCTGCGAGTCTCAGCTCAACGGTAGATGTCCCCTCAACAGCCATGTTGGTGTTTGGACCAAACCAATTTTGGATCTGCATTCAGCGAGTCGTTTCTGTTCGGTCATCGGGCAGTCCCTGTCCTACCGCAACGAAAACATCCACCTGATGCCGATGGAATAGATTTGGTGTTAAATTGTCTACCGTTTCGCCCTGAAACATCGCCCCGTTTTGGATTATCCTCTCGAAGTCGTAAAGTTGAATCAGATCTCGAGCCCACAACACGCTCACGATATCGAACGACATCTAGAAAATCGGTTAGTGTTCGTGGTCGGCTAAGTGCAATATACTCGGGTAATTGGATCGGACGAATACCACTGACAGTTTGCTCAGCACTTTCCCTAGATGATAAACCACATTCCACACACAAACGATATTTTTTCATGACATATGAAGTAACATCCTCGTTTTCGCGCCGAATCCTTTGTCGCATTCTATCGACTTTTTTCATTACCGATGGTTCCGGATCAAATATATCTCTCAATCCCACAGTGAAATCAGTCCAGGTTGTAAAGTCTTTACAATAGATCAGCCGCCAATCTTTCGCTGCTCCTCGTAATTTTACTTTGGCGACTTCTAACTTTTGACTGTCCGTCCATTTATATTCGCCGGCGAGCTGCTCTATCGAGGCGATCCATTCCTCGGCCTCTCGGGCAGGGTCGACACCGGTGAACTCCTCAATATCTCTCGCAACATTATGAATATCGACTTTCGGAGCGCTCACTCGTGACAGTAATTCTCTGAGTACTGTTGTGAAGTCCGACAAATCCACTACGGGGGGGGGGGGGCTTTACGTCATTAGTTGATTGCGAATTATTCATCACGACTTTATAGTTTTACTAAAATGGCGACACACACAAAAATAAAAGAAAAAAAAATAAAATGTTACAGTTTCACGATTGTACTTACAGCGAACTTTATAATTCTAAATCCTATTTCGCGAATTTTCTGGTTCTCAATCCCACTTCTGAATTGTTGTCGGCCGAAATTTTAAACTAACGAATTTTACACAAAAATAAACAAAACACAACAGATGATCACAGAAAATAAACGAACAAATCTACCAAATTCTCCTCTTTATTAATTTTACATAAACACGACTTTTACGATCGACGAAAATATATATAAAACGATACACCACACGCTTTATACTTTATAGCTTCGTTCGCTTAAAGCAGACACGTTTCTCCCGCAAAACAAAACAAAACCCACAATGGCCCACGCCACTTCGCTACGCACACGTTCGGAATTGCGCGAAGAAAATCCGAACCGTGTTCAAGGACGTTTTGTTGCCTTATGCGTCCCGAGTACTACGCGGAGTTGAAGTTAAATATGTAGCGAAGATTTTTATGTATTTATATATTTTATTATTATTATTATTAATAATAATAATAATAATAATAATAATAAATTTCTTTGGGCCCGCCGTTGATATAGGTATTGACCTATGTATTTACAATAACTATTTCAGTTCTCATGTGGTTTGTTTTTTTTTTAACCCCCCTTGGGGCATGTCAACAAAGGATCTTCGCCTAGAAACGAAACGAGTGAGAAGGATCAGTTAAATGTAGAGTCGGTGTCAAATATTGATAAGATAAAAGAACTGAGGATAGGAACACCGGAGATCGACGGAAACGATAAGATATACGAGGTACAATAAGGAGTAGGGAGTTTGAGTAATGAGTAATAACAGACTGGAATACAAAGAAGTGCGTTCGTTCACGAGGGATGGACATTCAAAGAGGATATGGTCAGGATCACAGACGACTTCGTCGTCAGAGTGAAGAGGGCAATAAGGGGAAAGAGCGAGATGAAAACGGAAACGTGAGGAAGGAAGAAGAGTATGTTTCAGACGTAAACGGATAATAGGGACAAGAACGGAGCGGTGAAGCGAAGGAAAATCGTAAAACCAAGGCCGCGTTGGGAAGATTAGGTTGGATGGAAAAATAAAAGGAATGATGATTAGAAAAGGAAGAAACGGAGAGGGGGATTAACCCCATATCGCCCCCGTGGACACGGCCTTGAACTGATGTGTATGGTTTTCTTAATGCTCCGACTATATTTATGTATAGTTAACCCTTCATTTTGTTTTTGTACTCTACTAAGATGCTATAATTTCAGCTTTGCTTATTGTAGAGTAGGTCACTATATATTGTTACTGTTGGGTACATGGATTGGAAGAAGATCTTTCTGATCTTTCCCGAAATATTTATTAATTTTCCATAAACTTTTTTATTCTAAGGACAGATTTTTTAGAAACTTGTTCCATTTTTCATTTCTCTCTAATTTTAGTTTATGCTGTATTATTCAATCTATTGTACACTTTTTTATAAATTAGGTTGCCTTGATGATGTTTCTATGCCATTTTCCTATAATAATGTTTCAATCTAATTAAGAATTTTGTGCTATTGGATATAGGTTTTACGTTGTTTTTATTCGTTTCCTTAGGTATTGATTCGGTTACTGTTTTCAGTATTGTCTCATTTAAAGGTTTCAGGTATTTATCGATTTCTACGGGCGTGTTTAACGTTGCGGGCACTGTAATTTGGTTTTGTAGTACTTTTTTATATTTATTCCAATTAGTTTTTGAGTACTTAAAATGTTCTGTGGCCTCCTGTGTTGCTAACAAATCTCTTATTGAAAACATTATTGGATTATGATCCCGAAGACAATTGACTAACCGATACTGGTGTACTAAATTTTGTAAAATTTTTTGCTACTAGTATATCCAAAATACTTGGTTTAGCAAGATGATTCCTCGGGGAAAAGGTCGGTTCGTAGGGAGCACTTATTTGTACATTTAGATCCTTAGCAAGATGATATAGTTCCAACACGGTTTGCATTGTAGCAATAATTCCAAGCTCTGTTTTTTTGCCTTTAGATCCCCCATTATAAGTACACTGGCGTCTGTTTTTAATAAGAATCTTATGTCCGATTCCATATGCCTCGGTGTAATTGATGGCCTATAGGCAGGCTGCGTATACTATAGAGAGATCTTTTGTGTTCCAATTTTAAGTTGAACCCCTATTGCCTGAATTTCTTTAGTATTTGGTTTAGGTAGAGGTACACAGTTTATTTTGCTGTGTACTAAGATAGCTACCTCGCCACTCGTGCTGGTGTTATCATTACGATAAATCTTGTAATTTTTCACTTTTAAACTACATGTTGGATCTCTAGCTTTGTCTCACAAATACCTGCAATTAACATTTCTTTAGATACCAAGAAATGTCCTAATTCTATCATTTTGTTCTTAACTGAGTTAGCGTTCCACGCTACTAAATTTAGGTTTGTGATATTTGTTGACATCATTCACGCGAATGCATCTGTTACACTCTCTAATATGATAGTTATTACGGGGAAAATAGATCAAAAATGTTTGACGATCTTAATTTATTTAATATAATTTTTATGCATGCTATTATCTTCGTTACATTTAGGCGTTTACATAATTGTATTAAAAAAGACAGATCGGTGTCATTGGTATTATTAGCATTTGTATCGCTTTTATTATCGGATTTAGCTGTTATTCTAGCATATGTTGGGGGGGGGGGACACACGAATTGCGCACCAAAACCTAACACAGCGGCAAGTCAGACACGAATTGCGCACCAGACACGAATTGCGCACCAGACCCGAAATAGCCCACCCGCTGACAACTCGAATTGCGCACCGCCTTTAACAAAAAATACTCCGGATTTTATAAAATCGATGAAGGACTTAAAAAATGAGTAAAAGTCGCTCTTTCAGTTACTTCCAAAATGTGTTATCGTAATGAAACACGTTTACTATTTGGAAGAATAAGCGAACTACATTTCAGTCGATTAAAAAAGCCGTTAACGTTTGCGAAAAATAGGCTACTATCCCGTTAGCAGTACGATTGTTATTCGAAATATTTTTAACAACCTCTAGGGAACGTACTCATATTTAAAGAAATATTGCATAAAATAGAGTGTAATTTTTGCACGAATATTATTATATAAAATAACGTAAATAACTGCATCAGTAGAATTTTCAGCGCACGGCATATTATGTTTCATGAAGCTTCTATTTCACATTAATACAAAATACTTTCATATCAACTGATTTTAATGTACATAAAATATAAATGTGACCATGTAAAATTTTCCAGTTTAATAAATTAAATATGTTGTTATAATATAGAGTTACTTACGAGTTTGAGGGAACTGAGTATTCTACTTCAATTTTAAATGACAACGCAAAAATTTACTATTAAAATAAAATCCTATTTAAAACAATTTAATAATAAAACTTACAATGATAATAATTACGTAAATAAATAGCGTTAGTACTACTACCTTTTTTCTTTAAATGTTAGTTGGATTTAACAAGATAATAATTTTCCTTCGTCAAGTTTTTATAATTTGTAGTTTATTGTAAATGAAATAGTTTCTACTCTAGATAATAGATATTTTTGCGCACATTTGGTTGGTATTAATGTGTTTTGTTAGATAAATGATAAAGAAGCAGAAGTTTAAACTCAAATTTACGTTATTTATAAGCATAAAAAAGTAATTCTTAGAAGCAACACTAAAATATGTTTCACCAAGCAGATAAAATATTATAAGAAAAAAGTAAAATTCTTGCGAATATTCATAGAAAGATACCTCTACATTCTCTCGACATAAAACATAAATATATCACAGTTATTTATCGGAACTACTTGTTTTAAAAACAAAAATGGAATTAGAAGTTTAAACAATTACGTATTTTTAAAATTAATCTGCCGTATTCTCAAATATTTTTTAATAAACCGTCGTTATACAGGAAATATTTTTAATACATAAGCAGATGTAGAGTATTTTTCATTGGTAGATTAAAAATTAATTGTCAAAAATACGATACGTAAAAATGTTGAAAGTTATCGAACATTAAAAATGTACGATCAAGCACCATCAGTTTTGGAAACCCTTAGTCCAGTGAACAGCGATTATGGTCCGAGCGTCGTTTTCGTTTGTTTTTTTATATTTCATGCCTGCAAACTGTGTGTGCAGATTACATACCTTTTTTTAACCATCGACTCAGGTAAATAACGGTGCGCAATTCGAGCGTGGCCGTTTGGGGATACCTAGCCGGGATGGTGTTTATTGTATTATTGTTATTTTCTACATTTTTATTTTGTTTTAGATTAATTATATTATGCCTTGAAGTATTATTACTTTTCTCTTGGGTTATTTGTGCTTTTTTTATTATTAATCAATTGTAAGATTTTATTATATATATCGCAATCTTTAGAATCAGCGGTGTGTTTTTCATTACAGTTCGCGCATTTTATAATATTTGGGTTTGTGCACTCATTTGAATTATGTCTTCCGCTGCATTTTAGACATTTCGGTTGCCTGTAACAGTTGTAAGATACATGTTTGTTTAGGATGGAATTTTTCCCATTTTACTAAGCAGTAGCATATTTCTTTAATTTCGTTTATTTCGTTAATATTGGGATTGGCCGGGAAAGTTATTATGTACGTTGGATAAAATTTTATTTCATTCGTTTCTTTTATTTTTTTGCTAAATTGTTTTATTTGGATATAGTTAATTTTTCCTTCTAGATAATCTTTAATTTCTTTTAATTCTCGCGGATGGATGATTTTAAATTTACCGGGATTTTTCGAAGCTCTCGGCGTTTTCAACGAAAAATTTCTCTCGCGGTAGGGGGGGGGGGGTCAAATTTTTTGGAAAGCTTATTAGAACGATTTAATGAAAATGTAGTTGCACAATTTTTTTATTGACATTTTCCTATTATCCTATTCGTAATTTGATGAAAAAATAAAAAGTAAACAGTTTGAAAATTTAATGAGATTCTAAAATATACTAAGAATATCTACTCGTACTCATGTGTAACAAGCATTAAAACTAAAATAACAATTCTTTCTCAAGCAATTTTGACTGATTTACGACTAGGTCGATTACTTCATTTGAGTCAACATTCAGTAAAACGTCTTTTTCAATACTCATCAACATAAAGCTAGATAGCAAGTTTTGAGAAACTGTGCTCACATGAGACTGGAGCCATTGATTGTGTCACTGAATAGGCTAAACTTTTTAAATTTTCTGCTGTGGCTTCCTCGTCAAACTTCTTCAGAACGTCGCTGAGCTAGACTCCATTCGCAATGTTAAAATTGACACTTTGCAACGCGACACAATCGTACCACTTTTTTTGCTTCTTTCCATATCCACGCCAGTAGATTGCCCCAGCAGATGTTAGGAGTACGCTGATGTCCTAAAATTGTTAACAATTAACATTTATCCGGTTTTGCTGTAACTGTGGAAATTTGAATTTCAGTGTTCCGTTCTAATATATTATAAAGTGTATGATGTACTATAGTCCACACTTGTATTGCATAGTTATATTAATTGCATCCGAAAGCACAACTATGAATACTGTACGACGATATATTCTTACTCTTTGTATTGTAATCGATATAAAAATAAAGTTTTATAGTTAAACTTTAATTTGAAGAAGTTCGGATATTACACGGTATTAATCCATCGAGCGAAAGATTATATTTACAAAATAGAGTTATAAAAGCGACTAACAATGAACATTTCAGAAATTATCTTCTATATGCAGCATGTAATGGTTTTTAAATCATGAACATCATAGGGGTTTGAATATTAAAAAAAAAGTTGTCGATTTATAAATGCATAGTTAAAACATTACAGTTATTATTTAAATATACCCGTATGGTTAGGAATTTTTTTAAGAAGCATTTTGTAATAATAATGATGAACGTAAATAATGGTAATAAATAAAATAAAGAATTAAAGGGAAATATAGTTTAGAAGAAATCGTACGACAATACAACAAATTATTCAACTAACAACAATCTCAGAAACCATAATTATACTTTGGAACGTAGACAAAATGTTGTCTATTATTTATGAACTTATTTTGTATAGTACATCGAAAAATGTAATATGAACTGAGACACAGGATTTCTGAAGTAATTAAGGTGCTTAAAAAAAATTTAATGGTAAACGATCTTTACATAATGTTTACAATTACATTCAGTTAAAATTTATAAGAACAGAATGATGAAAATGTAAGTTGAAGTACAATTATGATAAGGAAGACGCGTTTTTTTATAAACAACTAAAAATAAAAACTCGCAAAGCATTGACGATTTTAATAAAATGTTATGTGAGTTCCAACGGCTAATCTCTGCAGAAATTGTTCGCGTAAATAAATTTTTTAAAATCACTTTCTCCCGAAAATAATTAATAAATTTATGTTCACTTCAGTTGAAATTTTATAGGCTTTGTTTTTCTTCCCTCCAGTTCACATTTTTTTTTTTTGTAACCTTCGCTATTTTTACATAATTATAATAAACTAGTTTTATTTTTACAATTTTTATTTTGCACGTATTTATTTTAAATGATTTCCAGTTAAAGTTAGTAGTAAGTGTATACAAAATATTTCACATCGTTTAAAAATAAAACAACTATGAATACTCTTTATATAATTTATTGTAATATTAAGCAAACTTTTCTAATATGAAATGTGTAACGTTTGTTTAAATATTTTAAAATACGAAGTTCACCTCGCTGTTGGTTTTGACCTTTAGTACACGCATACGTTGATGAATCCCTTAAGCATTAGACTCGCACCCATTATCCCTAGACCAATTTCTCACTAACATGAGTAGGTCTAAAATATAATATAGTATTGTATATAAAAACAGCACGATCGTGTCGCGTTGCAAAGTGTCAATTTTAGCATTGCGAATGGAGTCTAGCCGTCGCTGAGGCGCTGAAGCATCTCTGCTGATAAAAGTTTTTTTATTTATATCAGCGAAATTTCTGGAATCCAAGAATTAAACTTATGGTACATCTTTTCATCGAAACGTTCATTGATACTGGTTACAGTAGTATCCAATATCACATTACAGGTATCAATTTTATTACATTTCATAATCGTTTTTTGTTACAACACAGGTTTTCGAGTGCAATTCGTCATCGTCTTTTTTTTTCGTTTTTCAATTCGTTTCATTGGCAGTTTGCTTTCAACAGAAGCATTAACGTTTTTCTCTTCAAAAATAGAATTCATTTTTTCCACAAAAATATCGGCAGAATCCTTAGCTTTTTTGTTGAAGTCACTTGAAAACGAAGTTACTTTCTCTTTGAAATATTTTACCAATTCGTTACATTTCATAAAATCTACTGCGGAATTTTGCGAAGATTTTGATAAAAGAGTTGAGATTTCAAGAATTCTCAAATGTATTTGACTTGTTGGAATTATTTCAAATTTTAATAAATTTCCTTTCGAATTACTAGCCTTAAAACGTGTATCGGATGTAAAATGGGCATTATTTTCGATTTCTAAAACGGGATTGTATCACACCAAACTTTCCAAAAATTCTCTCCATTGACACATGTTTGCTTCTCCAGCGAGTTTCATTTATTTTTGATAAAGTTTTTTTACCGCTGTACTTACGCCAAACATTCATTCTCTCGTATGTTGCTTCAAAAAAATTGACGATCTCGTTAAGAAGTCCAAACAAATTGAGATTGTAGGCGTCGTATTTTTAGTTATATCGGTAATAAATAAATTTAAAACATATGCGTAGCACCAAACATTCAATATTTTGGTTTCCTTTCTGCAACCATGCAGTAAATCCACTGTAAACACCTTTCATACTGGCTGCACCATCAGTTGCCGCACCTATACATTTTTTACATCAATTTCATTTTCAATAAGAACTTGTTTGAATTGCTCACATAGATTTTGACCACAAGTGTACCTGTAGGGTCGCAATCAATCAGATCGATTACCCGTTCTTTAATTTCATTATCTTTTACGTATCGAATTACAATGGAGCATTGCTCTGTAACAGAATTGTCTTGTGTTGTGTCCATTTGCACTGAATACATGCCAGCTTTATTGATTTCATCGAATATCATTCTTTGCATTAATGTTTTAATACTCAAAATGATGTAATTTACCGTGGTTTTTGATATTAGAGTTATAAAACCAGTTCGTTTTTTATTACCAGCTTCGTGTGATTTTTTTGCTCGTTGCAATTGCTTTAATGTACACTCAAAGTTTTATCATATTTACATAAAATTAGAAGTAGTTCTAAAAACGATACCGTGATCTGATTCGGGATTCTCAAGAAGATAGGCAGCCTCATTTCTGTAACCACGGTAGGCTATACCACATTTACCTATCAATTTAACGACTCTCTGATAATTCGTAAAAGTACGTCGCAAAAGTAAATTTTCACGCAGAAGTGAATTTTCCACATCAGCATTATTTTGATATAATAAAAAGACGCTAACATTCGTGTTCTTTGCATTTTTCATGCTGCTCAATTCGACCATAGTGATACTTAAAATTGGTGGTTAATCCTTCTTTAAAAACACTACATTTTCTAATTTGTGGGTTACTAAACGCTATGCATATGTAGTAAAATAACGCGTTTTTTTCCCCTTTGAATAAGTCAAACATTTTCGATTTTTATTATTTCGATTCCGAAATGTGTGATTCCAGTTATGAAATCCACCAGTAGGGGGGAGGTTGCTGCGGTTGGAATTTTAGAAATTTTGAACGACTTTCCACATGCGGAATTTTAAAATAGTCGAACTCGAAATCGTCATTAAAATTAAACACATCTTCATTTGTCATTTCGAGCTTTTCAATATCTTCTGGTTGATTACATTCAGAATTTGTAGGACAAGAAGTTTTTACAATTTTGGATTCGGTTTCAGAATGGAAATGAACATACGATGTTGCTTGATCAGTCGGTTCATCGAATACTTCTTCAGGAACTTCATTTGGAGATACTGTTTGAATATTTTGTTCGGGTACCTCGATTTTGCCATACGATATTGATTCGGATTTTTGAATATTATCAAGTGAAAAATTACCTTCGGACTCGTGTACTTCAACACTGGTAGACGTTGATTTCGATGTTTCAAGTTCATCTGATGATAAAATTTTGGACACTATTCTTTGTTTTATAAAAGTATCGAGCGTTCGGCATTTTTTTGCAAAGTCTTCGCGCGCTAGTTGCAGATTTAATCGATTTCTTTCACCGCCTCCCATCTTTTTCGGTTTAAGACAATTTGGAATTGAATTATTCTTTTTAAGAATTTTCATAATTACGAATATGCACCTGCCCAGATAAATTACAAAAATAGTTTTCATCATGAATTATTTTGACGAGCATCTGATACATTTTTCGAATCCAGTTTGTCGGTATTCTTTGACCCAGTCACAAAAGAGCAATGCTTATATGGACATGTACAAATTGTCATAATTTGCTTATGACACTACACCGTACATGTAATGATGTGATATAAATTCCGAAATAAACATTTCGTTGAAAACCGAATAATCACAATAACTGAGTGTGCCAGATTGTTCAGTTTGTTATTTTAAGCTTTCGATGCGTTCAACACCATCAAATTATTGCAATAATCCGGCCTTCACTGCTTCGATTCTGCTTTCCCACCTTGTGTCTGATGAAGGCTTCGTAGTAAGCTTTAATTTGTATTTTTGATTAATTTCCAGCGTTTGCTTGAACTTGAAAGTAGCAAATCAATTTTCGGAATAAAATCGAAAGGTTTTTGCTGCCACAGAAGAATTTCGTACGTCTTCCAACAGCAACAGATTCCGGCTATGACAACCGCAGGGTGTAAAAAATACCCTGGGATTAATATTTAATACTCGACCATTTACGCCTGCCATATTTGCACCATTGTCGTATCCTTGGGGCCATGGCAATTTTGAATATTTAAACCATTTTTTTCAAGCTCTTCCAATATCGCTTTAGTTAAATATTCTCCAATCGTTTCAGTGACAGCAAGAAATACGATAAAGTTTTCTTCTATCGTGATTTATATGTTTGAGATTAGTTTACTCTGGCAGCCCCAAAACGTTCATAAATCGACGACTGACAGAGCAACACTAAAATGCCACATGTCGCGACATCTACCTATTGTACTTAATTAAAATTAAACTAAAAAAAAAATTTGACAGTTCGGAGAGTTGCTAATTACATTTATCGTTTTATGACGAGTAAAATTTTTTCATCACGGTCATGGCTTTTAAGTATCTAATGTATAAATCTTTGAGACGCGAGGCCCCTTGGACCGCGAGGCCGTAGGCGGTCGCCCACGCCTTACGCCGCCTCTGATCGACAGTCGCCATTCGTCCGCTTGGTTATGTCGCTTCGATAATTTTGCGTCTCGGCTTTTCGCATCTTCGTTATCTCGTTATTTCGCTGTTGTTATTTCGTTTTTACCCCATTTTTAAATTTGGTTTGGAAACAGTCGACTTTTAAGACTTCTAATTAAAATCGGGTATTCAATCGTATTTAATTAATAAAAAATGTATTAATTGACCGGTAAAAATCATTCGAAAACTTATTTTGCTCCCCCGGGATATAAACGAAAATATCGTAACAGAATTTAAGAGTCAAGTGTCTAATATGGCATCGGCAGCGCACTGTTCAATTAATCACAGCGCTTTCACTGTTGTAAAAGAAATTTCAAAAAAATCGGAAAAATTTGCTAATTTTATTCGACATCCTTTCGGCGCCGAAAGCTTCCGGCGCACCGGGAAAAATCCCAAGTAATAGCCTATCCGCGCCTGCGCGGTAGACATTTTAATACCATTTTTACAGGTTTCTTAAATTTTGGCGTATGGGTGTAGTGTTTTATATTGGTTTTTTGAGACAGGAATGCTAGAATTTTATTGTAGTCATTTATATTTGAAGTTTGGATATTGTATTTACTATTTGTAACTTTAATATTAGTATTATCATTTATGTGAATTTTTAATTCGTTTATGAATTTTATATGGTTTACATGTCTCCGTATATTTAATATTATTGGAGGAAGCAACCTTCCTTTCTGTGAATTGTTTAATGATGTTGCTTCATTTTCTAATTGTGCCAATGGTGCGAATCGATTCCTGGTGAGAATATTGAGGGTTGCTTCACGTTTTACTTTCTTTGATGTCGGATTCTTTTGTTTGGCCTGGTACCAGTGGCCGCCTTTGTTGGTATCTGTGTCGCTGCTATCGGTTGTTGACAAACCAGTTGCAGCATATACACGTGTAGCCGTTTTCATTGATTTTGCCGAAGAACCTATCTGGGAAATATTTTCTTCTTCTATGTAGTCATTTTCGGCGCTATTATCTACTGTATTTGTTAGGGCCATGACGTCACTCCGATTGAGTGTGTCGTGGGGTCGCTAACAGATACAGCCCAATCGTAAAACGAACCACTAGAAGATTTTGTAAACTGTTTTTCACTTTTGAACGCAGTAGAACGACTCGACAGAACACCCGTCAAAAAAGGTCCTCTCGTATTTGAAAATTAAGTGATCTTACAAATAAAGCCCTTTTTTAAATAAACTTATTTCGGTTATATATTTATTTAAGTTATTAATTTCATACAACTTTTTAATATAATACAATTATATGTGTGCACATATATGTATATATATATATATATATAAACTCAACCATTTTGGCCCCGCAAGGGGCTGTGCCCCTTGACCCCTCTTGCTTTCATTTCTGTTTCTTTCTCTTCTATACTTTGAATAAAATGATCAAAATTTTCAACGTAATTCTTACTGGCATCAATACAAAAAAAAAAAATAACATAACCACAAAAGTCCTATTCTAACATATAACTTTCATTATGATAGCCTAGTTGCTAGAGCGCTTGACTTCCGTTACGGAGGTTTCGGATTCGATCCCGAGCGACGACGAACTTATTACAAGAATTAAATAAATAAATAAATAAATAATCGCTAATAATCACGCGGAAGGCAATGACAAACCACCACGTATACTATCATACGCGCGCTAGTTCATTACACACAGCAGACACAAGTGGGACTGCACTTGTAGCGCGATAAATCAAACGATTACTAATCAGTTCCGGGTACGGTCTTGCGTGCGTACACATTCGTACTGCATATACACAATTGCCATGAGCGCTGCCTATTCTGTACAACTAGAATATAAAATTGGGACATTTTTTCGAATGGGAGGTAGCCTAAGAATTACGTTGTAATTAATATACTACCTGTGCTCCTCGGCTTCGCCCGTGCATTAATGCCCGTTTAAATTTTTACTTTGAAATTTATAAAAAAAAAAATTTGTTTTATCTAGAATTTTATTTATGTAAAAATTCTTTTTCACTTTAGGAAACATGTTTATAGTCGTTCAACAGACTCGATTTAACAAGAAGTTTTTCTCAACTAAACAGCACATATAGACATCGCTTTGAAGAGGCCGAGTTATTCACACGGTGATCTCCTATAATTACATACATTTAAGAGAACATCTTCTTCACTCCTAACTTTCAAACACTCTGTCTCGAGCTTTTTATTAAAATTAATTTATTACCGCAACAGCAAATTGCAGTAGTGGAGTAAGGATTTTAAATATTCCTGGTAGCAAATTATTAAAAAGAAAGTTAAACAGTTAATTAAAAAAATTTATACATCGATTTTGGCTCAAAAGTTCGAATATTTGACATATCAGTTAAATACTCTGTTATATTGTACAATAAATTTCCGTATTTCTACTCCTAATAATTCATTATTATACATTAAATAAGATAGAGACGAAAACAAACATGCACCATCCCTATCCATGTATTTTTTATAATGGACAACTATTGTATCATTAACACATATTAATTCTACATTCGTAATTACAGTGAATGTATATATATATATATATATATTAATTACAACGTAATTCTTAGGCTACCCCCCATTCGAAAAAATGTCCCAATTTTATGTAACGCTAAATGTCCCAAAAAAATGTCCCAATTTTATGTAACGCTAAATGTCCCAAAAAAATGTCCCAATTTTATGTAACGTTTGTTATATTTTATAGGATTTTTGTTATTGTTATTTAAAAAATGTCACAATTTTATGTAATGAAATATGTAACGAAAAAATGTCTTATTTTATATAACGGAAGTTAAATGTTAGAATAAGATTTTTGTGGTTATGTTATTTTTTGTGTGTGTTGATGCCAGTAAGAATTACGTTGTAAATTTTGATTATTTTATACAAAGTATAAAAGAGAAAGAGACAGAAATGAACGCAAGAGGGGTCAAGGGGCACAGCTCCTTGCGAGGCCAAAATGGCCAAGTTATATATATATATTTTTTTTTTTTTTATTTTCGACTTTAGCCATCTGAGGACCACGGAAATATTACACGAATAACGCCAGCTACATTTCGTTCCTCCCCATTTTCTTTCGTTTGTTTGCCCAATATTCTTTCATTTTTTCCGAGTGCGCTTTTTTCATTTCTTCTATCCACTTTCGCCCTGTTTTCTTCACTGTGTCCTTCCGGAATCCTTGAAAAGTCTGAACCTTCCGACTGGACTTGTTTCTGTCTTCAATTTCACTTTCGCTGATCCCCATCTGTTCCAAATCTCTTTTTACTTGTACTATCCACAGTATCCTACATTTCGGATTGTTGTCGAAGTAGTCAAAGATTCTTTTGGTAAGGCGTTCATTATCCATTCTTTTGATGTGACCATAAAAGGCGATTCTTCTTTTCCTAAATGTGTCACTGACCTTTTCTATTATTTCGTATACTTCATTATTGCTCCTTAATTTCCAGTACTCATCGTCTCTCCTGGGGCCCAATATTTTCCGGATTATTTTCCTTTCCTTAATTTCCAACTGGTGCATTTCCTTGTTCGAAGTCATGTTCAGGCATTCAGCTGCGTATAGGCACTGCGGCTTAATAACCGTGTTATAGTGTCTTATTTTGGCATTTCTAGATATTGATTTTTTATTATACGTGCTTCTTGTTAGCTGAAATGATCTTTCCATTCTATGTATTCGTTCTTGCATCGATCTTTTATCCCCAGCGTTTACTTGGATCGTTTCTCCTAGGTATTTAAATTCTTCCACTCTTCTTATCACTCTTCCATGCGTTTTTATTATGTTGGGATCCTTTTTATCACTCGTCATGAATTTGGTTTTCTCGAAAGCTATTTCCAGCCCGACCTTTGCTGTCATCTCACTTAATATTTCAACTTGACGCTTAGCCTCTGCTACACTACCGGCTACCAGTGCAAGGTCATCTGCAAATGCAAGGCAGTCTATCTGCAGGTTGTTTTTCTTCCGTCCAATCATCACTTTCTTAATTCCTTCCTGCTCCGTGGCTTTTCTCCATTTCCGTATTACCTTTTCTAAAACGCAATTAAATAGTATGGACGATAATCCATCACCTTGTCGCACGCCGGTTCTTATTTTAAATGGCTCCGAGTATTCGTTTCGGAATTTGATTTTTGATCTTGTGTCCGTTAGCGAGTTTATAATCAGTGATCGCAATTTGATGTCCACTCCGAACTCTTCTAGGATGTTGAATAAAGCTACTCTGTCGACCGAGTCATAAGCTTTTTTAAAATCTACAAACGTGACTACTATTCTTCTGGCTCTTGATTTTTCGTAGCTTAGTATTAGTTTAAGGTTCAAGATCTGCTCCACACACGGTCTGCCCTTTCGAAACCCAGCTTGGTACTCACTCAACTGGTTGTCCAGCTGCTCTTCAAGCCTTTTCAGGATAGCTTTCGAGAATATTTTATACGTTACTGGCAGGAGCGAAATTCCTCTGTAGTTGTTAACGTCTGTTCTTTCCCCTTTTTTGTATATTGGGCATATTAATGCAGTCTTCCAATCCTCAGGTATCTTTCCTGTATCCCAAATCTGTAGTATTATTCTGTGTAATTTTTCAACACTTTCTCCTGTTGCCAATTTCCACATCTCCGCAACAATTGCGTCAATACCACCCGATTTGTTATTTTTAAGATCTTGAATGATTTGCTCAATCTCGCGGAGATCAGGAGCCTTTGAAACCTCTCTTATCCTTACCTGGTTACCGTGCTCGAATCTTGTTTCTGGTTCTTTACAATTTAAAAGTTTGTTAAAATAATCTGCCATTATCTCGCAATTTTCCTTATTATTTAACGCTAATTTGCCCGTGTTATCCTTAAAGCATAGGGAAGATGCCTTCTATCCCTCTAAGTCCTGTTTGAAGGTTTTGTAGAAAGATCTGGTCTTGTTTCTCTTGAAATCATTTTCTATTTGGTCCAGTCGTTCTTTTTCATAGTTTCTTTTCACTGTTCTTATAATTTTTGCTGTTTCTTTTCTCTGTGTTTTAAATCTGCCATAATCATACTGCTGCTTAGACGAATACCATTTTTGCCAAACTAATTTCCTCAATCGAATGGCTTCTTCGCACTCCTCATTCCACCAAGGATGCCTCTTGTTTTTCTTTAGCGGGGCTACGCTGAACGCAGCGGCGACAAGTTGTTCTTTAATTTCGTCCCATTCCTCTGAGGCGATCTTTAACTGTTTTTGAAATTCCGTTTTTTTTAATTTCAACGTTTCGATATCTATGCGTGGAATATTATGTTTTCTCCTGCGATTTCTCAGTTGGGGGATAAATCTCAGTTTTATTGTTGATAGGTAGTGATCAGAGTCTATGTTGGCTCCTTTCTTGACCTTGACGTTCATAATTTCTTTTTGATTTTTATGCGAGATGGCCACATGATCTATTTGAAACTCACCCAGGTTATTATTTGGAGACTTCCAGGTTTTTTGTTTTCTCGGTAGTTTTTTGAATGCCGTGGACATTATCTTCATATTGAATCTTTCGCATAAATTTATTAAGCGCTCGCCATTCCTGTTCGTCCTTTTATGAGCTGGGTACTCCCCCACTATTTTCTTATATTTCTTCTCTGGACCTATTTGCGCATTGAAATCACCAAGCAGGATCTTGATATTCTTCTCAGGAATCTTTGCGATTACATCTTCTAGCGTTTCCCAGAATTTCTCGACTTTTTCTGGATTTTTCCTATCGTCGTCATTTATAGGTGCGTGGCAATTTATTAAAGTATATACTTTATTTGCACAATGTAGAGTTAGTGCTGATATGCGTTCGTTCGGCGACTGAAAATCAGACACCGAATCTAGCACCATATTGCTCACTAGGAAAGCTGTTCCCAGGTGTGGTATTCCATATCTGGTAGGGTTCACTCCGTTTTTGCCTTTAATGATTCGATAACCTTCTGTTTCTATTATATTTTCATCTTTATATCTGGTCTCCTGCAGTGCTAAAATTTCGATTTTTTGTTCCTTCATTACTGTAATCAGCTGTTTTAATTTTCCAACTTTAAGGAGTGAGTTAATGTTCAGGGTTCCGAAATAATACTTCTTCTTTGTCCTCAATCTCTTCGTCTGTTCATCATATACAGTCCTATTCTTCTTAAAGCATGTTGGTCTGAGCTCCCCAGAAAATGAACGCTCAGATGCACCATAGGTGGTGGAGGATTTCCTTTGCAGGTTACCTCCTGGGGTAGTTAAATGAAGTGTTTTTTCCATCATGCGTGTAATTTAGAATTAACTTCGGAGGAGATAGTGAAAATGTTCTGCACTATCTCATGATTAAAACTGAGATTGTAAGTCCCAGAGTGATGTTTCTGCCGCTCCTAACATGGAGAACCGACGCTGTCGGGAAGCCGCCTCTAACATGAGGTACCGTCGCGCCCTGTGGGATTCGCTTAGTCTGACCACTCTGCTTGAACCTGTCCGGCTTGGGAGGCCCTTCTGGTAGAATGCACTACCGCCAGCATAGCTTCTTGCGTCCTCGTGGTACACAAGCCCCTCCACCTCGTCAAGGTGGAATCCCCCGGAGGGGATATATATATATATATATAATTAAACTTAAACACACAAAAGTGAAAATTAAAGAAATAACAATTATTGAATAAACATTTACAATATATAAAAATTCTTCATGTTTTATATTTAGCTGGGTATTATCGATCTTTCTATAAGCTGTCCGTTGTGATCTAACAAAAAGTTTTGCTCAACTTAACAGCAGACAGCCATCGCACGGAAATGTTTGACTAACAAGGAAAGCACTCGAACCCGAACTCACCGATTTTGATGAAATTGATATACGTTGTAGAACACAGAAAAATAAAAGACCCGTGTTTTTTTATATCTGCTAATAAACATATTAAGAGGGTGAAAACTACCCCAAAAGTTAGCACAAAAAGAACGGTTTTTCTAAATATCTCGACTAACAGTTAATATTTTTTGGTAAAACAAAATTGAGATTACTCCTTTCGGAAAAGCAAATAATTCATGATGATTTGAACAATAATTGATGCATCCCCTATTTTATAGTGGTTGAAACCCCATATTTAATTTATTATTTTGAAGATAAAAAACAGTAAAAAACCTAAAAAAAAATGTTCAACTAATAAAATGATAAAATGAAGTTGACCTATTTCGGTATTTTCGTTAATTTCACCCCTAAAGTGGTAAACTACCCCTAACACAGAAAAACCAAAAATAGGAATTTCAAGCGATCAGATTTTGAATTCAATTCGGATACAGGGTTTTCGACGTCGCTGATTACGAATCTGATATCAATTTTTTTTTTTTTTTTTAGTATATATATTTAATAATAAAGTTACAAAATAGAAAATGGATACGAACATTTATAATTTAAATGTAAAGGAGTATAGGAATTATTTTTATTTTAGCTCATCGCAAGCAGTGGCGGCTCGTTCATGTGTTCACATTCGCACGTGAACACCCTGGATTCAACTTTAAAAAAGTAGAATCCAATGTTTTTATTTTTATTTATATTTATTATTTATATATATCACTATTAGTAAAATTAATGTTAAAAATAAATTGATTTTACATTTTTAAAAAGTAATTAAGTTTTGTCCGGAATTCTTTTAGTGTGAAGGCTACTTGTAGCACGTGCGATCGAAAACCGTGTAAGTACAATGTAGTAGTGTGTCAGAAAGATAAAAATGATGTTGTGTTAGTGCATGTGTTACATAGGCTTGATGGAGCACACTCGAATTGTGAACCAAACGATAGGCGTTGTTCTTGCAAGATTATATTTTGTAGGTGAGCAGTACTTTAATGAAGTGAATTTGATTATAAACAAAATTAATCGATAAATTTTCATAAAACGATTATATGTTTACATTTTGTTTTGCTGTTTATAACCATATTTGAATTTTGAAGGAAATAAAGTTTGATTGGAGCATATTTATGTGCTTATTTTTACTTTTATTTTATAAGAAAAGCATATAATTGCATCCATATTATATCGATTGTGTTATTGTGTTGCACACATATACAAGTTAGTACAATATTGTACATTTAAAAACAGTTATGTGTTTAAAATTACCGTGATTCTATTTGTCAATTTCCAAATATTGAAATACAGTAAAAATTGGTTACAACGGCATACCAATTAGCATTTAGCTTTGAAAGATTTATGCAGATGAATTTAACAAAAACATCATCCTTAATCTTTTTCAATGAAGAAATGAAATTTATATAAACAGAACAGATATACCGTTATTTTTTGTTCTGTTTATTTTGTTACTGTGACATGTAAAACGCTTATTATAAATATAACATTGATGAAAACCTGTGGTAAGACCATTGCAAAAAATATTAGAAAAAGATTACTTAGTAAATTTTGAACATTAAAAAATTATAATGCTTTATTTGATATGGGATATAACGACCAGATTATTCACTTCCTTGAATGTTTTTATAACTAATTTCTACTGTATCTTATAATTTGTCGTTTTATTATACTCTTTTTAGTGAGACATGCATTATGTAAAACTGATACTGTTCGAGATGTTGGCTGGATATTTTAGCATAAAAATTTAATTGTTTTTTTTTTAAGCAAATTCAAAATAATTGTAATAATTGATAAATTAAAATAATGATAAAATATAAATATTACATAGACTTAGAAAACAATAACAACCAACATTTTGCAAAATTTTAACTTTTGTTTGTTTTTTATTGTACTTAAATAAAAATATGTAACGAGTTTTCACAGTTCCATATTATTAAAGTTAAAATTAAAATTTTTGTTAGAAACCACATCACTTTTAAAAATACTAATAACGTTTTGAATATATATACAAGGGCGTCGCCAGCCGATGAGCCAGGGAGGGGCAAGATGAGTTGCCAGCCGCCGGGGGGGGGGGCAAGATGATAGAAAGAGGATATGAGTTATAGGAAAAATAAAATTTATAAGTTGTAAAGGCTTAATATTTTATTAAACAAGAATAAAATCCTAATTAAAACATAAGCTTTCCAAATTGTCCATGATTACACGCCTAGGAACACTCATCAATGCCAGTTGATTAAAAAGTTTCAAGGCTCCAGAGGGGGACAGCTACCCCTCCCTGCCCCCTGCTGGCGACGCCCGTGTATGTATGATATACACAGTCGATCATTGGGAACAGAGTTTAGTTTTTAATGATGGACCGCATATATTCATTCGAATATTTTCAATAGTGACATAGTTTCTACCAAAAATTGTAATTTTCTTAAGGATAAAAGTTCTAATTATATTCTTACTGAGTTTTTCGACACTAAAACGAATTACAACATTTTTACATAGCACAATGTGCGAAGACAGGTTAAATGCTTTAGCTATGTTATCAATTGAAAAACAAATGTTCCACAATATTCCTAACTTTCATGAAACTGTTATAGATTTTTTTTCTTTAAAGAGAGATAGAAGAATCGATTTAGTTTACAAGACTTTTAACTGAAAATTATTAATATGCGCGCACACACACAGACACAATGTATATAATTTTTGATAAATTTTTTTCAATAAATATTTGTGTAATATTTAATATATTTAATTGTGAACCTCCACTTCTGTTACTCACGAGCCGCCACTGATCGCAAGTATACATCATATTATTCAACGAAATTTCGACAGTAATGGTAATCTTCATAAAAGTGTTTAAAACACACAATGATTTTTTGCACCAACCGCAAAGTACAATAGCGACATTTGTGCATCCTTCTATTTCGCAATGCGTATTACAAGAATCTCCGAAACTAAAATCTACAGGATTTTCAAATTTATTCGGCATTTCATTTACATAACCACTTTTGTACCAAGAATATTTAAAAAGATCTTCATATCTTGGTGAAGACAATTGGTTGTGAACCAATGATTGAAGTTTTATTATATTATTTTTAATATGTAAATTTAAATCATAATTCATTAAAATTACGTCATCAGAAAATTTTCGAACATAACTTTTCCAAATTCGGAATCCAAAAACACCAAGTAGTTGAATTTTTTCCGTCGTGTTCCAGTAGGAATTTTCTTCAAGTTAACAATTTTATTGTCTGACGTTGTTTTTTCTACAACTTTTTGACAATGACCACTCCAAGAGTCAAGTAATAGTAAGGAGGTATGGGTAAAAATATTTTCTCCAACCAAATTTTAAAGTGATCTGCAAAGAAAAAATGTACTTCTTTAACTAATGAAATTCGCAGAATAATATGAAAATTCTTGTAAAGTTACTTACTAGATGTCTGTGTTAGGGGTAGTTTACCACTTTAGGGGTGAAATTAACGAAAATACCGAAATAGGTCAACTTCATTTTATCATTTTATTAGTTGAACTGTTTATTAGCAGATATAAAAAAACACGGGTCTTTTATTTTTTTTTTTTGTGTTCTACAACATATACCAATTTCATCAAAATCGGTGAGTTCGGGTTCGAGTGCTTTCCTTGTAAGAATCTATAGCTGTCAGGATCATTCGCTTTAATTTGTATTCTGTTGTCTGTTAAAGACTTACAGCTAATCGAACTTCAAGATACAACTTGCTTAATATCGTTTAACATTTGGGAGTAATTAGTCATGCCGTAAACTGTTATTTCAGGCGACTTACGTTCAGTTTCATTGTAATTATGTGTCATTTCGGTATGTTAATTTTCGTTTTCGTCAGCAGAGGCTAGAGGTGCAAATCTGTTAGAACTTTTAATTTGGTTACAATAAATAATTTTCGGGAACAACTGTGATTTTTTAAGAGATATTTATTCGCTTAACGTTTCGACTAGCTTCAAGAACACTGGCCATCATCAGAAGCCTTTTAAAAACACAGTTGTTTCCGAAAATTATTTATTATGAGTAATCACTGTGAAAGTTTTAAATATTTTAATTTGGTTGTTTACAGAATTATCGGAGGGACTGCTCGTTGTATATTGTTTCGATCTTTTCCTTTTTTTTTTTTAACTACATGCCAAGGATGCTTATTTGATGTATTATTTGAATCATCATTCGTACAAACTGACGTATTTTTGACAGGCGGTGGAGAAAGTACTAAATATTACTGTAAATGCATCATTTTTAGGAACTTCAATTAATTACTTCCGCTACGGTAAAACGAACCAAAAGTGTCGGCACGAATTTTTAAAAAAGTCAGTTCTCCGTTAATTTTTAAAATATCTGTTAGATAAAATTGTCTTTTTTTTGTCGGGAACGAAGTTTACTAAAAAATAAAATTGATGATGAACTATTTTTAAAACTACATTTCCCACACAGGCATAAACCCAGTTAAAGAACATTGCATTATTATTTAATACCGTCTGAAGTTGAAAAAAAAAAAAATCAGTATTTAGAATCAAAGCACGTAAATTCCTTTTTGTATTTTATTTTAAAAGTTCACCTTTTTTTCTTTTTGGTTTCTGTATTTTTACCAATTAACACAGAGAATTTCTGATGATCGCACCAGCAAGAATCGTAAATGAGTTACACTTTTTCCTTTAGCTGGACCAGGTGTAATGAAAACATATACAAATCCCCGAGCATTAATTGCGCCTGACCGGCTACGTGTGAAATAAAATAAAGGGGGTGGTAAAATGGTTTTTATAATGTATAAACTATTTCGTTCGATGCTAATTCTAAATTTTAAAATAGACAATATTTTTACGCATTTTACTCATGAAGTGAGATCTTATGAAATAGATTTTTTATTAAAACAGCTAAACGATGTTTCTCTAGGCTTATCAAGAGTAAAGGGTAAAAGCTTCTGCAAAACATTTTCCACCGTTTCTCTTAAAATTCCGGTTTCATGTGCTATTATAATAAATAACGTTTCCGCATAAAATTTGAAAAGAAAAGGCATTTTCAAAGAACTACCTACCAACCGGATATCCCTTATGAATGGATTATTTTGAACCATGAAAATATGTTTTCTTTATTTTTTTGATACCGTACTAAGTCTAATAGGAGTGGCAGAGACTATTGTATGTGCCCAAAATCTTTAGACGACGTTCTCTTTTTTTTCTGAACAGAAAAGTAAGGATAATAATGAAATGTTTTATACCCCATTCATTATTATATGTTTTATCATAGAAAAATTACCCACTTTCTTAGAAATTTAAACCCGAATAGCCAGTTGTACCAGTTATGAACATTTTATTTAATCGTTGGTAATTCGGTAAAATGAACGAATTGAAACGCTGCACTTACAACAATGCACAGAAAACAGCTTTATTCGTTACCTTCCTCATACTATGGTCATTGATAAGAATAATCTGTTCGAAAAATATTCCATTTGCGATACATAACTTTAGTAAATTTGTTTGCTGGCTAGTAATTCTTTTTCCGCCGAAATATTAACAACTGTTTCACAATAAAACTATAAAGAGTCAATTCCAAGTAAACAAGAAAAATATATGATTTGTTCCATAATTCATCACTTCTGCTTCCTTTTTTATCCCTATAGACTCGTATATAAAATTTTCAGGATCCTATTTATTACCTCTTTTCGATCAATCCCAGCGAACTGGAAGAGTTGAAGGTTGAGAGCCGGACCAAAAAATTAATTGACGTCGGTTTAAATAATATTGAAATAACAACTGGTTTTCACTCTTGTTGCAATAATAGTTTCATTTTCAACAAAAGAACAAACGAAATTTATAATTAAGTTTGATAAATGGAAAAAGGGCTTATTTTTCGAAATTTAGGTACATGTCCTTATAGTACACATGGAGAAACCGGAAAAAAAATAAATAGAAACAAACATGATGATGACGCTTAACCGATAAACACTTCTGAAGAAATATTTAATTATTTGTTGGACTGCCTCTATTTCGTTTTAAACATAAGCGAATAATAAAGGAAAACGAATTTTCTAAATAAACCAAAAAAGAATGGTTCTTCTAAATCAACTGTAGTTAAGGAGTTACTGTATTAATACTAATTTATACATATAAAAGCGAAAATCCGGAAATATTTGAAAGGTACAGCAATTATTGACATTTCGTTGCAACTACTAAGTCTATGAAGCTGAAAATTGGCACGTAATACAACGATACTATGTACTGATGACATCTAAAAATGCATTAAAAATTCAAATTTTTTAGTTGTGAAAAGGGGGGGGGGGGTAAATGTCAGAAAATCGCTTCTTAAAGAGCTAATAATCACGCTACAGCCGAAACCGTTTTCAACGGATAATTGAAATTTTACACGAACATTACTTATGTACTCACGATGAATAATAAGAACGCTTTTTTTTTGAAAATTCGAACTGTAAGGGGTGAAAAAGGGTTAAAAAAAACTGATTTCCAAAAAAATTCACACAAACTGCAATATTTTTGTTACAAATGGGTTTATCTAATTGTAATTCCACATGAAGAATCCTCGTATAGTGTGCTAAATGCGTGTAAAATTTTTTCAAACCGCAAGAGTAGAAGTCGCAGGTGCAGCCGATTTGGTCATTTTATAGCACTGTGCGGGGAACTTTTTTTTTTTTTTTTGGGGGGGGGGCTTTGAGTATTTGACTACACTCGGTCTACCTTCTGTTCGCTTACCACTTAGTTCATGTTTTTGCTCGCAAAAGTCAAGGTTTTCATAATGCTGCCTTAAATTTTTATAACTTTCAATTTGGTAGCACGTTACATACAAGCGTGCGTTACAGTAGCATATTATTATGGTAGTATTACTTCGCCAAATCTTTAAATGCGTTTTTCTCAAAAACTAATTTTCTCACCACAGGTGGTCCCTTTTCTCAGCGAACGTCACATATGAAATATGAGACGAGGAAAAAGACATCTATAAAGAAATCCGTAATCACAATAATTTATGGACTGTGAAATAAATAATGGTATCCAGAATAGAAATCATTTGAAATTAATGTAATTTAATAGATCTTCGGAAATAGTAACTCAAGGCAAATTAGTCGATGTATGTAAAATGAGGTAGATCGGGACTGAAGAATATATCGATCGTAATGAAAGCAGGAGTGAAGTTCTATTAATGGTACTTGTAAATATTGTAAATAGTTTAATTGTACAGAGTTAATGGGTGAAATACATATTTCGGAAAGTAATAAAAATTAACATGTAAATATTGATGCATGAGAAATGGAATAGTAAAGAATAAAATGTCGTAGCGTATCGGAAGATATATTTAGAATAATTTAAGATTAATAAAATTGGTAAATAATCCTACAAGAAAACAGATATCGATATATTATTTCGTATACATTTGAAAGAAAATTATATTTATAGGTCGATAGATAAATTGAATTGATACATATTGAGACGGATTCGGCAGTTATTACGTTATATACGTTCTCTGATAACACTGTCCGAGCTAGAAAATGATATTTCTCTTCGGTAGAATCTCGGGTAGTGTAACGGCGATGAATTTTTATCGGAGACGTTATTTCGGCCTAATATCGTGAAACCCTGGACGCAGCCGTTGTGTCGGCCGTGTCGCTGGAGCGGACTGATTTCGCGGTGTCACTAGTCGAAAAGCGGTGATAAAGCGTTTGTCGGCAGAGAGCGTGTGTATAGAGCGTACAGGGCTACGTGAGCCGAGAAAAGATTTATAAAATCCCGTAAAAGGGACCGACAGGGCAGCGACCCCTATAAATATATATATATATAAAAGAATAAAGAATCTTTTACCATCCTGTTTGTTAATTATAGAATATATTAAGTTATAACAAACAAATTTAAATAGTTTAAAGGTAACGGAATGTTGTAATACATGTTGACAAAGGCTAACTACAATAAATACAGTTTTTGAAAAATCAATAGAAAAAGTGACCTGTTTTGAGAAAACCGGCTGTGTAGCGATATCGGTAAAAAGGTATCTTTTTATCTTGACCGAACGTTTGGAAATTCTAGAAGTCCATACTTAGACTATTGTAAAGGTCTCTGGAAAGAAAAGATATATGTATCAGTTGCCAACCGTAAAGTTAAGAAAAGACAAACGTGGTGTTTGCAGTTCTCGGAAAGAATTACTACCACACATAATAACGGTCAATTGTACAGGCAAACGCCTGATGAGGTAAAGCAGTATTTCAATGTGAAAGAAACAAGCGGTCCCTGAAAAATATTGTGTCTCGGTCCCAGGTAAACAATGAAGAAATGTTATTAACAGAAAGAAAATTGCTTAGCGGTAAAGAGCAGGTAGAAGACCCATGGAAATAAAAAGACACTTTTCAATATTGAACAACCAACTATTTCCCTCCTTCGAAAAACGATTCTAGTGTCTGCATAAAGATAAAGTTGTCTTTGTGTTGTTTTTCACGACATACAGAGGATATTTTAAACCTATTTCATAATGAAGAATAATCACGTTCGAATGCAAAGGAAAAGGTAGCAGTGAAAGCACCGACTACAACATTTAGCGGGTGTGTAAATAAATAGAGACAACTACCTGTATTTGTAAGACAAAATCGTGTCGATGTGCAATCAGAGTTGAATGGTAATTATGAAACGAACCGAATTAGGCGCCAGTCAAAGTGTGAGTTTAACCGGCATTAGATTAAAAGAAAAGAAGATTGTTATCTTCTAAATAATATGTTAAGGAAGGTGAAAGGACTCTAAAACGAATGAAGTGGTGCACGGCAAAGAAAGGAATATGTATTAGTTGGTTGGTTGAGAAATTAATTGATACCGATAAATTAAATAACATTTATAAATAATAGTGTGCAAATTTAATTAAATAAAGTTTTTAAATTATCTATAATAAATGTATTTTTTGGTGACGCTGTGATCTGTAGTGTCTATTACACAAGGGAAGTATAAAATAAAAACAAGTTCAGCCATGTTTTATGCGATGTGGATTCCGACGGTTAAGTTAAACATAACTATAATTTACGTTTACATAATATTAAATTCAAAATAAAGATATCCGATTTTTCGCGCCACAAAAAAGGAGAGCACATTATTTGTCGTGCTTTTTTGAAGTTTTTTCTAACTTTGGCAGTTTCGTTAAGGAAATTAATCACGGTTTCCTTCCCGACAGATGGCGATCTTTTTATCAATGTAACACGTGTCCTAAAGAAAAAAAGTGAAATTACAATTTGATAAATCCATTTGCGCCAAAAATATAACAGTTTGTGTATTTTTCGGGAAACATTTTTTATTTCTTTTTCACCCCTCGAAGTTCGAATTTTTTAAAGAAGCGTTCTTATTTGATATTCTTAGTATATAAATTATATTCACAAGAAATTACTCGCGATAATCACGATTCGTTTGAACTGTAACGTGATTTTTTGGTTTTCTCAAAAATGGGGTTTTGCCTTTTTCCCCAGTTAAAATTTTGCGGTTTGAAAAAATTTTACACGCATTTAGCACACTATACGAGGATTCTTCATGTGGAATTACAATTAGATAAACCCATTTGTAACAAAAATATTGCAGTTTGTGTGAATTTTTTTGGAAATCAGTTTTTTTTAACCCTTTTTCACCCCTTACAGTTCGAATTTTCAAAAAAAAAGCGTTCTTATTATTCATCGTGAGTACATAAGTAATGTTCGTGTAAAATTTCAATTATCCGTTGAAAACGGTTTCGGCTGTAGCGTGATTATTAGCTCTTTAAGAAGCGATTTTCTGACATTTACCCCCCATTTTCACAACTAAAAAATTTGAATTTTTAATGCATTTTTAGATGTCATCAGTACATAGTATCGTTGTATTACGTGCCAATTTTCAGCTTCACAGACTTACAATTAGTAGTTACAACGAAATGTCAATAATTGCTGTACCTTTCAAATCTTTCCGGATTTTCGCTATCATATGTATAGACAAAAGTGAAGATATTTCAAAAATAGAAACAGTTGTGTTTGCTACTTTTTGAAAATTTTAAATGTAATATGATTCAAAAATATCACATAATCTTAAAAAATGTTAGATTTCAGTTTATAGCAGGATATAAAATAATAAAAATATTACAATTTTCATGTTGCCCTCATTGGAAATGTAAACAAAATATGTTAAATTCGAAGTTTTTCTTATGAATAGAATTGTTTTTGTATGCATGCATAGTATTTTTGTAATACCTACAATCAAGGGCGTCGCCAGCCGATGTGGCGGGGGGGATAGAAAGAGGATATGAGTTATAGGAAAAATGAAATTTGTAATTTGTAAAGGCTTAATATTGTATTAAACGAGTATAGGATCTTAATTAAAACATAATTTTCGTGGCTTTCTGGCAAATTATTCTACCATTTTATTATAAAAGTCTTCCAAACTATTCATGATTACGCATCTACGAATAGTCATCATGGCCAGTTGATTAAAAAATTACGTGGCTCCAGGGGCGGGGCAACGGCCCTCCCCTGTCCTTTCTTGGCGAAGCCCTAGGTTACAATGGTAGTATTATTTGCGTTTACATGACAGCAATTTTTATTTATTTTGGGGGGGGGGATTTTATATTATTTTCGCACGATTATTTAATTTCACTTTCACGACAAAAATAAATTTTTTTAACACTTAATTAAACAATTATATATAATTTTTATATCCCCAACGCGTTTCGAAGCAAACACTTCATGTTCATGTGAGTAATTGTAAATCTAAATAATGAAGTCGATAACTACATTTAAATTAAACTGAAAAAGATCGATCTTAAAAGTCGATTATTAAATAAATAGGAAATGTTTAGAATTTTAAAAATTAAATATAAAAATGTAAAAAATGACTAATACAATTTAACAAGGAAAAATGGTAACAATTTAAAATGAAAATTGAAAAATTTAATTAATTTTAAACTTCAAAAATATAAAAATCAATATCAAAAATAAATAAATCATAGTAGGATAGATTATTTAAAATGGTCGTCTGTATTGTAATGTGTACATAAGGAAATGAACTGTATGTATTTAGCTATTTTATATGCCTGGGGCGTTTTTATAATTTACTAATGGACGTATTGGCCAGTTTGTTTTGTGTATTTTAATAAGTGGGTTTAAGGTTGGGGCTGTTGGGTTAGTGTTAATAAACTTATATGAAAAATTTGGATCAAAAATGAGCATTATTTTTAATTGTTTGTTTAACGGCTGTGTTAAATTTATTAGTAGAGTTATATTTTATGATGAAGATATAGTTGTTATCGATAAAATCGTTAGTTTTATTAATGATTTTAGTTTTGTTAATAAGTATAATAGCTGAACTTTTGTCTGCTTTTGATATTAAATAGTTATTTTCTATCAGTTTCTTATTTATAGATTGTAAGCTTTGTTTATACTTGTTTTGTTTAGTAGTGTTTTGTAAATTGTTGTTGTTATTATTAAGAATTTTTCTTATTTTGATAGCTGTTATATATCTGAAGGTAGTTTTGATATGGCATATTCAGTTTCGATGATAAGATTTTGTATATTATTTTTAGTATAATTTTGGGTAAAGTTAAATTTTAAGCCAGTATTTAATAGTTCTTTTTCTTGTGTGTTAAATGAAATGTTTGATAAATTAATAACTCGTTTATGAAACTTATGTAAACTATTATTACTATTTTTACTTCCGACATTGGTTAATACTTCTAGTTTTTTATTAATATTATTATATTTTATAGTCGTAAAATTCTTAATTTTATTACTAATTTTTATGAAGTATGATTCTAAAATGTTAAAGCTAGTATATAGTTACTTAATAAAAGATGTAAATGTAGGAGTTTAGCGTTTAAGTAATTCTTCTTTTTGTATAGTACAGTTGACTCGCGATAATCCGACAGTTACGGGACCGACGGGTTGTCGGATTACCAAAGGTTGATTTTTAAAACTGAATTTTGACTTCTTAGACAAGAGAATTTAACTTATCATGGCAATTGATGATTTTAGGCCATGAGGTTATAAAAAAAAAGCAACTCAATTAGGCATTGTTTTACACAAATGAATACGTATGAATATAATACAAATTTATTATTTACATCAAGTGGGTGCCTGTCTTTGTCTGGAGCAAGCGCAGTGACACCAGCCGACGCGACGTCGGACTACCGAGCGTGTCGGACTGTCAAATGTCGGATTATCGCGAGTCAACTGTAGTTTAATTTCTTGCTTGATCCAGATTATTTGCGCGATGTTTTTCGTTGTTTCTGCTGCTTGCGATTTGCGGTTCATTTTGATTGTTGCGTATTTTGGTATCACTTTGCATATCAGACATTGTTTATTAAAGTATATATTAGCGATAGTTTTCATTAATTTAAATTTAATATGGTAATAACTACAGATTTGTTTCATCAGATTGATGTTATTATCACTGTATTTATTAATTCAACACAATGTTAAGTATATTCACGACAAAAATGAGTTTTTTTAACACTTAATTATATATAATTTTTTTATATATAATTGTTTAATTAAGTGTTAAAAAAATTTATTTTTGTCGTGAATATATTTAACAATGTGTTCAATTAATAAATACAGTGATAATTTCACTTTGTTAATTTGTATATTATTCCGATATTAATATTCCTTTTCGTGCGACTGTTTAATTTCATTTTGTGCCACTGTGTTCTTGTATATATATAATAATTCCGATATTTGTAACTTTCGAATTAAAAAGTCTACATCTCGCGCAAAGTTGCATATTGTGGTCAAAACGTGTATTAATGATAATTATGATTATTTGATTTCATTTAATTGCAGTCCACAGCATTGCCATGTGGTATTAAATTGAATGGTGTGCTTTTTCAATGTATCTATGTTTACTACAATACTTTTATTTACTTTTTGTCATTAATATCAATCTTCGCTATAGCGAAACGTGGCCGAGTTTAGCTAGTATTGTATAAAAATCGCAAGCTACCAAACGAATCAATACACATTTGTTTCGTGAATTGAAAATAGTAAAACAGGTGATGATTGATTTATTCAAATCAAAATACGCGAGACGAATTAACATGATTTTTCGCACGAATGAATAAACAAACTGCAGTGAATAACGATAAAAATCATATTATACCAATGATCGCGAATTATCACCAGCTCAATAGCGAATAAACTGAATTAGATCAGGAAATCGATAAAAGCGATCGAAACGAGAAAAATTACACGAAAAAGTTTTACGGTAGAAAGTAAAATGAACGATAACTATCGAAGAAAAGGGTCTAACATAAAACAACTGGAACGAATGTAATTTGTAACCACGCGGCCATATATGTATATTTGTGGTCGAAACGATTAACAACGACCGTAGTGAATAAAAAAGCCGCCGAAAAATAGCGGGCTGCTGTAATTCTAAATTAATATAGTTATTGTTTCCGAACATTGACATCACTACAAAGTGTGATAAGGAAAGCATTATTAAGTTGTAAGTTATTTAAATCTATGAAAATTTCAAAATGTTTTGCACTATATGCCATCAAATTTATATCAAAAATATATTTAAATTCTTCAGAGTTTCAAATTGAAATAAGTAATGAAGTTAGGGGACACACGAATTCCGCACCAACCCTTACCGCAGCGGGTAGTCGGACTCGACCCGAAATAGCCCCCCGCTGAGAACTCGAATTTTCCTTGGCTTTTAAAAAAAATACTTTGATTTTCTGAAATCTACAAAGGAATAAAATGAGTAAAAGTCGCTCTTTCAGTGACTTCCAAAATGTCTTATCATATCTCGGTAGGGAACGTTTGCTATTTGGAATAACATTTCGGTTGCTTAGAAAAAACCTCCTTAAGGGTTTGCGAAAAATAGGCTATTATCCTGTCAGCAGTACGGTTCTTATTCTAAAAATTTTTAACAATCTAGGAACGTACACATATTTAAAGAAATGTTGCATAAAATAGAATAATTACACGAAATAATATTAATTACAATAATTTCTAACTGAATATGTAGGATTTTCAGCGCACGGCTTTTCATGAAGCTTCACATTAATTCAAAATAATTTCGTATTGAATAATTTACATAAAATACAAATGTGACCGTATGAAAGTTTCGAGTTCGACAAACTAGAGGCATCTATTATTATAATATAGAGTTATTTCGAGTTTGAGGGAACTAAGTTGTTTTGGGAAAATTTCAGTTCTGATTTTATCCTACCCATCAATCAGTGTTCACTCTCAAAGTTATAAATTGTCATTTGAATTAAAATCAAATTTGTTGAAAAACGTAATTTTGTTATTTAGTGTACCGTTAAACAATATATTGCAGTACTCGGCTTGAATTTTAAATGACAACACATAAAAATTTACAATTAGTACAAACTGACACGTATTAAAATGAATCATTTTCGGCAAGGGATAATTCCAACAAAACAAAAAAAACATACAAACAAGAATTTATAACCAAGAGGAATTATCCCAATTGCAAACAGGCATTGGCGCACTCAAGAGGGGCGCCACGGGGCCATTGCTCCCCCCAAAAAATCTTAATTTCGTTTTGTAATGTTTTGTTTTACTCTTTTTTTTTAAAAAAAACATACACATTTACTTTTTGTTTATATTACAAATATAATGTTACGTTTTTATTGTTATTATTACTTTTTTTTTTTAAATAAAATTCGTCAGTTTTGTAATTTAAAAAAAAATAATATTCGTTAATTTTGTATTTTTTTTTTTTTTTCAATTTTAATTTACAGACCACGGAAATAGATAGGTACTTAATCGAGGTACCGAGTTACCACACCCTAACTCATCTACTAAATTCTAGCCCCGACCAAAAAAAACTCCTGAGTGCGCCTTTGCAAACAGGGGAAATAGATAGGTTGCATTTTGCAAAATGTTGTTCCTATAAAACCATTATATAGGTTCCCTACGTCGTGATAGTCAATTTATAGTTCTATTTTAAATTTTAAGATAATGTTCATATTTATTTATTAGATTAAATTTAATTTACATTTTTATTTATTATATGTTAATAAAAAATCTGATGGGTTCATTCTATTTTTCTGTTCATTTATTGACATAATGATTGTATATTATTTACACTATTTTACTTTGTCGTTATGGAAATCTCTTTTTTTTTTTTTTTGTAAGTTTAAAAACTCATCTCAAATTCTGAAAGTTTTTTTAAGAAACTGAAATATGCTTTCATTATTTCAATGTAGAGTGTTTTCCATTAATACACAATACGCCCGGGAAAAAATACTTTTCTGGAACTTTGAAGTTTCCAGCACCCTCTCCGGTAATTTAAATTTAAAGCTAAAATATCGCTATATTTTTTTCCCAAGGTGCTATTATTCCTTTTTATATATTTACGAAAATTACATTCGTTTTCGGTTTTTAGATCCGAATGGGGTTTAAATTATACGGTTATTGAAAATGTTTATTGCGATGTGAAGTTTGTTGTTTGTTGCATATTTTAAATTTCAGGAATATTAATATCGGTTGGTGAGTTACACACATTTTCAAGTGATTTTTAGATAATTTAAAATTCATCATATTATACATATTCTTAACTTTTTGCGCGATTGTTAGCGTTCAGGGGTTAGAAGAGCTGTTCGAACGTGTTATGCATTTTCTGAAAGAGCATTTTAATACTATTTCTGCACACACAACTTTATATTTTAATGCGTAACCGTCATCATTTTTTCTCATAAAGAAACATCGAAAATTATTCGGCTTGCAATGGTGTCATGAGCGTCGCCAGGTAGGGGCAGCTGCCCCCCCCCCCCTGGAGCCTTGAAACTTTTTAATCAACTGGCATTGATGAGTGTATTCATAGGCGCGTAATCATGGACAATTTGGAAAACTTATGTTTTAATTAAGATTTTATTCTTGTTTATTAAATAAAATATTAAGCCTTTACAAGTTATAAATTTTATTTTTCCTATAACTCATATCCTCTTTCTATCATCTTGCCCCCCTCCCCTGGCGGCTAGCAACTCATCTTGCCCCTCCCTGACTCATCGGCTGGCGACGCCCTTGAATGGTGTACATAACAGAAATTCGACACTGTTTTTAACTGCTTCACTTCTAATCGTAGAAAATAAAAAAATGTCCCGGAATATTGTTATTTTACAGCGGTTTTGTAGAATTCCAACTGTTCTAAATATATATATTCGTATCCCTGTAATAAAACTCTCAATACACTGATAATTGCTTAACATTAATGGTAACACAGAATTAACATTGATGTATGTATATGAAGGCGAAATATTTTATTAAAAATAATAACTTGTAATGAAAGAAAAATTTTAGTTGTCGCTGTGTCAAGAGGCTAAATACTAGGGCTGTTAAAAACCGGTTAACCGGGTAACCGTGGTTACGGTTAAAAATCGATGATACGGGTGAAACCCGGTTTTACGGTTTTCACGGATACGGTTAACCGTGTAACCGCGGTTTCGGTTAAAAACCGATGATGCGGGTAAAAATCGGTTTTATGGTTTTCACGGATACGGTTAATTGTACGAAACGATATTCGTATTAATCGCAATGTTGATTAAATAATAATAGTAATAATAATCTTTTTTTCGTTTCTTTTTGGATTGTTGCGTAATTAATAATATCATTGCGGGATTTAGTTAAAATAGCTCGTATTTTGTTGTTATCGCTTTGCCATTTAATAACATCAATCGTAGTTTCAAAAAATTATTTATTTACGGGAAAACCGCAGCTCGGTGAGTTGAAACCTTAGTTCATAATCACTCGCGTACGCGCACTGCTTACGGGAGCGAGTCACTCAGCAATGCAGCAGATGCTATGCTACAAAAGACAGTACGCTCCAACTAGCGCGATTTATTTACAACGCATTGGGAAAAAAAGTATTAAGTGGTTGAAAGTTAGTTTTGACGATTTATTTTCTTAAGCTATAGTTTTATTCTGATATCGTTTTCAATTCAAGATGCCAAAAAAAAATAGTTGGGTTTGGAATCATCCTGAAAAATCCATGGACAGTAAAGACGCAATATGTAATTATTGCAAAGCCGTCTTAAGTTACAATGGTTCTCCTTCGGCAATAGCAAATCACTTGAAAATTATTCATAACAGAATGCCTAATGTTGTTATTTTCGGTTTTTTTACGGTATCTCAGCCATTTTTCAATTGATTTAAAAAATTCTTGTTGGAGGTTAAAGACAATGGAAAGTTCTATAACGGTGAATTTTATCAGATTTTTAAAGGTGGTGGAAGAGGTTCAAAAAAAAATAAAAACATGCATTTTTGGCTGAAAAACATTTTGAAATTCAACTAACAACACCAAAATAGATATATGTTACATATATTAAAACAAAATGTTTTTCTGAATTTTTTCGAACTTCAGGAACAGATGAAACAAGTCCAAAAAAGTGAAAACATGCATTTTTGTCTGAAAAACCTTTGAAGCTTCAACTGGAAGCAAACTATATAATGTAAGTTACATAATATGTCATTGTGTTACCTAATTTGCTATTATGGGAATTTTAAATTCGTGCAGAATCTCTATATTTTTTTATTCTAACAATCCGAAAAAAATTCAGGAAAACTTGTTATCTTCAAATACGTAACATATATCTATTTCGTTGTTATTAGTTGAATTTCAAGATGGTTTTCAGTCAAAAATGCATGTTTTTATTTTTTTTTAACCTCTCCGTCACTTTTAAAAATCTGAAAAAATTTCAATACGTAGTTTACACCACAAAACACGTTATATATTTTTTCCGTCGTAACTGAAATTTAAAATATTTTTTATAACATTTAAAAATTTTGAACGTTTCTAAAAATTTGAATTTAGCGTCTAAAAATTTTAAAAAATTCGCCATTATAGAATTCTCCATTATATTTAACCTCCAATAAGAATTTTTAAAATCGATTGAAAAATGGCTAAGATATCGTAAAAAACCCGAAAATAACGAAATGGTAACTACAGGAGCCCCCTGTAGGACTTGGGGTCTGAAACTTCCAGTTTTAACTACTTTCTTCATGCCCTAGATTTATATATTTTTTTTTATAAAGTTTGGTTTAAAGGCACTCTTACACCCCTTAACCGGCCATACCCTCTAAAATAAAATTTTATAGTTTATTAAATAACCGTCTATACGAACAATTACAAAATTATACTTATAACGATATATTTAAAAAAATTTCTTAATTTCATTATATAACTGTTAAAACGATTAACTGATTGATTTATACGATTAACCGAAATCATGATTAATACGGGTAACCGTTTCATACGGTTAACCGAAATCGCGATTAATACGGGTAACCGTTTCATACGGTTAACCGTACCCGTAAAAACCGCACATACGGTTTTCACCCGAATGATCCGTTTAAACCGATACGGCGGTTAACCGGGTTATCTGTATACCCGTTAAAATCACCAGCCGTACTAAATACACGTTTGATCACAGATATATAGTTCTATTGAAACTAGAAAGATAGAAGATCGTAAATGTGAATAGACAGTTAGGAGTATGTTAAATTACTGCAAGTTGAGATAAATGGCAAATTGAGATACGGATCGCGCGGCCTCTACCCGGATAAGGAACAAATTAATTTTTAGTTTTGTCTGATTGTTTTGGATCGGGAGATGGCGCCAATTACCTATTCTTGAGACAATGCGGTAGTTACGCGTCGATAAAAGGCTAGAGGTCATCACGTATCTGCCGAATCTGATGTGATGGGAGGGCGGTGTGCGGTGCGCTCGTTGTCTATTCTTCGATAAAGTGATAACGGAGGTATAGTCAGCGAGCTAGCCGGTTTTATTTCGGAAGTTTTGATTTGGTTTTTTCACTGTAACAGGTAATATCGTTAGCGGCCGCGTTATTAATGCATTTATTTTTTGTGAAATCTCGTCTAATGTTATTCTCTGGCTGCACGAGCTGCGCCGTAACATGTTTTAATAAAAAGGAATAGCGGAACAACGTTTGAATTTGTTTTCTTGTATAACTTTGTCAAAATAAAGAGTTGGAGTTGGATATTCGGTATCTTTGATTGAAATAGGCACATAGCTGAAATCGGTAAGGAAGAAATACGTTCTTTTAATTACCGCGTGGAGCGCATATCCACTGGCGCCCGGAATATTGGCGAGAGGAGGAGAAAAAAATAAGAAAAGTTCCTCCGTCAAGTACTCAAATTCGTTATAATTGCAATAGTCAGATTTAATTTTTAATGATTTATATCTGCACAGTTATTTATCAAAATTATAATTTATGTTTCGTAAACGAAAAATGAAAATTGACAGTTTAAACAATTGCATATATCGTTAAAGTTAACCTGGAGTGTTCTCAAATATTTTTTAATAAACCGTTGTTATAGAGAGGAAATATTTTTAATACACATGAATAGGTGTAGTATTTTTCGTTGGCAGATTTTAAATATCATTTTAAAAATACGATGCGTAAAAATTTTGAAAGCCATTGAACACATTAAAAATGTAGTACGATGTAGCAGACATCAGTTTTGGAACTTCTGTGTCCAACAAATATCATGGTCCCAGTGCCGTTTTCGTTTGTTTTTTTTTTTTCTTTTATATATATTTTATACCTACAAACTTCCGAATTCGAGTGTGAAGATTGCTAGAACTTTTTTAACCGTCGACCCGGGTAAACAACGGGGTGCCCAATTCGAGTGTCGCCGTTCAGAGTTATTCAAACCTATTCGTATTTACTTTTCCATAAATGCGGTTTATTATGTTCACGATTTTTTAAAATCCAATCTTTTCTGTTAACAGTTATAAAGTATCTAATTAAAAAATCGTTGTTCTTTAATTTTTGTCTTTATAGCATTTTTTTTATTCACTATTTGTATTACTTAATTCTGAACTCGTGTTTAATAACCCGTGTTCACATGTACCGCCCGTCCGTTACCCTCGTGTTATCCGTTCGTATTCGTGGGTTAATGTGTGTTCGGTATTTTTGTAACTTTTGGTTAACTGAACTATACAGTATAAAACTTTTATACTGATCCTAGAAACGCGTTTTCGAGCAAAGCCCATCTTCATTTTATTTTTTCTATTCCTTTATTTTTTTCCCATTTTTCTTATCGTTCATCTCCATTGTTATCTATATTTTTTGTTTGGTGTTGTTTCATTAATGTATTTCCTTTCACCGTTTGTTCTAAATTTTTTATCGTCTATTTCTGTTCTCCTACTTGTCTGGGTAATTTTGTTTCTGCCGCTGGGCACACCTTCGATTTCATGTTCGCGGTTATATACTTTATAATTCCGTCGGTTCGTTTGTATTTTTTATTTTTTCGCCACAATGATGGTATAGTTCGCAGTCCCCCTTTTTCCATTTCTATTTTCTTTTGATAATCAGTATATTTAGATGAGGCGTTTTTCCGTGATTACTTCGTTTTGCTTTCCTTTTTTTTTTTCTTGTCCTTTTCTTTTTGTGTCCGAAAACGTTTCTGGGATCAGCAGTATTTTATACGGTATATTTCGGTTTGCTACAGATTAATTAATACGTTTTTATTTAATGTTTTCAAAGATTCACCTATAAAAATAGCGAAAAAAATTATTAATGCTTATTTATCATTAATTACAGTTAGTATAGTTCGAAATTATCACCTGCTCCATCCTTGCTGTTGCGATGCGTTCGTTTTGAATATTTTCCAGATCAAATTTAAATGATTCGCTTTCATTAAAGGTGAGTCAAGCGTCTTTTCTTAATAAAATGTTCCAACGGTGAATTCCCATTTAGCCTTATTCCCAATTCGCCTAATTCCCATTTCGCCTAAATTTAGGGTCGGGTTACTCAGGTAATAAAAAAAAGGTCAGACAAACATACGAATGATTTCGTGTTGGCAACAGCGCGTCATCATTATCGAATTTTAAGCAGACTAAACGCATCATTTTTTTTTCTATTTGATTCCACTGTTAATCTTTTCTTTCCGAAATACAACAAAAAGGTTTATATGAAAATCAGAAGTGAAAAAATATGGCTAAAAATGTTTGATGTAAATATACGCGAAACGACCACTCCGATTAATATTTGTGAGTTATTTTATTGGATGTCCAGTGCTGTATAAATCCCACCCGCCTTATCAGTCAGTATATAAAAGCCTTATTGATATTTAGTGTGACATGAATATTAAGGTTCGGAGTTGCAAAAAAAATAATAAAAAAGCTAAATTATAATTAGGTGTAGTTTCAAAGTGTTCGCGTTTATGTAAGAAAAAAGGAATAAAAATCGAATAGAATTAACAATAATGACATGACATCGAATGATTATTACAACGGTAATTTTATTATCGATTATTAAAATTACAATTATAAGTACATACAAAAAGTAAATGTTAAAATTAGGAAAACATAAATAAAGCTCCATTTAGTTCACCCTGCCTTTTTGCCTTTTCTAGGCTTTTTATCAAAATAACTTCTTCCGGCTCAACGTAGCTCGGTACGCATTTCAAACGCCTATACTGTCAGCAAGTGCTCTATTTCCGCTTCTCGACCGCGGGCAACGAAACTAGTTCGCTACCGCTGCGTAGCGGTCAGATCCTTCGATTTTTTAACCGAGAATGCGTTTTTGACAAACAATGCCGCGTTTGTCCGCTGCCGGGATCTTCCGAGAAATTGAATGATTATTACCAAAATTTTAATATTTTCAAAGATCATAAGAAATGCCAAATCCATCTCAATATGCGGAAAATCACCGCATACTGACTGTTTTACGCTATGAGGTCACAATTTGTTCTGGGTTGAGTGTTATATGTATCAAAGTTCTGAAGGAAACTATTCTTCTATCTTGAATACTTAAATTTTCGCTTGTGAATAAAACAAAAATTTAGAGTCAGGCTAATATATGTAGTAATGGATATATCATTTATAAAAACAAATCGAGCAGGTAAATAACATATATATATATATCTAATATTTGTATATTGAAATATTTATTGCAAATTACATTTTAAATGAAATGGTATTGAATTAGATTTTGACAATAGAGAATAAAAAAAATTATCATCCATTAAAAAATTATTTTCGCTTAATTGCTATAAATTTTTATTTTGTACGTCAAAAGTGTATGATAAAATATTTGGTTAATTGAATAGCGTCTTTTTATATTCTCTTTCTTTTTCCTTTTTGTAATGTTAAATCGTAATCTTTTGGCAATTTATTGAATGAAGCATTTTAAATAGTAAGATAGAAGGTTATTTCCTTTGCCTTTTTTTGGATTTGCCGAAAAATCTGGCAGACTTAACAGATTATAAAAGAAAGAAGAAAAATATTATAATCTAATTCGATTGGACACTGGGGAAATAGAAGAAACAAGAGTAAGGAGGACAGTGCCCCTTTATTCCAATCTTCTGCGCTTTGGCCTCCCCACTCCTTGCAGTGCCAAATCCATTCTTGCTTTCTCCTCTCTCAATATAGTTCCTTTGTTAGCTTTCTTTATCTCCTCAATTTTTAATCTTTTCCTTATATAATGTACAGTTCTCTAAAACTTAGCGTATGTTGTTAGTTGACGTGCCCAAAAAATTGAAAAAAAAAAAAAATTTTTTTTTACTTTGTCAGAGACTAAAAACAACGATTTTTGCGTTTTATTCATTTTTTTCGTTCTAATTATTGAAATTACTTGAAAAACATCGTCAGTATAATAAACGTGACTAATTTGAACAGGAATTTTTCAAAGTCCAACAGCAACCATTTAGGCTTCTGGAGAAATTATTTATACCTTAAAATTCGATTTTAGAAGCATTTTTAACAACATGCGCTAAGTTTTACCGTTTCATCCTGTAGAATGGGGAAAAAAATCATGACTGTATCTTTTAAAATTTTTTTTATGCGGTGCGACACATCTAAAAATGTAATAACCCTTTATTACAACCAATATTTCGCCATTTTTTAATCAATTGTCCTTATTTTCACTGCTTTCTACAACTAAAAATCTATTGTTAAAGATTATCAAATATAACAAATATACTCGAGGGATAGATATAAGAATATTTAAAATATACATTTTTTTGATATGGTGCTTTTAAATCTATGCTCATTTATTAATCCCACAAAAGCCATGAACTGACCCCATATAACAGGATCTTCACCTTGTTTATTCCTTGCTTACTCCTCTTTTTCTGCTGTACACAAATTTTAATAGTAAATCTAGTAATTTTTCTCGTCGTAATATCCAAATTTTGAAAAATCTCTTGTAATCGTATACGTTACTGTTGATTATTTATTCAAATCCGAAGCAGTATTTAATTTTTAAATTCTTTCGATTTGCAAATTCAATTTTTTTGAATTAAAGAAAAATGAAATTAGGTTCAGGAACTTTTGTTAAAAAAAAAGAAACAACTGTTTTCCTAATTTTAACATTTACTTTTTGTATGTACTTATAATTGTAATTTTAATAATCGATAATAAAATTACCGCTGTAATAATCATTCGATGTTATGTCATTATTGTTAATTCTATTCGATTTTTATTCCTTTTTTCTTACATAAACACGACCACTTCGAAACTACACCTAATTATAATTTAGCTTTTTTATTATATTTTCTGCAACTCCGAACCTTAATGTTCATGTCACACTAAATATCAATAAGGCTTTTATATACTAACTGATAAGGCGGGTGGGATTTATACAGCACTGGACATCCAATAAAATAACTCGCAAATATTAATCGGAGTGGTCGTTTCGCGTATATTTACATCAAACATTTTTAGCGGTATTTTTTCACTTCTGATTTTCATATAAACCTTTTTGTTGTATTTCGGAAAGAAAAGATTAACAGTGGAATCAAATAGCAAAAAAAAAATGATGCGTTTAGTCTGCTTAAAATTCGATAATGATGACGCGCTGATGCCAACACGAAATCATTCGTATGTTTGTCTGACCTTTTTTTTATTACCTGAGTAACCCGACCCTAAATTTAGGCGAAATGGGAATTAGACGAATTTGGAATTAGGCGAAATGGTACCAGACCGTTCCAACGACACCATCGACTCGTAACATCATTTCCTTTCAAACGCGATAGAGTATTATAAATTTTGGCACCACCAATTCTGTAACTAAATCTCAAGCAAAACAGCAATGAAATACTGAACATTGATCGATGTAGCCTCTATAAAGACAGCGAATTCGAAGAGCTTTGCCTATGAAATCATGACTGCTAAAACTGATTGTTTTGAAAGTTCGTGCGAGCGTAAAAGTTTGAGAATTCGTGTCATGTATACCTTTATTTTCTGTAATGCGAAATGGGCGAAACTTTTGATCTATGTCTTCATTTTTTTTTATAAATGATTCCTTTAATGATGCAGCTATAAACTACTGACAGGAAGGTTTGTAATCACGAACAACACTGCATTACTGGTGGACTACGTAGACCAACTCATACTACTACCGTGTTTTTTTAGTCTACGTTAATTTTAAATAGGGCCACACTAGAATTGCGCACCGTTATTTACCTGAGTCGATGGTTAAAAAAAAGGTCTGTAATCTGCACACATGAATTGCGTACCGGAAGTTTGCAGGTATGAAATATAAAAAAACAAACGAAAACGACGCTCGGACCATAATGGCTGTTCACTGGACTAAGGGTTTCCAAAACTGATGGCGCTTGATCGTACGATATTTTTAATTTCCGATAACTTTCAACATTTTTACCTGTCGTATTTTTGACAATTCATTTTTAATAATCTACTGAAGAAAAATACTCTACACCTGTCTATGTATTAAAAATCATTCCTCTATAACGACGGTTTATTAAAAAATATTTGAGAATACGCCAGATTAATTTTAAATATACGTAATTGTTTAAACTTCTAATTCCCATTTTTGCTTTTAAAACAGGTAGTTCCGATAAATAACTGTGATATATTTATGTTTTAATCATTAAAAATTGATTCTGGCTTTTGCAATTTACCAGTTAGCTCAACTTTTAGTGTAATTTAACATACTCCTGATTGTGTCTACATTTGTGATCTTTTATCTTTCTAGTTTCAAAAGAATTATATTTATGATTAAACGTGTATACTACTCTACCTTTTGACATAGCGGCAGCTAAAATTTTTCAATATTTGTAAGTTATTATTTTTAATAAAATATTTCACTTTCATATATATACGTTAATGTTAATTTCGTGTTACCATTAATGTGTTAAGCAATTATCAACAGTTTTATTATGGGGATGAATATTTCTAGAACAGTTTGAATTCTAAAAAGCCCCCTGTAAAATAACAATTTTGAAACATTATTTTATTTCTATGATTAAAAATAGAGCAGTAATTTAAACAGTGTCGAATTACTGTTATGTACTTATTATAAGCCGGATGATAATTTTTGATGTTTTTTTATGAGGAAAAATTATGACGCTTACACGTTAAAATGTAAAGCTATATACGAAAATAGTATTAAATGCTCTTTCAGAAAATGCTAACGTTCGAACAACTCTTCTAACCCCTGAGCGCTAAAAGTCGCGCAACGAGTTAAGAATATGTTATATATGACAAAGTTAAAATTATCTAAAAATTACTTCAAAATGCATAGATCACCAACCGATATTATTCCTGAAATTTATAATTTAAAATAAAACAACAAATTATAAAAACTTGACGAAGGAAAATTATTATCTTGTTAAATCCAACTAACATTTAAAGAAAAAAGGTAGTAGCACTAACACTATTTATTTACGTAATTATTATCATTGCAAGTTTTATTATTAAATTGTTTTAAATAGGATTTTATTTTAATAGTAAATTTTTGCGTTGTCATTTAAAATTGAAGTAGAATACTCAGTTCCCTCAAACTCGTAAGTAACTCTATATTATAACAACATATTTAATTTATTAAACTGGAAAATTTTACATGGTCACATTTATATTTTATGTACATTAAAATCAGTTGATATGAAAGTATTTTGTATTAATGTGAAATAGAAGCTTCATGAAACATAATATGCCGTGCGCTGAAAATTCTACTGATGCAGTTATTTACGTTATTTTATATAATAATATTCGTGCAAAAATTACACTCTATTTTATGCAATATTTCTTTAAATATGAGTACGTTCCCTAGAGGTTGTTAAAAATATTTCGAATAACAATCGTACTGCTAACGGGATAGTAGCCTATTTTTCGCAAACGTTAAAGGCTTTTTTAATCGACTGAAATGTAGTTCGCTTATTCTTCCAAATAGTAAACGTGTTTCATTACGATAACACATTTTGGAAGTAACTGAAAGAGCGACTTTTACTCATTTTTTAAGTCCTTCATCGATTTTATAAAATCCGGAGTATTTTTTGTTAAAGGCGGTGCGCAATTCGAGTTGTCAGCGGGTGGGCTATTTCGGGTCTGGTGCGCAATTCGTGTGTGACTTGCCACTGTGTTAGGGTTTGGTGAGCAATTCGTGTGTCCCCTTAAATAGAATAATGAAAAGAAATTTACAGAATAGCTTTTATTTGTTAGTGCTGTATAACACTTTTAGTTTTAAATAGTGTGATTTGCTACACTAACGGCCAGAAATAATCGGTTAGATTTTTATTTGACTTTTTATCTGACCTTTTCAGCTTAAATCCCCCCCTATACATCTGCAACAAAATAATCAGAACCAACTTATTTCTGAATTTTTTCCCCCCAAATCTATAGGTGCAGGTCTATATAGATACCAATTTTCATAAAAATTGTTCGTGCCGTTTTCGAGACCCTAACGAACCGAAATTTGCAAGAATACAAGAATACAAACCAGAAGATCTAGTTTAAAAAAGTCCTTAAGAAAAAATTATAAAATTTAGTTGCAATAAAATTTTTGGACAGTTTAAAGCAACGTTAATGACACCATCGCGTAATCTATTTTTAATTGATAAAGATTTTGTATGGAAGTTTTTTTTTTTTTTTTTTGTGGATTAAGTAAAGACACATTTATTTTTACATTTAAAAAAAAAAAATATTAATCAATTTTTAATTTATATTAAATTGAAAGGCTTGTAAATAGCAGTAATTTGCATGTTTTTACACTCTTTTAATTTATCAAAGAGCACATCATTCTTTCGCGTCAAAGACGGTATGTAAAATGAACGTTGTGAAAAACTGTTTGAAAGCCAGCTTTGAAATAAATTGTTGAGTATATTTTCTAAAGAATGATATGGTTAATTGAAGTTTACTTTTTTATTAGTATTGTAAAACTATTTTTTCTGGGGGGGATTCACAGGGGTCTTGTCCTTATAGTGAGGTACAAGGGATGAATTTTGTATATAGTTTTATGACCATCTTAAACGGATGGAGCCGAAAAGAATAACCAAAAAGATATTCGATAAAAATCTGAATACACGAATAATAGGTTGTTTTGTGGAAGTTAAAAAGGACACTAAAACGAAATGAGGATATAGAAGAAGAAGAAATTCAAGATAGACAAATATACTTAGAACAAAAAAATAGAGCAATTTTCAAAAGCTTGTAAGAAATACAGAAGAAGAAAACTGGCAAAATATGGACGGAGGAAAGAAAAGAACACCGGCAGAGGATGAAAAAATATTGGCTGGAAGGGAAGAATCGTGCTTAAATTATTTTACGCGGTCCTTAGATGGCCAAACTCGAAAATAATAATAATAATATGTGTGTTTGTAAAATATCGGAACATGATAATGGTGCGTTTAATTTTTACTTAAAATAACGAGACAATTTTTTGATTTGCTGTAGAATTGAAACGAAATGGATGTCGTTACAGCGCAAAACATTATGCTGAAATTAAGCGAATGGAGAAAGGCCGGTATAACCAGCGACGTAACTATTATTATTGACGATCAAGAATTTCATGCGCATAAGAGCATTCTCGCAGCTACCATTAAATTCTTCGAGAAGTTATTTACAGGTGACTTTGCCGAAAAGGAGAAAAACGTCATCACTTTGAAGGATGTTGATCCGGACGGATTTAGATTACTTTTGGACTACGTATATACAGAAGAAATTGAAATAGACGATGACAATTTTGAACAGGTTTTATCTGTAGCTGATTATTATCAGATTGAATGTTTGATCGAAAAATTATTCGATTATGTTATAGATAATATTGATGCTAGTAATGCATTTTATTATTACCATTCAGCAAATTGCGTTGGAAATGAGAGGATAGAAGAATTTACAAAAGATTTTATACGAGAAGATTTTCTTTCGTGTTCGAATTCTACCGCGTTTCTTGATATAACACATCCAATTCTGCTTGAATTTATCGACAGTTCGATAAAAGATGAATTAGATAGATTTAAAATAATAATGAACTGGATTGAGAATGATTCGAATAACCGATCCGATTATTTGTTGGATCTTATTAAACATGTTCATTTCGCTTACATTAGCAATGATGTAATAGTTGAAGACATTTTGGATTACCAGTTGGTAATAAACAATCTGGAAATTATTAAGGCGATAAAAGAGAAAAAGGATCCGGGACATACGATGAGGATTTATGGTATGAATGGATTCGATCTGATAAGATTAGATATAGCGAATGCGAGATTAGAAGCAACGTACGTTATGGTAAAGACCAGCGTAAATTATGACCAGTTCCAAATTTCTTCTCATGGCGACGTGATATATGTATATATTTATAAAGCTGATTTTAAGTACAGCAAAAACGAGTTATATCGTTTTAAAGATCATCAGTGGAAATTTTTAAGGAATGGTTTTTCTAAATATGGTAGAGCTAATCAAAGTATAGTGTACTTAAAAAATCGGAAAACTATTTATGCAAATAATGGCGCTTCCATACTTTCTTATAATTTGCAATCACAGACTTACGATGACTGTTCGTCCGAGTATATGCGCATAACAAACATTTATGGATCATTACTTTGCTATAAGGATTTTATTTATGCAATTGCTTCTTGCTCTGATGGTATGTATCATATATTACGATATGATCCGCTTGATCGGAATTTTTATTTGAAGAGTCAATTATTAAAATCTTGCCCAGATGCAGTAAGCGCCGTTTTAGGTGACAAAATGTTTATCATAAGCGGCGGTTTAGTACAGATGTACGATATTACGAAAGATCAGTGTACCGTAATAGAAGACAATGAACAAAAAAATACTTCCTACCATTCGTTAATCGCATATCAAAACCAACTTTATGCAATTAGAGAAAAATGGGATGTTATTGATGTATTTGATCTCTCAGAAATAAGTTGGACCGAGGAAATTCATTTGGCGATAAATAATAAAAGTGTGTTTAATATGAAATAAGTCATTCAACAATATTTAAATATAAGGTAAGCTAAGCGTGTTAGTTTCATTTTATCGTCATTATGGGTTATTATTAATTTTTTAAATTTGTTTTTTATAGCTATTATTGATCTTTAGTTATAGATAGTACAGTTTTAAATTTTGCAAAATATGCACAGCGTATACGTTCTATGAGATAATTTCTTAATCATCTATAGATTCCGTACACTGATTATGTAATTTTTACAAAAAACATTTTTTGAAAAATAGAACAACATTCCATTTATAAATTAAACGTTTACAGTACTGAGGTATAATGATAAATTTTGAAGTTAATATTTCCATTTCACAGTTTTTTCTTTTTTAGCGCTGTTAAAATATCTTTAAATAAATACTTTTGAATATTTTTTTTGTCTGTTATTCTTGTATACTGCAATATACGTATATCACATTAAAATATGGAAGTACTGCTTTCTAGAGACAAATTTTTTATTTCAAAATGATTGATGACTTTGGAAGATAAAAAATAGAGACGTTTCGAGGTCACCAATAAGAAGTAAATCATAACAGTATTTTCACATACTAATTTGTGTGATAGATTTGAATTGGAACGATTTTTAAAATTGGCGGCTAAAAATCTGTCTATTCCCTTCGGTAGCATATATGTGTTTATAACTTCTGTACGCTATTAATTTCATGGAGAAAAATATTATGTATTATTATTCTTCAATTAAATAAGGTAATTTGATTTAAATATTATTTTAAGCAACCGAGAGACTATAAATTTATTATTACAGTTCGGAATTACAAATATGAAACTTGTCATGATAGAAGTAACGTAACAGTTATGTATTGCGAATGTGTCGGGAGCTGTTGTGGTACAAGTTTGGAAACAAACAGAGGGACAACCGAAATATTTGGTCACCACTGACCGAAATGAAAATAGAAAAAGTGAAAGTAAGTGATAATTCTTTGTTTGGTAAATATATTATTAGCAGTTTGGAAAGACCAGATTTCCGCCTTTTAGATATGGCATTTAAAGAGAGAGTAATTTGAAAAGAAATATTCGTTGAAAAAAGACAATACAAAAAAAAAAAATATTCAGAAATACTGGATTAAGTATGAATTTATAAACATGAATCTGGGTCATTTGCAGAGAGCTATGAATAAGTAGGATGCGTTGGATGAGAAGATTATCAGCAAAGAGGTTTTGAAAGAAAGTCAAAAGCTAATAAAAGAGCCATATGGAATGAGAAAATTATTTTGAGAATATATGAAAACGAGTATATGGAGCGGATGAAAAACCACTAGTGTTCAACTGTAAGTATAGTACAGTGGTTAAGTATATGCAAAAATTTCTAATCTTATGTTAATGTTTATTCAATTTTTTTTGACTATGCATTGTGGTTTTTCTTTTTTAACATATACTATTGTTCCTGTGTTTTATTATAAGTGTTCTTCATGACTTTGTCGATGAAAAATTTAAAAGTAACTAATATTAAAGATATTTTTGAAAAAGATTGAAGAATTATTTTTAAGCTTTAAGATGATAGTAGCGAATACGCAGCGATTTCGGGAGGTGAGAATCTAACTACAAAACCACGTGCAGAAACTAACCCGATTCCCGGTGCCTGAATTTAGAAATTACGCCAAATTTCCTTTTTGTTCCCCCCCCCCAAATTTTTCCTGATTTCTCCTTCCCTTTCCCACACATTTCCGATAATCCAATCGAATTTTTATAATCTAACCCACATTACAGTCTTGGAGCTCAAAATTCACCCTACTCCAACGCCTCTTAAACTATTTCCAACCGGTAATCCGAACGTGTGTCTCAAGGAACGGCTCCTAACCCTTCCCTCCTAGACAGAACTTCTGCAGAAATCCAAACCGTTTTATAAAAAAATCGAAAATTTATATTCAAAACCCGAATCTAACTTTAGCTCCCACTTTGCCCCCCTTTACGGTCATACATAATATTTTTAAAAATTTGCAACGTAAGTATTCAAAAATAAATTCGTGTATATTTTTTATTTTCCTCGGTTTCAAAAATACAACTTCCCCTTCTCTCAAACTAAATTTTCGATCATACAAAATGTATGTTTCAGAGCACGCCCTGCAAAAGCACATACATGTTTCAGTGTACGCATTATGAATTTTCAAAATTAATATGCATATATTTTATTTTCTACGCTTCCAAAAATTTTTCCAATCTTTCGTAATTTTTATTTTTCTGACAATCGCAAGTAAAATTATATTTCAATAATCATGTCGCCGCCGATAGATTCGATTAAAAAACCGTGAAGATCCAATTAAGAATTCACATGGAAGTTCCTTGGTGATTAAAGGATCCCGCTCCATCACATCCCCGATCACCTGAAAGACGCCGGACCATCCACACCAACGGATCACGGATCACCGCGCCGACAACAGTAATACGTACAATATGTGTACAATTTACTCATTTATATTATCCAATTTTTTATTAATTTGTTTTGTTCGTATTTAAATAGAATATTTTTAGCGCAGAATTTTCGACCAAAATAATATCCATTTTTAATTTATATCGACCGGCTGAATATTAGCGCGTTTTCTGAAACCCTTCGTCGTTCTTCGCTATGCTCGAGACGCGCCACTATATGTTGATACTCTCTTCTCATCGATGCTATGTGCTCCTATTCGCTTTGCTTGTTCGCTGGCATCACAGCTTTCTTCGACGCGCCACTATGTGTTTAGCCTAACTTACACATATACACACACTCTCACTCACTGGTTGCAACCCTGATCTGCTCCAGTTACCACGTTTTCATCAAACACAATGTGTCTTGTGAAACTAATAGGTTTTTCTGTCTGTCCCTCTATACAATTGACCAAAACGCTTCATAGACGATCTCATATATATCGCGAAAAATACTTATGAAATAAAAAAAAGTATTAAATAATGTGTGGACCGAACATATATTTTTATAAAAATGTGATTACGAAAGATTTTAAAAATTTCGGATTTCGAAAAATAAAGTATACAGTTATTAATTTTTAAAGTTCATAATAGGATATGCATAAGTATAGCGTGCTCGGTAACAACGTGTGTGTGGAAATTGGTACGGTGTATTCAGTAAAATAATAAATAAAAAAATATTACGAAAGATTTGAAATTCTCATGGGAGGGGAGAGGGAAACTTTATAACCATATAAAGTAAAAAGTATTACAAAAAAAAAAAAAAAATGGAAATTTGAACCGTGAAAATCGAACGAAATTTTGGAACAGTGCAAGGAATAAAGAATATGATGGAATTAATTTTGGGTATTTACGCTCGCAAATGTAGAACGTGTACAGGAATGTTCGGTAACACCATCTATCACTGTGATGGATGTGTGCGTGGGAATGGACAGTGTGCATTCGCGGCGGTCAGGATTTTGACGGATTAAATTTTAGAATTGGAAAAAAAATAAAACATTTATGAAAGATCGGAAAATATTTTTGGAGCAGTGGAAAAATAAAAATATATTTAGATTAATTCTACAATATCGAAGCTCAGAAAAAATATTTGCTGTAAAAAGGGTAAAGGGGTTTAAGGTTAGTTTCAGGGTTCTGATAAATAAGTAAAATCATTAAAAGTGAAATAACTGGCGGTAATGGTGATGAAGGCGCAGGATAGAAGGTGCGCTTTCGCGACGACGGATTTGCAAAAAATAAAAAAACTTACGAACGGTAAAATGATTTAAATCGTAACAATCTGTAATACTTGGGTTTGAAAAAAATTAACGTGAATGACATACGTGTGTGCAGGTATTCGTACTTGAGAAAAAAAAATAAAAACAATATAATGGACGATTGTTAATTTAGGCACGGAGGGTAAAGGAGAGAAGAAGAAATTTTTGGAATCGTGGAAAATAAAAAATATGCTCGGCTCAATTTTGAAAATACATAATTGGATGTGCACATGTATAATATGCGTAGATATGGTGTTGTGTAATCGTGACGCTGTATATATGCCTGGGAACGGGTTGTGCGCTTTTGTGACGGTCGGTAGATCGAAGAGTATGGAAAAACATAAAAAGTATGTACGCGATCAGTAAATTGGTTGCAAAAGTCAGAGGGGCTTAAAGGTTACATTTGGTCTTTGATTTTAAATTTCGATTAATTTTGATAATGTATAATGGAGAACATGCGCGAGAAGTACTGAAGCGCTTTCGCAGCGGTCAGGACTTTATCGGATTAAATTTTAGAATTGGAAAATAAATAAAATATATTATGTGAAAAGATCTGAAAAATTTTTTGGAGTTTAAATAAAAATATTCTTAAGCTAATTCTATAATACTTAGACTCGGAGAAATGATTACGAATGATCGGTAAGCTAGCGGTAGCAAATGCGTGCGTGGGTTCGGATGGTGTGGTTTCATTGTAGCTGCGGATCGATGTACTCGTGAAAAAATAATACGAAAGATTTGTAATTTGTGTAGGGCGGTTAGCGGTGGAAGGGGGAATTTTTGAAACTATGTTAAATAAAAATATACTCAAATTAATTTTTGAATACTTACGTTCGGAAAAAAAATTTTGGAGGTGAAAAAATATACTTAGGCTAATTCTATAATACTTAGACTTGAAAGAATTATTATGAATGATAGGAGAACTATCGGTAGCAAATGAGTGCGTGAGAACATGCTGTGCGAATTCGTATCGGTGAAGACATCGACGGATTTCTTTTTAGAACCGGAGAAAAAATTAAAAATTTTGAACGGTCGGAAGAAATGTATACTTAGGCTAATTCTATAATACTTAGACTCGACAAAAAAAAAAATATTACGAACAATAGAAAAACCAGCGACAATGTATGTGTGTGGTGGGTACGTGTTGGCGTGTATCCTATCGCGGCGGCTAACGCTATGGTGGATATATGCGTGAGTTTGGCACGTGCGCATTTACAGTGATTAGTACGAACGGAAAACGCCTAAAAATATATTTAGGCTAATTTTGAAATTGTTATACTTACGCGCAGAATTTTGAAAAACCGCTGTGCACAGCGGTTGGCAGGGGTGGTGGAGTCTTAGGTTAGTTTCGGACTTGAGACATTATACTTAGGTTAATTTTTTAATCAGTTCGAATTATCGGAAATGGGGGGGGGACTTAAAGGGGAATTGGGGGAAATTTGGGAGAATCTTCGGTGAATTTTCAGCGTCCAAACCAAAAATTGGGTTACTTTTTGCCTCCCGAATAAAATACTTTAGTTAGTTTCTGTACTCTGCACGCGGTTCTGGGGTTGTGACGTCACACTTCCCAGGTTCGCTATTTATAGACTACTATTGTTTACAATAAAAATGATATTTACTTACAATCGGAATGACGATTTTTTACAATCGAGAGGTTTTTGTTAATTGTTCGTTAGCAATCAATTGTTCTCGTGACATTTGAACAATCGAAATAATCGAATAAAATCTTTCGTAATCATTCATCACTTCAGAGTGTAGCATATATAATAGTATTTTCACTTACTGATTCACTTGATACATCCGATCTGGAATGATTATTGCATCATAAACACGCGATTTTTTTAAAATTCACGGCTAAAAATCTCACGGTACCAACATAGAGGTCGATTCCGTTCGGTTGCGTGTACGCGTTTTTGACTTTGACTTCTATATGCTATTCATTTTATCGAGAAAGATACCATATATTATCAGTTTAATGAAATAAGTTAAATCGGTTTAAATATTATTTTGAGCAATAGAGGGAGTGTTGTAAACAGTTTTCCTACAGTCTCGAATATACGTGAATCTGTACCTATCAAACGATAACGCAAAGCTGAGACAGGTGAAGTCCCGTACTTTATTCTCCTTATTTGCCCCCCTTAAAGTCACAGATTTAATATGTAAAAGAAGAAAGAAAAATAAACTGAAAAGTAATAAATTCGAAATATTCGTGTAAAACCGTTTTTCCCGGAAAAGCAAAAACAATTAATATCATTCTTTGTAGCGAACGAAAAACAAAAAAAGTCGTATATATCCCAAAATCGGCGAACTCAGCACCGCTGAGAATTACTTATTAGTACCACACTGCCGTCGAAATCAACTGTAGCAAGGAAAATAAATCTTTACAGTTCCATCAAAAATTGGGGTATTATATGATAATTAAATAGAAGTGTTGGTCTAAGAAAATTGCATTTCATATCATTATCGATCAACGTCTTCGTCTCATTCGTTTAAAATACTTCAATTTAGCCATTATAATGCACTTGATCTCTCCTTGAAAAAAAAAAATACGTCATAATAGGAAATTATTGCCGCGATTGACTATTTTTTTCCGAAATTTTATTCTGAAGGAACCCGCTAAATGAATATATAATCGACATTTCAAGTCTTTGTAAGAGGAAATAATTTTTTAAGCGATACAGGAACGAAAAAAAATCATTGAAAACCGTCGATTTATGTTCAAAGCAAGTTACTAACTTCGGGCGGGTGTTTTTTTGTTGCAATGATTATTTTACGTTTTAAATTTGACATTAATTGAAGAAAAAAAAAATTAAAAACATAGTTCCACTTGGAAAAAGAACGAGGCTGAATCTTGTTGCAGCTGAAACGATAAAGACCCATTCCTGACTATCGCAAGAAATGCAAACGGGTTTTTCATAATTAGGCGATTGAATTATTTCACTGCTGATGAATTTGAATTCTACAAAAGATTTTTCTGTTTCTGTATTCCAAATGAAATTTTACGAATTTTTCACGAGTTCTAATGGAGCGATACGACCCCTCCGTAATTACGATTGGACCGCAATTAATTCAATGTAAGGAAGAACACTAAAAAAAAAAAAAAAAAACACCCACAGCTAATAATGTTTGTCAGTCGAATCTTAAATAAATGTGAAAAAAAAAGCGATATAACGGAAAAAGAATTACGAAGTATCATATATGCGTGTCAAAAATTCCGAATAGTTGTACAGGGATTTAAACTCGTTTTGGTAACAAAGCATAAATGCTTAAAATTTTTGTATGAGTCTAAATGGACGGATGACCGTCTGACTCGATAGGCACTACAATTACAACAATTTGAATTAGATATAAAGTATATCAAAGAGGACAGTTAGATTATCTCGAATGTGTAGTGAGGAGGACAACTATGATGACGGCCGATTTTGAATTAATCGAGTAGCCCTAAATAAAAGAACGGGTTTGGGAACTCATTAAATAATATACCAGAGAATCAAGACCGGCTCGAAAAATTACAAAGATTTTGTAAAATATATAAAAACGTATCTTCTATATGTATAAAAATAAATGTATGTCTGTCTGTCGTTCTGTATGTCCTTGACAGACTCTGTAGCTGTCGATCTGATTTTTATGAAATTTGGACAGTTTATTTATGAGGTCATGAAGAACAATATAGGCTATTTAAAAGCCAAAAAAAAAAAAACCATAGCAAAATCCGTTTTCGCCAGTTTAAGGGGTTTTCACAAATTATAAAGCTGAATGAGTATAGGCTGATATAGACACTAGTTCAGAAAACATAAACAAAACCGGAAAAGATATATATATATATACATAGGGTGGGTGATTTATCTTGCAACTCTGTAGTTGCGTCGCAAATGGGCAGCTTAATAATAAAACTGGTTGATGCGGCAACCATGGTTAATGTTAGTGTTGATTCATTGTTAGTTTAGGCGATTTGCAAATCATTTGGTGCATTTCTTATTTAGTGACGTGTGTGTTTCTGTGTTTTAATATTGTTTTGTAATTTTTCCAAAAAAAAATTATCAAAATCTGTATTTTCCGATGCTGAAAGAACGTTTATTATTGCACATTATTTTAGTGAAAAATCGTACGTACCTGTTCGGGAGAAGTTTAAAAACGAATTCAGAAGCTCCTCTCGCATATACCTAATAAAAGAACGATAATGCGAATTGTTGAAAGATTGGTGTTTGGTGCGCTATTTTCAGACGTCGAATTATAGGTCCATTCTTTTTCAATAGTATAATTAATAGTGACACCTGTGTGGAAAGCGTACAGCAATTTATTGCATTGCTGGAACCGAATGAACGTTTCATATGGTTTCAACAGGACAGAGCGCGTGCGCAAACTAGTGCACAAACGATGTCTCTGCTAAATGACTTTTTTTATGCCGGGACATTTAATATCGACTAATCTGTGGCCACCACGACAACCAGTTTCGACACCATCCGATTTTTAGAATTCCGTATACATATAATGTACGGAATCCTAATAAGATGGTACACAAATGAGAAAAATACCAAATAAAAATCAATAATTCACGAACGGCTTTACTTATAATCTTCAAATTTGGAACATAAATTACAATTAAAACGATCTATAACTTAAAGATGACCGATTAACCTGGGCAGCAAAAAACCAAAAAAACCGCCGAGAATATATAATATGCTACATATCCCCCCCCCCCCCCAAAAAAAAAACAAAAGTCACTTAAAAAATCATAACTCGTCACCCAATAAACCTATAACGCTGAAATTTAAAATATAAACTAAAATGCAGGAATATTTTCATAAAATCATGTAAAGTTACCGTAAAGTTCAAAAAAGCGCGAAAAATGACGTGTCTCCTCCTAGCGCCGCGAATATTACAGCTAAAAATTTCAAACGCGGTTAAAAATATGCGCTTCTCCACGTATATTTCTCTAGTTTGGAACATCAGAGTTTCCAGCTTTAAAATTGGACCCTCGGGTCGTCGACAGCTCGAGATTTTGGAAAAAAACGATATATTATTGAAACGATCGCTATTTGTCGAGAACGAAACCGCATTTCATTTCCTTAACAAAAGTTTCAAAGTTGCTGTAAAGCTCAAAAAAGCGCGAAAAAACGCGTGTCTCCTAGCGCCAGGAATATTATAACTAAAAATTTTAAACTTGGATAAAAAGAAGTACTTCCACGTATATTTCTGTAATTTGGAACATTCAGGTTAAAAATAAAATTCCGGGGCTTCAAAAGCTCAAAATTTTTGCAAAAAAATACTTTTTTTCCGGGGGCATGTAATATATGGTTTGAAAGATCGCTATTTATCGAGAATAAATCCTTATATCATTTTCTTTACCAAAACATTCAAAGTTGTCGAAAAGTTCAAAAAAGCGCGAAAAATGATGCACCCCCCCTTAGCACCGCGAGTATTATAGCTGCAAATTTTGAACACTGTTAAATAAAGGTCTCCAGCTGTAAAATTAGACCCTCAAGGCGCCAAAGCTCAAAATTTTGAAAAAAAATATTTTTTTTTTACCGGGCATGCGATATATTATTAGAAAGATCGCTATTTTCGGGAACGAACCCATATTTCATTTTCTTAACGAAACTTTCAAAGTTGCCGAAAAGTTCAAAAAAACAAAAAAAATTACGTGCTTCCCCCCCAGCTTCACGAATATTACAGCTAAAAATTTTGAACGCGGCTAGAAACATGCTCATCCCCTTATATTTCTCTAGTTTGGAACATCTGTATGTCCAGTTTTAAAATTGGACCCCTGGTGCGCCGAAAATTCGAAATTTTGAAGAAAAAAAAACTGTTTTCCTAAGTCATGTTATATACTGTTGGAAGGATCGCTACCTGTCGGGAAAGAAACCGTATTTCATTTTCTTAGCGGAACTTTCGCATTTTCTCCGTTATCTTCAAGTTCGCAGTAGTGATTATTTCATCGTCCGTGAAAAATTCGTTTTCAAGTCCTTTGTCACTTTTTGATATCTGTTCCGCTACGTCCCACAGCTGCATTCGGTTTCCACCTGGTAGTGACAGCAGATCGTGTAGAATTACTTCATTTTCAATTTCTTCGTTCTCTTAATCGCTGCTATCTTTGACCAGATTTTCTATATCAGGCGAAAGTTTTCTCCACGATTTCACAAAGTTAGAAGAAGGAGCTTCTTCAAACGCATTAGTCAGCATAAAAATTACATCCTTCGTGTTTTAATTTTTTTCACGTTTTTCAAGAGAGGCAAGTTTTCATCCTCATTCTTCTTCTTCTTCTTTATCGCAGTTCGATTCCGAACGTCGTGACCTTTCATGCAGCCCTAAGAACGATGTTTTGACACGCATCACGATCCCATAATTAAGTAAAATTTCAGAAAGAAACTTACGACGATACCGTTTTTTTCCCAACTCTCTATTACTCTTTAGCCCATTGGCCGTACCATGCTGATAACATTTGCAAGCAAAAACATTATTTTTACGCCACCCACGTCATTCAGTATAAAGGTCGCATTATCCTGTTTTAATTCTGTGGAATATGTCATCTAGGTACTAGCTACTGTGTATACAATATTCACTGAAAGGAAAAGAGGAAGAGAAGAGAGAAAAAGAACTATGTTCCAGAGATGGGCCAGTTAAATCCGGAGACCGGTTGAGAAGGGTTTTACTGTATCTATTTCAAAGCAGTTTTTCACATACTATCCATGGCGCCAAATGGATGACGCTCTCGTTAGTACATATATTGGAAGGGATCGAATGAGTTTGAAAAAAAAAAAAAATCAAATTACTCTTCTTTGTTATTGGTCGGGATAGGCAATCATCGACCACCATAAGATTAACTGCAATGGTCACATGTAGAAAGGCGGGAGCAGATGGCAAAGGATTCCAGAAAGATTTTTTCACGGTGTCAGTCGCTGTTTACATTCGAAAGATGTAATTCTCCGTTTTTAGCTAGTCATTGTTTTTTGCCTTGCTTTGGACATTTGTCCATTTGGAGACTTTCTACAAGTTATAGTTTGGATGCAGGAAAGCATATCCGTCGGAGCCAAAGGTTACCCAGCTTTTGAATTGCGGTTGTTAAAAAATCCGTATTAGTAAAAGTATTGTTCGCGGTTATCGCTTAAGTTTAACTAATAAATGAAAAATTAGCGAAGTCATCGACGTTGCAACAGCAACGAATTCCATTGAATCCTGTCGCCATCAGATTCGCCGCCGACAACAGTGGTAAGTACGCTTTTTTATTCACAATATTGATAATTATTCGTCGGTTCATATTATTTGGTTTTTGTGTTTTTAGCGGTCGACTGGTGCAGAGAGAGATTGATGTAGGTGCATTTTTCATTAATATACTACATACAAAATTCAAATAATATTAATTTTGTTATAATAAAATAGTTAACTATTCCTTTGTGCGTAATAAAAACGAAATAACTATTAATATTACAATGGTTTTATTTTACAATTTTTCCTTATATTTGTAGACAAATGGGACCGTAAAGGCGAAACGAATTATCTTAACAGTGTAAAGGCTGTATCAATAAAAAGGTTTTTAAAGAACGAAATACTTTTTGTATAACAACTTTAGTTTTAAGTAACGTGGTTTGCTAAACTAGCAGCCAGAAATGACTGGTTGTATTTTAATTTGCGCTTTTCATCAGTTTTTTTTTTACCTGAACCTCTATACATTTCAAACTTAATCCTGATTCATTTTTCTGCAAAAACCCCTCTGTAGGTCCAGATCTATCTAAATATCGATGTTCATAAAATTTGCAAAAATATAAACAAGTAGGTCGTGTTAGATGAAAGCCTTTTGTTTTGTTTCGAGTAAAAGCATATCCATTTAAAGCTTTATTTAAGTGTAAGATGATGTTTAAACATTAAAAAAAAAAAAACAATAAACAGCCACTGTTTATTTATGTTACATTGAATGGCTTGCAAATAGCAGTAATTTACTTTTGGATTTTCAAACCCATTCAATTCCTTCCAATATTTATTAACCAGGATGCCATTCTTTCAGCGCCATGGATAGTATGTGAAACAAGAAATTGCTAAATATATATTTTTTTTAATTACGCGAATTGAAATTTACTTTATCTGTAGTATTAAATAAAAATCAATAACTTACGAAAGATTTGACTTATAGACTTAAAAATTAGATCACAAATTACAATTAAAATTCTTTTAAGGCGATCGATAACTTCAAACACGCCGCTCTGGGGTGACAAAGATCCCAAAAAAAACCGCCAAGAATATTTAGTATGTAATTTAAAACGGCCTCTAAAATTATTCTTAAAAAATTCATAACTCATCATCAGATAACCCTTTAAAAATGAAATTCAAGTTATAAAACAGAAGCCCTTTCGTAAAATGAAATAATTACGGTTAAAAAATTATTTAAACCCCTCTTTTAGGCCGAAAACAGCAAAAAAAAAGGATGATCATGTAAGTAACAGCTCGAGTAAAAAGATTGAGGAAACTAAAACGAATCGCAAACATTTTTATAAAGGACCACTTTACAGAAAAACTATAGTTGAGCTTATAACTTTATGTTTAGGCCCCCGGGCGAAGGCTTGAAAGTTTTGAAAAAATTATTCTTTTTCCCGTGTGTGTAGTGTATTGATGGAAAGATCGGCATTTATTAAGAACGGAACCGTATTTCGATTATCTAACAAAACTTTCGATATTTGGTGAAAAGTTAAAAAAAGTGAAAAAATTACGTATTAACCCACACCTTCCTCGTGTACATTAACAATTTTGAACCAAGTTAAAAATACGCGCATCTTTGTACATTTCTCAAGTATGGAGCACTCGGGTTTTCAACTTTCAAATTACACACGCAAGGCGCCGAAGGCTCAACATTTTTGAAAATACTATTTTTTCGGGGCATGTGATATGTCAGTGGATTGATGATTGATCGCTATTTGTCCAGACGAAACCGTATCTAGTTTCCTTAACGATAGCCTAGTTGCTAGAGCGCTTGATTTCCGTTACATAGGTCACGCGTTCGATCCCGAGCGACGACAGAACTTATTACACGAATTAAGTAAGTATTCGCTAATAATCACGTAGAACGCAATGACACACCACCACGTACAACACCATATGCTTGCTAGGTCAGTACACAGCGGACACACACGGGACAGCACTTGTATATCGATAAATCAAAGGATTACTATCAGTTCCGAATGTAGTCTTGCGTGTGTACACTCGCGTTGTGTATAACAATTACCTAGTACACTACCTATATCTGTACAGTTGAGATGTACGAATAAGTAGTCGCCGACGCTCAGGAATTAAGTATGGCAGTGTAAAGAAACAAGCGAAACTTCCAAAGTTCCCTCAACCTGGCAGCAGCGTCGTCACTTGTCTGAAGCTCGTTGGTTGTCAACCATGCTACTTTCCTAGACCGAAGTCGTGTAGATGGAATATCTATGATCAATTATTCCACGTGAGGGTGCGTGCTATCGTATTTAGCCCATTCTCGCTTTAATGTCTCTTCTCTGCGGATGAATAATGGAAATGTGTTTGCAGCACGGTGAGCCACATAATGGGGGTTGATTTCAGTGTATTGGTAACTAAGCGTAGTGCTGTATTTAGTTGTATATCAATTTTCTTTGTCTGCGAACTAACCAGCCAAACTGGGCAACAGTATTCTGCGACAGTACCGGTGTAGCAGTCCTGTCTTTGCTCCCCATGCTCTACCTGCAAGGCGAGCGATAAAGTTTACTCTTGTCTTCACTTTTTGAGCTACTTTCTCTAAGTTCTCTTTGTATGTGAGTTTTCGATCTAAGGTAACGCCAAGGTATTTTGACATTGGATTAAAAGGCAAGTCTTCACCGTTGTTCTTAACACTTATTTTAGCTTTTGCCATGTGTGAGTTAAGATGGAAAACCGAGGTTTCTGTTTTTAATGGGTTTAATACGAGTCTCCATTTAGCACAGTACTCGCCCATTCTGTGTAAATCCTTTGTGAGTATATCCTCGCCTTACTTTAAGTTTTTTCTCAGAACTACAAGTGCTATGTCATTTGCGTACTGGAATACCTCCGCTTGAAAGACCGGTAGATCATGGACGTATAACTTAAATAGCACGGGTGCCAACACTAAACCTTGTGGAAGGTCATCTATGTTTCGCCAACGATTGTGTTCATGACCCGTATACACTGCAAATCTTCTGTCAGTTAACATATATCCAAGTAGCGTCATCATTTTACGACAGGGTATTACGTGGTCTATTTTCAGAAGCAAGCCTTCTCACCAAACTGTTTCGTAGGCGGCTGTGAGATCGATAAAAACTGCGTTTATCTTTAGACATTTTTGAAAACCAGATTCGGTAAACGTAGTTAAAGCCACAACTTGGTGGCAACATGATCTTCCTGAACAGAAGCCAGCTTGAAATTGTGGAAGTATTTTGTCTATTATAGGGGCAATTCTTTGATGTATAAGTCGTTCGAGTAGCTTGTAAACTGTGCTGAGAAGCAATATTGGTCTATAATGTGTCGGATCTTTTCCTTCCACGCCAGGCTTTTTAATAGCAATAACTTTGGATTTTTTAAAAATCGCAGGTAATTGGCCAGTCACAAGTATGCGGTTTAACAGTTTTAGTGAGAAACGTTTCTAGTTTCTACTCCAAAGTGTTTGATAAATTCCGGGTGTATGTTATCTAGTCCTGCGGATTTTCTGTTTCTAATTAATGTGATATCAATTCTGGCATATCGAACGGTTTTTGCTTTTCTTAGCTTTCGTTTTACTTTTACTGACTGTTGTTTGTCGAGTTTGATTTTGCTTATTTTTAGAAGTCTTTCTACTATTTATTTTATTTTAACGCTATTATCGACTTTCGTGCTGTCTGTTCCAAGCCTTCTCAGTAGCTGCTGCGCTTTCCTGCTCGAGTATGTGAAGTCTAGACCTTCGACAGTATTCACCCATTTCTTCTGTTGTTGTTCGTTCAGTTGGTGCATGAGTTCATTTGTGGTTTCCGGGTCGCCAATCTTTTTGAATTTGTTGTATAAATCTTCACCTAAGTTTATTCCAGCCTGAAACGTAATTTTTCATGAAGCCTCTTGGGGTATTGTTTTTAGCACAATGAATTACTATTTTTGTAAACTGGTCGTAGTTGTTTACTTCTGGTTCGATTTCTATTATCTCCTTTTCCAGCTCAGATGTGAATTTTTTCTAATTAGCTTTAGCAATATTCCATCTTGGTTTGTTTATGGACTTAACAGCGGGTATCTCCACCTCTGTGGTTATTAACACCCGTGCATGTTTGCTATTCGGAAATCTAGATTCAATCTATCTGTTTATGTGATATATATTTTTTATAGGTTTTGTGTGGGGATGCAAAGGTCTGGATTATACAATTTGTTCCACCGTGCTCAGTAAAACGTACCTGGGTCTTAATCGTTATATGCTAGCTTAAAGTCATTCGCTCCCATTCATTCAAGTCCATTTTCACCTTCCACATTGTATCCCCAACATTGAGAATGGCTATTAAGGTCTCCGGCATAAATTGACATTCTGCTTTCAAAAACTGGTAGCGGTGGGGTGAGCCACTGGGCATTTGGAGGTTCGTACACATTTATAATGGAGTTTCCTTCAACTTCAATAGCAATTACAAATACATTGTTTTCGGACGCCATGTGCATCAGTATGTAGGAGATGACTGAGTTTTTAATGTAAGTAATAACTCCGTATTGCCTATGATGGACTGCGGCCACTAGTGCGAAGTTGGTAATTTTCCCCCTTTGGAACAGTTCCCTGTCTGAAACTGTATGCGTTTCTTGCGGAGTGTGATATATACCTTATCGGCATATTTTCTCTCGAGGTATTCAGCTCTGCTGATTCCTTCTACATTAAGTTGAAGAGTACGGAGGTCAGTCCCGAACTTCGACGTCAGACTGCCCTGAAAAGAGCTATTTCGGTTATATGCAATCATTATCTTGTTCGCATCTTCTTCTAATAATTTATTTTATTTTTCTTCGCGTAATTGTAGCGGCAGGGTTAGCCGAAATCAATGATAAATCACTGTACTCGTTTCTAGGGGCGCTAGAGCATTTACACAGCGGTTATCGCTAAAAAAAAGTTCTGCATTTCGTGGTGGTCTCTGCAGCGCTACCAAGAAGGAACTGAAAAGTACAGTGCTAATGTCCGTGTCAAATATTTTTATTGTCATCGAGATGGGATTTTCCGCAACATGGCCACCCATTATCGTAAACGACTTCTCTAATAAGATCAATTGTGTTGGTCCTTCCCAAATAATTTGTAAAGAGCCAACACTGGGAATAATTAATATCACGTATATTAGCACTCACAGTGAGTATGGTGATAATATGGGACGCATAAATCTAACAAAGGAGAAAAAAATTAGGATTGCTGGTAATACAAAATCCGTTGAATAATTTTTAGCTGTCTATCTATCTATCTAATATTTTTAAACGAGCAATAATTTTGTGTGCATATATAGGGAGATTAGGCTAACTTATCCCACTAGAGATTGCCTACACCCAGCAGTGGGTTGATATGGGCGTTTTGATATATATATATATATAAACTTATTTCGCGCATCTCGGAAACAGCTCTAACAATTTGGATGAAATTTGCACACTAGGAGTATTTTGGGCCAATAAATCGATTTGTCAAGGTCTAATCCATGGCAAATTCGGTTTTGCGAATTATAAATGAATTTTAATGTTTTCAGTATGATACGAATCAGGGTAGATGGCGCGATCTTTCGACAACGATCTAATAGATAATTTATTCTGCCATTAGTGTTATTTTTTGATTTACAACTGTCGTCGATTGTTGGCTTTGATAGTGTCTTTCGGTTCGGTAGGCGGCGGAGTCAATACTGGTAGTGCAAAGCAATAAAACATATGGCGGCAAAACATGGGAGCGGATAATTCCAGATACCTGGAAACGGCCAGGAATGAATAGGCAAAAAAAAAAGGCATCGGCCTTGGTTCTCGGCCGATCAGCGGGCGGTCACATGATGGCGGTTCGAAAATCATGCGCTACACTTGCACTAAAAATATATATATATAATATAACAAAAAAAAAAAAAAAACGAATCAAAAATATTGAAACAATCAGTTCGGTTATTATTTTTTTTATGTTAATTTTATATTTAAATAAGAAAAAAAAACTGTTTTTTAATAAGTACTAAACAAAAAGAGAAAAAGAAAATCGGTTAATAAACAAACGAGAACTTTGCGTATTTATATACAGATATTAAATGTTTTGCGTATTTATATATTTGTTCGTGAAAGTGAATTATACTAGGGAATATGTTGTGCACATTTTAAAAACCCCCCTTATGTGCAGTATACCCTTATTACTTTTTGCAGTGATCAAGTCGGAAATTTTTTCCAATTAGTTGGAAAACAGCTGATCACAGATAAAATTACAAGACGCTTTTTATTTGTTTTTATAACGAATAAACCCCGATAGAGATAAAGCTGACGACCCTGTATACCTAAAATTTAATTTTTCTAATAAAAAACCCATAGAAATAGATTCATAAAAATCAATGTGTACAGTGTCATTGAAAACATTTCCAACCATCCGGAAAGTGAATTCCAAAGACCTCTACACTTTTGTTGCGTTCAGTATTGAAAATCAAAGTTGTATGGAAAGAGGCTTTAACTTTATAAATGTGTTCATAAATTAGTTTTAAAATATGTTATGTTTTGTGAATACATGTATAAGATTAAAATAAAGTTAAGAAGTTACAAAAAAAAATACCGAGCAAAGCTCGGTCGCCCAGCTGCTTTATTTATAATACGTGCAATAACCATTGGTCCAGTTGAAATGTACATGTAATTTTTTATGTCCATTGAGGTTGTTGTATATTAAAATTTAATTATTTTTTAGGAAAAATGAACGAAGGCGTACCATTTGATGTAATATTGGATCAGTTTCGTGATAGCATTTCTACATGCAATATTCAATCTCCAAATTGCATTGACCGTGAAGCAAGATCTCAGAAATATGTAATTCCGAGACTTAAAATTTAAACCAACGGAAAAACTATATAAACGATGCAGTTAATGTTGATTTATGGTATAAAAAAGTAAATGCTGTTGGTCAGCTTTTAAGTCCCCTTATGTTTTATGAAAAACAAGAAGAAACAAATGATGAAGGATTAGATAAAAATGATATTATGTTCATTATAGCAAACGAGTTTCAGAGAAAAATGTTAATTAAATTTGGAAATAATATAATTTGTACGGATACCACTCATGAAGTCAATCAATATGATTTTCATTTAACTACAATTGTGGTTGTTGATGAGTTTGGTTCGGGAGTGCCTGTTACATATTGAATTTCAAATAAAAAGCATACTAAAAATTTTAAAATTTTATATAAAAAATTAAAAGAACACAACGAAATAGGAATATTACATCCAAAAGTTTTTATGACTGATGATGATGAAGCATTCTATAATGTAATGGGCCCTGTGCCCCATCGTTTATGTTCATGGCATGTGGACCGAACTTGGAGGCGAAATATTATAAGTAAAATGGCAAATCAAGAAAAGCGTGCAATGATTTATAATGTATTAAGAGCAATATTACGGGAAGTTTTTTTAAAACAAACTATAGAGGATCCTGATACGAAAACATTTGGAGAATATTGTTTAAATTATTATTTCCAGAGAGCTGCTTTATGGGTAAACTGCCATCGAAAAGGTTGTGGCATAGACACAGCTATGCGACTAGAATCGTTTCATAAAATTATTAAATATTTTTTTTTTTTTTATATATACATTGCATCATAACCGGCGATGAGGGTATACAAAATATAACTTGTTGTTCGTTCTATTTACACAGAAAAAAAAAATAAAAGACTAGACAGATGTATAAATGCACTTAAAAAGCAGAATAAATAGATTTCGTACGGGACAAGGTAGATGTGCCTACACATTGAACAAATGGAAAATGGTTGCAAGCCCCATGTGCGAATGTGGGGAGCTTCAAACTTTAGATCATTTATATAGTTGCAAGATCTTTTTTTCAAATAATAATATAATTAATAGACATGATGTGCATAACATCACAAATAGCGCGCTCCAGTGGATATCTGGACTCTCGATAGATATTTAAGTTTATTTTCTAGCTTCATACGAACGAACGAACTTAAAAAGTATACGCGTGATTGTTTGTCCCAACGCTTACGAAAACAAACTAAACATCAACGTCTCGCTCAAATTCAAAATACGCCAAAAGCTCATCGAAAATCTATAGGTGTTCGAAGTGTAATGAATACAGATAATACAAATGTATGGTGTTGTACAGTCTGCTTCAAATATAGAGATAAATTATGAAGTTGAATTAATACAGGATGAAATGAAAGTATGTAATAATGGATATCTTTTTATTTGCAATGAATGCACACCTAAAATTTTCAAACATACTTTTCCTGCGGATGTGTGGATTATTTGATTAAAACTAATATTTGTAAACACATTCGTGTCTACGTAACATTTACTTGTAAGTTAAATGCAAAGCAAACTAACCAAAATGATAATTCACATTTTAAACATACTACTAACACGAGTACTTTCGCGAACTATTTTCAAAAAGTACTTCTACTGTTAGTAATTTAGCTATTGTTCGAAATAAAATAGAAACAATACTCGGATATTTCAGTTCGCATGATGACCAGGGCCGGATTACAGGCAAATGCCGCTGTGGGCTCAGTAATTTTTGCCGCCCTTGGAATAATTTATAAATTAAGTAATAAAAATTATAATCGAGTAACTGAAGTAACAAAGGACATAAAAGTTAAAAATTAATTTTTAATTAAAAGTTAAAAAGGTATTCAATTAAAAAATTTCACACATTTTTAAAACATACCTAAATTTTATTATAATTCTATACATACATTATTCTTTCATGTGTCAATTAAAGTTCACAATCTTTTTACGATGCAATTTTAAAGATGCAAATTCATTTATTATATCATCAAAGTTTAAATTCTTTACTAACTGTTCTTCAATAAATAAAACAGATAAATCATTTAACTCTTTTGGTGGTGAGACATTGTTGTTCTGAAAACATTTTTTAATTCTTTTCATTGTAGGAAAGGAGCGTTCTTTTGAGCAAATTTTATTCAGCGATAATCTTTCTTTGTGTTTTTTCCCATCATGTTATCATCACGTTATTGTAATTGTGTTTTTTGTAGTGTTGTTAGAGTTGGTTTACCCCCAGTTACATTCGAGTTTTTACTTTTGTTTGTTAAATGATCACAAAAATTAAATAAAGTGTAATTCATAACATATATTATTTTCGCCGTTAGCGTGTTTATTCATCAGATTCAGTATTCAGAATAGTTTCAACAGGTTATGGGCCCAGCACGTTTCCCGCAGTGCCACTCTGCTTTGAGCACCTTTCATCGTTTGGTACGGCAAAAAATAATATAAATAATTCTTTTCGAAAAATCTTCTAACTTTTGTCATATCAATGAGATACCGCTACTGCAACATTTGTGAATTTTCAGTTTTTCTTCCAGTCTTGTTTGACCTCTTATTTGTCTCGTGCATACTTCGAGAATTCCCTTTAACTGCTAATATTATAACCGTTTCGTATAATAATAAAGAAACGTTCTGGTTTACACTTCGTTAATTTTAAATTCATTTCTCGATTCCCCTGCTTACATGTCATTTGTCTCTATAATCATTTGGAAATTTTACTTAAATCAATATATTCCCATTTTAACTTTTCTGTACATTAATGCAAGTTAAGGAAATGATTTTATCACATTCTTCTCTTACCCTAATATGACTAAAACTCCATAATATGTAACAATATTTTAGAAATTTCAAGTATTTTTCAAAAGAAAAAACTTTTCAATCTCATGCAAATTTGCCGCCTTTCGAATTTCGCCGCTGCGGGCTGTAGCCCATTTAAGTCCGTGGTGTAAATCCATGACTGATGATGACTGCACTGTAAGTAATGAGAAAATATCAATTTTGTCACGGAAAGCTGACCAAATATTAAATATAGTTGCTTGAAGTAATTGTAAATCGATAGAAAAAACATCTTTGGAACCAGTAAATAAAAATATTGAAAAGCAACGAAGACGGGTGTCTATAAAAAATAAATCAAAAACATCAACTAGCTTATTAAAACCAACTGTAATAGAAAGTAATAATTTTATTTAAAGTATGGAGAATCCAGATTCAACAGTAGAATATGTTCATTCTCACTTTGATCATACATACTATTTTGGTTATTTCTTTTTTTGGTAACGTATACATTAAAAATGTCTGTACCGCTGAGATGTACAAATAGGTAGTCGCCGACGCTCAGAAGCTGAGTATGGCACTATAAAGATACATTAAAAACTATTGTTACCATAAACAATTTTTCGTTTGTTTTAATAATTGCGTTCTCATTGTTTGTTAATATTATTTTTTCCATTTTGGTAATTTTCTTTAGTTTTCACTTCCTTATATTATACCGTCTCTTTTATTATGTCGTAATTAGAATTTCTTCATTTTCCATTTTTGAGTCTCCTTCTCTTTGTTTCCTATTATATTTTGAAGTAGTTTTTTTCAGGCTTACTACAGTATTGTGTATCAAGGCCATGTCCACGGGTGGGTTGGTTAACAACCCCCCCCCCATGAGAACTGAAATAGTTATTATAAATACACAAAAATCTGAAAAAAATCAAAAATTTAAAATAAATATTGATGATTTTTTACATTGTTTTTACCTTTAAAAGTAAAAAGAAAAAATACGCTCCATATTTACAGGTACTTCATTAATATTTTATGCAAAAAATTTTATTACGAGTATAATCAATAACACATATGTAATTTTTATATTTAACTTGGTTTGTCATTCTGCCTGTCTGGGGGGAACCTTGCGAACGATTTTTCACCTACTCCCCGATGAATTAGAAAAGTGTCCTTTTGCAGAAAAATGCTTGTAAGAGATGACAATACAATATTATGCAACATCTGGGTTGGTTCTTTTAAATTAAATATTATGCGTATAGGAAAAATGAGAATTGTGAATAGTTTGCAGGTGCGCACTTTTAGTTAGGTTAGCGCTGTATATATGTACCGAGTTCGGAAATATGGAATTTTTGTTCCAACGTAATCAGATGCGTGTCGACGGTTTAATGTCCAACAAAGTAAATTTGGTGCGAAATTTGGTGATAACAGCACGAATTGTTGATTATGACGACCATAATATGGTCGTAACAAACGATGCACATTTTTCACAGAGCACTGGTTTTTGATAATAAATTTCAACCATATCGCAATCGTTGCTTATTTATAAGTCTTTCCATGATGAAATGGCAGTGTATACTGAAAACTTTTCACTTTGACAGATGACGTTTGGACGCCAATACCAACCAGTGCTGCCAACCTGAAAAAACTTAACTCTTAAAAAATCACCCTATATTAGTAATGGTAAAAAGGTATCGAACATCAGCCGAGCGATTGATGGGGAATTTCGCATTAGAAGCGATGCTTAGGCTGTATTCACACTGCACGCGATATGAAGCAAAACGATGATGCGCGAAAAACACAAAAGTCCGGCAGAGTATTCATGTTGAACGGGAGAAAGCGCCGGATGTTCACAGTGCGGGCGAAGCGGCTGAAACAAGTTTCGCGCGACTCGCCTGATCCAATCGCAAGCTACGTTGCGATTTCTCGTGAGTTCCATACGTCTGTTTTGTTGTTTGTATTCTATTATTTTAATTCCATAGTGAATACCTATATTCACTATGGACATTGAAAAGTTGATTAATGGCGTGCACCGACGTCCGGCATTGGGGGATCAAAGGATCAATACTACCACAACAGGGACATTGTCCGCCACTGTTGGAATGAACTACTCCAAGAATGTGAAGTTGAGGATAAAAAATTCAGCATTTAATTTTTATTTTTATTTATTTAGCATATATTTTATTTTATTCCTTTTATCATCATCGTGCATTTCATCATCGTGCATTTCATCATCGAGGGAAGAAATTGAGACCATCTCAAAGTTTATAAAAGTAGCTTTACTGTTGTCTACGAAAGTTGCTTTTGCACATTTCCGCGCTCAAGCATACATTGAGAGAACTTTTATAAATAAAAATGTCTTACTCGCCTAATTGTAACAACCATGAGCTTTTCTGCTGCCGAAATGGCCCCCCTGAAATTGGAGTTTTGCCTCTGTATCGTATTTGAAATTAGGGATAGAATCTAGTCAAAAGTAGTTGTACTCATTCTGAAGTAGCTCCAAAACCGCTTTTCATCCTCTCGTAGGTGACGGTGCAAATGGTGATATTCTCCTGACGTACTTCTTGCATGATATTGACTCTTCATGCACCCACTTACCTTTTAATTTTTAAAGTACTATTCTCCAATAAAAATGTATTAACGGGGTTTAAATGGAACGACATAACTGCTGCGACATCAAAAACTCAACTGCCTGCTCGTTTTTTTTGTTCTTCCGGTTTTAAGTCCAATCCTCGTGATTTGGTGTTCGTGTAGTAGGCGTATAGAGCAAGGGACATTGTGGGCCGCTCTGCGGTGAGTAGGAAAGGCTTCCCTTTCCTCCTTTTAGTTTTCCATGTTTCTCCCTTCCTTTTTTTTAAATTTTGAACAATTGCTTCTTCAATGGCGCCCGAACGAGTTTAAGATAAGGGAGAAACCATAACAATTAATAATAACATTTATGTAAATTATTAACATATAAATCGAAATGATGGAAATTATTAATAGTATGAATATTAATGAAAAATGTATTGTTATTTATAAAATAAATATGCGAAGAGAAGTTGCGCATGCGTAATAATTTAATGGAAGTTCAGGAATATTATTTAACGAACTATTTAACGCATGCGCAGTATGAATAAAAAACCTGCTCACCTTCCAGCGGCGATTGCTTTGTGTTTCTGAAGTTTTCTGAATCTTGATTCAAACGCGTTCTGTGTGATTGCTTTGGATCGTCAGTGCTGTCGCTCTCATTGATTATTACGGCGTAATAGTATAGTTCTGGCAAGTGATACGATAATTTTTCATTATTTCATTAAAGCAACGGCTGTAATTTAAAAACGCAACATAAAATTCAATTTTATACTTTGTTCCTGCCCCTCTTACTATTTAGTTTTATTTTCAGCGGTATTTTATCTCCGACGATTAAAAAATTTAATATTGCTTTTTCTGTAGTATTATTCATTTACACCGATCAGCAATATGACTTGTTTGATTTCAACAAACTAGAAAGTCAATAAAAGTGTTATTCTACTGGTAATGTTTTATTTTGATAATTTTGCGCGGTGTTTAATTTATAATTTATTGTTAAATAAACATCGGTGCCCATACTAGAAACGTAAGTTCATTTAATTTACTATTTACGAGAGGTTGTTTTTAATTACACACATTCATTTCTACTTATGAATATCAATTATATTTTGCAACGGCTTCTATTACAATACCGAAATAATATCTCGGGGTACCGAAATATTTTTTTTGTTTAAAACAAAAAACAACGACATATTGGTAATAAAAAAATGAATTGCTAAGATATTAGAACTTTTGATCGTTTCACAAATATATTATACAAAATTGTTAATTGAGTAAATTAAAATCAGTTTTAGGCTGATTTCCCGATTTTTACATTGATATTGTTTTTTTTTTTTTTGTATAATATGTTTCTTTTAAATCCCGTTGCCTACAGGTATGAAGTTGAATCAGTAGTTGAAATGGAAGAATGTTCACAAAATATCATTGAACAACAGGATTTACTAAGTTATTTACAGAGTACACCAAACTGTAGAGTATTTCGTTGGAGTGTAAGTGCAATTTCAAAAGCAAAAGACCTACCCCTAAGTTAAACATCAGAATTATATCTGGGCAAAAACATAACCGCACATTTCAGTTGAGTTGGTATGAACCTTTTTACATGGCTTACGGGACGCAGTATTTTATATGAAATAAATAATTTAATAAGAAAAGGTATGAAACATCAATCGTCAAGGGGGAGCATTTATTAAATGAGGGAAAGTTACACTTATTAGGTAAGACACGCACAGATCATGTTCTTTCCGAAGTTGTACGAGATTACAAGCTATTAAGCATAACGAAGTGATTAAGTCGAACAGAAAAAGGCCGTGTATTGTTCAAGCTATAATATACTTGTGCGAAAATGAGCTTGCTTTTCGGGGACATCGAGAAGATGAAAGAGCTCGGATTTTTTTTTTTTTTCAACCCCCCTTTGGCCAAGTCAACAAAGGATCTTCACTCAGAAAGAAACGAGTGAGAAGGATCAGTTAAATCTAGAGTCGGTGTCAAAAATATTGATAGGATAAAAGAACTGAGGATAGGAACAACGGAGATCGACGGAAACGATAAGATATACGAGGCACAATAAGGAGTAGGGTGTTTGAGTGACAGCAGATTGGAGTACAAAAGAGTGCGTTCGTTCACGAGGGATGGACATTCAAAGAGGATATGGTCAGGATCACAGATGGCAGGTCAATAAGGAGAAAGAGCGAGATGAAAACAAAAACGTGAGGAAGGAAGAAGAGATTCAGGCGTAAACGGTTAATAGGGACAATAACGGAGCGGCGAAGCGAAGGAAAATCGTAAAACCAAGGCCACGTGGGAAGATTAGGTTGGATGAAAAAATTTAAGAGGAAGGTTGATTAGAAAAGGCAGAAACGAATTGCTTGCGGAATATTAATCTTTGTTACGTGAGATCATTTAAATTCGTCCTCTCCTTTTAAAGGAACATCTTCGGAAATACAAAATGACTTGATCGATGTTATTACCACCGTTATGAATGAGAAAATTTCATCAGAATTGCAAGCAACTAATTTCTTGTCAGTACAAGCAGATGAAGCTTTGGACATTTCTTATAAAATCCGAATGAGCATAATTTTCCACACTTTTCCCTCCTTCTTCTGTTTCGACCGATGATTGGGTTAATTTAGATGATAAAAAAAAATTTGTTACGATAGAAAAAAAAATCTTGCCAACGGTATGTTGCGACCGAAATCACTCTGCCATGCAGAGCACCAGGCTTTACAAAACGGAATAAAAAAAAATAAAAAAATTACGCGGAGAGTTAAAGTTTGGTTAAGTAAAAAAAAAACAAAACACACACACACACACATATATATATATATATATATATATATATATATATATATATAGGAGCCTAATAACTCGCTGTTCGGAGGCGGTTGTATCACCACGTGGAGATGTCACGATGGCCCACCACGTGTCCAATAATGAAATATTTTTATAAAAACGAGTATGTATTCAAAAAAAAAGTACAAACAGAGCGACGAGACCGCGTAACAAATGCGTAAAAAAAAATCGGTATAGACTAGTGTAAATGGTAATATAAAAGACGAATTGACTAATTAAAACAAAAATTCTTAAACGTGCAGCATGGCGAAAGGTAGACATTTGACAAAATGTAAACGCGACGACGACTAGATACCGAGATTAATGGTCGACCGAACACTCTCTGATAGAAATTATAATACGACTGACTCGGAAATTAATATATATCGACTGATGTCTATCTAAACTCTACTTTTACCGAATGACTTACAACAATTAATAACAGATAGTGTGATAACAATTAAGAATAGATCAAAGCGCCGCCGACTCGATATTGTTCAGTCAAGCATGAGGTTTCGTGCGCTGAGGATTCCGTATGTAAGTTAACGATGTCTATAATTATTTAGTATGTAAGAAAATTTCTTTGAATGAACTTTCATTTTTATTTTATTATTTTAATTTAATATCTAAATAAATTTCAGAGATTTTTTCTAATAATAATTTAAAACAGTAAAGTAAAATACTAATTTGAATCGATTAGATTAATTTGAAGGGCAACGTAATGGTTATGAAGAAAAATTAATTAAACCCTTTTTTTATTTATTTAATTTTTATTTATTTTTTTAAATTATTGGTTGCTAAAAATTTTGAACGCGGTTAAGGGACCATTTTTTTGGGATATTCCTGAATAAAACCAAATATATAAAACATGATTTATTACGTACTTTAAAATAATAAAAAAGCAAGTGTAAATAATAAATTCTGAATTAAAATAACCGATTATAAACAACAATGTTTTCTCAATTGGTTTTATTAAAGAACATAATATTGTAAAAACATTCTAACGGGTCCATTATCTTTTTATAATAAACGAATACGTCGTGGCGTTTCAGCTGTTTTTAAAATGGACTTTTCTTGGAAATAAGAAACAAGAAAAAAGCAACAGAAACAGAAATGAAGTTGTCTCTATAGAGATCATGTCGCTTTGAAAGGAAAACAGAATAAATGAAAACCGAAAAGAAATAAACAATTTATTGATATTAATGGTACAAATGGATCATCGACGTGAACCGTGAAAGTTCCTGTTTACGCTTACAAAAAAAACGAACTGTGGCTATTTTTTTCAGCTCGTCAGTATTTTACATCTTTCGCACATTTGCAATAAAAGCATATTTCATAGAATAACAAGCAAACATCAAAGTCAAATTTTAAAAGATCATTTCTTTTTTATTCCTATTTTATGAAATTTCATTTTTTCGTCAAAAATAAATTTCGTAATTTTGAAATTTAAAAATATACGACTAATTGAACCATTTCAAAATGTTTTGGCAGCAACTTTTGACATAACTGTACACAAAGCCAATAAAATTTTTTTTATTTCTTACGAAACTACCGCATTCTTAAACAGCTTGTATTAAGCTCTGGGGGGGGGGGCAATTTTAGAGTTCTGGGGGGGGGGCAATTTTAGAGTTCTGGGGGGGGGCATTGCCACCCAAAACCCACACTGGATTGTTCCCTGCAACATTATGCATCAAACGAAAGATTATATTTACAAAATAGTTATAAAAGCGATTAACATTGAAAATTTGAGAAATTATCTTCTATATACAGTATGTAATGGTTTTCAAATCACGGTTGCAACATTATAGGGGTTTGAATATTAAAAAAGAAGTCGATATATATAAATGCATAGTTAAAACATTATAATTATTATTTAAATATACCCATATGGTTAGGAATTTTTTTAACAGGCTTTTTGTAATAATAATGATGAACGGAAATAATGGTAATAAACGAAATAAAGAATTAAAGGGAAATAAAGTTTAGAAGAAATTTTACGACAATACAACAAATTATTCAACTAACAATAATCTCAAAAACCATAATTATACTCTCGAACGTAGAAAAAATGTTGTCTATTATTTGTGAACTTATTTTGTATAGTAAATCAAAAAATGCAATATGAACTGAGACATAGGATTTCTGAAGTAATTAAGGTGCTTTAAAAAAAATGTAATGGTAAACGATCTTTACATAATTTTTATAATTATATTCAGTTAAAAGTTGTTTATTTAACCATTATCATTAAACACATATTCAGATACATAATTATGATAAGGAAGACGTACTTTTTTATAAAAGGAATAAACAAGTAAATAAAAACTCGCAAAGCATTGATGATTTTAATAAAATGTTTTTTTTTTTTCCTTGGGCTCGCTGACAAAGAGCATTGCGACCAATGTTCAACAAGAAAGAAAAGTATCGCTGAATTAATTATTTAAATTCGTATGCGGTCAGATATCGCATCAATGAACGATACAAGGGGAGCGACAACAGTTAATGAAGGAAAGGAGAGAACAGATGCAGCACTATAGCGGGCAGGAATATCAAGTGTCTCAAAAGTTGAGAGTGAGAAGTAAACGTTCAGACGACAGAACATTCGAAAAGGATGTGGTTAGAGTTACATTCGTTGATATCATTTGGAGGATTTAGCGGACAGTAAGGAGAGTCTAAAAATCGATAGCGAGATAAAGCTTAGCTGTGATCGAAACGCGACCGACATAAAAAGGAAATAATAAATATAGCGCTGCAAAGACGAAAATTCATGAAACCAAGGGGATTAACTGGAAGATACGGCTGAATAGAAAAATTTAAGAGGAAAATTGGTTAGAAAAGGAGGAAGGATATATGAGTCTGACCAAAACCTATAATGGAATTTTTTAGATAATGCGAGTAAATTATTAGCAGTGAACTTATTAATAGGGAGTTTATTAACAGCTGCACCACGAGACAACTGATCAACTCTTTCATTCTCTTCTATACCAACATGGCCTGGAATCCAAAGGAACTCAATCTGAATGTGGTAAGTTTGGAAAAGGTTATGGATAATCGAGCGCATACAAAGAATAATAAGATCACAAGAAGGATGAGGAAAAACAGATCAGATAGTTGGTAAAAAACTTTTAGCATCAGAGATAATTAAGAATTTATTATTGTCTCGTACTAAGGATAAGTAAAGAATGGCTCTTAAAATCGCAATCGATTCTGTAAAGAAAATAGAGCAAGTTGGAGGAAGTCTATAACTTTCAAAATAGTTGTGAACAAAATATAGGAAGGATGCTCCAACGCCGTGAGGACCCTTCGATCCGTCAGTATAAAGAAGAGAGTGAAAAGGAAATAGAGAGTTAATAGTGTTAAGGAAATCTTGATTAGGTTGTGAAAGGGATTTAGAGTAAGGGGACAACAAAACAGATAAATTAGGAAGAAAGAGAAAATCTGTAAAATGAAAGGTAAAGTAAGGAAGTTTGTTGTGAGTTATAATTTGTGGAAGAAATTTAGTAAGTCGATTTGAGATGTGAGAAAGAAGGGGAATTTTTTTGGAAGTGAATCGCCAATTCTGAAGTACGGTGGTGTATGATGAAATAAGCTTTGAAGAAGAAACTGGAAGACGCTTTAAAAGGAAACGATATCCTAAGTGAGATCTACGGATTGGTAAAGGGGGAAAATTACATTCATCGTGTATTGCAGGAATGGGAGTTGATTTAAGGGCTCCTAGATATAAACGAAGGAAGCAATTCTGGACCCGATCCAGTTTACAAAGGAGAGATCTGGAGGAGTTACCATAGATAAACGAACACGAACTATAGATTTATAAAGGACAATTAAGGTACTAGGATCTCATCCTCACCTTGTTGATGAAATAAATTTAAAGAGATTTAATATTTTATTTACCGACATGTGGAGATAGTTAATATGCTCGAAACAGGAGAGACGACTATTTAGTAACAGACCAAGATAACAAAAATTTTTAACTAAGGGAATAGGAATGTTATTTACAGAAGGGTTTATTAAAGAAGGATTAAAAGGTCGATAAGTAAAATTAATATAAGCGGATTTAGACGGTGAAATAAAAAGGTGTAGATCTGAGAGTGAGTCATTTAATCTTGACAAGGAATTATTCATTTCTTCATTTGCAGAACTAAGATCGTGAGAAGGTGGAATATAGAAGGATGTCATCAGCAAAGAAAAGGGAAGACGATCCTATTGGGAGGGAGGCTATATTAAGAATATATATATTGAAAAGCGTAGGACTTAAACAGGAGACCTGTGAAAGACCATTGTACACAGTTCTGGAAGTAGAGTCAGGAGGTATAGAAAGATGAATCGCACGATTCTGGAACAACCGAATAACAATTGAAATAAATTGGGATGGAAGATTAATGGAAAGCATTTCATTTTGTAAGGTAAGAAGATGAATATTATTAAAAGCATTGGAAATGTCAAGAAATGCAGCTAAAGTATAATTTTTATTTAAGAATAAATTATAAATATCCGAAATAAAGAAACGTAATGCAATCGGAGGGACCAAGGCCAAGACGGAAACCGTACATGTTACTGGGAAGTAAATCATGACTTTCCAGCCACCAAATAAGATGTCTATTTAGGATATTTTCGAAAAGTTTCCTTAGACACGGACCAAGGGATATTGGACGGAAGGAAGAAGGATCTTTTTTAGGGATAATAAAATGTTATGTGAGTTCCGATGGCTAATCTCTGCGGAAATCGTTCACGTAAATACATTTTTTTAAATCATTTTCTTCCGAAAATAATTATTAAATTTATGTTCACTTCGGTTGAAATTTTATAAGCTTTGTTTTTCTTCCCTCCAGTTCACATTTTTTTTTTGTAACCTTCGCTATTTTTACATAATTATAATAAACTAGTTTTATTTTTACAATTTTTATTTTGCACGTATTTATTTTAAATGATTTCGAGTTAAAGTTAGTAGTAAGTGTATACAAACTACTTCACATCGTTTAAAAATAAAACAACTACGAATACTGTCTATATAATTTATTATAAAATTAAGAAAACTTTTCTAATGTGTAAAATATGTAACATATGTTTAAATATTTTAAAATAAGAAAGTTCGCCTCGTTGCTGGTTTTGACTTTTAGTTCACGCATACGTTGATAAATTCCTCGAGCATTAGACTCATATCCATTACCCCCTAGACCACCACTTCACTTCTATGACTAAGTCTAAAATATTATAATATAACATTATATATAAAAATAGTACGATCGTGTCGCGTTGCAAAGGGACCTTCCTAACATTGCGAATCGAGTCTAGCTCCGATATCTACTACGATCCGCGATTACGTCGAATAAAACGCGGTGTTCGATAAATCCCGAAATAATTAATGATTTTAACCGGAGAAATATATTTTATAAATCAAACACCGCTTAAAGATAGCGCTGCAGGTATCGAATCCGTTACAATATTCACAAAGCATAAAATATTTTAAAAGTAATTTATGAATTTAAAGCTTCTTCCTATACAACTTTGCGTTTCAATACTGAACGCAACAAAAATGTAGTGGTCGTTCGAATTCGCTCTCCAGATGGTTCGAAAATGTTTTCAGTGACTGCACACGTTGATTGTTATGAATATATTTCTATACGTTTTTTATTAGAAAAATTATATTTTAGGTACATAGGGTCGTCAGCTTTATCTCTATCGGGGTTTATTCGTTATAAAAACAAATAAAAAGCGTCTTGTAATTTTACTTGCGATCAGCTGTTTTCAAAACAATTGGAAAAAATTTCCGACTAAATCACCGCAAAACGTAATAGAGGTATACAGGGGTTTTTAAAACGTGCACATGGGCGTTGCCAGCGTGGGGCAACTGCCCCCCCCCTGTGAAGCCTTTAAACTTTTTAATTAACTCGCGTAATCATGGGCAATTTGGATGACTTTTATAATAAAGTAGTAGAACAATTTGCCAGAACCCCACGAATATTATGTTTTAATTAAGATTTTATTCCTGTTTAATAAAATATTAAGCCTTTACAACTTTTAAATTGTATTCGTTTCCTATAACTCATATTCTGTTTCTATCATCTTGCCCTCCTGACGGCTGGCAACTCATCTTGCCAGCACCTGTCTCATTGGCTGGCGACGCCCTTGAATGTGCACAACATATTTTCATTAATTCTCTTTCACAAACAAATATATAAATACGCAAAACATTTAACATCTGCACATAAATAGGCAAAGTCCTCGATTGTTTATTAACCAATTTTCTTTTTCTTTTTTTGCTTAGTAGCAATTAAAAAGCAGTTTTTTCTTCTTATTTTAACATAAAATTAATACAAAAAAAATAAAAAATGAACTGCTTGTTACGATATTTTAGATTAGTTTATGTTTTTTTTTATTATATATATTTTTTACCGCATATGCAGCGCATGATTTTCGAACCGCCCATTGATCGGCTGAGAGCCAAGAACGATGCCTTTCTTTGCCTATTCGTTCCTCGCCGTTTCCAGGTATCTGGAGTTACCACCTCACCTATTCTGTCATCCATATGATTTATTGCTTTGCCCTACTAGCATTGGCGCCACCGGTCCGTACACAAAGCCATTACCAGAGCTAATAATCGACGGCGTTCGAAAATCAAAAAGTAACACTAAAGTCAGAACAGATCACGCCACCAACTCTGATTCGTATCATACTGAAAACATTAAAATTCATTTAAAACTCGCGAAATCGAATTTTGTCATGGATTAGACCTTGACAGATCGATTTATTGGCTTAAATACCCCTAGTGTGCAAATTTCATCCAAATCGTTATAGCCGTTTCCAAGGTACGTGAAATAAACTTATATATATATACATAAATATATATATATATATATATATATATATATATGTACATAAACTCGGCCATTTTGGCCTCGCAAGAGGCTGTGCCCCTTGACCCCTCTTGCTTCTATTTATGTCTCTTTCTCCTATACTTTGTATAAAATGATCAAAATTTACAACGTAATTCTGACTGGCATCAACACAAAAAGAAAAACAAAACATAATCACAAAACTCCTATCCTAACATTTAACTTTCATTACATAAAATTAAGATATTGTTTCATTACATTTTTCGTTACATATTTCGTTACATATAATTGTGACATTTTTTTGCGACATTTTTTCGAATGGGGGGGGGGGGTAGTCTAAGAATTATGTTGTAATTAATGTATGTATATATATATATATACACACACACATATATATATATATATATATATAAGAATTGCTCGGTTAGAGATATTAGATTAGTAGATATGGTCCGAGGATACTGCCCTGAGGAACTCCAAAATTTTGAACTAAACTGTCACTCCATGTACTGTTTATTTTCGTTACGTAAGTTCTATTACATAGATAAGACTTGAAATGATTATCTGTATTTCCTCGAAAGCCACACTCATACAATTTTTTAGTAGTATATAATGATCTACTACGTCAAATGCTTTCCGAAAGGCCAGATATAAGGCTGCTACAGAGCGACTTAATTTTATGTTTTCAGCAATATAAGTCAAACAGTCGAATAAAGCGTCATCTGTTCCTTTACTTTGAACAAAGCCATACTGGTGTTTATTATAAAAATTAAAGTTCTGTAGGTAGTTAACAATTACTTCCTTCATTCATTTTTTAAAAAGTTGGTAGTACGCACATTGGTGCTTTGTTACCACTTTTGTGTATAGGAGTGATGATACCCAATTTTAAAATTTCGTGAAATTTACCTGAATCTACTGATTTGTTAAAAAGCAATGTTAGTGGTTCTACAAAAAAATCTATATTATCTCTAGTCAGCAATATTGAAATTCGGGTGACCCAAAAGATGTTTTATTTTGTAATGACAATATTGCTTTTTTGATATCAGCTTGATGAAAACCGAAAAAAAGTAAATGAATTAGAATTACGCGTTAATTCTTTCGAGTTATTTTCAAAAGTACATACAGATTTATTAGAGATTTCTAGTAAGGTATTGACTGCATTTATAAAATATTTATTAAAATGATTTGCCATTAAATATTCATTTAAAATACAAAAGTGAACAAAATCAGTGTACTAAACTCTTTTTGACTTCCGTTCAGGAATACCGAACAGCGAAATATAGGTATCCCAACAATAAATGGGAATATATCTAGTGTAAACGATGAAATGCATATCGAATGTACATCAAATTTCGCAAAAAAAGATGAGAAAACAAATTTTTAATCGATACCAGAGCACACAGTTGTATAATTAAAGCTTCTAGTCTTAAAGGTAGTACTAAATTCTAAACATTAATGCTATACATTCATTACCCTAAAATTTGGTAACATCCTACTAATGGGTAAATTTCATATTGTTAATTGTTCAACTAATATTTTCCAGAAAGCCGGAATAATTGGGAAAGCTATTAGACTATCGGCGACGGCCCTTGCATGAGGAATATCGCTCTGTTATCACAAACTAAATAAACGGAAACGCGGTAAATAGAAATTAAGAGAGGAAATTGATCTCGGAAAGAGTAAATAGGGAAACAGCAGACAACGTTAAGACTGATAATGAGAATAAAGGTAAAACTGTCGGGATCGTTAATGAAAATGAGGATTGATATGAATTTCGTTTGGACATCGCTTAATGTAATCGATTATTAGTAATAATAATAATAATAATGATTAATGACAACGTAAAAATAATAAAATATAAAAATGGAGTGTAGCACTCTCATCTGGAGTTCCAGAGGTGTTGTCGACATGGCGAGATTCGGAGGATTGAATTTTGTATGCGTACAAGTTTGGTACTATTTCGCTTAATTCCCATTTTACCTAAGAATGAAATGGCACATAAAAAAAAGAATAATAATAATAATTTGAAAAAATCACCTTGGCAATACGGACATGTTTGGAAGGCAGAAAAAATGATAAAAAAACGGTTAGAGAAACAAAAGGAATTGACGAGTGGCATAGTTAAAAAGTACCCACGTGTGATTTTACGACGCGCGATATTGGTATTGAACTGCCATTGCTTGATGGTGGCACTGTTAAAAATACATACGGACAGATTAGTATAGAGTAAATTTCCGGTTATTTTTTTATTTCTCTGGTAAACAATTCGATATCTAATTCGAATTTCATCATAGATAAATAGACCTGCACATATTTCTTAGTGTTATTTCGCGGCGATCACCCTGCCTTTTTGCCTTTTCGGGTTTTTTATCAAAAAAAAACTTCTTCCGGCTCACTCTGTAATAGCATTTCAAACGCCCATACCGCCAGAAAATGCTCTAACACCGCTTCTCCGCCACACCGAACGAAACTAGTTCGCTACCCCGGCACAGCGGTCAGATCCGTCGATTTTTTAACGGAGAAACCGTCTTTGACAAACAATGCCGCGTTTGCCCGCTGCCGAGACCGTCCGAGAAATTGAATGATTGTTACCCAAATTTTATTATTTTGCTAGTTCGGACAGCGTCATAAAAGGTCGTAAGAAATGCCAAATTCGTCTCAATATGCGGAAAATCACCGCATACGAACTGCTTTACGCTATGAAGTCGCAAATTTGTTTTGGGTTGGGTGTTATGCATATCACCGTTCTGAAGGAAACTATTCTTCTATCTTGAATATTATAAGTTATCGCTTGTGAATAAAAGAAAAATTTTGAGTCAGTCTAATATAGTAATGGATATATCATTTATACAAACAAATCGAGCAGGTAAATAATATATATATATATAAACTCGGCTATTTTGGCCTCCCAAGGGGCTGTGCCCCTACACCCCTGTTGCTTTCATTTCTGTCTCTTTCTCTTCTATACTTTGTATAAAATTATCAAAATTTACAACGTAATTGTTACTGGCATCAACACAAAAAAAATAACATAATCACAAAAATCCTATCCTAACATTTAACTTTCATTATATAAAATTAATTCATTTTTTCGTTATATTTTTCGTTACATTTTCGTTACATAATATTGTGACATTTGTAAAATAACAATTACAAAAATTCTATAAAATATAACAAACGTTACATAAAATTGGGACATTTTTCGCGTTACATAAAATTGGGACATTTTTCGCGTTACATAAAATTGGGACATTTTCCATTACAAGAAATTGGGACATTTTTTTGGGACATACCCCTAAGAATTACGTTGTAATTAATATCTAATATTTGTATATTGAAATATTTATTGCAAATTACTTTTCAAATGAAACGGTATTCAATTAGATTTCGGCAATAGAGAGTAAACAAAATTGTCATCCATTAAAAATTTATTTTCGCTTAATTGCTATAAATTTTTGTTTTGTGCCATATAAGTTATTATGAAATATTTGGTTAATTGAATAGCGTCTTTTGATATTCTCTTTCTTTTTCCGCTTGGTGATGTTAAATCGTAATCTTTTGACAATTTATTGAATTAAGACATTTTAAATAGTAAAATAGAAGGTTTTTTTCTTCTTTTTTCTGGAACTCCGAACTTTAATGTTCATGTCACACTAGACAACAATAAGGCTTTTATATACTGACCGATAAGGCGGGTGGGATTTATACAGCGCTGGACTTCGAATGGAATAACTCGCAAATGATCGTTATCGGAGTCGTCGTTTCGTGTATACTTACATCCAACATTTTTAGCGATATTTTTTCCGTCTGATTTTCATATAAACGTTTTGTTGTTTTTCGGAAAGCAAAAAAGAAAAAACTTTAACAGCGGAATCAAAAATGCTTAACCGAATGTAGCCTGATTTTGAGTATAAGTTTGCAGCATTGATAATCGAATGGAAAAATTTTACGTGTTTATATAAAATAAATTTACTCTTAAACATCGCGAAACATGCTGCGTAAGTAAAAAAATTTTCCATTTTTCAGAATTTTTATTTATGTAAAACAACAATATACAATAAAATTTTTCAGCGCCAATTTATAACTACTGTTGGTATATCAAATTTCACTCAAATTTTTTACTACTTTTATGTGAGAGGAACTGTATTTCTGGGCTTGAAATACTTTGAGCAATTAAATCGAAAATCAAATTATTTTTAAATATAATGGACAAATAAAAAAAATCAAAGATTATACTCCGCCAAACAATGGTTTTAACAACAAATGTTCCTTTGGAAATTACTTTGGATTTCAATATGTAGGCATTTTCATTTTAAACTGTATTACACTACAAATATTTTCATATTTCTTTTCGTAATATAATTTTTCATCTTCATAATAAGGAAATCATTAATTGCCGACTGATGGCACTGTAATCGCTCAGTCGAAAATTTTCCGTTCGATTACCGACGCTGCCAACTTATACTCAAATTCGGGTTACATTCTGTTAAGCGGAATCTTATAGCAAAAAAAATGCTGCGTTTAGTCTGTTTAAAATTCGACAATGATGACGCGCTGTTGTCAACATGAAATCATTCGTACGTTCGTCTGACCTTTTTTTTTTATTCGTTGAGTAACCGAAATCTTAAATTTAGGCGAAATAGGGAGGTCACCTAGTACGTGTTTATAAAATACCAAACTAGATAATAGCACGTTTAATTCGCTTAAAATAACGAGACAATTTTTTGATTTGATGCAGAATTGAAGCAGAATGGATGGCACTATAGTCCAAAACAATATGATGAAGTTAAATGGATGGAGAAAAGCCGGTATAAACTGCGACGTGACCCTTTTCATCGACGGACAGGAATTTCATGCGCATAAAAGCATTCTCGCAGCCTCTATTAAATTCTTCGAGAAGTTATTTACAGATGACTTTGACGAAAAAGGAAAAAACGCCATCACTTTGAAGGATGTTGACCCGGATGGATTTAGATTAATTTTGGACTACATATATACGGGAAAAATTAAAATAGATGACGATAATTTTGCACAAGTTTTATCCGTAGCTTTTTATTATCAAATTGAATGTTTGATGGAAATGTTATTCGACTATGTTAAAAATAATATTAGTACTAATAACGGATTTTATTATTATCATTCAGCAGATTCTATTGGAGTCGAGAAGATAAAACAATTTACAAAAGAATTTATACGAAACGATTTTCTTTCGTGTTCACATTCTGTCGCGTTTCTTGATATAACTGATTCAAGTCTGCTTGAATTTATTGACAGTTCAGTAAAAGAAGAACTAGATAGATTTAAGATTATAATGAACTGGATTCAGTTTGATTCAAATAATCGATCCGACTATTTGTCTGATCTTATTAAACATGTCCGGTTCGCGTATATCAGTAATGACGAAGTAGTTAACGACATTATGGATTACCCGTTGGTAATAAACAATCTGGAAATTATTAAAGCTATACGAGAACGAAGGAAAATGGAACAAACGGTGAAAATTTACGGCATGAAAGGATCAGATCTAATAAGAGTGGATATATTCAATGCGAAACTAGAAGCAACAAACGTCATAGTAGAGACAGACATGAATTATGAAGAATTCCAAATTTGTTCTTCTGATGACGCGGTATATGTATCTACCTTCAGATACGGTACGGGCAACAAGTTGTATTGTTTTAAAGATTCTCAATGGACATTTTTAGATAATAGTGTTTATAATCCGAATGTGGCTCATCGATGTATAGCATACTCGGAAAAAGATAAAACTATTTACACGTATAATAAACTTTGTTTGTATTCTTATAATTGTGAATCGAAGAGTTACGTTGTCAATTTTACTTGTAATTGTGGCATTAGGGCGACCATACTTGAGATTTGTGAATCATTAATTTGCCAAGGTGGGTGTCTTTATACGGTTGCTAAATGTACTGATAGTAATTATCGTATATTACGATATATTCCGAGTTACAAACAATTTCAATTTATAGGCCAGATATCAACATGTTCCTTAAATCCGGTATGTGTCATTTTACGCGTAGAAATGTTTATCATAAGCGATAGCGTAGTAGAGACATGCGATATTAGAAATGGTGACTGTAAAGTAATAGTACAGAACGAAAAAAGAGGTATTTCCTATCGTTCGTTGACCGCATATAAAAACCAACTTTATGCAATTCGAAAAAAATGGAATGTGATTGATGTATTTGATCTCTCAAAGGGGAGATGGATCGACCAAATTTATTTAGGATAACTGGTAAAAGTACCTGTAATGTATAATAAAAAATTCAACAATATTTAAACATAAAGTAAGCTAAGCGTACGTTGGTACTCATTTTATCGTTATTATGAGGTATCGTTAATTTTTTAAGGTTGTTTTTTATTTTTATAGCCGTTATTGATCGATATATAATATAGTTTTAAAGTTTACAAAATATGCACAGTACATGTGCCCTCTAGAATAATTTTGTAATCATTTATAAGTTTTGCAGACTAAATGTGTATTTTTTAAAAATCCTTCGAAATATACAACCGTGGATTACGAGTTTATGATTGCATGATCAGTTTTAAAGTTAATATTTCCATTTCACTTTATTATCTTTTTTAACTAAGTTAAATAATGTTTGAATAAATATTTTTGAACATATATTTGTCCGTTTTTCTTAAATAGTGTAATGCGTACATTATATTAAAATATGGACGTTCCACTTTTTTGTAAGACAAATTCTTTACTTTAAAATGATTGATGGCTTTATTAATTTTCTCGAGAAAAATATATATATTATTAGTTTAATTTAAAATAAATTAATTCAATTTAAATATAATGATTATTTCTACCGGAGTTGAACGATCTGTCTTCTTCAGAAGACCGTTTCGAAAGTGTGCTATCATGATGCCTGAAGAAGACTGACTTTCGGAAAAAAGGATGAGTCCGTCTTATGGGGAGAACTTTGATGTTATCAGACGGAATGAATAAAGTTCAGCCAAGATAAAGATAAATATTGAAAATATGGCGTAGGCAAAAGAAAAAGAGAAGGAAATCGTAAAGTAATAAGTGTGTCTCCTTAATAACTAGCAAGAAAACGGAACGAATTACGAAATAATAAAAGAAAATTAGGCCGAAAAATAAGTAGTACTAGACAATTAAATAGCTTATCGACGGACATAAGAAGATTCTTTTAAGATATAGGCAACGGTCCTCGAACTAGGGCTATCGCTGCGAAGTTACGTAAATGTCGACAGAAACCGGATAAATTGAGATTAATAAAAGAAATTAGTTTCGGTTTTAGAGTAATTAATTAAATAGAAGGCTGGACAATAAAGGTAAAATTGTCGGATCCGATGGAAACGATAGTGGAGCGAAATTATATGAATTCCGTTTGGATATTGCTCAACCTGACATATAAAAAATATAATGACAATAATAGTAACAATAAATCATTTTTTTTTTCTTTTTTTCTTTTTTTTTTCTTGTAAAAGCAACATCCTGTACCGTGTTTAAAATCTGTGGCTATTACAGTATGAAGATGCGCAGCTTGTTTTTACAGATAAAATTGCATCGGGGGAATTCTCAAGAATGTTGGTGACTGTTTTGTTAATAATTGAAGGGGGCCAGTGGGGTGGTAGTGCTGGACAGTCGTACAGTATGAATAACGATAACGTAATATTAATAATAAAATATAGCTAAGAAAACAACAGTATATATTAGTGTGAAATTAAAACCAGAAAGTTTTTAGGAAATCAAGAAAATTCGGAAAAACCGATTCAATCGTTCGCTTAAAAATTCATCAAACACGATGATGATAATCGATTCCTTCTGACAGAGTACAAACGGGGGGAACCGTTTTATTGAAGCTTGATTGATTGGAAATGAATTGGGAGTAGTGATCAATCGAATGGCAGTTCACCGAAGACGAACAACTCGAAAACCCGAAAACCTTTTCAAACTACTTGTTGCTTTGTTCTACCTCCGTCTGGTAAGTGTAATCCATTTAATGAGATACATTGAACCTCAAACTTCCTTCTACGTCTGTTTAAATTTCGCGATCGTCGAACAACTTTTTGCATTAAATACAAAAACAAAAAAAACAACTTATGTATATAACCGAGACTTAATAGTTCGCAGCATTATAATAAATGCGTCAATTGAAAATAAACTGACATTTCTTGCAGTAGAATTTTTAGGACCCCAGGCGCGAATAATATGCAGAATGTTAATGCAACGATTTGGAAAACATAAATGAAAGACAAAAAAAATATCGTTTAACGTATAAATTTGAAATTTTGCGCATAAATCGTTTATAAAACGCTTTCCCAAAAAGTGTGTAAACGACTTTTAAGGATGGTAAAATCGCAAAAAAAAAAAAGAAAAGTTGAGTCAAGCACGATGTTTCATGCGCTGAGGATTCCGTATATTAAGTTAAACATAACAATAACTCAGATTTACATAATACTAAAGTCGAAACAAAGAAATCAGATTTTTCGCGATGCAAAGAGGAAGATACACATCATCTTATATGCTTTTTTGAACTTTTCGCCAATTCTGAAAGTTTCGTTATGGAAATGAAATACAATTTTGTACCCGACAAAGCCCGGAAAAAATAATATTTTTTTCAAAACTTTCGAGCTTTCGACGCCCTGAAGGTCTTAATATAAAGTTGTAAGCTCGCCTATAATTTTCCTCTAGAGCGGTCATTTGTGCATAAGTTTGAGATAGGCATTGGTTTTCTCTACTTTTTTACTGGAGCTGTTGTGTACATGAACATAATTAAAGATGTATAGTCCATATCATTTTTTAACTGTAATTTTCTACTTTTATGAAACGAGTTTCTCTGCGTTTTGTTTTATATTTTGAATTTCACTTTTATAGTCATGAGTTATGAATCTTTTAAAAATCACTTTAATGTCATTTGAAATTCCATAGTGATACGGATTCGGTATTTACGGTAGCGATGATGTCGAACTAGAAATCATTCTTCGATTAAAATCATTAATTTTCGATTTCTCCGCGTCAATCCCATTATTTATCGTCGTCAGAGAATACGGCCGGGATATTTACACGACCGAATATGTAATTTCCGATATTCGGCTCGGGAAGTGTTAAGGGGTTGTGTAAGTGGCCTGGTATGTATGCGACAACTGGATAGTCTGTCGGCCGCGTGAGAAGTGTGAGCTGAGTGTTGTAACGGCTATATGTTATTAATTGATAAGGATTTCGGTAATGTACCGTTAGTTACTGTTTAATTAGGTACGAAACGAGTCGTCGTCGTTCAACAACCGTTAACACTAGTCAAAAGTACGTTAAACTAGTCGCCGTATTGTAATTTTACCTGTATAATTATATGGAAGCATGCCGTTTGTGGGGCAATTTTGGCCGAATCCTTACTAATATTATAAATGCGAAAGTAACTCTGTCTGTCTGTCTGTTACCTTTTCACGCTTAAACCGCTGAACCGATTTAGATGAAATTTTGTATGGAGATAGTTTGAGGTCAAGGAAAGAACATAGGATAGTTTTTATTCTGGAAATATTATATTAATTTTATTATTTCTTACGTATTCGTTCGTTAGTGTATGTTATTTTATTCAGACAGATGTTTTTGTTCGGAAATTCTAAGAAACATCAGAACGCCAGGAATCGGTTTCGTTATCTAAACAATTAACGTGTTGTTCATCTTCGATAGTCGCCATTCGTTCGTCCGTTCCTAGCTTTTACCCGCGACGACATTGTCCGCAGAAAATTATTATTTCAAGTAAGCTGTTTCGACGTCAATATAAATATAAATGAAAGAGGTTTTATTATTAAATCATAACGATAGTTATATAGGTACTTAGTGAGTAGGCCGGAGATTTCCTTAAAACATTTACATAAACGTATTATATTTTGATTTTAAAAAAAAAATTCTTATTATTTTTACTGTCAATATGCCTCGCAGGCGTAAATCTGATCTAGCGCGTAACTCTCAACAGAGCTCGAGCTGCGGAAGTAGCTAGAACTGAGGAATCTCAAGAGCAGACACAGACCAGAAAGATTTTAGATGCCGAGCGTCACTCCTCTCAAAAGGTTTCAGAGACCTTAGAACAGACTCAGGCACGGCAAGTTTTAGACGCTGAGTGTCACGCCTCTCAAAGGGCTGCCGAGATTATAAATGCGAAAGTAACAATGTGTGTCTGTCTTTCTGTCTATCTGTTACCTTTTCACGCTTAAATCGCTTAACTGATTTTTTTACGACAAAGCTTTCCATTGTAATATAAAGGCCATCCATTTGAGATATATATATATTTAATAGTAAATGAATATACACTGGCAGGACAACGTCTGAAAAACGTTGTTTACAAAAATTTGTTGAATTAAAATTTTACTACTGTAATTGTAAATAAACAAAAATAATTACATAAAAGTAAATAATAAAAAAAATATATAGAAGTAAATACCTAATAAAAAAAAACAATAATAATAAAAAAAAAAAAACCTATAGTTATAATTTAATAATAAAATCTCTTTCATTTATATTTGTTTTCACGTCGAAACAGCTAACTTGAAATAATAATTCTCCGCGGACAACGTCACGGGTTAAAAGCTAGTTTCTAATAAAACTCGTTTATTTTTCAGGTACATGCAACCACAGTCATTTTTTAATGTTATGTTATTTTATCGAATATACGCGTTTTTTGAGACAAGTTGCATTTAATTGAACACGTGCTACGGTGCCATCTTCCACGACGGAAAAGGTATGAGCGTGATATAAAAGTGGGTTCGCGAAATTATTTTTTTTTTGTTTTCATTTTAATCGTTTGGTGAAAGAAGTATTCTTTGTGATAAATGAAATATAAAAGTCTAAGCTCTGCCGAGAGCGAATCAGTTTCGTGACTCGAGCGGTCACTGGCGCCCGTTAAGATACATTTTTGTTTTTTTATAATTTTCTTTTTATAGCAAATAAAGTTTTTTGTACATTCAAATGAGAAGTAAAAACATCGATTTATAACAACGAGGAGTAAAAAGTCAAATTCGTAACACTGGCTTCACGTAACAGGGACAGAGAATCCTCAAATCGTAACAATATTGTATATTCTTGACGGTTTTCTGTTTTTTTTTTTTTTTTTTTGGCGTCCAGAGTATTCGGTTAGCTTGTAGTCGTAGATTCTTTTAATGAGAATTTTAATTAGAATTTATGATCCAATTTTGAAGTTTACAAATTAATTCGATCGTGAGTTATTGATATTTATTTGATATTTTTTACGTTTCTGAACCATCTTATTATCATTCCGTACATTATATGTGTAGTAAAGTACGGAATCCTAATAAGAATAGTTGCGAAAAGGTGGTGCGAGTGTAAATGTGCGCGCGCCTGAAATCCTGTTGTCGGTCGGGGGTAGCCAATCATCATCATCGCAGGAAGAAACGTGTACCTGATTGGGTGAATTCCAAACGCGATCGTCGGAAAGGGGAGAAGATATGGTAAAGGATCTCGGAAAGATTTTTGTAACAAAGTCATTCTTCGTTTATATTCGAAAGAAGTAATTCGTCTGTTTTTAGTAATTTGCTTGTTTTTTTTTTCTTTTGCCTTGCTCGCGGATAATTGACCATTTGGAGATAAGTCGACCTTTGCACAAGTTATAGTTTGGATACAGGAAATCATTTCAGTCGGAGTCGGAGAATAACAAGCTTTTATATCGCGGTCGTTAAAATGTCTTTGTTAGTAAAAGTGTTGTTCGCGGTTATCGCTTAAATTTAACTAATAAATGAAAAAAAGCATCCCTTCCACTACCGAGATCATCGACATCGCCGTAGCAACGAATTCCACCGAATCCTGCCGACAACAGTGGTACGTACACTTGTTTATTTACGTTGTTTATAATTATTCATTGGTTCGTATTATTTGCTGTTGTGTTTTTATAGCGGTCGACTGGTATTCAAATAATATTATTTTTATTATCCTTTGTGCGTAACAAAAATGAAGTAACTGTTAATATTACAATGGTTTTATTTTACAATTTTTACTCATATTTGTAGACAAGTAAGAGCGCAAAGGCGAAACAAATTATCTGAACAATGTAAAGGCTGTATCAATAAAACAGTTTTTAAAGAATGCAATTTTTTTTGTATAACAATTTTAGTTTTATGTAACGTGATTTACTAAACTAGTAGCCAGATATGACTGGTTGTATTTTTATTTTCGCTTTCTATTAGTTTTTTTTTGTACCTGAACCCCCCTATAAGTTTGCAACAAAATAGTAAGGAACAAATTTAATCCTAAATTTATATTTGCAAACTCGTCTGTAGGTGTCCAGATCTATCTAGATACCGATGTTTATAAAAGTATATATTGCCGTTTTTGAGACCGTGGCATTACAAGATTTGAAAGAATGCAAACAAGAAGGTTTTGTTAGATGAAAGCCTTTAAAAAAGAAATGCATAAAAAAGGAAAGATTTTTTAATTGCTCTATCGTAACATATTTTTATTTGTTGAACATTTTTTATCAAAGAATTATTCTCTTTTTTTTCTTTTTTGTTCCAACAGTGATTTACCCTTTTGTTTTTCAAACCCCCATTTAATTCCTTTCAATATTTATTAACTAGGATGTCATTCTTTACGCGCCATGGATAGTATGTGAAATAGGCGTTGTGATAAACTGTTATGAAAAACTACTTTGAAATAAATTGCTTAATATATTTTTGTAAAAATTACGTGAATTGAAATCTATTGTACTCTTATAAATCTGTAATAAAATGGTTCAGAAGCGACGAATGTATAAAATAAAAATCAATAACTCGCGAAAAGTTTGATATATTAACTTGAAAATTAGATCACAAATTACAATTAAAATTCTTCTTAAGGCGATCTATAACTTCAAACTAGCTACTTTAGGGCGACAAAGACCCTATAAAAACCGTCAAGAATATTGAGCTTGGAATTTAAATCAGCCTCTAAAATCATCATCAAGAAATCCATAACTCATTATAACCGTTTTAAATGCGAAGCTCAAAATATAAAACAGAACGCAGCAGCTCTTTCATCAAAAGAAATAATTACGGTTAAAAATGTTTTAAGCCCCTCTTTTAGGCCAAATACAGCAAAAAAAAAGATGTTCATGCAAGTAACAGTTCGAGTAAAACGGTTGAGCAAAACGAAAACGTATCTGAAACATTTTTATAAAGGACTGCTTTACAGGAAAACTATAGTTGAGCATACAATTTTATGTTTAGGCCTTGAAAGTTTTGAAAAAATTATTCTTTTCCGCGCATGTGATGCATTGATGGAAAAATCCGGATTTATTAAGAATGAAGCGGTATTTCGATTATCTAACGAAACTTTCGAGATTTGGCGAAAAGTTAAAAGCAGAGCCAGAAAACTTACGTGTAGCTCTTCTTTCGCCTTTAAAAATTCTGAATCAATTTAAAAATATGCGCATCTTCGTACAGTTCTTAAGTTTGGAGCATTCGGATTTTCAACTTTCAAATTACCAAGGCACCAAAGGCTCGAAATTTTTCTGAAAATATGATTTTTTCACAGCATATGATGTATCGGTGGATTGATTGTTTTTTGAACTTTAGTTCATATCCTTAACGAAATTTTTGTAGTTGACGAAAAATTCAAAAAAGCGCGAAAGATGACGTGTCTATCCGTCTTTGCGTTGCGAAAAATCAGATTTCTTGGTTTTGAATTTAATATTATGTTAATGTGAATTATGGTATCTTCAACTTAGCATACGAAATCCTCAGCGTACATCATGCTTGACTGTACCTGTTTATTATTAACTTTATGTTCTCAATAATTATTATTATTATTATTATTATTATTCGTTATTATTATTATTAAGCGATCTCCAAATGATATTCGTATCATTCCTTCTGTTCGTTACCGATCCGGACGATTTTATCTTTATTTTTCATTTCGTTATGAATCGTAACGTTGTCCGCTGTTCAGCTATTTACTCATTTACTGTTGTCAAAGTCCAGTTTCCTTTCGTGATTTTTGTTTACCGCGTTTCCGTTTAGTTAGTTTGTGATCACAATAATATTCCTCGGACAAGAGCCGTTGCTGACATCCTGAATGCTTTCCGGTTTATCGGTAAATCATTTATATAACGTATCTATTATTATCATAGCTCTATCCGTTTATCCGATTCTTTGGTCATCATTGCCATTTGGCATCATTTTTATCACGCCTTTAGCTTAAACGGCCTCCTTTGATATATTCTTCCGAAACTTGTAGAGGAATCTGTATATCTGTATTTTTCTTTTCTGAATCCGTTCCAGTTTGGCGGTCTCCAAGATTCAGCTCAGATCGTGCTTCTAGCCTGGAACTCGTGTCTCTCCGACTCTTAATCATTTCAATCTTTGAAGTTTTTTTCTGGCGTCGTGCGGCAGTGTGAAGCTGGAATTTTAGCCGAGTAATAAGCCCGCTAATTTTCGTCTCGCAGAACGTTATTTCTCGTATTTAATAATAAAGTAGATTACGGACCGTTTTCCGGTTCGTTTTAGTGACAAAGAAAAATAAAATTGGTTAGTCCTAATTTGTCACTTTAATTCGTCTCCGTTCGATTGGGAATAGAGGAACAAAACATTAACCATTAATAATAGTTATCTTATATTAAAGTAGAATTAAGAGTATTATAATTTAACTATTATCAATAGTCCTGGTTATATGATTAATAGTTCTGCCTTCTTTTGTAATTACGGGGTTAGGTGCAGTCAGAGGCACGAAAAACAAGTATTTTTAGTAATTTTTTTTTTTTATCAGTAATGTATTTATTTTATAAAAGTAACAATACTACATCATTGTGTCATGTTTCAACTTGATTTCACCCAAATTTGAAAAAAAAAATTAATCATATAAAAAGTTATCGCGATATGTATCGAGCCTTGTTCCACAAGTAGCCCTTTGCGGTGACCGTTATGACTTCTCAACAGTTCACCTAAAATCATTCAAATAAAAAAAAATTAGTATTAGTTTAGTGTCTGATCGAATCTTTTTTTTTTTTTTCTTTGAAAATAAACAAAATCGAGTTTTCTCTCGTATTTTCAGAAAAAAAGCAACAGTAAATTGTTTATAAAAAATCGTTTTTTTTTTGGGTGGGGGGGATCCTTTGATCAGTCACTAGTTTAACATGTTTTAAAAAAGTTGTATAAATTTCATTCAAATCCACCGAGCGGTTTTTGCATGACAGTGGGTCACCGACCTTAAAAACATAGTCTTGAGAAAAACGCGTTTAAAGTTTTACACTCGATTTATATATAGGAAGAGGAATCATTTAATTACCTACACCGTATTCCTGGGCAATATAATAATTTTTCAGCCGATGTAGAAGCTTCCGTAATATCGATTTTCTGTTGTCTACGTTGCATTTTTCCTTCCCCGTTAGCGCGCTTATCTGCCACCTTCATACGCGCAGCATCCGTTTTTTCGGCATACCGATGAGAATTAGGCCCACAATTTAGTCGCAGTCTATTCATAATTATCAATAATGAATGTGTACCTTCATTAAATATATACCAGTAGCAATGTATGCAGCAATCTGTACGATGGCATAACTAGTATTTATAGTTTTTGGGCATATTTGCCACACTAGTTAATTAAAGCTTTCGTTATTGTTTTGATTAAATCCACCGACACATCTTGAGAGTAAGTTGTCGATGGCCTTTAAAACATCAGGAGGTAAGGAAGCAAAATTTTGAGTGTAAGTATCAAGTTGTCCATGCGCTTCAGAGCGCTGCTAAGAGCACCAGGAATCTTGGACACACACTGTGATTTGGATTGTCATCGGTTGAGCCGTAGTGATAAAATGTCGCCATGATTGCAGATTTCATATCTTCGACAGAATCACAGTGCCGACGTATTGCTAAACCATAGTACACAGTTAATTTGTCAATTATTTTTCCTGTAAGTTCTCTCTACCGCCAAGTATTTTTAGTTTTCAATGTTCGTAATCGAGTGTCCATTCGCTTCTGATCATATCCTACACATTCCTTATTTACGGATCTATTAACGTAAGGATCTGCTTTTACAATCCCCGAATAATTTCTTCAGTTACCATCTCCAATATAATTAGCATATTTAACCGCATATTTAATTTCAGACTGCTGAAACATTTCGACCATTGAATCTACTTCCATCTTCACAGATGACCCCTCATGATTAGCAGTACACTCATTTTCGTGCGTATCATATCACTCCTCGTATTCAGCCATATTTATTATTTTGTTCTTCCAATATTCACATGGTTTACAATATGCACCTTTAATATTTAAATCGAGAATTTTACCGGTAAAATAACCAGTTATAGAAGAAACTCCAAATGAACATGTATATCCACGCTTGAGCCGTGTTCTATGCCCAGATACAGTCAATTCATTCGTATCTTCATTTTCACTTGTTGACGTTGCTTGCTCTTCTTCATTCACAGCGATTTTCAACAAAGATTCCGCGACAGCTGTACTACAATCTAATATTTGCTTCAATAATATTGTATAAGTGTTTTTATCTAAAAATGACGGCATATCCATTAGACCACGAAACTTTTGCATTCCTTCGAATCATATTCCTAGTATTCTCATTACTAATATAAAACGTCGTCTATTTATTTCATACGAATGTCCAACGAAAGAACAGGAAGGAATTCATTTACACAATTGTCACATGAAACTACAATTTTAAATCCCAGACCACGTGTGCTCGCTGTTTGAAATTTAACATTTCCGTTACACTTTTCACACTTAACAAGACTCGAAATAGCATTAAATACCGTAATAAAGTTAATAATTCTAAATTCAGTACTACTATCTTCGGCTACATCTTCTTTTCAGTGTGCTCCGTTTCAATTTTTTAGATGACGTATTGCTAATACTTTCATCACGTTCCGCTGTTTTCGGATTGAAAACATTTTTTCTTCTAACGAGACGCGATTTACGAAAATTCTTAAAGCTCTGAAGTTCTCTCGAACCTTTTGCAAAATCACGGTCCATGATAAATTATTCAAAAAAATTTTTTTAAACGCTCAACTATTGACTGCTCACTGCAACTACCACATACGTCATACTGATGAAAAACAAATAACTTTCAGCACTTTTGCAACCTAAAATTTGTAAATGTATCTCTATGAGTGTATAATAAAAAACAATCCACGACAATAGAACCCGAAAAATCGGTTGTCTACTGCTGCCACCAGTTACCTGCTCTCGAGCGTCAAAGAGCCTGCCGTTCATTGTTGAATAACTCGAAAAGTATTCGTCGGATTCTTTTGAAATTTTCAGAGAATATTTTAAAAATATCATACTTTGAGAAAATGCAAAAAAAAAACAAAAACATATGAATCTTAATTGACTCCGGCAGTAAATTGAAATACATTGCACACATGTAGGAAGCTTGGTTTCTTACATGCTGTTTATTAACACTTTGCGTAACTTGACTTTCTCCACACCCGGTGCTCTCGTACTTTCTGATTTAGTTAAGATATTAAATTTCGCTTTGTTTTTGCACACAAAACTCAATAACTGAACTGGATATAGTTGTTGAAGGTTTAGTAACTTTTTTGCTATTATTATTATTATTATTATTATTATATAATATGTTGCGAAGAATTTTTATCTGTAATGACTGTAGTGGTTTCAAATACCTTGAAGCTGATTTACCCTAGTGTATAATTCCATAGGATAATATAACTGGTAGGCATAATGAAAGATATAATTTTTGTAATTGATAGTCGGAGAAAAATTGTTTTAAATAATAAAAACGATAATTTAGTTTTCCTGACATTGTTAGAAAGTACGAAAGATGTCCGTACCAGGTTAGTTTGCGATCTAAATAAGTACCCAAATATTTAATTTCATTTGCTCTTTTTATTGGTTTATGTTGGAATAATGCTTTGAAATCGTCTCAGTGAATCTATTGTTGATAACTGCATAAGACGTATATTGTTTTGGTTGTACTTAGAATTAAGCGATTTTTACGAATCTATTCATTTATTTTATTTATCCTTTCCGGTAAAATAGACTTTGTATAATTTCGTGAAAACGAAAATGAACAACTAACCCTGTACCATCAGCGTAGCAACAGATTTTCCCTGAGATTTTTATGTATACATTGGCGCACTCAAGGGGGTACAACGGAGCCATTGCTCCCCCCAAAAAATCTCCGAAATTTTTTCCAAAATTAATTTTGTAGCGTAAAGCGGGATAGATAGTACAAGAAAAAGAAATGAATTCGATGTAGAAATAATAATTTTGTTTTACGTTGCTTCGTTCGGTTGTATGTAGTAGTGATGGGTAAGTCCGTTCTTTGTCGTTGTTTGTTTTTTCCCGTTGTCAACTTTGTTGTGCATCCTCCCTACTTAAGCGTTTTTTTTAAATCGGAATTTCGTAATTATTTTGTTGAAATAGTCCCCTTTTCAGAGCTCCGTCGTCGTTTTTGAAAAAGTCCACATGTGTACTTACGTACTTATTACCGAGTGCTTTTTCGATAATACAATTTTTATATCCGGAATTTTTGAGTATTTGAAATTAACCGTAAACAACTCTTTTCCAGCTTGGTCGCTTACGTACTTATGTTACCTGCAGCGAATTGTTTCATTTTTTCGTTTTTTTCGAACGTGATATCCCGCATGAACCGAAAAACTAAAAGTAGGGTATCATTTTTTCCAACCAAAAAAATCCAAAGCTAGTGATACCTATAGTAGAGTTGTTACATCTGTTGATAAGCAATTACACTTAGATGCGGATACTCAACATCAAAATGATTTACAACATGAAACTGGTACAAAATGATTTAGTAGGATGTACGTCAATGTCTTCGACAGAATCTATAGCAATAGCACAAGTACCAACTGTAAGTATTAATCCCATGGGGATATATCTGTGTTCGTGAAACGAAGTTTAACCGATCAAAAAAAGTTCGATGCCTTGACAAATGTATAAATGCCTTCCGTAGACTTTATATTTCCTTTTGAAAATGAGCAAAAGCAAAGACGCGAACGACGTGCTCGGTACACTTGGTTTTTGAAATACCGATGGTTGACGTACTCAACAATCGAAGATTGTTCTTGTTTGAATTGTGTAATACTATTGCTCCGTCAGTAGTTGGTCAGGCAGGTACGCAAAAATCGTAATTTTTTGATAAAGGTTGCTTTTAATATAATTCGAGTAAACGGCTTTCGAAAGATTTAATTTTCACAAAAATCTCGTCTATCATAAAACTGCTTGTTTACGCGCGAGTTATTTCAAAAACGTGATGGCGGGAAAGTTGATGTCGATTGAAATGGCAGTTGATACAGTTAAGAAAATTCGGCCACACTCGAATTGCGCACCGTTATTTACCTGAGTCGAAGGTTAAAAAAAGGTCTCTAATCTCCACACACGAATTGCGCACCGGAAGTTTGCAGGTATGAAATATAAAAAAACAAACGAAAACGACGCTCGGACCATAATCGCTGTTCGCTGGACTAAGGGTTTCCAAAACTGATGGCGCTTGATCGTACTATATTTTTAATGTTCGATAACTTTCAACATTTTTACGTATCCTATTTTTGACAATTAATTTTTAATCTACTAATGAAAAATACTCTACACCTGCTTATGTATTAAAAATCATTCCTCTATAATGACGGTTTATTAAAAAATATTTGAGAATACGCCAGATTAATTTTAAATATACGTAATTGTTTAAACTTCTAATTCCATTTTTTTTTTTAAAACAAGTAGTTCCGATAAATAACTGTGATATATTTATGTTTTAATCATTAAAAATTGATTCCGGCTTTTGCAATTTACCAGTTAGCTCAACTTTTAGTGTAATTTAACATACTCCTAATTGTGTCTACATTTGTGATCTTTTATCTTTCTAGTTTCAAAAGAATTATATTTATGATTAAACGTGTATACTACTACCTTTTGACATAGCGGCAGCTAAAATTTTTCCTTATTTGTAAGTTATTATTTTTAATAAAATATTTCACTTTCATATATATACGTTAATGTTAATTTCGTGTTACCATTAATGTTAAGAAATTATCAGTGTTAACAGTTTTATCATGGGGATAAATATTTCTAGAACAGTTTGAATTCTACAAAGCGCCTGTAAAATAACAATTTTGAAACATCATTTTATTTCTATGATTAAAAATAGAGCAATAATTTAAACAGTGTCGAATTACTGTTATGTACTTATTATAAGCCGGATGATAATTTTTGATGTTTTTTTATGAGGAAAAATGATGACGCTTACACGTTAAAATGTAAAGCTGTATACAAAAATAGTATTAAATGCTATTTCAGAAAATGCTAACGTTTGAACAACTCTTCTAACCCCTGAGCGCTAAAAGTCGAGCAACGAGTTAAGAATATGTAACATGACAAATTTAAAATTATCTAAAAATTACTTCAAAATGCATAAATCACCAACCGATATTATTCCTGATATTTAAAATATACAATAAACAACAAAAACTTTGCATCGCAATAAACATTTTCAATAAGCACTTAATTTAAACCCCATTTGCATCTAAAAACGGCAAACGAATGTAGTTTTCGAAAATACATTTAAACGGATACTTTGGAAAGAAAAATATAACGATATTTTAGCTTTAAATTTAAATTGGCGGGGGTGCTGGAAACTTAAAAGTTCAAAAAAAAAATTTTTCCCGGGCATGTTCTGTATTAATGGAAAACATTACACCGAAGTAATGAAACCATATTTCAGTGTTGCTTCTAAGAATTACTTTTTAATTTTCATAACACCTAAATTTGAGTTTAAACTTGTGCTTCTTTATCATTTATCTAACAAAACACATTAATACCAACCAAATGTGCGCAAAAATATCTATTATCTAGAGTAGAAACTATTTAATTTACAATAAACTACAAATTATAAAAACTTGACGAAGGAAAATTATCTTGTTAAATCCAACTAACATTTAAAGAAAAAAGGTAGTAGTACTAACACTATTTATTTACGTAATTATCATTGTAAGTTTTATTATTAAACTGTTTTAAATAGGATTTTATTTTAATGGTAAATTTTTGCGTTGTCATTTAAAATTCAAGTAGAATACTTTGTATTGTTTGATGGTACACTAAATGAAAAAATTACGATTTTTAACAAATTTGCTTTTAATTCAAATGACAATTTATAACTGAGATTGAACACACTAGTATTAATGGATAAAATAAAATCTGAACTGAAACTTTCCCGAAACTAGGTTCCCTCAAACTCGTAAGTAACTCGTATATTATAACAACATATTTAATTTGTCAAACTGGAAAATTTTACATGGTCACATTTATATTTTATGTACATTAATCAGTTGATATGAAAGTATTTTGTATTAATGTGAAATAGAAGCTTCATGAAGCATAATATGCTGTGCGCTGAAAATTCTACTGATTCAGTTAGAAATATTATGGTAATTTACGTTATTTTATATAATAATATTCGTGCAAAAATTACACTCTATTTTATGCAACATTTCTTTAAATATGAGTACGTTCCCTAGAGGTTGTTAAAAATATTTCGAATAACAATCGTACTGCTAACGGGATAGTAGCCTATTTTTCGCAAACGTTAAAGGCTTTTTTAATCGACTGAAATGTAGTTCGGTTATTATTCCAAATAGTAAACGCGTTTCATTACGATAACACATTTTGGAAGTCACTGAAAGAGTGACTTTTACTCATTTTTTAAGCCCTTCATCGATTTTATATATTTTTTGTTAAAGGCGGTGCGCAATTCGAGTTGTCAGTGGGTGGGCTATTTCGGGTCTGGTGCGGAATTCGTGTGTGACTTGTCACTGTGTTAGTGCTTTGTGCGGAATTCGAGTGTCCCCGAAAATTCAAGCTGAAGAAAATCGACGTTATTACAGGTACAATCAATCTATGTGGAAGACAGGGGGGCACCCATTGCGTCACCACCTATCGAGATTACGGAGATTTCGATTTAGAAAATCCGCCTCTAAAAAAAATGATTTGGAGAGTTATTGAGGTTACGAATCAATACTGGTGATGTCGTATTAAAAGAACATGCCAAAAATTGTGGTAAAAATGCAACGTATATTAGTTGGAATATTCAAAATCACATTATGTTAGAAATCAGAGATGCGAAATTTTTTACCATTTTAGCCGATGGTTCACAACATATTAAAATAACCCAACACTTCACGCTTTGTTTTCGATATGTAAAGCACGTGGATAGTAAATACTCCGTTCGCGAAAAATATTTTTCCTTTAAAAAAATCGTGGAACAAACCGGTAGAAATATGGCTGATGCGATTCTGTCAACTTTGCATAACATCGATCCTAATAATCTCATTCGTGGCCAAGGATATGATGGAGCAGCTGCCATGGGTGCTAAGTTTAATGACGTTCAAGTCATTATATCTGAAGAATATCCGACCGCGATTTACATCCATTGCATGTCTCACATAGTCTGAATCTTGCGGTTTCGGACGCCGTTGAAATTCTTTCAATTCATCGCTGTGGTGTGAAAGATTAAAAGAATTATGTCCAACTAGATGGGTCGAGCGACACGACGTTATTTTAGTTGTCGTTCAGTTATTCCATTCAATTCATTGTTTCCCTTGAACAGATCTCGATATGGGATGATAGAGATTCCTCAAGTGACTCCTATTGTTTTTATAATTCTCTTCAACGATCGGGATTTATAGTATCTCTACTTTGTGGCGAAAAACTGCTTAGTTATACTTTGCCTTTGAGCCAAAGTTACAAGAAAAAGACTCGGATTTATCGAAAGCCGTTGGGATTTGGCTAAAATTGCAAAACGAACAGTTACGACTGAAAGAGAAAATGCTGAAGCGTATTTTGCAGAAATATTTCAAACTGCTTAAAATATTGCACAAAGGTTGAATATTATGATCGAAGCTGCTCGCACATAACTTTTCAGCAAACTACGAGAAGTAACGCTTCAGCAGAAAATACAAAAGAATATTTTCGTCGAAATATTTGTACACCTTGGGTAGACATGTTTATCCAACAACTCAATGCACGTTTTTTAATTAAAGCATGAAACTATTCTTTCCAGTTTTTCTTGTCTATTTCCTACCGGACTAGCAATCGATGAAAATCGAATGAAGCAATTCCTGGAATTTTATGTCGATTTTACTCAAAAGACCTTCCCTACTACTCGAGGCATCGTCGTTAAGGTCAGGTATTCAGCTGTGATATACCAAATTTTGTGATTCCGATCAAGATATTTCAATTCCGAAAAACGCTATCACGGCATTGAACTTGTACGATGAGACATCATTTGGCATTGTAAAAGCACTCTTACGCATCCTGTGCAACATCCCATTTATTATGGCCACCGCAGAAAGATCATTCTCGACGTCGAGAAGATTGAAGACGTATTTGCGAAATCACATCGATCAAGTTCGTCTTAATGGACTTGCAATGTTGAATATACATACACCGTGAAATAAGTATAATTGCCGACGAGGTATTAGATCTTTATTGAACAATATAAAATCTTTATTAAACAGAAATTATTTTTAAATTAAAAATTAAAACGTGCCGACATGTTTCGGAAAGATTTTATATTGTTCAATAAAGTGTTAATACAGAAATGGAAGAAAATAATTTTAACCTAAATATTAAAAAGAGGTATTAGATCTTTATTATAAAAAATCCTCGAGAACTTAATTTCGTTTTGTAATGTTTTGCTTTACTTTTTTTTTTTTTTTTTTTTTTTTTAAACATACATATTTACTTTTTGCTTATATTGAAAGTATAATATTACATACCTTTACCTAATTGTTTTAAAATAAGATTCGTATGCATACCTAATTTGTGCTTATTACAAACGTAATGTTATGTTTCTATTATTATTATTATTATTATTATTATTATTATTATTATTATTTTTTAAAATAAAATTCGTTAGTTTTGTAATTTTTCTATTTAAAAATGAAATTTCTTTAATTTTGTATTTTTTTTTGTTGATAAAATTGGTTGGTTTTACAGTTTTTTTTTTTTTTTCTATTTCAATTTAGAGATTACGGAAATAGATAGGTACTTAGTCGAGTTACCGAGTTACCACCCTCTCACTCTTCTTCTAAATTCTCGCCCCGACCAAAAAAAATCCTGAGTGCGCCTTTGAATGTATACTAAAAATAAAGTCCCTGAGTGTTTTTTTCGGAAAATATACTTTGATACAAATCACATACTTCTTAACTTTATTTTAATCTCAGATACATGTATTCACGAAATAATAAAATATTTTCAAAAAAAAATTTATGAGTTCACATTTATGAATTAAAAGCCTCTTTCCATATAATTTCGCTTTTCAATACTGAACGCAACAAAAATGTACATGTCCTTCGAACTCGCATTCCCCGGATGGTTGGAAAATGTTTTCAATGGTTGCGCACGTTGATTTTTATGAATATTGTTATCGTGCCGAGAGACGATAACTTTTTAAAAGTAGAAATCGCGGACATTAGCCAAAGCCAATATCATTGAAATTCTCAATTCGGAAATTTATAAGTTTTATTTAAGAACGAGAGGTACATGAAAATCGCGGGTAAAACGATTACAACGAATAAGACAAGACTCTTTCGTTACTTTGTAAAAATTGTACTAACTAATTCATATCTGTGTATCCTCTGGCTATATCAAAAGTCTGCCTTTTATGATACATAATAAAAATAAGTACATGATAAATATGCTGGTTATTACAGGAAATATAAAATAAGAATAAAAATGTAAGTTAAAATAAGATACGGAATGCATATATAATTGAGTGATTATTATGCGATAATAATGCGATAACACCCCCGGATGTAGATGAGTTTTATCGGCGTCTGTTATTGGAAGAACGGATGCGGCGAGAAACTGTTAGGTACTCGTCTTCGGAAATATCCGGGTCAACTTCCTGTATCGTGACGTGCCGTTGATTCCTAGAATTTCGCGATACATTTTCCGTTACTGATTCCAGAATGGGCTGCATTAGCATTTGAGGTCGTTGAATGGCCGAAATTTGGGCGTTATTATTTTTGGATCTTCTATACAGCAAACAAATGACAATTATTATGATTATCAGTGTCATAGGCTGTAAAATAATAGTTGCGATTGAGATAGTGTTGTGATGAATTCCAAATACATGATGTTCGATTTCCTCTTGTGATTATTTTTCAGTTGATCGTGTAAGACTCGTAGATCGTCGTTATTAATCCTTTGCAATTCTGGTATATTAATTGGTAATTTTGATTGTTGAATTTTAGGAAGGTCGATATGAAAGGATATATTAGGGAAAAAGTAATCGATATTTGAGGAATTTTTGGAAGTAGGAGTAAGGATTTTATCATCTATAATCGCTTTACAGTTAGGATCGATTTTTAATATACCCCGTCTTGGTAGTGAATCGATATAGGTTTCTTCGCTACAATAAAATGTAGTACGTTTCTCTCGTAGGTATTAGAAAATAGCCATTGGTTATCATTTAATTTTTCGAAGATATTTAAGAGTGCATATCCGTTAGAAATATGACAATTCGTGTTGGAATTAAGGAATAGATTTACTTCACATGGATTAGAGTTTTCTGTTCCTTGTACAACGTATGGTAATTTACATAAGAATAGATTATGCGTAATCGATTTGCAATAAATCATGGAATGTAGTAGGAAATATTTCGATTGGCTCTCGCTAATAATTAGGTATGAATGATTGGTAATTATTGAACTGATTATTCTTGAGTCATCTTCGACTTTGGGAAATGAAAACATTCGATTGATAGAGTATTTTACGTTTTCTGCTATAGGAATAGTGAATAGAAAGATAAGATAATAGTTATCTATTATTTGAGAACGAACAATGTCGGTGTATCTTTCAACAGATTTTAGGTTACTGATTTTTATAGGAAACTTCTTATCAGATGGTAAATGTATAGCTTGAGAAGTTTAGTTTCAAGGAGACTAGGATTACATACAGTTGGATGCAATATATCTCTTTTTGCGTATAAAATAGCTTGTTGTAATGAGGTTATTTCATCGTAAATAATCTGATAAAGTTGTTGAACAGTTAAGCTTAGTTCGTTAATTTCTTCTTTTATTTCGTGATCTATTATCGTTTCGGATACAAAGTATTCAAGGGTTATTATAAAGACGTTTGTATTTGCTGTTGGTTTTGTGCAAGTATTTTATCATTGTTTTCAAAATTGTTAATCGTATTGTTTATCAATGAAATTTGTCGTTCGAGTAAGTGTTTGGAGTATGCGTCATCTTCGTTTAATTTAAGCAAGATTTTATCATATTTTTCTTTATCTCCTTCGTCTGGACCTCCAAATAGGAAACTCCATGCATAAGAGACTGCATTGATTAGACCACGTTTTTTTCTTCTTCTGGAAATGTCTTTCATTCTTGAATCTTCAGTTGTGGTTAAAAGGTTATTGTATTGAGTAAGGATAGTTGTTATCATAATGGCGAGGATCGCTTGTCTAGTTGAAGTCCGTGTCTCGCTCGTAGACCATTAATTTGAGTATTGGTATGATCGAGATTCGCGATTTGATCATGTATTTCACTGAGATTAAAATGAGTAATGAATGTCCAATCACCTATGTGATTTGCTGCTAGACCTAATACATCCTACTAACGGGTAAATTTCATATTGTTAATTGCTCAACTAATCTTTTCCCGAAAGACGGTATAATTGGGAAAGCTTTCAGACTATCGGCGACGGCCCTTGCATGAGGAATATTGCTGTTATTACAAACTAAATAAACGGAAACGCGCTAAATAGAAATTAAGAGAGGAAATTGATCTTGGAAAGAGTAAATAATTAAGATAACGTTAAGACTGATAACGACATAAACTACATATGTCGGGATCGGTAATGAAAATGAGGATTGATATGACTTTCGTTTGGACATCGCTTAATGTAATCGATTATTAGTAATAATAATAATAATAATAATAATAATAATGATTAATGACAATGTAAAGTTAATAAAAAATATAAATGGAGTGTAGCACCATCATCTGGAGTTCCAGAGGTGTTATCTGCATGGCGAGGTTCGAAGGATTGAATTTTACGTGTTTATAAATTACCAAACCAGATAATAGCACGTTTAATTTTTACTTAAAATAACGAGACAATTTTTTGATCTGATGTAGAATTGAAGCAGAATGGATGGCGCTATAGTGCAAAACAATATGACGAAGTTAAATGAATGGAGAAAAGCCGATATAAACTGCGACGTAACTCTTTCTATCGACGGACAAGAATTTCATGCGCATAAGATCATTCTCGCAGCCGCCATTGAATACTTCGAGAAGTTATTTACAGGTGACTTTGCCGAAAAGGAGAAAAACGCCATCACTTTGAACGATGTTGATCCGGATGGATTTGGATTAATTTTGAACTACATCTATACGGGAGAAATAAAAATAGATGACGATATTTTTGGACAAGTTTTACCTCTGGCTGCTTATTATCAAATTGAATGTTTAATAGAAGAGTTATTCCGTTATGCGAAAAGTAATATTAGTATTAATAACGCATTTTATTATTATCAGGTAGCGGATTCTGTCGATATCAAGAGGATAATAGAATTTACGAAAGAATTTATACGAAACGATTTTCATTCGTGTTCGAATTCTGCCGCGTATCTTGATGTAACTTATTCAAATCTTATCGAAGTTATTGACAGTCCAGTAACAGATGAACTAGATAGATTTAAGATTATAATGAACTGGATTCAGTTTGATCCAAATAAACGATCCAATTATTTGTCTGATCTTCTTAAACATGTACGGCTTGCGTATATCAGTACTGATGACATATTTTACGACATTTTGGATTATCAATTGGTAATAAACAATCTGGAAATTATCAAAGCTATACGAGAGAGAAGGAAATTGGAATCAACGGTGAGAATTTACTGCATCAAAGAATCAGATCTAAAAAGAGTAGATATATACGATGCAAAACTGGAAGCGACACACGCGATAGGGAAGACCGATGTGGATTATAGCCAATTCCAAATCTGTTCTTCTGCCGACGCGATATATTTATCTGCCTTTAAATATGGTAGGGGCAACAAGTTGTATCGTTTCAAAGATAGTCAATGGACACTTCTAGATAGCATGGATTATAATCCGAATGTGGCTAATCTGAGTATATTGTATGCGGAAAAAGATAAAACTATTTACGTAAGTAGCGATTCCCGCATACATTCGTATAATTTGGAATCGAAGAGTAGTTTTGTCGATTATAATAAAATTGGTGGTTACTTGCCGCGCTTAAAGAGGTTTACTGGGTCATTAGTTTACTACCGTGGTCTAATTTACACAACTGCTGCGCTTTCTTCTCCTGATTCTTCTTATATCGTACAATATGATCCGCGTGTTGAACACTTTCGGTACAAGAGACAGTTACCGACATATTGCATAAATGCTTTATGTGCCGTTTTCGGTGGAAAAATGTTTATCCTAGGGCCTAACGTAGTACACATGTACGATATTATGAAAGATCAGTGTACACTAATAGTAAAGTTTGAAGGGGATGTTAACTTTCATTCATTGTTCGCAAGTCAAGACCAACTGTATGCAATTCGAGATGAATTCGATGTAATTGATGTATTTGATCTCACAAAAAGGAAATGGACCAAGACAATTCATGTAAAATAAGCGGTAAAAGTATCTGTAAAGTATAATAAAAAATTCAACAATATTTAAATATAAAGTAAGAGCTAAGCGCACGTCGGTACTCGTTGTATCGTTATTATGAAGCGTTGTTAGCTTTTTAAATTTGTTTTTTATTTTTATAGTCGTTATCGATTGATGTATAATATAATTTTAGATTTTACCATATATATGCACAGCGCATGTGCGCCCTCTAGGTTAATTTTGTAATCATTTATAAGTTCTGTACACCGAATATGTATTTTTTAAAAGTCCTTTAAAATATACAACCACTAGTGATTAAGCGTTTATGATTAAATGATAAGTTTTGGAGTTAATATTTCCATTTCACTTTATTCTGTTTTTTAACTGAGTTAAATAATCTTTGAATAAATATTTTTTAACATTTTTTTGTCTGTTTTTAGCATTCTGTAATAACTTACGGAATCCTAATAAAATGGTACACACAAATGACAAAAATATCAAATAAAAATCAATAACTCACGAACAGCTTGACTTATAAACTTCAAATTTAGAACATAAATCACCATTAAAATTCTCTTTAAAACGATCTATAACTTAAAGATAACCGATTACCCTGGCCGGAAAAAAAGTCTGAAAACCGTCAAGAATATATAATATGGTACATAAAACGACCTCAAAAATCACTTAAAAAATCATAACTCATCATTCGATAAACTTATAAAACTGAAATTCAAAATATAAACTAAAATGCAGGAGTTCTTTCATAAAATCAATTTCGAACACGGTTTAAAATATGCGACTCCACGTATATTTCTCTAGTTTTGAACATCGAAATTTCCAGCTTTAAAATTAAACTCTCAGGGCGTCAAAAGCTTGAAGTTTTCATAAAAAAATTTTTTTTTCCCGGGCTTGCGATATATCATTAGAAAGATTGCTATTTGTCGGGAATTAAACCGTATTTCATATCCTTAACAAAACTATCAAAGTTGCCGAAAAGTTCAAAAAAGCGCGAAAAATGACGTGTCCTCCCCCTTGCGCCACGAATATTATAGCTAAAAATTTCGAACACGATTAAAAATATGCGCATCCCCGTATATTTTTCTAGTTCGGAACATTCGAGTTTCCAGCTTTAAAATTTTCTAATTATTATTATTTTTTTATGAGTCGCTCGCTTCATTATTAAACAAAGCAAGAAAATCGATTAATAAACAGTGGAGAAGAAGGTACTGAACTGTTTTGTCTTTGCCTATTTATATATTTGGTAACTCGTGTTTCTCACTAATATAGCAGATAATGTGTAACGGATGATACCTTAAAATCACCGTAGGTGGTCTGTAAAAAGGTCTGAGTGCGTCTGCGCCCGACAGAGGGTGACCAAATAAATTTATATGAAAAAAATACGAGTAAATAACTGAAAAAATGTAAGGGAGAGGAAAGAGTAATTGAAAAATACATGATCCGAACGATTTAACGAAAAAAATTACACTAAAATGGAGATAAAAAAATAAAATTGTAACGAAAAATAAATAAGCCTAATCTAAGTAATCGGCGAATGTGTGAAATGAAAACGACATATAATCAAATCACTTCTCATCAAATCAATTCTGACCTTTTATCATCTCTTTTTTCTGTTTTTTTTTTTTTTTTGAAGTACAATCACTAATTAAAAGATTAATATATGGTTATACTTACATTTTTATCTTCTTCTGCTTCTTTAAGCCTTCTGACACCAATATTTGGTGTAGGCCTCTCCCAAATTTTTCCACCGTTGTCTGTCCTGAGCCTCGCCTATCCATGTATGACCTGCCTGTCTTATTATGTCATCTGTCCATCTTCTTGGGGGTTTTCCTCGTTTTCACCTTCCAGTGTATGGTCGCCAGTTCAATATCTCTTTCGTCCATCTGCCGTCTGTCAATCGTGCTACATGCCCTGCCCGGTTCCATTTGTTTATTGCTATCCTGGCTACGATGTCCTCGAACCCGGTGTTTTTCCTTATGTCAGTGTTCCTGATTTTGTCCTTTAGCCTTACTCCCAGCAGTATACGTTCCATTTGTCTTCTTTCCGCCTTTCCGATCTTATCCATCAGTTCTTTTGTTAATGGCCAGGTTTCAGTTCCGTAGCTCAGCATTGGTATAATGCATTGATTAAACAGTTTAGCTCGGTTCGCTGGGCTGATTTTGCTTTGTAGAATCTTTTTCATTTTATCAAACGCTACCCATCCGAGTTGTATTCTTCTTTTGACTTCTTCTGTATGACTGTTTGTCCCTGTTGTATACAACATTTTTATCAAGCACCTTGAAAATGTCGGTGACGTATTCGATATAAATAAATCAATCATCTTTATATCTGCTCGTACCTATTTAAATGATATTTTTGCAGATGTGTACTCTGCCTATAGATTATAATTAACTAAAAGGTTACATATTAGGTAAAGTAACATAATGTATAGCCGAAAATCTGAACATATAAGCTCATTCCCACTTTGGGCTGGTGTTCTGTCGAGTCGTCTTACTGCATTCAAAAGTGAATAACAGTTTACGAAGTCTTTTAGTGGTTCATTTTACAACTGGGCTGTATTTTTTAGCGGGTGACTGGACAAAAGCGCACATCGATTTGCAGAACAGAGGAGCTAATTTATTAATTTTTCCATTCTCGGCAGTTGTATCATTTGTGAAAGTATTATTGGTATTCAGCTTTCTATAGCAAAGTAAAAATAATACAATTCTTTGTATGATTCGCTAGTGCATCTTTTGTTTTTTTTTAATTTTTATTTTTTGTTCTTACGTGTGCATTTGTTTGTTAATAATCATATAATGACTATGACCGCTAGGAAGTTAGCGTACATATATATATATATAAAATAAAATTTGTATCAATAATGTATTCAGGGGAGTCTCAAGCATGCCAAGTTGTAAGAGGGGTGCATTACCAACAATACCGATTCATAAATTGGTATAATTTAAAAATAATTATTTTTTATACTGTATAACTTATGTAACAAAATGTCATATGGTGTTTATTAATGTCTTTTTTTAAACTTTCACAATGTCAGTGTTTTATTTTTTAAAACTGCTTTAGATTAATCTGTGAAAACTAAAAATGTTTTTTAAATGGTTTTATTAAATGAAATTTCACCTTTTAACGCTAATTCGATAAGACTTTGTAATAATCATTTTTTTTTTTTTTTTAAAGTGAGGCTAACTTTTATTTTATACTGTTCTATACTAACCGTTTTTTTATAAATTGTTTCAACTGGTCAGAATTTTTAGTATCACAAAATTTGCAACTCTTCATTAACTGGGTAAAACTTTTCGTCTTTTTTAGCACTTCTATATCGTCAACCGTTTGTTTGCTTATTTCTTCTTTATCATTTTCATCACTGTTGTTTATTTGACACTTTGTTCGTGCTTTCATTGCTGATTAAAACAACTGCTGCAATATTTTTGTCAACGTGTAATTATTCGTTTAATAATAAAATTACCCGATTATCATTCTAATATTGTGTAAAACTCGAACTCTGCTATTATTCCGCAATATTTCAAACTTTTGTATTAAGGAAATTTCACTCATTTTCATTTTAATATGATCAAAATAAAATATATAAACATGATTATTGAACGATTTAATTCTGAAGAGAATTTGCTGTTCATTAAGCGGATTCTATTGCATATATCTTTGAATTTCTACAAGTCTGTCGCGATCGTGTACGATGCTTGGCCGTTGTCAAGAAGTTCGTAATTTGACCATAGTTGCAGACAGATGTGTAAATTAAACATATTTGTATTTCTTTGTTGCTAGGATAATATCTTGATGTTGAGAGAGCAAAAAGGTACACAAAAAAATTCTAAAATTTATTTTAATAAAATAATACTTTGGAAATTTAAATTATGGTAAAGTTGTGAAAGGGTTTCATGTAGAGCTATAAGAATAAAGTCGATTTAGAACACATCATGTTTGATTTACTTATTACTTAAAATAGTCAAATTTAGAGCTAAAATTCGTCTCTTACAATAAGATTATTTTTACTAAGAATTTTAAACGAAACGTTTATTTGCTTTATTATTATTATCTAGAAATGCAATTCGCTGTTGGAGGAATTTATTACTATATTTATTTTTTGTTGCGATTGTGGGGGGACTGGCCAATACGAGTAAGTGGTCCATATAGAAGAAAAGGAATTAAAAGTACTGCAGCAGAAATACTTACACTTTTTTTGAGCAAAATACTTTAAGATGGATAAAAAAAACATTAATCATTTGACAAAATCATGATGTTTTCGTTATAAAACTCTTAGTTCAAATATAAAATTTAATGTACTTAATTTTGGAATATATATTTTATCGAAATTAATATAATTTTTTAAAAATAAGTCGAATTTGAAAATAGCAATAAGCGTATTATAAGATTTTAAATTAAAATGTAAAATTTTCGAATTTAATGAGTTCGACTTTAAAAATATGTATTTTATTTAAACTTGCAAAACTCTTTCTATTTTAGATCGACCCTGAGAAGGACAATAAGTATTGAAACACACGAAGCATGGATGTTTTATTTTATAGTAGAAATTATAATTAGGTAGTAAATTTCGATTTATGTTTTTGTTTTTTAAAGTTTTAACTTTGATCATACTTTAACTGTTTTATGAGTATCATCTATTTTATTTACTATAATTTATGAAGAAAAGAGTAACATTATAATGGAATACAAACAGTTACCGCTCTTCGTTGTTCAGCGCACTAAATGATCGCTCACAAGACGGTGACGACAATAGAAGAAATAAGAACGTTCTACATGTTCCTTCAAAAATTCAAAGTTACATCTGTTATATTTATTAATTATTCGATTCAAGAATTATTTTTTTACTGGAATTTTAAATTTTTTTGAAAAGGTTATAAAAACTGCGTCACAAGTAAGTAGTCTCTAAAGCTTCATTACAACTTCTTAGCACAAAACGCACTTTGTGTTTAAAAAATCAGTTTCGGGATTATGAATATTTTTTACAAAATGAACAATCGGAGGGTTTATCAATGCAGTATAATTTGTTCATCATTGTTCATTTTTTGAAATAGTCGTCTTGAATACAAGAAAGTAAAGACTTCAAAAGCAGCTTCGTTTTTATAAAATGAAATGTTATGTCAAAAGCATTGGCGTAACTAAGTGTATTGTCTGGGGGGGATCTGGCCTATAACGATGAGAACATTTTATTAGGGGGACCGTAACCCGTCAAAAAGTTTCCGAACACTTGGGTGACTACAGTGAAATAGGGAGTTCAAAGATTTATGGAATCGTTCACAACAATTTATAGTTTTTTCTGATCCTTCAAGGCCTGAAGCGTAATGGTTCCGCATATGAACTGGGAATTGAGGATTTCTGCCTGCTGCACCCTCAATATACGTGGCAAAGAAATACGTTAGTAATTCATTAAAACATTCCTCATCGGGGAAAGTATCAACAAGCTGGTGAAAAACGGTGCGCTTACGTCACTTATAGGAACGAATGACAAAGCAGCTAGCGATTTCAGTTAGAATTTTATTTCTGCATCGGTTTCAAAACGATTGTTTAAACCAACATTGGCAATTTTTCGAATTAAACTCTGACAGAGATGAAAATAACACCCCTTTACTTCGACAAGAGAAAAAGCATTACTCGCAGCATTTATACGAGCCCTTTCGAAATGCAATAAAATTTTTGAAGGTGCCAAATGTGGAATTAATGGTTTTAAAATTCCAAACATTCTGATATACGTGTTTGAAATCTTCTTCAGTAAGAAGAAATAAATGTATGGTGGATAAAAATTCCCCACTTTGGAATGCCATGTATACAATTGATAGAAAATATTTGGTACTTTAAGGGAACGTGCCATCTCCATAAATTGTGTCTTTGTTTAGTTCAGATAATAATTCTTTATCGCCCAATGCCAAAATTCTATCAGTATCAACGGTTCCAGTATCATAAAGAACTAAATGTTTATATTTCTGAGGAATAATAAAATTTACCGTTGTTGGATTAAATTAAAGTCCAATTAACCGGTAGTTTTTAAAGGGGTCATATCCGATCCTTCGGAAGTAAGAGAATGTTGAAAAAGGGATTCGAAGTGTGCGCTTGATCGTCGTAATATTATCACCGTATCCACTTCGTCCTGTCGAAAACCTATCGTAACGGTTACGATGAAGAACGGCTATACCAGCATTTACCTAGACGCCTCATTATCTAAATAAGGTTCTACCAAAGGAATATGAAGCGCCGTTACCGATAGACCAATTATTGTTCCGCTTCACGGAAGCTAATTTCATTACATCTATAGACTTGGTATCACGCATTTTAAAAATACCATTAAAGGAGGGACCAGGGAGATATACTGCATTTACTTTTGAGAAGAAATGCAACGAATTCACAAGAAAATACCTTTCGAGTTAATAAATTCGGGAGCAGCTTTCATACGTACTATGAGAAATTATGGCAACGATTGCGAAGAATATCTCTTATCGTATGTCGATGATTTATTGGTGTTCTCAAAAACTGATTAGGAACATATTACTCGATTAAACCAAATATTAGAGAAGTTACAAAAGGCAAATCATCATTATATCCTCAACCATTCGGTTGGTGGACAACCTATTCGCACATTTTTAGATGTACAGATATAGGTACTAAGCAATTATTATATATGCAACGCAGGTGTACATACGCAAGACTACATTCGGAACTGATTAGTAATCGTTTGATTTATCGCGCTACCAGTGCAGTCCCGTATGGGTCTGCTGTGTACTGACCCAGCGCGCATATTATACGTGGTGGTTTGCCATTGCCTTACACGTGACTATTAGCGATTATTTTATTTATTTATTTAATTCTTGTAATAAAAGTTCGTCATCGCTCGGGATTGAACCCGTATAACCTCCATATCGGAAGTCAAGCGCTTTAGCAACTAGGCTATCGCGACGACTATAAAAGGCAAATATGATTGTACATATAAATAAGACAGAGATAGCGAAAGAAGAAGTTAACTTCGTTGGGTACAAACTGTGTATGGGAGGAATTCCAATGGTCTTTAAAAAAATCGAAAACATAAGAAATGTTCCACCTCCTATAAAAGTCCAAAAGAAATTCGAACGTTTTTTACGGGTTGAGCGAACTTTTCCGAAAATTTATTCAAAATTACGCTTATACTATATTAGAACCTGTGAGTAGGTTAGTTAAAAATTCCTTAAAGTTCATTTGGAATAAAGAAACTGAATAGTCTTTTATAGAATTCAAGGAAAGATTCATTAAGAGTGTTATAATCCAATCGGCTAATTATGCCTAATTATGAAAAAACCCTTTTACATTTCTTGCGATGCGTCAAGAATGGGTCTCTGTTGTTTCGCTCGCGACAAGATTCAGCTTTCTTTTTTTTATAAATAAAACTAGTTTAGCGTTGTGAGTTTTTAATTTTTTTTTTCTTCAGTTAATATCAAATTTAAAATTGGAACAAAAAAAAACACCCGCGCGAAATTAAGAATTAATTTGCTTAGAAAATAAATCAGCGGATTTCAATGTTTTTTGTTTTTTTTTTTTGGTTCAATATTCAGGAAATATTTTTAATACACATAAATAGGTGTAGTATTTTTCGTTGGCAGAGGAAAAAATCATTTTAAAAATACCATACGTAAAAATTTTGAAAGTTATCGAACATTGAAAATGTAGTACGATGTAGCAGCCATCACTTGTGGAACTTCTGTGTCCAACAAATATCATGGTCCCAGTGGCGATGCAGTATTTGAGCGTGAAGATTACTAGACCTATTTTAACCGTCGACTCAGGTAAACAACAAGGCGGAATTCGAGTGCGGCCATGAAGTGAATTCTCGACATATTAGCAGAAGAGAGTGCGTGGAAAAAATTATGTCCAAAAAGAGGTTAGGGACCAAATACGTAAACGCATCATGTGTAAGAAGATAAAACTAATGACTGAAGCAAGTACGTCTAAAATCAAAAGTACCGTTGCACAGAATCCATTGGAAATATTTAATGAAAAAACAAATGCCGGATTGATGCATTTATGAAAATGATATCTGCAGAGCCAAATTATGACTATAAGCAAACGTTGAAAATCGCGAGAGAAAATTATCTAAATGCTATCGGAACTCGTGAGGGAAGAAATGATGCACTTAAACATCGAACATATGGAGTAGGGGAGTTAGTGTATATAATGAAACATATCCTATCAAATAAATTCAAAAAACAATATCAAAAATCAGGTTTGTTATATGATGAACCCTATAGGATAAGAAGAAAAATTTTTGATAATGCATATGTGACGTTCGCCGAGAAAAGGGATCTGTAGCGTGAAAATATGGGTTTTGAGTTAAACACGGATTCTGATACTTGAAAGTGTGCAAAAGAAGATGCAGTATGTGTGTTTTTTTGCAAACTTTTATTTAATGTCTTACAACAAAACCGACTAAAGAAAATTACAAAAAGTGGAAAACGTTACAAATTTTAACAAAATTGTACACCTATTTTTTTCTAGTTGTTAGTTTTTTTTATAATTTTTAATGATTTCTTATTTGCTTCGGAAATTTTTTGGGCCTTGGTCTTTTTTAATTTCGGTACTTCGGTTTTTTTTTTCGTTGATGTTTTTTTTTTTTTTTTTTTTTTTTTTTTTGGATTTTAGTTTCATCTTTCTTCTTTCTTTTTCGTGTCAACTTTGCTGCATTCGACTGTTCTTTTGATTTCGGTTAGTTAGGGGTTTGGGAACTACAGAATTTCGGGTTTTTTTTTCCAGATCGGAACGTGAAAAAGCGGTATTACCGTCCAGGCACCGCTTCCTTTTTAATGATAAACCATTCGCTGTGATCAGAGAGGGAATAAATCGTTTGCTAATAGTACTCTTTACTGTACATTTAGCTGAAATTTTTCTTCTTCAACGGGTGATTTCATTTTTGTAAAAGTAGAAATGCTGATACTCCGTACCTGACAACTGTTGATAACAATCTTGAAATTTCGTGTCCCACATTCGTTTGCGTTCGCAACAACACTGAATGTTTTATGGCTGTATCGATTAACTACTTCTTCAATATCATCAGAGCAATCCAACGTGAGCGTAATCCCTTTCCCTAACCTAGCTCCTAACATCATGATTCCGCCGTGGGCCCCTTTAAACATTGATGTTAACTTTTCCCTGACGAAGTATAATAAACCCCTGCACCCGAATATCGTTCAGTTGACAACAGCAACAATGCAAAAATACCCCGACCACCTCTTTTTCTACACGGATGCTGCCAAGGCACCCCAGAGGCTACTTCTTCCCCAACCGCCTGTTCCTTTGAAGTCTGCGACGTGATTCGAAGCATTCGACTGAATGACAATTGCTCGGTACTGGATGCTGAAATATACGCAGTATTTTTCTGTTTGGAATATTTTCTTTCTACAGAGCCTACATCACAGAAAGCCCTGCTGGTATCTGATTCATCCGCGGCCTTATTGACAATTTCTAATCCCCTCACCAAACATCCTGTAGCAATTCGAACCCAGCAGGTATTATACGAACTTATTAAGAGACAGTGCTCCGTATCCTTTCTGTGGGCGCCCAGCCATGCAGGGATTCCTGGAAATGAACGCGTCGATACATCCGCCCGAGCAGAAATATATTGCCCCTCGCCTAGTAACAGTCCACCTCCACCTTATCTCTCGAACATAATCTTCAATAATCTCACGTCCTTATGGAAACCCATTGGTCCTCGTGTCAGACTTTCTCGAGGTTAATTAAACCCTCAACGGAACCATGGTGGCCAGAAAAAAGCATTTCCCGCAGAGATTTCTGTGCACTTAGCCGCTTGCGCATAGGCCATACGGCCATGTCGCATAATTTTATTTTGCAAAGAACCCCCTCTCCTACGAATTGTCCTTTCTGTGGCCAAGATGTTGCTCCCTTAACTCATCATATACTATGCGACTGTCCAGCATTATCACCTCACCGGTCCCCTTCAATTAATAACAAAACAGTCACCAACATACTTGAGAATTCCCCCGATGCAATTTTATCCATAACACAATTTATCAGAACTAGCGGAATAATCAGATATCTATAAAAACAAACTGCGCATCTTCGTACTGTAATAGCCACAGCAGTTAAACACGGTACAGGATGTTGCTTTCAAAAAAAAAAAAAAAAATCAGAGCAATCAACGTTTGAGCGACCGAATAAAGGAATGGTCGGGATTAAATTTAGCGTGGTGTCCGTTAATAAAAAAATCAATGTAATTTATTTATTTTTGATCGGGACAAATAACCTCCGAATCAAAGATAGCGCCGATGATATGAAGAAGAATTTAGACCAATTAATTAACTATTTAAAAAGTCGGATAGTACGCCGGATCGTTCTACAGACAATACCACCTGTGTATAGTCTGGAAAAGGATTGAAAACACTAAGAAACATGGAGAGAATATAACGAAGCTATTAAAGCAAAAGAAAATGATAGCACCACAGTTATCGAATTCGGAATAGAATTACTGAAGAGAGTAATAGTGAGTCCTATTCTTAAATCAAGGCGCATACCACTATGAGGAATATATAGGGAGAGATCGATAAGAGACATTTAAACCGTAAAGGTTTTATGCTTTTAGAAGAAATATTGGAAAACTATTTTCGTGACCGCCACAAGTAACTTGGTCCGGGATAATGGCGAAGTTGTGAGCAGATGCGTATATATGTGCGAAGTAAAACAGGAGTTACTAAGAGAAGAAGTGTTTCTCATCGTTTAGACAAATTCTCCTCCTATGCTATTTCCCACAGTAAACTTCCTTATTTTATTTTTAACTTCTTCGTGTTTTTTCACCCTCCAAAACTCTTTTCTCTTCCTTCATCATCCAAAACTTCTGGCCCCGCAGTTGCCAATCAAGAATTTAATTTTCTTATTAATTCCTCGTTTCCTTTTCATTCCTTAATATTTACTGATGGTTCCAAGAGTTCAGGAGGAGTAGCTGCTTCCTTTTTCTCTCCAGCCAATAATTCCGCTCAATCCTTCAGGCTCCCGGCTTTTTACTCCATTTTCTCCGCAGAACTTTATGCCATTCTTCGAGCCGTTATATTTATTTCCTCAACTCGTTCTTCGGATAGATACTTAATTATTTCAGACTCCAAAAGTGCTCTTCAGGCTATATCCTCTCCCTTTCCCTCATATTCCCTCGATTTTATTGTTTTCCGTATACGTTCTCTCATCTATAGTCTTTCCCTTTCCCATTCCATTTCCATCGACCTGCTTTGGATTCCAAGTCATGCGGGTATTGATGGTAACGAGACGGTGGATTCCTTAGCACGCTTAGCGCTACACTCTCCACATTTTGTTAAAAAGATTTCCTGGTCACAACATACTTCCCCTCTCCAAAAGAATGCATGTCAGACTTTGGTCGGATGTGTATACTTGCTCCTTTTCCAATCCTAACTCATTTTACCTTTCTATTCAGCCTAGACCTCCTTCTTGTTCTTGGTTCTATCATTTTTCTACTCTTAAACGTTTTTTCATTATCGCTATCTGCCATTTGCGATTCAATCATAATATTACTACCATCCTCACGGTATCGTTTTACTCTCTTTTCCCATCCCATTATTGTCCTTTGCACTCTGGCGACTGTTCCTTCGTCTGTGATCCTGACCACGTGCTGTTTAAATGCTCCAGTCTTTCCTCCGAACGTAACATGCTGTACGTTTAATTATTAAAGCTGAATTATCCTACTCTATATAGTGCTTCCTATATCATAGCTTTGCCGTCATCCAATGTGTGGTTCCTATTCTTGTCTCTTTCCTGTTATCGTTCTCTGACCGGATCAAAATCTAATCTCTAATCTAGTCCAATTGTCCTGGGTAGCTGCCTTCAGTCGGCCAAGCCCAAAAAAAAAAAAAAAAAACAAAAAAAAAGAGAAAAGAAAATGAGCCTGAAATGGAAGAGATTCTAAACCGTGTATTATCGAAGCCAATATTTCCAGCAAAAATTATGATGTTTTACTGGATTCGGGGTCAGACATTACAGCTACGAGTATTTCCCAGCAAACTTGAAAATAAATAGCACGAAATTACCATAAATTACATTTACCACGGTTGCCGGAGTGAGTAAGTTAAATATCATAAAGGCATATAATAAGAGTGTGTATAAAGCGAATATGCAAATCAAACTATCGTTACCGATTAAAGATAAAGTGTGACGGATACATGCGAATGTCATGAACAAACGAAATATTCCGGTCGTGGTGGGGAACGATTTTTTACACAAATATAAGACAAAACTTTGCTTTCGTGGTGATATAATGGTAAAAGAAAGCGAGACCGGAACAATAGTTAAAGTCCCATGTAAGGAAAAAACGAAAAATCCGATGCAAATAAATTTAATACAGGAAGGCAGACGTCTGGTGTATTTTGGTGGGAATTTAGATAATAATGGGGATTCACTAACTGAACTTTTGGAGTCCTAATTAAAAAATGGTAGATTAGTGTAAGGGGGAAAAATAAATAAAACGGATATTAATGAACTATCGGAATGTTTTTGGACAAGCGTTAGGCCGATGCAGTAAATATGAATACGAAATGAAAGTAAAATTCTGAGGAAACAATTTTTTGTAATAAAACTTACCCTGTTCTCGAAAGCAAAAGACCTAGTGTAGAAGACGAAATCCGGTCAATGGATTATTACTACCTCTACTTCGCCGTATCGAAACCCTATCGTGGCGGTTGCAAAAGAGAATAGTGTGATACCCGGGTCTGTCTAGACGCCAGATATATTAAAAATATCCTATTGAAGGAGCAAGAGGAGCCATTATTACCAATTGAGATCAATTACTGACACGCGATTTAAGGACGCATATTTATCACCTCAATTGATTTAGCTTCAAGTTTCTTACAAATACCGTTATCGTAAGAATCGCAAAAATATACCGGATTCACCTTCGCAGGAAGCTGTTATGAATTTACTAGAGTAGTCACATTTGGATTAATAAACTGCGGAGGCGGCGTTCGTACAGGTAATTAGGAAAGTGTCGGGAAATGACTGCGACAAATTTACCTTGTCGTACGTCGGTGACTTAGCGGTATTCTCAAAAACCGAGGAAGAGCACGTGACACAAATAAATGGTATTCTAAACAAATTACAAGTCGCCAATATGACGGTAAATTTAAATAAAATCGAATTGGCAAGGAGAGAAGTGGATTTTGTAGGACACCGATTGTTCGCAAGGAGAATACCCATGATTCCCCGAAAAATCGAAAGGAGGTTCAACGATTTACGGGGCTAGTAAATTTTAATCGAAAATTCATTAATGACTATGCATATCTTTTAGGGCCCATAAGTAAACTAGCGGGGAAATCAGAGAATTTCGAATGGGATGAAAAAACGGAAGAATCGTTTAACAATTTAAAAAAAAAATTTTCAGAGAGTGTAAGCTTCCAATCGCCTGACTGTACAAAACCGTTTTACGTGACATGTGACGCTTACGAACGATAGGAGAGCAATTATACAAATAGAAGGGGGGAACTGCCTATGCGATAGAGAAAGAATTATAAGTCATCGTATATGCTTGTCAAAAATTCAAAATTATTATCCAAGGTTACAAAACCGACATGGCGACGAGACCACCAATGTTTAAAATTCCTTTACGAATCGAAATGGACCAACCAAAGGTCTGACACCATTTCGCCTAAAAATGGAATGACCCATAAAATAATAATACTAATAAAATTTGAAAAAATCAACTTGGCAACACGGTCACGTTTGGTAGGCAGTTAAAAAAAAAATTAGCCTGCCGCAGCGGGGGATCCCCCGATTTTTTAACCGTGAAAGCGTCTTTGACAAACAATGCCGTGTTTGGGCGCTGCCGAGACCGTCCGAGAAATTGAACGATTGTTACCCAAATTTTATTATTTTGCTAGCTCGGACAGCGTCATTAAAGGTCGTAAGAAATGCCGAATCCGTCTCAATATGCGGAAAATCACTGCATATTGACTGCTTTACGCTATGAAGCCGCAATATGTTCTGGCTTGGGTCTTATGCGTATTTTGAAGGAAACTCTTCTTCTATCTTGAATATTTTAAGTTGTCGCTCGTGAATAAAACAAAAATTTTGAGTCAGTCTAATATAGTAATGGATGTATATCATTAATAAAAACCAAATCGAGCAGGTAAATAATATATATATATATGTAATATTTATAAATTGAAATATTTATTGCAAATTACGTTTTAAATGAAATGGTATTCAATTAGATTTCGGCAACAGAGAATAAAAAAATTTGTCATCCATTAAAAAATTATTTTCTCTTAATTGCTATAAATTTTTGTTTTGTACGTCATAATGTACTTATTATAAAAAATTTGGTTAATTGAATAGCGTCTTTTTATATTCTCTTTCTTTTTCCTTTTTTTGTAATGTTAAATCGTAATCTTTTGGCAATTTGTTGAATTAAGACATTTTAAATAGTGGAATAGAAGGTTTTCTTTCTTTATTTTTCTTTTGGATTTACCGAAAAATGGCTTTTGAAGCAGTAAAATGGTCGATCCATATGAATATGAGTTATGCGCAAGCAAACATAAAAAAACAAAACATACGCGATGAACACGTAACCTCTTTCTATTTGTAAATCGGAAAAAATTAAAAATTAAAGACAAGTTTATTGACTTATAAAAAATTTAAAGTATACTATTAGATTAATAAGTGTAATTTTTGCTTAATATTAACTTTAATTTTCGTTTATTAACTTTTTAAATCCAGCTTCTTTTTGATTGGTAATCGTCCACTGTTGACAAGTCCAACGCAATAAAGAGAAAACAAATAAATACACTTTGTGCCTCTTTCTTAAGATTTAAAAAGAAAATATTAGGAACAAATTTATGTCCAAAAAATAAAAATTAAGAAAAAGAAAAAAATGATCCTGTTTGTTTTTTAACGAGGAACTCGGGTAAAACTAGCATAAATGTGCATTGTTTTCAATTTGTAATAAAAGCATTTATCCATTGACAACTCTTTATCCTGGAGTATTTTTCTTTCTTCCTTTTTTTCTGCAACTCCGAAAACCTTAATTTTTCATGTCACACTAAATATCAATAAGGGGGGCTTCTAATATACTGATTGATAAGGTGGATGGGATTTATAGAGCACTGGACTTCGAATGGAATAACTCGCAAATATTAATCGGCGTCGTCGTTTCGGGTATATTTACATTTAATACGTTTTTAGCGGTATTTTTTCACTTCTGATTTTCATATGAACCTTTTTTGTTGTTTTTCGAAAAGATAAGATTAACAGCGGAATCAAATAGCAAAAAAAAAACATGATGCGTTTAGTCTGTTTAAAATTCGACAATGATGACGCGCTGTTGCCAACACGAAATCATTCGTACATGTATCTGATTTTTTTTTTTTTTTTTATTACCTCATTGACCGAAACCTTAAATTTAGGTGAAATGGGAATTAGGCGAAATGGGAAATCACCCCAACGAAAGGATGGTGGTCCGTTGGTCATTATATTTGCAGCAATTTTCATTGGTGGTGAATTAGCGTACTGTTGTCGACGGTTTGTGATGAATGTACGACGAGTATGAAAGAGACTATGAAGGGCACGTAAGAATTAATCAGCTATCTATGAATAAAGAGGCGGGATAAAAAAATTTGCTAAAGAATATACATAGTTCGAGAGCAAGGCGAAAAGAAAAAGCGCGGGGAAAAGTAAAAGAAATACTGGATAGTACGGAAAGTGTACAAAAATTTTATAAAATTCATAAAAATGTAGTACCGTTCATTAAATCGAATTATGAGGGAAATTGGAAAGAATGCTATTAGCAGGGAATTTAATAATACCCATCGTATAATGGAAATACATAACTATTCCGGTCATCCGGGAATAAAACAAACTACTACAGCGTTAATAGGTGAATATCGAGCGGTAAAGGGTTTCAGCAAACAGATCAGAAACCAACTAAAAAAATGCAAATTATGCAAAAAGGTGAAACCGATGAATATGTTAAATAAAGCTGAAATGAAATGCACATTACTAGTGCGAGTCCGTTAGATGTAATCGCGATCGATATTGATACGAATCAGGGTTGGTGGCGCGATCTTTTGTCGACCGAATAATAAATTATCTGTTCTGTCTTTAGTTTATTGATTTTATAGAACGTCGTCGATTATCGGCTTTAATTGTCTCAGTGTGTGAGGGACGGGGTGGCGTAGGCGTGTGCGCGCGTATTGCGACACGTGCCGAAATAGAGAATTATGTCGTATGATATCGAGAGGCTGGCTCAGGTAGATCAGAGATGTGATAAGGATGCATTGTTATCTGCATCTGGTTACGATTTAGTGTTCGAGCTTGGTACAACGGTCGGAGTGTGATATACAAGCTAGTAATCGCGTTTCTTAATAATAATGTTCTTTTCTAATCTTTCGGTTTTCGTGTATATAAATATTTCTATCTAAAATTAATAAAAGCCTAATGCCACCGATGTTTTTAAGTGCACGATAGTTATCCGCGGTACAGTTCTAATTGTAGTTCTTTTTGTATTTATTTGTTTATTTATTTCCCCTTTCCGTCGTTTTCCGTATTCTTCTGCTGGTCGTCTCAGAGAAAGTAGGCGAGTTCGTAACATTGGCGCGGCGGCGAACAGGGATTTCGACGTCATCGATTCGTCGAGGAGAAAGGATCCCGGAGCCAACGGCCAAGCAGTAAACGGAGATAAGTTTTGCATTTTAATTTATTTCTCATTACTATCGTATACGTACATCATATTAATAAGTGGCATTATTAGCTTGAACCGTTTTTTAATGATTTATAATGACATTTCGGGCCACGTAATTTTAAATTTTAGTAATTTATTACGATATTTATAAACCTCGTCGCGCGAATCGGCAATAAATAATCACCACACGTCTACCGTCATACGAAAAATTAGAAAATAACAATAATAATAATATTAATAAAATAATGGTTCATCTCGGAATATTTTTATAGCGTCTCGTAAATATACCATCTATAAATTACTTATATAAAAAGTAAAATAAATACAATAGATAAATACAATAGATAAAGGAATATAGTTTATCTTTATGTCCGAGGAGACGCTTTGAGGCATCGTCTCCAAAAGTGGCCCCTATCGGGATATTCCAGCTGTGCTAGATGACTTTAGTGAGGAGGGCGAGCCGGCAAGGCTGGCTGGCCTTAACACCTCGATGGAGGATAGTCTGGAATAGGGCCCAATGGACGGTCGTTCACCATGTTAGCAAATTTAATTAAAAAATCGACCGCAGATTTAATTAATAAAATCGATACAAAAATAGATAATTTAATTAATAAAATCGACAAGAACTTCGAAAATTTAAGGAATGAAATAAATAACAAAACAGATAATTTAATTAATAAAATCGATACAAATACAGAAAATCTAAACAATAAAATCAAGAAACAAAAATAGATAATTTAAATAATAAAATCGATACAAATGTAGAAAATCTAAACAGTAAAATTGATACAAAAATAGATAATTTAAATAATAAAATCGATACAAATATAGAAAATCTAAACGGTAAAACTGATAAAAACTTAGAAAATCTAAATAACGTTATCGGAGGAATCGCCGGTCGAAACAAAAGAAAGCGTAAATATGAAAGAAGACCTAAGTGTAAAATTAAGCGAAGACGAAGAACTAAACGTAATATCAGAAAACCTAAAAATAAACTTAAAACCCGTTCAGAAATTAAAACCAGATTCGACGATTCAAAGTCACCACGTATAAAACTTTTAAAAAGAAATAATTATAACAATCCTCACCGGAGGGGACACTGCTCCCGTTCTGGTTTCCGGTGGTGGAAATACCGCGGGAAACCAATCAAAATCTGCGCTTAATCTGCATTCATTTCTTATTATTAGTTTTTTTTTTTTTTTATATTGATCTAGTTATTAGCTAGTCATCCAAGTATGTATGTCCTTTGCTTATGTGGATCTCTTGAGGGCTATGACTCTACCTTATTTGTTTATCTATTACGTCGTGTTTTGTTATTTTGTTTATTAGCCTAGGTGCGGCGGATTTATTTATTTTGATTTTGTGTTATTTATTTACGTTGTCTGTCCTTAGAGCGCTCTGATTACCCTTCATATTTTGTTTCTAATTCCGATGTGGTGAGATTCTAAATATTCTTCCTTCATTATCCTTGCGTGAGTCCTTATAATTTATACTACACCGTTGCATGGATGCTTACACGCGTCCCTAGTAGTCTTACTGCGATCTCTTGTTCCTTTCTGGTCATCGCACCATCTCCTCTCGGGCTGATGTTACGCTCCATTCTGCCTCTTCGGGCTGGCATCACGATCCATATCTCTATGCTCTTCTGGGGTATAGCGCGCTGTGGCCTGACGCCTCCTTCATTTCTGGGCCTGCCGCCACACGCCTACCTCCACTTCCTCACATCATATATTGCTGTCACTTCCTTTTGGCCATATGCCTGTCTATTCTTATGTTCCTTGCGTAGTTGTTTGGCGTGTAAGGATCTCCATGCAACTATTCCTTTTATACTATCTATTCATATTCCTATATTTCCTATTCCACGTCTCTTGAACATCACATCGGTAATTTGTTCTTAACAGGGGTATCGATACCATCTTAGTAGGTGGTTAGCGTACTGTTTTGTCGTTTTGTTTTTCTTTGTTTTGTGTTGGCGTCTGAGGTATTCGCCATTTTTTGCTTATGTATGTGTGATTTTGTTTCGTGCGCGTGTAATTGATATGAAGAATCTTTGAGCTGGAAAAAACACGTACAAGTCTTAAATTCGAAAATAAGACAGATAATTCCAGCTCTGTACGAATTAAAGCCAGGTACTTTCATATAAAACACTACGTATATACTGCAATGCAATAATTATGGCTAGAATTCTATATGGAATCCAAATATTACTGGAGGCGAAGTGATTCGAGATCAATCATGTATAGAAGGAAAATGATGAAATGTCTCCAAAGATGTACTACTTACTACTATTACAGGTTACTCGATGAATATAATATCAATAATATAAGGTTACCAACTAGGCCAAAAACTACTCGAATAACAAGAAATCGAAGTATAATATATATTACATATACGCTAGAGGGGCAAATCTGCGAATTGATAGTACAGGTGATAATTCGGTTTTAATTAAATTAATAAGAATTATCCCCAATCACATTATAAACGAAAATAGCATTATAGGTGTGTGGAAAAAGGAGGTAGTGAAATGGCTGAAGGATTGGTGCAAAGAATAAAAACAAACTGCGTCCGAATTCCTCTCACCTAGATAGTTCAATCATGCAGCTACTGATTATATACAAAATTCTATGTTGTTGTTATTGTGTCATTCCTTTTTCGTTTAACTTACTGTTTCGGAATTCATAAATACGATATTGTTTGCGAACGCTATCTTTATATATATGTATATATGACTATTTTGAGTGAATAAATGTATGTGTATGGTTTTTTTCTTTATTCTTTATACCTATATATATATATATATAAGTTATATATATTTACTAGGACTAATATTAATTAAGGTTTATATAATTTCGATGTGTATAATAAGTATGTATAAATTTATAACGTGTACAACACAAATAAACGATAATAAGAGAGTCGGGCACTCACGCAACGGACATACTTGCCCAGTGAGACCCACGAACTTATTTTAAAATTTAAAAAAGAAAAAAAAAAAAATTACGATCTGGCAATTAAATTGGCCGGCGAAAGGACAGAAAGGTCAGCCTTAAGCAGAAAAATAAAAATTGATAAACTTGCCGGAATCGAATATGCGATCGGGGAAAAAGTATGTGTAAAGAAACATACTCTATAAAATAAAATTAAAAAGCGATGTCAGAAGTTTTTTTTTTTTTTTTTTTAAATTATTATTTTTACTGATACAATCTTAATTTATAATTAAATAAGTATCTACTTTAATAAATGTTGCATTAAACTAAGCCAAACCCATGTGAAAGCAACAGTCCATTGACCGCTGCTCCTAACATATTACATATTTACAATAGATAATAATTACAATCGTACATATTACATCCTATAATGTATACATATGTACATGGGCGTCGCCAGCAGGGGGGGGGGCAGCTGCCCCTGGAGCCTTGAAACTTTTTAATCAACTGGCCATAATGAGCATAAGCGCGTAATCATGAATAATTTGCCAGAAACCCACGAAAATTATGTTTTAATTAAGATTTTATTCTTGTTTAATAAAATATTAAGCCTTTACAACTTATAAATTTTATTTTTTCTATAACTCATATCCTTTTTCTATCATCTTGCCCCCCCCTGGCCCATCGGCTGGCGACGCCCTTGCATATGTATATATATATATTACTAAATCAAATCTGATGAATGGCGTCGTTTAAGGCGCCTTACGTCTTCTCTGGTGTTAAGAAGTCGAATCATTTCTACGTTAACATGTCGATGAATCCGGTTTCCATGTTTAATGGCCATTTGCTTAATAACATCATTGACCATGTGCAGGTCCCTATGATGGATATCATCATTTCGAGAATAGCGATATGCACCGACTATTGTTCGCAAAGTGATGTTCTGCCTCGCCTGAATTTTTGCACGATTTGAGTTACTAGTACAACCCCAGAGCTGTATTGTCCATATCGGCATAATGATCTGGCACGGTACAGAATGCATTTATGTCGAACATCCGGTGGCGCGATCTCCGACCTATCAACCACTGTAATTGTTTCGCTGTGTGCTTAATTTGTTGGCACTTCATCTGAACGTGCACATTCCACGTAAGACGCCTGTCCAAGTGCATATCTAAATACTTGGCAGAATTTACCTGTGGTACAGAGGCTTATTCCCCACATATAATTGCGGTAATTTGTCTTATGTCAGAAGTGAGATCTATTATATGAAGGACCATATATAATTACGCGAAAGGTATTTGATAATGCGTACGAAATTTGTGACGAGGAGAACGGTGTCTCTGAAGGCACACACAACCATGATAATCTCCGACCGGCGAAATAGAAATTGAAGAAATGGGGACACACGAATTGCGCACCAACCACTAACACAGTGACAAGTCACACTCGAATTGCGCACCAGACCCGAAATAGCCCACCCGCTGACAACTCGAATTGCGCACCGCCTTTATAAAAAATATATAAAATCGATGAAGGGCTTAAAAAATGAGTAAAAGTCGCTCTTTCAGTGACTTCCAAAATGTGTTATCGTAATGAAACGCGTTTACTATTTGGAATAATAAGCGAACTACATTTCAGTCGATTAAAAAAGACTTTAACGTTTGCGAAAAATAGGCTACTATCCCGTTAGCAGTACGATTGTTATTCGAAATATTTTTAACAACCTCTAGGGAACGTACTCATATTTAAAGAAATGTTGCATAAAATAGAGTGTAATTTTTGCACGAATATTATTATATAAAATAACGTAAATTACCATAATATTTCTAACTGAATCAGTAGAATTTTCAGCGCACGGCATATTATGTTTCATGAAGCTTCTATTTCACATTTATACAAAATACTTTCATATCAACTGATTAATGTACATAAAATATAAATGTGACCATGTAAAATTTTCGAGTTTCACAAATTAGTATCTATTATTATAATATAGAGTTACTTCGAGTTTCGGGAAAGTTTCAGTTCAGATTTTATTTTATTCATTAATCAGCGTTCAATCATAAATTGTCATTTGAATTAAAACCAAATTTATTAAAAATCGTAATTTTTTCATTTAGTGTACCATCAAACAATACATAGTATTCTACTTAAATTTTAAATAACAACGCAAAAATTTACCATTAAAATAAAATCTTATTTAAAACAATTTAATGATAAAACTTACAATGATAATGATTACGTAAATAAATAGTGTCAGTACTACTACCTTTTTTCTTTAAATGTTAGTTGGATTTAACAAGATAATTTTCCTTCGTCAAGTTTTTGTAGTTTATTGTATATTTTAAATAGTTTCTACTCTAGATAATAGATATTTTTGCGCACATTTGGTTGGTATTAATGTATTTTGTTAGATAAATGATAAAGAAGCAGAAGTTTAAACTCAAATTTAGGTGTTATGAAAATTAAAAAGTAATTCTTAGAAGCAACACTGAAATATGGGTTCATTACTTCCGTGTAATGTTTTCCATTAATACAGAACATGCCCGCGAAAAAAAATTTTTTTTTTTGAACTTTTAAGTTTCCAGCACCCTCCGGTAATTTAAATTTAAAGCTAAAATATCGTTATATTTTTCTTTCCAAAGTATCCGTTTATATATTTCCGAAAACTACATTCGTTTGCCGTTTTTAGATCCAAACGGGGTTTAAATTAAGTGCTTATTAGAAATGTTTATTGCGATGCAAAGTTTTTGTTGTTTATTGTATATTTTAAATTTCAGGAATAATATCGGTTGGTGATTTATGCATTTTGAAGTAATTTTTAGATAATTTTAAATTTGTCATGTTACATATTCTTAACTCGTTGCTCGATTTTTAGCGCTCAGGGGTTAGAAGAGTTGTTCAAACGTTAGCATTTTCTGAAATAGCATTTAATACTATTTTTGTATACAGCTTTACATTTTAACGTGTAAGCGTCATAATTTTTCCTCATAAAAAAACATCAAAAATTATCATCCGACTTATAATAAGTACATAACAGTAATTCGACACTGTTTATAGAAATAAAATGATGTTTCAAAATTGTTATTTTACAGGGGCTTTTTAGAATTCAAATTGTTCTAGAAATATTCGTCCCCATAATAAAACTGTTGATAATTGCTTAACACATTAATGGTAACACGAAATTAACATTAACGTATATATGAAAGTGAAATATTTTATTAAAAATAATAACTTACAAATAAGGAAAAATTTTAGCTGCCGCTATGTCAAAAGGTAGTAGTATACACGTTTAATCATAAATATAATTCTTTTGAAATTAGAAAGATAAAATATCACAAATGTAGACACAATTAGGAGTAAGCTAAATTACTGCAAGTTGAGCTATAACTGGTAAATTGCAAAAGCCGGAATCAATTTTTAATGATTAAAACATAAATATATCACAGTTATTTATCGGAACTACTTGTTTTAAAAACAAAAATGGAATTAGAAGTTTAAAGAATTACGTATTTTTAAAATTAATCTGGCGTATTCTCAAATATTTTTTAATAAACCGTCATTATAGAGGAATGATTTTTAATACATAAGCAGGTGTATAGTAATTTTCATTAGTAGATTAAAAATTAATTGTCAAAAATACGATACGTAAAAATGTTGAAAGTTATCGAACATTAAAAATATAGTACGATCAAGCGCCATCAGTTTTGGAAACCCTTAGTCCAGTGAACAGCGATTATGGTCCGAGCGTCGTTTTCGTTTGTTTTTTTATATTTCATGCCTGCAAACTTCCGGTGCGCAATTCGAGTGTGGCCGAAGAAATATGTAGGCCAAGCAAGAGCAAATTATGTAAATATATGTATATATATATATATATTGTAAATATATGTATATATATATATATATGAAAAAAAAATTGTTTATGTGATATTATAGTATTTAGACACACGCATGTTAAAGTGTAAATAGAGTAGGTGGTTAGGGGTAACGGGTAAAAAGGTATCGTGACCAAAATTTCGGTTATCAAAAAAATTAGACAATTATTAAGATTAAAAATGTAAATAATAATTCGTAAGTCAAAGTCTGACCGGAAAGTGAGAAAATAAGTGTAAATATTGTACATTTCTTCACTCATTTTACAAGAAATACGAGTATACTAAATTTTGTAAAATTCCCTAAAGGGGATTTGCGAGAAAAAATGAACGGGTCTAAAATTTTTGGTTGATAGCGTTCAGGCGAAATTTGTCTAATGTATTTTTCTTTGGAAACGCAGTTTTAATTTTGAATTCCGCTTAAATTCCGAAATTCGTTTTAATTTTGAAAATATGTTTTAAAGAGAACATTTACGTTTATAATTTGCAAATTGATTATGCTGGCGTTTGAAAAATTTTAAATCGTGTAAATGTTTGTTTTCTGTTGAAAATACAGAAGATGACACTAATGTATGAAATTACCGAATTGTTAAAATTATCGGTTAACGTCTAAGTTAAGTTTAGTTGAATTTAAACGATTTTCATTTCATGTGAGAAACAATTAAAATACTTTTAAAAAAGGTACATCGAATCAACATACGTCAGACCATTCTCGTTAATTAGAAATTAGAAATGACAGAGCGTTACTGCAAAACATAAAAGTGATTATGTTTACACTAGCAAAAAAAATCCTGTTTGACCAAAAACGGTTACTCATTTAATTTGCTACACATCAAAACTGTGATGATATATAATGTATACATATATCGTATTTCACTAGCTGTTTAATTATGACCCGAGTTGAGTAAAAAACATTTTAGTAGCAGTGATAGTTTATCGGTTTCACGTCTATTATTCGGCTTTTTCAGAATATTTCCGAGAATTTTTACGAAGAGAGAAGTGGTTTTCCGGCGAATGCAGAAAATCACCGAGGTTGTCTTTCAGTATATTGGCCGTAGTTCACAAAAGGGCTTGTAAATAGAATGCCCAGGCGAACAATGTAAACAGCCAAAAAGGTTAACGAATGTCGCTAGGCGCATCCAACGATCGGCCATGATTAAAAAAAAAAGTAAGAGAAAGGCGAGTTTTTAGAAAAAGTATAGAACTGGTATTCTATTTATAGGATCGGTAAAAGAAAAACAAACGATACCGGAATATTGTCGAAAGAAACGAAACTAGGTCAGAACCTGATGGTTAGAGTTTCCTAGAAAACACACCGAGACGAGTGTTGGAAGGAAATAAGAGATGTTTAGATACAAAATATATTCGAACATAAAGGCAACGGCACGAACAGGCAAAGTGACAAGGGTAGGTTAAAAGAAGTCTGCCACCGATAAAAAGCCAGTTGACAAACAATAGAAAAATAGTTTTTATTTAAAGGACATTGTCGAATCCTTAGAGTATATGAGGTAAAAATATATCTCATTGGTAAGGCTACTTGGACTACAATTTTTCGAAAATTAAGGGAATTTACGAAACAGGTGAGGAACGCTGTTACTTGTGATAATGCCACTTTATTTCACTGTAAAATTTAGGTCAAGTATTGCAAAGCAGAAAATATAAATGTAATAACAGGTCGATTTACTCGCCCAAATGCAACCCAGTTGAAAAGATAAACCGCGAAATTGCGAAATTTTTGCGTTTGCTTGCACATAAGAATAACAAAAACCGGATAAAACATGTAAACCGGATAATGGAAGAGAAATTCTGAATCGTGTACCGTGTACGGTGACTGCCATTAGCGTCTATTATTTAATGAAAAAACAAATGCCGGATTGATGCATTTATGAAAATGATATCTGCAGAGCCAAATTATGACTATAAGCAAACGTTGAAAATCGCGAGAGAAAATTATCTAAATGATATCGGAACTCGTGAGGGAAGAAATGATGCACTTAAACATCGAACATATGGAGTAGGGGAGTTAGTGTATATAATGAAACATATCCTATCAAATAAATTCAAAAAACGATATGAAAAATCAGGTTTGTTATATGATGAACCCTGTAGGATAAAAACAAAAAATTTTTGATAATGCATATGTGACGTTCGCCGAGAAAAGGGATCTGTAGCGTGAAAATATGGGTTTTGAGTTAAACACGGATTCTGATACTTGAAAGTGTGCAAAAGAAGATGCAGTATGTGTGTTTTTTTGCAAACTTTTATTTAACGTCTTACAACAAAACCGACTAAAGAAAATTACAAAAAGTGGAAAACGTTACAAATTTTAACAAAATTGTACACCTATTTTGTTAGTTTTTTTATAAGGATTTGTTTCCATATAGTGATGAAATAGACTGAACAGCATTCGTTTCTTTGCCAATTTCAAATTATTCGTCTAGTAAATAATTCTTTTGAACCTTTTTTTTTATTGTTACGATTGGAAATGTTTCGGGTCCTTTTTTCGAGCTACCAATGTAACAATTTTGTTATTTTTCGGGGTTCCTTTTACGGTCTGGTGCCATTTTGCCTAATTCTCATTTCGCTTAAAAATGGAATGACCCATAAAAAAATAATAATAATAATAATTTGAAAAAAACCAACTTTGCTACACGGTCACGTTTGGTAGACAGGCGGGGGATCCTTCGATTTTTCAACCAAGAAAGCGTCTTTGACAAACCATGCCGCGTTTGCTAGCTGCAGAGACCGTCCGAGAAATTGAATGATTGTTACCCAAATTTTATTATTTTGCTAGTTCGGACAGCGTCATTACTGAATCCGTTTCAATATGCGGAAAATCACCGCATACTGACTGCTTTACGCTATGAAGTCGCAATTTGTTCTTGCTTATGTGTTATGCGTATTTTGAAGGAAACTCTTCTAACGAGTTAAGAATATGTAATATGACAAATTTAAAATTATCTAAAAATTACTTCAAAATGCATGAACTGACAAGGCTTCGGCTTTGTTATTTTCATCGACGGACGGTTTTTGTCTGTGTGCGAGTCGTGTTTTTTCATGCTAGGCACGGTTGACCGGACACATATGTGCAGATCGCGTTATTTTGTCTTCTATTTTATTCAAAGTCTAATTCCAATTGCCGAGATTTCATAAGCTATTCGCAGCACATTTTTAGAGTTATTTATTTATTTATTTATTTAATATTTTTTTTCTCTTTCATTCGTTTCGCCTTACCACTTTATCTTCTGGCAAATCTTCTCCTTATCTGAATCAAAAAATAGAACAATTCCGCAGAAAAGAAATATAATTCATAATAATATACATTTTAAATAATTCCTCTCCTAATAAGAAGGAAAAATCAAATAGGAATAAAAAGGAGTAGAAGTGATAAGATTCGGGGCAGAATTTTCTCTATTTTCTTCTTTTGCCCTTCCCCCTTTCCCCTCTTTTCTACCCTATCCTTTTGCTTAATTTCTTTTCAATTGCGCAGTATGATTCATCCAAGTCAGTTGCCCATTGACTCAGGTTTAAGCACTGCTGTCTCCTGTTTTATATTTATTTTTATTATTAAAAGTGCTGTTGCTGTAGTGGCCATATCCACTATTGAACATTGGTACCTTCTATCTTCTGATTTTTTTCTTGAATGGGCTCACGTCGAGTTGACGTACTCAATCTTTGAGCTGAGTTCCATTTGGAGTTCCTTTTTTTCTCGCTTTTACTGTTGCATTTATACAGTTGTGAGACTAGCTGGCGTGTATAGATATGGCTTCGTAACACCCAGCTCCAGTTTTAAGTGCAATGGTCTAACTACAACTGACTTTATTTTATTTATATGGATGTTTTCATACCTCTTTCCTGTTTTTCCAAAATGTCCATATATCTCCTTCATTTCTGCTCCCAAATGTGTTTTATCATCTCCTTTTCTATTACGCTTTGTTTCCCTCTAGAATCTAGCTGCCCTGACTCACTTCCTCCTGTATTCTAATCATTATAGTCGATTGTTCCTTTCTTCTCTATCCAACTATCCTTGCTATTTTAGTATAAATGCTTTGCATTTATATCTTCCATTGTGCCCTCCTATTGCTTCCTACTTCATTCTCTTACCTCTTTTGCTCCTAATTCCTCTTTAGCTCTACAATGCCGGCTGTGTTTAATCTGCTACAATGGAATTGTCGTAGTCTCAGAGCCAACAAAAATTCATTGGAGGGTTTGTTCGATCTTCATAATATCCAAGTTGCTCTCATCTCGGAAACGTGGCTTCGGTCAGGTATAGATTTTAACATTAGAGACTTCGAGGTAATCAGAAGCGATCGCGTTGATGGCTATGCTGATTCTGCGATCCTCGTTAGAAATGACATTCCATTCCGTTCTCACGAGATTTTTTTCAATCTTCCTTCTACTCCTAATATTCCCAATATCGTTCATATCTCCATCAATCCTCCTTCTATGCGTCCTATTAACGTTGTTTCGATTTATGCTCCTCTTACTTACGATCTTCGTCACTTCCCCCTTTCTACATTTTTCAATTCTATCCCCCAACCGTTTATTATCGGCGGCGATTGGAATGCGCATTCTCTTCTGTGGGGCTGCACATCCTACATATAATAACAATGGTTCCATCCTTCCGAATGCTATTCTTTCTGATAACTTGGTGCTCCGTAATAATCTTTCCCCAACCTATTTAAAAAATGCTTTTGTCTCCAGTTCTCTTGATCTAACTCTTTCTTCCCTTTCAATTGGTCTTACCTTTAACTGGAGAACCCTTTCGGTTTCTTTCGGCAGTGACCATGTTCCCATAATAATTACTACTGATATATTTCCTTCTCCAACTTATCTCAGGCCTCTTCATTCTCTTCGATGGAATTTCAGCAAAACTAATTGGACTCTTTTCCGCTCTTTTGTTGATTCGTCGCTTCCTGATTCACAGCTTAATTGTGATCCCATTTCTCTCTATAATTTCTTTTCCCATTCTATCAGGTCTGCTCTTTCTCTATCTTCTCCCCCTCGTCGTTCTCCTGCATCCTCTCATCGTTGTGCGGCCTTATCGCTTTGGTGGAATGAGGTGCATTTAACCATTGTCGTTCGACCTTCAGATCCTATCGCTCTAGTCCTACAACCCAAAACTTTCTGGCTCATAAACAAGCCAACGCCAAGGCTAGGTTTATTCTTAAAGCCGTGAAAAAGGCCTATTGGAAGAAATTCTGTTCTTCTTTTTCTAGAAATACCTCTCTCTCACATATTTGGAGGTTGGCTAGAGCTTTTAAATCTTCATCCTCTGAATGTCCTTCTCTTTCTAAAGCCTAATATCCTTCATTGATTCTGTCCCTCCTGCTTACGTTCCTTCCTTTGACGAACTGTACCCCAGCACCTCTCCGCAAATCTCTTCCCCTCCTTCTTATTTCTTCACTTCGGCTTTCAATCTTAATGAATTATTATCTGTTTTATCCAAATCTTCCAGCCCTACTCCAGGCTTTGATGGTATACCCTATCTTGCTCTTAATAATCTATCTGAACTATCCCTTAACTTTCTTCTCGATCTTTTCAATTCTTTCCTTTCCAGGGGTTCAATCTCCCCTCTTGGAATTCTTTCATCATTGTCCCTATTCCTAAGAAAAGTTCTTCCTTACGCCCCATCTCCTTGGCATCCTGCATCAGAAAATTGTTTGAGGGTATGCTAAACAAGCGTCTTGTCTGGTAGTTGGAACACCATAATGTGCTTCCTAACAATATGTTCGGCTTTCGGCCTGGTATCGGCTCTCCTGATTGTATCAGTCTTTTTGTGTCTCATTTATATGTCTTTTATCCAAAAACATTATACTCTGGCTTCCTTCATTGATGTCTCCTGTGCTTTCGACAATGTTCATCTCCCAACTTTAAGAGATAAAATGACAGCAATTAACATTCCAGTCAATTTCACTTCCTTTATTATTAAGCTCATGTCCAATCGTTCTATCCACTTCTCTCCTCCATTAATTGACACTTCTAGAACGGTTTTCTGCGGTCTTCCTCAAGGTTCCTCCCTTAGTCCTACTCTTTTTAACATTTATACTGCTAGTATCGTTTCCTTTCCTTTAAATTCCCACTCTTTATTCTTTGCCGATGATATTTTGCTTTTTTCCTTTTCCCACGATATTGATGCAGCTAATGATACTCTAAATTCGTCCCTTAATTTTCTTGAAAGTGCTCTTGCCTCAATTAACCTTTCGATTTCTCCTTCTAAGTCCTCCTGCGTTGTATTTACCCTTCGACCTTATAACCCTGCTTCTATTAATTTATCTTTAAATAGTATAGCTCTTGCTCGTGTTAATTGCTTTCGTTATCTCGGTATCTTTCTCGATAGTCATCTGACTTTCTCCGAACATATCAAATATCTTTCCTCCTCCTCTACTAAACGATTGAACCTACCGAAGGCCCTGTCTCCGACTAAATGGGGTGGTGACCCGTTCATTCTTATTTTTCTATATAAATCCATCGTCCGCTCCAAGCTTGATTACTGTTCGTTCATTTATGCCTGCGCTTCCAAGTCCCGTTTATCTAAACTTGATGTGATCGAAAATTCTTGCCTTAGACTCTGTCTCAGTGCTCTTAAATCCTCTCATATACTAGCACTACTTGCTGAATCGAATGCTCATTTCCTGTCTATTCGCAGATCTTATTTAGGCTATCGCTTCCTTGCTAAACGTCTTTCACTCTCATCTTCTTCTCTCATTTTTTTCCTACTTTTCAATTTCTCGGAATTGGCGCTTTGTGCCTAGGAAAATTCCTATCCGGTCCCTTATCTCTCTCCGTCTTAGTTAATTTTGGCCGTATACAATTTCCTTCAATAGTCTGCCTTACTTCTCCTTTAACTTCAGCGATCTCTGCAATCCTCCCAGAGTATTTATTTCGCCTACACTTGCAAAATCTCTCCCTCCAGCTGTAATTAAAAAGGAATTCCACAGTATTGTCAATTTTCTCTTGCCTTCTCATGTAAACATTTTCACTGATGATTCTAAGGGGCCTGATGGGGTTGGTGCTTCTTTTATTCTTCCAGATTATAACTTCTCTGAATCCTTCTGTCTTCCTTCTTTCTGTTCCATATTTACAGCCGAACCAATGGCTATTTTACGTTCCATTATTTTTATCTCCTTCAATCGTCTTTCTTCCCAGTTTCTGATCATTTCCGACTCCATAAGTGCTCTTCAAGCCATCTCCTCTCCTCTTCCTAATCATTCCTGTGATTTTACTGTTCTCCGCATACGTTTTCTCATTCGGACTCTCTCTTCTCTCCGTGGGATCCATATTGACTTGCTGTGGGTTCCTGGCCATTCTGACATCTCGGGTAATGAGATGGCTGATTCTTTGGCTCGGGTTGCTGCTTCTTCTTCATTCTTCTTTTAAAAAAACCTATCCTCTAATCTCTTGCCTTTGTGTGAACATTTCCATCTCAGATTTTGGTCGAATATGTACCCTTCCTCCTTTTCTAATTGTCGCTCCTTTTATCTGTCAGTTCAGCCTAATCTTCCTTCAAATCCTTGGTTCCTTCTGTTTCCTTCACTTCCTCGCTCTGTTGTTGTCTCCATTGTGCGTTTGCGCTTAAACCATTCCTTGCTACCTTCCTCACGCTTTCGCCTCTCGTTGACCTCTTACCCCATGTTGTCCTCTCCATTCAAATGATGCGGTTGTTTGTGACGCCGATCATGTGTTCTTTAAGTGCTCTGCTCTTTCAGTGGAACATTCGGCTGTGTATTCCTTGGGCTGGGGCTTCCTGCTCCTTTTTGTGCTCGTTATAATATGCTGTCTTTTCCTTCTGCACTTATTATCCCCTCCATTGTTTCCTTCTTATTAACGATAACTGATCGTCTCACTATATAACTTTCGTTTTCCTTTAATTGTTTCTGGGTAAAGGTCCTTGATTGACGAGCCCAATTTAAAAAAAAAACAAAACAAAACAAAAAAAAACTTTTAATTTAGCTACAGAACACTCACACACATCTCACTTCTTTTTTAGCATATTAATTCTTTGCACCATTGTAATACAATTTTTCTAAATATATTTGCCCAACCCACAATGTTGGGAATGGGGTCTTAAAAAATAAAAAAGAAGAAGAAAGACTAGCCTATTTGTAGGAAATCGTTAGTGGCCAGATGATTTCACGGCAGTCCAAAAGAAAATTTTGGATACCGCATACGTAGAGAAAATGAAATAAAACGTTGTATGATACAGACAAAAGTGGAGTGCATTAGATCACGGGGTCGACTACTAGCGTTCTGAACCAATACGATACAGGAAACAACCGGCTTAAGCTCGCGGATGCACTGTTCACAAGTGGAGAATTGAAAACAGGTGGCGGAAAATATTTAAATCGACATCGCTGGGACCACGACACCCCTTTGAGGTAACCGACCAAATGATGATGAATTATACCATCTTAAATATTTTTAACCGATAAAGATATTTTATCGAAGCATTTTTTTTTTTTTTGTACAAAATGAAAACATATCAATATTATTATTTTTTGTTTTTTTAACATTTCAAAAATAAACTATGGGTCTCACGGGGCAAATATGCCCGTTGTCTGTGTGCCCAACACTCTTATCAACGTTTATTAAAAAAGACACGAAGTACAAAAATTACAACTATCTTAACTTATTCCATAAATAACAATAGTATTAAGTAAGAGTATATATACATATGACAATAAATAACATGCCGCGTAATACGTATCTGTACACCAGTACATATAGACAGCAGAATATTTTAAAATCTAAAAACATGATCTTCTGTGAGAACTTAAAATCCAGGAAGGATACAATAAAGTCAAAACCAAAAATCCGAAAATAAAGCACTTTCAAAGAGTAGCGAAAATGTAAAGTAAACAGTGTAAAGTGTCAAAATAGGAAGTGATTTTAACTTGACTAACGGCCTTGAACATGAACTACAGAACATAACATCAACTTATGATAATATTAACATAAATAGTTAAAAAATACTTACCTTAGAAGTGCAATAACCACATTTTAAACAATGTTTATTTTCTGATGAAACCCACTTTTTACACAGTGAACAAAATTTATAACCATCTTCCTTAGGAAGTCGTATAACAGACGAATCTACATTTGCAAATATTCGAACTGGTGAACCAAATTTCCGTCCTCCTAAAATTAAAATATTTTTTTTTTTTTATTATACCCATTAAATCATTTTTCGAATTAAAATATACAATGATATAGTATTTGGAAAGTTTTTCATAATTTGTAAACGTTTGTTTTTTTTTTGTTTTTTTTTTTTTTTTAAATTTAAGAAGGGGTACTAAACCGCTTGCTGCATGTAACTACCTAGGTTATCGCAGTGAGTGGACCCACGTTTAAAACAGACTCCTTAGCACGCTAGCCTGAACGAAAGTCATAAGATTGTTCAAAGCGGTAGGGGTATTTGAGAGGATGTCTTCAATCGATGTGATCTGGCCTCGCCGTAACCCATTTAGACGTGTGCATTTCAGCAAGATATGCGAAACTGACGGGTATTCATCGGTAGAACAAAGTGGGCAGGTACTTGGCTTTGGGGCTTGTTTGAGGATATAGTCGTGGGAAAAGGACGTATGTCCCGTTCTCAGGCGATTGATTGCCGAAAACACTTTGCGTTCTGTTCCGACTGGAGGCCACCATGGCTCCGTCGTAGGCTTCAGTTCCCTGAGGAAGGTCGACTGAGACATCCAGTCACGACTCCACTGTGCGAAGACCGTATCTGACAGGAAACCTCTCAGAGATAATGGACCAAAAGCAAATAACGGTATTGGGCACATCATGAATGACCGAGCGACCAGGGCAAACCCGCTCATCCCCCGGAACACCGGCATGACTGGGGACCCATAAAAAAACAACTCGGCATCCCCTTCGGCTCAGCTGGTATAAGATAGCCAGGACTTCTAGGACCATTGGTGATTCCGGGTGATCTGACTGCAAAGCACGTATGGACTGCAAGGAATCAGTCACCAGTAAGATTCCGAGCGGTTGGGATCTCAGTTCTAAGTATGCCTGAAGACAAAACAACACAGCATACATTTCGGCTTCCGCAATGGATACAACGTTGTTCAACCGCATGCCCTCTGCGATTCCGTCTATTTCGAAAGCGCATGCAGCTGGGGCAGCCTTGGACTCATTAGCTTTGGATCCATCAGTGTATGCTTTCGAGAACGTGGTATATTTATTAATAATATTTAGCGCCCTGTGCCCTCGCAGCGCCGGTGGGTGATTATTATCAGTGAGAGTTGTGATAGCTTCTACCTGAAAAGAAGCCCAGGGTGGGGGTAATTTTGAAAAGTCCGTTCTGGGTGTCAAGTTGGGCTTTATGTTATTTTGCAACAAGATTGCATTGACTTCAGGTAGGTTATCCTTGGGAAAGTCAGGCTCCGTAGTTACGTTGCAATGATTTTCCGCAGCCCATGAAAGCATATCGCGATAAGTGAAGAACTTTCTGTTGTAAGACAAAGGTGGCATACCAGCTAACGAACATAGGCTTTTAGCTGGAGATGTACGATGGGCGCCAAGTATCATGCGAAGAGCGGCGTTATGGATTCGGTCAAGTGTTTTTAACAGGGAACCACTCGCTGACGAGTACACCTGACTCCCATAATTGATTTTGCTGAGGACCAGTGCTTTATAAATATTTAAGAGAAACATTACGTGAGCATTAACTGTTTGAGGAATTGATGCTGCAAAAGAATTCCACGACTCCTTTTTTTTTTACTGCGGATGAGGTCTCGGGCAGCTGCTCTACACTTCTTAAATGTGATTAGGTCCTCAACCTTTCCAGTTGACTTATATTTCCTGAGAGCTCGTTTTCGCTCTGTTATCGTTTTTTTAATGTCATCGCACCACCACGGAACTGGTCTGCTCCGCTTTCTTTGTGATACTTTTGGAATTGTTGCGTTGGCTGCCACCGAAGTCACATTTTTTACGACATTTATATTGATTTCTATTGACTTTGTTGGTTGAGGAAGAGTCGTCACTCTCTTCGAATATGCTTCCCAATCTGCTCTTTTAAAAAATGAAACGCGGCATTAATCCATCAAGCTGGTTGGGTGTCAGTGTACTTTTAAACTCTATTATTATAGGAAAGTGGTCGCTCGAACATAAGTCATCCATCACCCGTAGGGAAAATTTAGGGGCCAGCATGTTTGAGCACAGGGCTAGATCTATCATTGAGAAAGTGTGATGCGTAAAATTAAAATGGGTGGGTGAAGTTGTAGTGAGTAACACCAGGTCGCTATTAATCACAATATCGGATAATACTCGTCCATGCTGATTTGAGGACAACGAGCCCCATAATGGCGAGTGAGCATTAAAGTCTCCGAGGAGCATTGCATCACTTCCGAGCGCACTGATGAGGGAATCCATTTGGCTGCGGGTTACCTCGCTTCCAGGAGGTAGGTAACAATTACAAATTTTTATTTCTGACGAGGAAAGAGAAGGGATGTTGACTCGTATAGTTACAGCTTGAAAAGTGGTTGTAATTGGTATCTGTTGCGCTAGTAGTGACGTGTGCACTAGCGTCGCCACACCGCCACTCGCTCTCTCCCCGTTTGGATTATCATACCGGAAAATATTATAATCCTTAATGGACGTTCTGGCATCTGGCTTAAGTCTGGTTTCTTGCAGGCATACTATTAGTGGAGAAATCTCGGCTATTAGCTGTTCTAGTTCGGCCCTATTGCTTGCGAAACTTCGACAGTTCCACTGCATTATCACTCCTTTATTTTCCAAATCCATTTTTATTTTCATGAAAAAAATTTACTGTAATATTAAAGTTCTTACCGTGGGGCCGCTGAGAGTGTCTTATTTAGCAACGTTATGGTGAGGAGTCTTTATTATCTGCACGAAGTTCATCGTTATTTATCTTGTCTGGTGCGTTTTGCATTTTTGAAATTTTATTTAGTTCTTTTATTATACGAGTGCATCTATTTTTAGCGTTTGGAGCATTTAAAAATGGTTTTACCGTTGATAACATGTGTATGAGACCATCTTTGTCCTCGGTGTAATCATTGGCATAATTTATAAAATCGGGGTCTGAACATACATTTTTAATAAATAACTTGAACTCCTCATAGTTCATATATAAAGGGGAGTTTTTGCTGTTAAAGAGGTGTTTAGCCCCAGCAATTATTTTTTCTACTTCTACCGATTTATTGGGCTTTTGAGTAGGGTTGGTGGCCGCTGTGGTCGATGTAGTCGACTGCGCCGAATCCATTTGTATCGGCATGGTCACAGTCTCCTGCATCTTTCCCTCCGAATCTTCATTTTCCATACTCTTCCGCTTGGTTTCTGGCTGGAAAGAAAAATTCGGCTGTAACTGATCTGCGACGGGGGATGGCGGCGATATTGGATGGGGGCGTTTCTGGGCTGCGCTAGCTTGATCATGGGTACTTTCATCCACACTATGCCTCTGTTCGTCCTGTTGCATCGTTATGTGTTCTGGATCGTTTACGGTATCTTCTTTAGTTTTGGTACGTTTACAATTTGTACAACCATGATCTTCGAGGTGGGTGAAAATGCGGTATTCGTGGTTAGGAAAGATTCAGGGATGCGAAGGCAGTCGACGCTTTCAATGTAGACTTGTCGCCTCCAGCTAATTATGTGCCCGAATTCTGGATCGGAAGGATTAACCCGCAATATAGCTATCGGTGAGAGTTGTTTAACCCCCATGATAGACGACAAGTATTGTGCAATTATTTCGTTCGGTATGGTGGCTGAAACGTTAGACAGCACGAGTTTATTAGCCGAATTTCTCACCCTGCGTGCTTGGATTGTTTCTTCACCTCGTTATTGTTCCGTTATTTTTGAAGAACGAGTCTGTTAGGTGGACGGATTTTAAGAAAATTATTATTCTATCGCCGCTGATACGAGAGCCGGCTGTGATATTATGAGCACCACCGACTTTGTCTTTCAGCGCTACGAAATAGTCGCGAATTGATAGAGGAGAGATGTACGGGAATATTATGCCCTGTTCGTCTTTAAGGTGTTCAAATTTCGTTAACGGAATAATTTTTTTCGTTGTTTTAATTTTTTCCGCGAAGGTTTGTTTGGATCGTGTATTTGAAAACTTAGCGGGCGCATTTATCGACACTGGTAAAGCGGGGAATTCGTGATCAGATGTACAGTTCGGCAGTGCAGAGCTGTTCGTGTTGTGTGTAATGGTTGTGTTATCAGTGAAAGAGTGTTGGTGTGTGTCTGTGTGGGGTTGTGCGTGAGTGGATGCGCGATCACTCGCATGTTTCGGTATCGAAAGAAATGAAACGGTATCACCTGATTGCTGTGGTTGTAGATTCGTTTGGTTTATCGGCGATTGAGCCGGATTCCCGGTCGATGATGAAGCGGGTAGCATCGCTCCGTTCAATTATCACCGAACGGTATGCGACGTACAGATAATACGATACTACGAGAAATCTAATTAATTATTACACTGAACGCGTTAAATACAACTTGTTAGAAACGATCACAATTCGTCGGATTTTGTTGATAGTGAAAAACTTCATGATTTTTTAAATAAAAATTTCAAATTATTTATTGTTTGTGTCGATTTTAGAGCGTTAAAATTACAAAATGGCATAAGCTGTATTACTTTTATTTGATTTTATGAAATTCTTTTCTAAATTCCTAGTGATGAATTTGAACCATCCAACTTTTTTTTTGGTGTAATCGGTATTGAGTTCTAAACTTAATAATACTGCTATCGATAGGAATTCTAGTTTTCTTGATATTGTCTAAATACTAATGGTTGTACAGTAGAAGACATTTTATGGGATACAAAGTATTTACAGAAATGATTCAAAATATATTACGAAGTTCTCTTTTATTCATACGAAGTATGCTTTCATTTTAAGTAGCTACCGTCGCGTCCATTCAGAATCGAATCCTCAGCCCTTCATAGATTACTGTTGGAACAAACGTCTATGTTGCACCTACATGAAAATTTTATAATGCAGTAGCCGTGGACCACTTTCTTAAAGATTGCAGTCGATTTATCAGAACTAAGAACGAACTCTCCTACACGTTGCTAAAGGAGAATTAGTAGGTCACAGGAAAGATGTTTAAAAATTATTTAACCGAGCTGGAGAACGTACGAATCTCGTAACAAATACTACTTGGTGGGATAATTATAAAAGAAAACGTTTTTTTATTACAGTTAGCTATTAAGATACAAAACATAAAAAAGAAAATTACCGGCAAGGGAAAGGATTCATGGGACTAGGAACCATGAAAAATTATGTTTTATAAGACCTAAAAGGATTAACAATAAAATTGACAATGTTGAAGAAGAAGTTCTGAGTCAAATACCGGGTAATAGGACGTAACTTGATCTCGTCAGTGTTATCAATAGGTAGATTTATACCCTAGATGTTGTATTACTTTGATTTCTTGTTAACCGAATTTTTTCCCTGGATGGTAATTTTTATATTACTGACATTAAATTCTAGTAATCTTTAATAATAGAAATAGTACGTATCAGGGTGGGACATTTCATCGTTTTCCTTCCACACATAATTGATCCAGAGTTGTTTTGCTTAGTATACAAACACCTCTTCTGTGTATTTTACGTATTTTATTTATTTTTGTTTTCTTTGTACCCATATTTGAATTTCACATAAAATTCTAGACATTATTATTGAATTATAGTATATATATATACACGTAGTGTTCGATACTCGTAGTACCTGCTTTATTTTATGTAAAGCCGGAATTGTCTGTCTTATTTTCCAGTTTAAACTTTGAATGTGTTTTTTCCAGTTCAAGGATTTACACCTATGGATATTTAAAGTCATTTACGTTCTCTAACGGTGGACAAAAACATAAATCGGTATTATTATTTACATGGAAGACAATCGTTATTATGAAGGACAATTCGCGGGTCGCGTATCCTATGTTTAGAATTGTTCCGGAAGTGTAATACTTTTGATTTGTTTATATTTATACATAACCTCCTATCATGTGCCCGTTTTTACTCAAATTATCTACATCCTCTTGTTATAATTTTTCCGCGATCTATGAATTGTTGTGCTCCATCAACAAAGCAATGTCATCAGCAAAAACATATATACCTTTGCATTTTTCATAGGCTTGTGTAACGAGTTGGTGTAAATGAGAAAAAGAATAGGGGAGCCAATATGGTACCCTGACCTACGCCGTAATGAATAGTTTTTTCATTACCTTTGTTCCCTGCGATTTTTACCATGTTTTTCCTGTTTGTTATATAATTCCTAAACCACTTAAGCTAATTATTTTTAATGCCCAGATTTTCTAGGTCCTTGATCAATAATTCATTGTCAACTAGATCAAACGCTTTGGATAGATCGATAAATGTAATTAAAAACTGGTTCCCTATCAATAGTCCTGTATTTATTTTATTTACAATCGTTCTCAATAAAGTTATCGTGAATCTTCTAAGACCATGTTGATTTTGTTTGCTTTAAGTATAGCGGGGACATTTTTACATTTAAAAAAAAAGAATAATCTACTTTTATATTAAATTGGCTTGCAAATAGTGATGATTCAATTTTTTTTTTTCAAACCCTTTCAATCTCTTTTAATATTTATTAATAAGGACGTTATTCTTTTGGCGCCAAGAATAGTATGTAAAATTATAATAACACGCTTTAAAATAAATTGCTAAATATTTTTTTAAAGAATTACGGCGTTAATTGAAATTTACTCTTTTATAGGTATTATAGAACTACCATCTACAGCAGAATTTCCCAACCTTTTTTTCGTCGAGCCTCCCCAAATTATAAATAATAGTTTTGTGCCCCCCTTAATTTTTTCATTAAAAAAAAAACGCACATTGGTTTAACGGCACTTACTTATTTTAATTCTAAGTTGTAGAAAATAAACTTTAACCAACTTTAAAACGTTTTTATCGAAATAATTTATTATAATTAAAGTACTAATGAGATACTTGAGCTTGCATGTTCTGCACCAGTTGGTTGATTCTAGGTTTAGTTTCTGCCAGAACTATCGTCAGGTCGCTATCAATGGCAAGACGATTTCGCTGCTTAGTTTTAATTAAAACCAGAGCTGAAAACCCTGTTTCACACAAGTAAGTCGAAGAAAAAGGAACAAGTATTCACAAAGGAAGAGAGGCAACTTTGGAATTAACAAGGAATCGTTTGATCCAAAATTTTTCCAATGTCAAGAGATGAAAGTCATCTTTCGTTGTCGAATCAACCTTCATTTTTAGAAATTCTTTCTGTACTTGTTCTGGTAATTATAAGACATCAACAACAAATGAGTTTTTGGTCATGTGACATATTGGTGACTCTGAATTAATGTCTCAATAATATCGGTGAAATTCGTTTTCCAACGCTTGCAAATGAGTTTATATTTTAACTTTGAAATCTTCGTCCAGTTTTTTATTTTTAATTGCTTTGAATAGTCGAGAAAAAGATATTATTACATTTTCAGCAGATACCTTTTGATTCCAAAGTTAAAGGTTAGATATGAACCCTTGAATATGATCATAGTTACTTATTACAGTGCCGTTTCTGCCTTGAAGCTTCAAGTTTAGCTGACTAAAGGCATCAAATATATAAGTTAAATAGGTCAACCTCCATTGAAATTGTTCATTGTTGGACATTTGTAAAAAATCTCTTTTTTTCTTTGAACTCAAGAAAGAGGATGACCTCTTCTTCCAATTCATAAAGGCGAGCCAACATGTTGCCCTTAAACAACCAGCGTACTTCTGTGTGAAATAGATCCTCGCAAAGTAAACTAAATAATCGACTGTTCAAAACGCTACTCTTAATGTAGTTTACGATCTTTATAGCGAAATCTAAAGTCTGGCGTAATTTCTATGGCAATGTTTTGGAAGCCAAAGCTTGTCCATGAATAAAACAATTAGTACACACTATCGCGGAATTCTTTTTCTTGAGCTTTTGAGCTAAGCCTGATCGTACACCTATCATTGCAGGGGCGCCATCTGTGCAAAGTGCAATGAGTTTATTCCAATCCAAATCGTTTTTTTCGATGAAATCAGATGTTGAATTAAATATATCTTCAGACTCAGTGTCTGCTGTTAAAGGTTGGGAGTACAAAATCTCTTCTTCAATGTGATCTTCACTGACATGATGAACATAAACTATTAAGTGTGCACAATTAACGATGTCAATGGATTCATCGCAACTAATGCAAAAAATGGTGATAATTTTACTTTGTTGATTATTTGTGAAAATTTTCAGATGCCTAAAAGGTCATTTTCGAAGGCATGTCACATTATTTATTGAACATCCCCGTCCGATGTTTAATTTACACGTTAAATTAATTTTTCCTTCGCGCCTCCCTTGACATCTCTCTATGCCCCCCTGGTTGGGAACTCCTGATCTAGAGATTCAAGGGTGTTGTCCTCATAACGAGGTCCGAGGGATTGAATTTTGTATATGTATATAATATACGTGTTTATAAAATACTAAACTAGATAATGGTACATTTACTTCGTTAAAAATAACGACAACATTTTTTGATTTGTTATAGAACTGAAGCAGAATGGATGACGTTACAGCCAAAAACATTTTGTTGAAGTTAAATGAATGGAGAAAAGCCGGTATAACTAGCGACGTAATTCTTATTATTGGCGAGCAAGAGTTTCACGCGCATAAGAGCATTCTCGCAGCCGCCGTTGAATTTTTCGAGAAGTTATTTCTGTGTGATTTTGCCGAAAAGGGGAAGAACACCATCACCTTGAAGGATGTTGATCCGAATGGATTTAGATTAATTTTGGACTACATCTATACGAAAGAAATTCAGATAAATGACGACAATTTTGAACAAGTTTTATCCGTAGCTGTTTATTATCAAATTGAATGTTTGATAGAACGTTTATTCAATTGGGTTAAAGATAATGTTAGTACTAATAACGGATTTCATTATTACTGTTCGGCAGATTCCGTTGGAGTCGAAAGGATGAAACAATTTTTAAAAGAATTTATACGGAAAGATTTTCTTTCGTGTTCGGATTCTGCGGCGTTTTTGGATATAACACATCCAATTTTCCTTGATTTTATGGACAGTCCGATAACAGATGAACTAAATAGATTTAAAGTAATAATGAAGTGGATTCAATATGATTCAAATAAACGATCCGATTATTTATCGGATCTTCTTAAACATGTACGGTTTTCGTATATCAGTAATGATGCAATAGTTCACGACATTTTGGATTATCAGTTGGTAATAAACAATTTGGAAATTATTAAAACTATAAAGGAGAGAAAAGATACGGAACGTACGATGTGGATTTACGGCATGGATGGATCAGATCTGATAAGAGTAGGTATAGTCAAAGCGAAAGTGGAAGCAATACATGTGATGGTAAAGACAGAAGTGGATTATGATGAATTCCAAATCGTTTCTTCTGCGGACGCAGTATATGTGTCTACTTTCAAAAAATATGAGGGCAATACGTTATATCGTTTTAAAGGTTCTCAGTGGACACTTATTACTAATAATAGTATTTTGGGACTAGCTAATCGGAGTATATTATACTCAGAAAAACACAAAGCTATTTACACAATTAATGAAAATGACGTATATTGTCATAATTTGGATGCAGATGATCCCGAGTATGATGATTACGAACATGATTACGAGCTTTGTGGATCATTAGTTAGCTATAATGATTTGATTTATACAACTGCTTTATGTTCTAGTGATTTGTATTGCATATTACGATATGATCCGTATATTGATAATTTCCATTTCATAAGCCGATTATTAAAACGTTGTCCAGATGCGGTAAACGCTGTTTTAGAAGATAAAATGTTTATCATAAGCGGCGGCGTGGTACAGATGTACGATATCACGAAAAATGAATGTAAAATAATAGTAGTAAATGAAGAAAACAGTATTTCCTATCATTCGTTGATCGGCTATCAAAACCGACTTTATGCAATTAGAAAAACGTGGGATGCGATTGATGTATTTGATCCCTTAGAAAATGATTGGACCGAGGAAATTGATTTAAAGATGAATAATGTACGTATTTTCAATATGACACGAGTAATTCAGCAAAATACAAAAATATAAAGTAAGCCAAGCACGGTTGATATTTTAACGTTATCGTTATTATGGGGTATTATTAATTTTTTAATTTTTTTTTATTTTATTGTATATAATACAGTTATAAATTTTACAAAATATGTGCAGCATATACGTCTTCGAAGATGGTTTTTTTAACATTTATAAGTTTTGTACACTCGGAATGTGTTTTTTAAAGATTCTTTGGAAAATAGAATCGCGTTTCATTTACGAATATTGATTAATAATAGTTTTTTATACTTAAATATAATGATAAATTTTGAAGTTAATATTTTCATTTCACTTTTTTCTCTTTGTTAATTAAGTTAAATAATTTCCGAATAAATGTTTTTGAATATTTTTAGGATCCCGTACACATATAAGGCATGGGGAATCCTAATAAAATGGTTCCGAAGCGACAAAAATATTCAATTAAAATATCCGATAACTCATGAACGGTTTCACTTATAAACCGTAAAACTGGATTTACGGTTAAAATTCTCTTTAGAACCATATCTATAACTTGAACTAATTACTCTGGTAGGCAAAAAATCAAAAAAACCCACCAAGAATATATTATGTGAAATATAAAACGAGCCCAAAAATCACCTATAAGTTCATGACTTATGACCAGATAACTATTTATTTATTTTTTTTTTTTTTTTAAATAATTTGCAGTTATCACGAGGTATTAGCCCGCCTATGAGTTTCCAACATAATTATATCGCTTATTCATGCAAGAAATATACATACTATGAATAGCGGTTGTCGTACAGCTACGCGTTCTATCAGTAAGTATTATATAAAATAGTAAGTTAATAATAACAAATATAATAAACAATTATAACAAACTAATAAGATAAAATTTTCTTACTCAGTAACATTTTCGGGCATAACCCATCATCAGCTAAACCAATATGTGAACAGATACAAATTCTAAATCGTGATTTGTATCTTCGTAAATCGAAAACGTTTTTCTTTTTTTTTTAAGATCAGTAACTTCGGTTGATATACGTTAGTACGGGTTGCTTCGCGTTATTAAGCGCCTTAGTGGTGTTCTGACATTGCTTGTGTCAAACGTTTTACGATGCTTGCCCCTCCTAAACTTATTTGTTGGAAAGAAGCAGATAAATCACTCACAGAAGCAATAGCTGACAACAGTTCTGAGAAAATGGAATATCAGCACGACAACGATTATCAGGTAACATTGCTACCAACAGAATCATTACTTCTGCTACAGACTTATCGCGGTAATCGATTAGTGGTAATAATTCTCAAACGAATCTACATATTCAGCAATGTTCAGGTACCATTTCGCCGCTTTTATCGCAAACGTCGTTATCGTCGTCCGATAATTTGGATAACAGTTCTTCAGGTAACCAAGTTGCTCCGATTACATTAGTGCGCGATCTGACAGGTCCTGAATGGTAACTAGTTCAATATAATAGAAAAAGACAGAGAGAATTAAACCCTCTATCGCCACAACCCGATCAAAAAATGAAAATTACTACGAAAAATAGATACTTACCCTTGTTAAAGAAATAACCGATAATGCACAAAATTGTAATGACGTAAGGTCGCAGTTACAGGAGCAAAAAGAACTAAAACTATCTTCGATTTTTGTACCAAATGCCAATAATTTTCAATTATTAAAACAGAAAATTGAAAAAAAAAATACAAATGCGAATGGGTTAATAAAAATAATAACAAATAACTCTAATCAATATAGAGGAGTGATTCACACCTTAAATGAAGAAAAAGCGATTTTTCATACGTACCATGGTATAAAAGAAGACTGTGCCTTCAAAGTAGTGCTAAGAAGCATACATCCCTCAGTTCCGACTAACGATATTATCAATGCTTTACTTGAGAAGGGGCATGAGGTAAGAAACAGTATAAATGTTAAACACAGAAAGAAAAACATCCTTTACCACTGTTTTTCCTAGACATTGAGCCCAATGAAATTAACAGGGCTATCTACAATATACAGTACTTACTTAATGCTAAAGTCCAGGGAAAAAAATACGATAGTGCAATGTACAAGATGTCAGCTATATGGTCATACGAAGACCTATTGTGATAGACCTTATAGATGCGTTAAGTATGGACAAAGAGTGAAAAAGATAAAAAATCGCAGGCTACATGTGCACTATGTAAGGGACATCATACGGCCAATTATAAAGGATGTATGGTCTATAATGAATTGCTAAACAAAAGAAACAAGTCTAAACTCTTCCCAAATTATGTAAATAGTGCAAATAATAATATACAACGTTCTGGCGAAAACACATTAAATACAACACTTGTGGAAAATGAGAAGGATTTTTATAATATAACAAATAACTCTGAAACTAATACAAAACCAACTACCTCTAACTTATCTTATGCCCCCCGGCTCTATATGCAAATAGGGTAGCGTGTAAAACAGATAGCTACGTTAATGATAATACTATTGAAAACACTCGTAACATCAGCGATCGTATTAATAATAACTATAGTAATAATAATGTAGAAATGATACTAAATAAGTTTGTCAAGGAAATTAAAGATATATTTGTTGAAATGATGAACCAACATGCAAATATGATAAATGGCTTACTTCAGACCATAATCTCGTCTTTAATTTGTAATAAATGAATCAATTAAAAATTGTAACATTTAATGCGAATGACATTCGAAATCATAAAAATGAAATAGAACTTTATCTTTATCAAACAAATATAGATATACTATTAATATCTGAATCTCGCTTAATACATAATAACTACTTTCACATTAAGGAGTATAGGATGTATAGTATTGTTCACCCGGATGGGGTACTGCTATACTAATTAGAGATAATATTAAACATTATGAAATCGAAAATTTCCAACAGGAATATTTGCAAGTAACCAGCGTGTAAAAGTTCAATGTTTAAAGAGAAGTATCGTTTTCTCCGCTTGATACTGTCTGCCAAAACACAGGATTACTAAAAAGCATTTAATGTATTCCTACAAACTCTAGTAATATATATATATATATGTGTATATAGTAGGCGGCGACTATAATGCTAAGAATACGTACTGGGCCTCAAGGCTAATTACTTCGAGAGGTGGGCAACTGAAAGAAGCCCTGGATTTAAATAATTGCAATGTAATAACTAATGGATCTCCTACATACTGGCCTACTGATAGGAATAAATTGCCTGACTTGTTGCATTTCTTTATAGTCAAGGGACTAGCTACAACACACATTGCAGTTGAATCTGGTTATGGCCTTTCTTCAGATCACTCTCCAGTTGTTATGACGCTGGG